>CM032164.1:12185065-12826075 GCA_018901935.1 Pugionium cornutum | reverse complement strand
TTGTCGTATCTATTTCAGTCTCAAATTTTGTCACTATTTAGAAAATTGAACTAGCTTAACTTAGGCATTGGATTCGTGTCATTCTGAGCTCAAAAGCAAAAGTTACAGACGATTTAGTGCGGACATATCAAGTTGATCGGCCAGTAAAATAATCATTTTAAACTGATCATTGGTGCTCATTGATTAAAAGCTTATAAATGAAGCATAATGCATGGCATAATGCATTTTGGGATAGATTGGATTACTTGGACATTTTTTCTTCTCTATTTCTGTATATAATTTTGTCTAAATATAGAAAATTGAGCTAGCTTAACGTGGGCATTAGATTCGTGTCATTCGGAGCTCTAAATCAAAAGTTAACGACTTTGTGCGGACATTTAGAGTTTATCGGTCAGTTAAATTGATCATTCTTAACTGATCAATGGTGCTCATTGAGTAAAGGCTTATAAAGGAAGCATAATGCATGGCATCATGGAATTCGGGATAGGTTAAATTACTTGGACGCTTGGTCGTATCTATTCATGGTTCAAATTTTGGCACAATATAAAACGTTGAGCTAGTTTAACGTGGCATTAGATTCGTGTCATTCTGAGCTCAAAATCAAAGTCTACGGACAATAGAGTGCGGATATGTCAAGTTGATCGCCCAATTAAAATGATCATTCTAAAGTGATCATTGGTTCTCATTAAGTAAACGCTCAAAAATGAAGCATAATTCATTGCATCACGGATTTTAGGATAGATTGGATTACTTGGACTCTTTGTCGTATCTTGTTCTCTCTTAATATTTGTCACAATATAAAAAATTGAGTGAGATTAATGTGGGCATTGGATTCAAGTCATTTTGAGCTCTAAATCAAAAGTTACGGACGTTTAAATGCGGACATGTGAAGTTGATCGGCCAATTAAAGTGATCATTGTATACTGATCACTTGTGCTCATTGAATAAAGGCTTATAAATGAAGAATAATGCACGACATCACGCAATTCAGGATGGATTGGATTACTTGGATGCTTTGTCGTACCTATATTTTCTCAAATTTTGTCACAATATAGAAAACCGAGCTATATAAAACTAAGCTAGCTTAACATGGGCATTGGATTCATGTCATTCTGAGGTCTAAATCAAAAGTTACGGATGATTTAGTGCAGGCATGTCAAGTTGATCGGTCAGTTAAAATGATCATTCTTAACTGATTTTGGTGCTCATTGAGTAAAGGCTTATAAATGAAGCATATTGCATGACATCACGCACTTCAAGATAGAATGGATTAATTGGACACTTTAGCCTATCTATTTCTGTCTCAAATTTTGTCGCAATGTAGAAAATCTATATAGCCCAATGTGGGCATTAGATTCGTATCATTTGGAGCTCTAAAATATAAGTTACGGACGATTTAGTGCGGACATATCAAGTTGATTGCCCAGTTAAAGTGATCATTCTAAACTGATCATTGGTGCTCATTAATTAAACACTTATAAATGAAGAATATGCACGACATCATGCAGTTCGGAATAGATTGGATTAAATGGACGCTTTGTCGTATCTATTTCAGTCTACAATTTGGTCACTATATAGAAAATTGAACTAGCTTAACTTAGGCATTGGACTCGTGTCGTTCTGATCTCTAAAATATGTGTTATGGATGATTTAGAGCGGACATGTAAAGTTGATCGACCAGTTAAAATGATCATTTTAAACTGATCATTGGTGCTCATTGATTAAAAGCTTATAAATGAAGCATAATGCATGGCATAATGCAGTTTGGGATAGATTGGATTACTTGGACACTTTTTCTTCTCTATTTCTGTCTATAATTTTGTCTAAATATAGAAAATTGAGCTAGCTTAACGTGGGCATTAGATTCGTGTCATTCGGAGCTCTAAATCAAAAGTTAACGACTTTGTGCGGACATTTAGAGTTTATCGGTCAGTTAAATTGATCATTCTTAACTGATCAATGGTGCTCATTGAATAAAGGCTTATAAAGGAAGCATAATGCATGGCATCACGGAATTCGGGATAGGTTAAATTACTTGGACGCTTGGTCGTATCTATTCATGGTTCAAATTTTGGCACAATATAAAACGTTGAGCTAGTTTAACGTGGGCATTAGATTCATGTCATTCTGAGCTCTAAATCAAAGTCTACGGACAATAGAGTGCGGATATGTCAAGTTGATCACCCAATTAAAATGATCATTCTAAAGTGATCATTGGTTCTCCTTAAGTAAACGCTCAAAAATGAAGCATAATTCATTGCATCACGGATTTTAGGATAGATTGGATTAGTTGGACTCTTTGTCGTATCTTGTTCTCTCTTAATTTTTGTCACAATATAAAAAATTGAGTGAGATTAATGTGGGCATTGGATTCAAGTCATTTTGAGCTCTAAATGAAAAGTTACGGACGTTTAAATGCGGACATTTGAAGTTGATCGGCCAATTAAAGTGATCATTGTCTACTGATCCCTTGTGCTCATTTAATAAAGGCTTATAAAAAAGCATAATGCATGGCATCACGCAATTCAGGATGGATTGGATTACTTGGATGCTTTGTCGTACCAATATTTTCTCAAATTTTGTCACAATATAGAAAACCGAGCTATAGAACACTGAGCTAGCTTAACGTGGGCATTGGATTCATGTCTTTCTGAGGTCTAAATCAGAAGTTACGGACGATTTAGTGCAGGCATGTCAAGTTTATGGGTCAGTTAAAATGATCATTCTTAACTGATTTTGGTGCTCATTGAGTAAAGGCTTATAAATGAAGCATAATGCATGACATCACGCACTTCAAGATAGAATGGATTAATTGGACACTTTATCCTATCTATTTCTGTCTCAAATTTTGTCGCAATATAGAAAATCTATCTAGCCCAATGTGGGTATTGGATTCGTATCATTCAGAGCTCTAAAATATAAGTTACGGACGATTTAGTGCGGACATATCAAGTTGATTGCCCAGTTAAAGTGATCATTCTAAACTGATCTTTGGTGCTCATTAATTAAACACTTATAAATGAAGAATATGCACGATATCATGCAGTTTGGGATAGATTGGATTAAATGGACGCGTTGTCGTATCTATTTCAGTCTCAAATTTTGTCACTATATAGAAAATTGGACTAGCTTAACTTAGGCATTGAATTCGTGTCGTTCTGATGTCTAAAATGTGCGTTATGGATGATTTAGAGCGGACATGTAAAGTTGATCGACCAGTTAAAATGATCATTTTAAACTGATCATTGGTGCTCATTGATTAAAAGCTTATAAATGAAGCATAATGCATGGCATAATGCAGTTTGGGATAGATTGGATTACTTGGACACTTTTTCTTCTCTATTTCTGTCTATAATTTTGTCTAAATATAGAAAATTGAGCTAGCTTAACGTGGGCATTAGATTCGTGTCATTCGGAGCTCTAAATCAAAAGTTAACGGCTTTGTGCGTACATTTAGAGTTTATCGGTCAGTTAAATTGATCATTCTTAACTGATCAATGGTGCTCATTGAATAAAGGCTTATAAAGGAAGCATAATGCATGGCATCACGGAATTCGGGATAGGTTAAATTACTTGGACGCTTGGTCGTATCTATTCATGGTTCAAATTTTGGCACAATATAAAACGTTGAGCTAGTTTAACGTGGGCATTAGATTCATGTCATTCTGAGCTCTAAATCAAAGTCTACGGACAATAGAGTGCGGATATGTCAAGTTGATCGCCCAATTAAAATGATCATTCTAAAGTGATCATTGGTTCTCATTAAGTAAACGCTAAAAAATGAAGCATAATTCATTGCATCAGGGATTTTAGGATAGATTGGATTACTTGGACTCTTTGTTGTATCTTGTTCTCTCTTAATTTTTGTCACAATATAAAAAATTGAGTGAGATTAATGCGGGCTTCGGATTCAAGTCATTTTGAGCTCTAAATCAAAATTTACGGACGTTTAAATGCGGACATGTGAAGTTGATCGGCCAATTAAAGTGGTCATTGTATACTGATCACTTGTGCTCATTGAATAAAGGCTTATAGAAAAAGCATAATGCATGGCATCACGCAATTCAGGATGGATTGGATTACTTGGATGCTTTATCGTACCAATATTTTCTCAAATTTTGTCACAATATAGAAAACCGAGCTATAGAACACTGAGCTAGCTTAACGCGGGCATTGGATTCATGTCATTCTGAGGTCTAAATCAGAAGTTACGGACGATTTAGTGCAGGCATGTCAAGTTTATCGGTCAGTTAAAATGATCATTCTTAACTGATTTTGGTGCTCATTGAGTAAAGGCTTATAAATGAAGCATAATGCATGACATCACGCACTTCAAGATAGAATGGATTAATTGGACACTTTATCCTATCTATTTCTGTCTCAAATTTTGTCGCAATATAGAAAATCTATCTAGCCCAATGTGGGCATTGGATTCGTATCCTTCGGAGCTCTAAAATATAAGTTACTGACGATTTAGTGCGGACATATCAAATTGATTGCCCAGTTAAAGTGATCATTCTAAACTGATCATTGGTGCTCATTAATTAAACACTTATAAATGAAGAATATGCACGACATCATGCAGTTCGGGATAGATTGGATTAAATGGATGCTTTGTCGTATCTATTTCAGTCTCAAATTTTGTCATTATATAGAAAATTGAACTAGCTTAACTTAGGCATTGGATTCGTGTCGTTCTGATCTCTAAACTATGCGTTATGGATGATTTAGAGCGGACATGTAAAGTTGATCGACCAGTCAAAATGATCATTTTAAACTGATCATTGGTGCTCATTGATTAAAAGCTTATAAATGAAGCATAATGCATGGCATAATGCAGTTTGGGATAGATTGGATTACTTGGACACTTTTTCTTCTCTATTTCTGTCTATAATTTTGTCTAAATATAGAAAATTGAGCTAGCTTAACGTGGGCATTAGATTCGTGTCATTCGAAGCTCTAAATCAAAAGTTAACGACTTTGTGCGGACATTTAGAGTTTATCGGTCAGTTAAATTGATCATTCTTAACTGATCAATGGTGCTCATTGAGTAAAGGCTTAGAAAGGAAGCATAATGCATGGCATCACGGAATTTGGGATAGGTTAAATTACTTGGACGCTTGGTCGTATCTATTCATGGTTCAAATTTTGGCACAATATAAAACGTTGAGCTAGTTTAAAGTAGGCATTAGATTCGTGTAATTCTGAGCTCTAAATCAAAGTCTACGGACAACTGAGTGCGGATATGTCAAGTTGATCGCCCAATTAAAATGATCATTCTAAAGTGATCATTGGTTCTCATTAAGTAAACGCTCAAAAATGAAGCATAATTCATTGCATCACGGATTTTAGGATAGATTGGATTACTTGGACTCTTTGTCGTATCTTGTTCTCTCTTAATTTTTGTCACAATATAAAAAATTGAGTGAGATTAATGTGGGCATTGGATTCAAGTCATTTTGAGCTCTAAATCAAAAGTTACGGACGTTTAAATGCGGACATGTGAAGTTGATCGGCCAATTAAAGTGGTCATTGTATACTGATCACTTGTGCTCATTGAATAAAGGCTTATAAAAAAGCATAATGCATGGCATCACGCAATTCAGGATGGATTGGATTACTTGGATGCTTTGTCGTACCAATATTTTCTCAAATTTTGTCACAATATAGAAAACTGAACTATAGAACACTGAGCTAGCTTAACGTGGGCATTGGATTCATGTCATTCTGAGGTCTAAATCAGAAGTTACGGACGATTTAGTGCATGCATGTCAAGTTTATCGGTCAGTTAAAATGATCATTCTTAACTGATTTTGGTGCTCATTGAGTAAAGGCTTATAAATGAAGCATAATGCATGACATCACGCACTTCAAAATAGAATGGATTAATTGGACACTTTATCCTATCTATTTCTGTTTCAAATTTTGTCGCAATATAGAAAATCTATCTAGCCCAATGTGGGCATTGGATTCGTATCATTCGGAGCTCTAAAATATAAGTTACGGACGATTCAGTGCGGACATATCAAGTTGATTGCCCAGTTAAAGTGATCATTCTAAACTGATCTTTGGTGCTCATTAATTAAACACTTATAAATGAAGAATATGCACGATATCATGCAGTTTGGGATAGATTGGATTAAATGGACGCGTTGTCGTATCTATTTCAGTCTCAAATTTTGTCACTATATAGAAAATTGGACTACCTTAACTTAGGCATTGGATTCGTGTCGTTCTGATCTCTAAAATATGCGTTATGGATGATTTAGAGCGGACATGTAAAGTTGATCGACCAGTTAAAATGATCATTTTAAACTGATCATTGGTGCTCATTGATTAAAAGCTTATAAATGAAGCATAATGCATGGCATAATGCAGTTTGGGATAGATTGGATTACTTGGACACTTTTTCTTCTCTATTTCTGTCTATAATTTTGTCTAAATATAGAAAATTGAGCTAGCTTAACGTGGGCATTAGATTCGTGTCATTCGGAGCTCTAAATCAAATGTTAACGACTTTGTGCGGACATTTAGAGTTTATCGGTCAGTTAAATTGATCATTCTTAACTGATCAATGGTGCTCATTGAATAAAGGCTTATAAAGGAAGCATAATGCATGGCATCACGGAATTCGGGATAGGTTAAATTACATGGACGCTTGGTCGTATCTATTCATGGTTCAAATTTTGGCACAATATAAAACGTTGAGCTAGTTTAACGTGGGCATTAGATTCGTGTCATTCTGAGCTCTAAATCAAAGTCTACGGACAATAGAGTGCGGATATGTCAAGTTGATCGCCACATAAAAATGATCATTCTAAAGTGATCATTGGTTCTCATTAAGTAAATGCTCAAAAATGAAGCATAATTCATTGCATCATGGAGTTTAGGATAGATTGGATTACTTGGACTCTTTGTCGTATCTAGTTCTCTCTTAATTTTTGTCACAATTTAAAAAATTGAGTGAGATTTATGTGGGCATTGGATTAAACTCATTTTGAGCTCTAAATCAAAAGTTACGGACATTTAAATGCGGACATGTGAAGTTGATCGGCCAATTAAAGTGGTCATTGTAGACTGATCACTTGTGCTCATTGAATAAAGGCTTATAAAAAATCATAATGCATGGCATCACGCAATTCAGGATGGATTGGATTACTTGGATGCTTTGTCGTACCTATATTTTCTCAAATTTTGTCACAATATAGAAAACCGAGCTATAGAACACTGAGCTAGCTTAACGTGGGCATTGGATTCATGTCATTCTGAGGTCTAAATCAGAAGTTACGGACGATTTAGTGCATGCATGTCAAGTTTATCGGTCAGTTAAAATGATCATTCTTAACTGATTTTGGTGCTCATTGAGTAAAGGCTTATAAATGAAGCATAATGCATGACATCACGCACTTCAAAATAGAATGGATTAATTGGACACTTTATCCTATCTATTTCTGTTTCAAATTTTGTCGCAATATAGAAAATCTATCTAGCCCAATGTGGGCATTGGATTCGTATCATTCGGAGCTCTAAAATATAAGTTACGGACGATTTAGTGTGGACATATCAAGTTGATTGCCCAGTTAAAGTGATTATTCTAAACTGATCATTGGTGCTCATTAATTAAACACTTATAAATGAAGAATATGCACGACATCATGCAGTTCGGGATAGATTGGATTAAATGGACGCGTTGTTGTATCTATTTCAGTCTCAAATTTTGTCACTATATAGAAAATTGGACTAGCTTAACTTAGGCATTGAATTCGTGTCGTTCTGATCTCTAAAATATGCGTTATGGATGATTTAGAGCGGACATGTAAAGTTGATCGACCAGTTAAAATGATCATTTTAAACTGATCATTGGTGCTCATTGATTAAAACCTTATAAATGAAGCATAATGCATGGCATAATGCAGTTTGGGATAGATTGGATTACTTGGACACTTTTTCTTCTCTATTTCTGTCTATAATTTTGTCTAAATATAGAAAATTGAGCTAGCTTAACGTGGGCATTAGATTCGTGTCATTCGCAGCTCTAAATCAAATGTTAATGACTTTGTGCGGACATTTAGAGTTTATCGGTCAGTTAAGTTGATCATTCTTAACTGATCAATGGTGCTCATTGAGTAAAGGCTTATAAAGGAAGCATAATGCATGGCATCACGGAATTCGAGATAGGTTAAATTACATGGACGCTTGGTCGTATCTATTCATGGTTCAAATTTTGGCACAATATAAAACGTTGAGCTAGTTTAACGTGGGCATTAGATTCGTGTCATTCTGAGCTCTAAATCAAAGTCTACGGACAATAGAGTGCAGATATGTCAAGTTGATCGCCACATTAAAATGATCATTCTAATGTGATCATTGGTTCTCATTAAGTAAACGCTCAAAAATGAAGCATAATTCATTGCATCATGGATTTTAGGATAGATTGGATTACTTGGACTCTTTGTCGTATCTTGTTCTCTCTTAATTTTTGTCACAATATAAAAAACTGAGTGAGATTAATGTGGGCATTGGATTCAAGTCATTTTGAGCTCTAAATCAATAGTTACGGACGTTTAAATGCGGACATGTCAAGTTGATCGGCCAATTAAAGTGATCATTGTATACTGATCACTTGTGATCATTGAATAAAGGCTTATAAATGAAGCATAATGCATGGCATCACGCAATTCAGGATGGATTGGATTACTTGGATGCTTTGTCGTACCTATATTTTCTCAAATTTTGTCACAATATAGAAAACTGAGCTATAGAACACTGAGCTAGCTTAACGTGGGCATTGGATTCATGTCATTCTGAGGTCTAAATCAGAAGTTACGGACGATTTAGTGCAGGCATGTCAAGTTTATCGGTCAGTTAAAATGATCAGTCTTAACTGATTTTGGTGCTCATTGAGTAAAGGCTTATAAATGAAGCATAATGCATGACATCACGCACTTCAAGATAGAATGGATTAATTGGACACTTTATCCTATCTCTTTCTGTCTCAAATTTTGTTGTAATATAGAAAATCTATCTAGCCCAATGTGGGCATTGGATTCGTATCATTCGGAGCTCTAAAATATAAGTTACGGACGATTCAGTGCGGACATATCAAGTTGATTGCCCAGTTAAAGTGATCATTCTAAACTGATCTTTGGTGCTCATTAATTAAACACTTATAAATGAAGAATATGCACGATATCATGCAGTTTGGGATAGATTGGATTAAATGGACGCGTTGTCGTATCTATTTCAGTCTCAAATTTTGTCACTATATAGAAAATTGGACTACCTTAACTTAGGCATTGGATTCGTGTCGTTCTGATCTCTAAAATATGCGTTATGGATGATTTAGAGTGGACATGTAAAGTTGATCGACCAGTTAAAATGATCTTTTTAAACTGATCATTGGTGCTCATTGATTAAAAGCTTATAAATGAAGCATAATGCATGGCATAATGCAGTTTGGGATAGATTGGATTACTTGGACACTTTTTCTTCTCTATTTCTGTCTATAATTTTGTCTAAATATAGAAAATTGAGCTAGCTTAACGTGGGCATTAGATTCGTGTCATTCGGAGCTCTAAATCAAATGTTAACGACTTTGTGCGGACATTTAGAGTTTATCGGTCAGTTAAATTGATCATTCTTAACTGATCAATGGTGCTCATTGAGTAAAGGCTTATAAAGGAAGCATAATGCATGGCATCACGGAATTCGGGATAGGTTAAATTACATGGACGCTTGGTCGTATCTATTCATGGTTCAAATTTTGGCACAATATAAAACGTTGAGCTAGTTTAACGTGGGCATTAGATTCGTGTCATTCTGAGCTCTAAATCAAAGTCTACGGACAATAGAGTGCGGATATGTCAAGTTGATCGCCACATTAAAATGATCATTCTAAAGTGATCATTGGTTCTCATTAAGTAAATGCTCAAAAATGAAGCATAATTCATTGCATCATGGAGTTTAGGATAGATTGGATTACTTGGACTCTTTGTCGTATCTAGTTCTCTCTTAATTTTTGTCACAATTTAAAAAATTGAGTGAGATTTATGTGGGCATTGGATTAAACTCATTTTGAGCTCTAAATCAAAAGTTACGGACGTTTAAATGCGGACATGTGAAGTTGATCGGCCAATTAAAGTGGTCATTGTATACTGATCACTTGTGCTCATTGAATAAAGGCTTATAAAAAAGCATAATGCATGGCATCACGCAATTCAGGATGGATTGGATTACTTGGATGCTTTGTCGTACCTATATTTTCTCAAATTTTGTCACAATATAGAAAACCGAGCTATAGAAAACTGAGCTAGCTTAACGTGGGCATTGGATTCATGTCATTCTGAGGTCTAAATCAGAAGTTACGGACGAATTAGTGCAGGCATGTCAAGTTAATCGGTCAGTTAAAATGATCATTCTTAACTGATTTTGGTGCTCATTGAGTAAAGGCTTATAAATGAAGCATAATGCATGACATCACGCACTTCAAGATAGAATGGATTAATTGGACACTTTATCCTATCTATTTCTGTCTCAAATTTTGTCGCAATATAGAAAATCTATCTAGCCCAATGTGGGCATTGGATTCGTATCATTCAGAGCTCTAAAATATAAGTTACGGACGATTTAGTGCGGACATATCAAGTTGATTGCCCAGTTAAAGTGATCATTCTAAACTGATCATTGGTGTTCATTAATTAAACACTTATAAATGAAGAATATGCACGACATCATGCAGTTCGGGATAGATTGGATTAAATGGACGCTTTGTCGTATCTATTTCAGTCTCAAATTTTGTCATTATATAGAAAATTGAACTAGCTTAACTTAGGCATTGGATTCGTGTCGTTCTGATCTCTAAAATATGCGTTATGGATGATTTAGAGCGGACATGTAAAGTTGATTGACCAGTTAAAATGATCATTTTAAACTGATCATTGGTGCTCATTGATTAAAAGCTTATAAATGAAGCATAATGCATGGCATAATGCAGTTTGGGATAGATTGGATTACTTGGACACTTTTTCTTCTCTATTTCTGTCTATAATTTTGTCTAAATATAGAAAATTGAGCTAGCTTAACGTGGGCATTAGATTCGTGTCATTCGGAGCTCTAAATCAAATGTTAACGACTTTGTGCGGACATTTAGAGTTTATCGGTCAGTTAAATTGATCATTCTTAACTGATCAATGGTGCTCATTGAGTAAAGGCTTATAAAGGAAGCATAATGCATGGCATCACGGAATTCGAGATAGGTTAAATTACATGGACGCTTGGTCGTATCTATTCATGGTTCAAATTTTGGCACAATATAAAACGTTGAGCTAGTTTAACGTGGGCATTAGATTCATGTCATTCTGAGCTCTAAATCAAAGTCTACGGACAATAGAGTGCGGATATGTCAAGTTGATCGCCACATTAAAATGATCATTCTAAAGTGATCATTGGTTCTCATTAAGTAAATGCTCAAAAATGAAGCATAATTCATTGCATCATGGAGTTTAGGATAGATTGGATTACTTGGACTCTTTGTCGTATCTAGTTCTCTCTTAATTTTTGTCACAATTTAAAAAATTGAGTGAGATTTATGTGGGCATTGGATTAAACTCATTTTGAGCTCTAAATCAAAAGTTACGGACGTTTAAATGCGGACATGTGAAGTTGATCGGCCAATTAAAGTGATCATTGTATACTGATAACTTGTGCTCATTGAATAAAGGCTTATAAATGAAGCATAATGCATGTCATCACGCAATTCAGGATGGATTGGATTACTTGGATGCTTTGTCGTCTCTATTTTTATATCAAATTTTGTCAAAATGTAGAAAATTGAGCTAGATTAACGAGGGCATTGGATTCGTGTCATTCTGAGCTCTAAATAAAAACTGACTGACGAATTAGTGTGGATACGTCAAGTTAATCAGCCATTTAAAGTGGTCATTCTAAACTGATCATTGGTGCTCATTGAGTGAAAGCTAATAAATGAATTATAATTCATGGCGTGACACAGTTTGGGATATATTGGATTACGTGGACGTTTTGCCTTCTCTACTTTTGTCTCAAATTTTGTCAAAATATAAAAAAATGAGCTAGCTTACCATGGGCATTGGACTCGTTTCATTATGAGCTCTGAATCAAAAGTTATAGACTATTTAGTACAGACATAACAAGTTGATCGGCCAGTTAAAATGATAATTCTAAAGTGGTCATTGGTGCTCATTAAGTAAAATCTTATAAATGAAAAATAATGCATGGCATCACGCATTTTGGGATATATATGATTACTTGGACGCTTTGTGGTATCTATTTATGTCTCAAATTCTGTCATATTATAGAAAATTGAGCTAGCTTAACGTGGGCATTGGATTCGTATCAAGTTGATCGGCCAATTAGAATGATCATTCTAAACTGATCATTGGTGCTCATTGAGTAAAAGCTTATGAATGAAGAATAATGTATGGCATCACGTAGTTTGGGATGGATTGGATTACTTGTACAATTTGTCGTATCTATTTATGTCTCAAATTTTGTGCCAATATAGAAAATTTAACTATCTTAACATGGACATTGGATTCGTGTCTTTCTGAGCTCTAAATCAAAAGTTACGAAAGATATAGTGTGGACTTGTCAAGTTGATCGGCCAGTTAAAGTGATCATTCTAAACTGATCATTGGTGCTCACTAAGTAAAGGCTTATAAATGAAGCATAAGGCATGAGATCACGCAGTTTCGGATAGATTGGATTACTTGGATGCTTTGTTGTATCTAATTTTGTCTCAAAGTTTGTCACAATATAGAAAACTGAACTAGTTTAATGTGGGTATTGGATTCCTGTCATTCTGAGCTATAAATCAAAAGTTATGGACGATTTAGTGCAGACATTTCAAGTTGATCGGCCAGTTAAAGTGATCATTGTGAACTGATCATTGGTGCGCATTAAGTAAAAGCTTATAATAGAAGAATAAAAAATGGTATCACGCATTTTTGGATAGATTGGATTACTTGGACGCTTTGTCGTCTCTATATTTATCTAAAATTTTGTCAAAATGTAGAAAATTGAGCTAGATTAACGAGGGCATTGGATTCGTGTCATTCTGAGCTCTAAATAAAAACTGACTGACGAATTAGTGTGGATATGTCAAGTTAATCAGCCAGTTAAAGTGATCATTCTAAACTGATCATTGGTGCTCATTGAGTGAAAGCTAATAAATGAATTATAATTCATGGCGTGACACAGTTTGGGATATATTGGATTACGTGGACGTTTTGCCTTCTCTACTTTTGTCTCAAATTTTGTCAAAATATAAAAAAATGAGCTAGCTTACCATGGGCATTGGACTCGTTTCATTATGAGCTCTGAATCAAAAGTTATAGACTATTTAGTACAGACATAACAAGTTGATCGGCCAGTTAAAATGATAATTCTAAAGTGGTCATTGGTGCTCATTAAGTAAAATCTTATAAATGAAAAATAATGCATGGCATCACGCATTTTGGGATATATATGATTACTTGGACGCTTTGTGGTATCTATTTATGTCTCAAATTCTGTCATATTATAGAAAATTGAGCTAGCTTAACGTGGGCATTGGATTCGTATCAAGTTGATCGGCCAATTAAAATGATCATTCTAAACTGATCATTGGTGCTCATTGAGTAAAAGCTTATGAATGAAGAATAATGTATGGCATCACGCAGTTTGGGATGGATTGGATTACTTGTACGATTTTTCGTATCTATTTCTGTCTCAAATTTTGGCCCAATATAGAAAATTGAACTATCTTAACATGGACAGTGGATTCGTGTCTTTCTGAGCTCTAAATCAAAAGTTACGAAAGATATAGTGTGGACTTGTCAAGTTGATCGGCCAGTTAAAGTGATCATTCTAAACTGATCATTAGTGCTCACTAAGTAAAGGCTTACAAATGAAGCATAAGGCATGAGATAACGCAGTTTGGGATAGATTGGATTACTTGGATGTTTTGTTGTATCTAATGTTGTCTCAAATTTTGTCACAATTTTGAAAACTGAACTAGTTTAATGTTGGTATTGGATTCCTGTCATTCTGAGCTATAAATCAAAAGTTATGGACGATTTAGTGCAGACATTTCAAGTTGATCGGCCAGTTAAAGTGATCATTGTGAACTGATCATTGGTGCGCATTAAGTAAAAGCTTATAATAGAAGAATAAAAAATGGTATCACGCATTTTTGGATAGATTGGATTACTTGGAGGCTTTGTCGTCTCTATTTTTATCTCAAATTTTGTCAAAATGTAGAAAATTGAGCTAACTTAACGAGGGCATTGGATTCGTGTCATTCTGAGCTCTAAATAAAAACTGACTGACGAATTAGTGTGGATATGTCAACTTAATCAGCCAGTTAAAGTGATCATTCTAAACTGATCATTGGTGCTCATTGAGTGAAAGCTAATAAATGAATTATAATGCATGGCGTGAGACAGTTTGGGATATATTGGATTACGTGGACGTTTTGCCTTCTCTATTTTTGTCTCAAAATTTGTCAAAATATAGATAGCTTATCATGGGCATTGGACTCGTTTCATTATGAGCTCAGAATCAAAAGTTATAGACTATTTAGTACAGACATAACAAGTTGATCGGCCAGTTAAAATGATAATTCTAAAGTGGTCATTGGTGCTCATTAAGTAAAATCTTATAAATGAAAAATAATGCATTGCATCACGCATTTTGGGATACATATGATTACTTGGACGCTTTGTGCTATCTATTTATGTCTCAAATTTTGTCATATTATAGAAAATTGAGCTAGCTTAACGTGGGCATTGGATTCGTATCAAGTTAATCGGCCAATTAAAATGATCGTTCTTGTACTATTTTTCGTATCTATTTTTAGTGTGGACTTGTCAAGTTGATCGGCTAGTTAAAGTGATCATTCTAAACTGATCATTGGTGCTCACTAAGTAAAGGCTTATAAATGAAGCATAAGGCATGAGATCACGCAGTTTGGGATAGATTGGATTACTTGGATGCTTTGTTGTATCTAATTTTGTCTCAAATTTTGTCACAATATTGAAAACTGAACTAGTTTAATGTGGGTATTGGATTCCTATCATTCTGAGCTATATATCAAAAGTTATGGACGATTTAGTGCAGACATGTCAAGTTGATCAGCCAGTTAAAATGATCATTCTGAACTAATTATTGGTGCTCATTAAGTAAAGGCTTATAATTGAAGAATAAAAAATGGTATCACTCATTTTAGGATAGATTGGATTACTTGGACGCTTTGTCGTCCCTATTTTTATCCCAAATTTTTTCAAAATGTAGAAAATTGAGCTAACTTAACGAGGGCATTAGATTCGTGTCATTCTAAGCTCTAAATCAAAACTTACAGACAAATTAGTGTAGATATGTCAAGTTGATCAGCCAGTTAAAGTGATCATTCTAAACTGATCATTGGTGCTCATTGAGTAAAAGCTAATAAATGAATCATAATGCATGGCGTGACACAGTTTGGGATATATTGGATTATGTGGACGTTTTGCCTTCTCTATTTATGTCTCAAATTTTGTCAAAATATAAAAAAATGAGCTAGCTTAACAAGGGCATTGGACTCGTGTCATTCTGAGCTCTGAATCAAAAGTTATAGACGATTTAGTACGTACATAACAAGTTGATCGGCCATTTAAAATGATAATTAGAAAGTGATCATTGGTGCTCATTAAGTAAAATCTTATAAACGAAAAATAATGCATGGCATCACGCATTTTGCGATAGATTGGATTAGTTGGACGCTTTGTGGTATCTATTTATCTCTCAAATTTTGTCATATTATAAAAAAGTTAGCTAGCTTAACGTGGGCATTGGATTCGTATAGTGTAGATCGGCCAATTAAAATGATCATTCTAAACTGATCATTGGTGTTCATTGAGTAAAAGCTTATGAATTAGGAATAATGTATGGCATCACACAGTTTGGGATGGATTGGATTATTTGTACGCTTTGTCGTATCTATTTCTGTCTCAAATTTTGTCGCAATGTAGAAAATTGAACTATCTTAACATGGACATTGGATTCGTGTCATTCTGAGCTCTAAATCAAAAGTTACGGAAGATATAGTGTGGACTTATCAAGTTGATCGGCCAGTTAAAGTGATCATTCTGAACTGATCATTGGTGATCATTGAGGAAAGGCTAATAAATGAAGCATAATGCATGGCATCACGCAGCTTGGGATGGATTGGATTACTTGTACGCTTTGTTGTATTTAGTTCTGTCTCAAATTCTGTCACAATATAGAAAATTGAACTAGCTTAATGTGTGTATTGGATTCGTGTCATTTTGAGCTATAAATAAAAAATTACGGACGATTTAGTGTAGACATGTCAAGTTCATCGACGAGTTAAAATGATCATTCTAAACTCATCATTGGTGCTCATTGAGTTAAAGCTTCTAAATGAAGAAGAATGCATGGCATCACGGAGTTTGGGATGGGTTGGATTAGTTGGACACATTGTCGTACCTATTTCTATCTTAAATTTTGTCACAATATAGAAAATTGAGGCAGCTTAGAGTGGACATTAGATTTGTGTCATTCAAAGCACTAAATCAAAATTTATGTACGATTTATTGCGGACATGAAAAATTAAAAATATCATTCTAAACAGATCATTAGTGCTCATTGAGAAAAGGCTAATAAATGAAGGATAATGCATGACATCACGCAGTTTGGGATAGATTTGAATACTTGGACGCTTTGTCGTCTCTTTTTCTATTTCAAATTTTGTCAGAATATAGAAAATTTAGCTAGATTAACGTGGACATTGGATTGTGTTTTTCTGAGCCCTAAATCAAAAGTTACAGAAAATTTAGTGTGGACAAGTCAAGTTGATTGAATAGTTAAAGTGATAATTCAAAACTGATCATTGGTTCTCAATGAGGAAAGGCTAATAAATGAAGCATAATGCATGGCGTGACGCAGTTTGGGATATATTGGATTACTTTGATGCTTTGTCCTATTTTGTTTTGTCTCAAGTTTTGTAACAATATAGAAAATTGAACTAGCTTAATGTGGGTATTGGATTCGTGTCATTCTGAGCTATACGGACATGTCATTTTAAGCCCTATATCAAAAGTTACAAATGATTTAGTGTGGACATGTCAAGTTGATTGGCTAGTTAAAGTAATCATTCAAAACTGATCATTGGTGCACATTGAGTAAAGGCTTATAAATGAAGAATAATGCATGGCCTTAAACAATTGTAGATAGATTGGATTACTTGGACGCTTTTTCATATCTATTTTTGTCTCAAATTTTGTTACAATATAGAAAATTGAGCTAGCTTAACGTGGGCATTGGATTCGTGTCATTATGAGCTCCAAATCAATGCAGACTATTTAGTGCGGATATGTCAAGTTGATTGGACGGTTAAAATGATCATCCTAAACTAATTATTGGTGCTCATTAAGTTTAAGCTTATAAATGAAACGTAAAGCATGGCATCAAGCAGTTTGGATAGATTGGATTATAACTTGGAAGCTTTGTCGTCTCTATCTCTGTCTCAAATTTTTTCAAAATATAGAAAATTGACCTAGATTAATGTGGGCATTAGATTCGTGTCATTTTGAGCTTTCAATCTAAAATTATGGATGATTTAGTGCAGACGTATCGATATGATTATTCTAAACTGATCATTGGTGCTCATTGTGGAAAGGCTAATAAAAGAAGCATAATGCAAGGCATCATGCAGTTTTGGATAGATTGGAATACTTGGAGGTTTTGTTGTATTTAGTTCTACCTCAAATTTTGCACAATATCGAAAATTGAACTAGCTTAATGTGGGTATTGGATTCGTGTTATTTGGAGCTATAAATCAAAAGTTACAGACGATTTAGGGCATGCATGTCAAGTTGATCGGCCAGTTAAAATCATCATTCTAAACTCATCATTGGTACTGATTGAGTAAAAGCTTATAAATGAATGAGAATGCATGGCATCACACAGTTTGGGATGGATTGTATTACTTGGACGCTTTGTCGTATCTATTTCTGTCTCAAATTTTGTCACAATATAGAAAATTGAGGCAGCTTAACATTGACATTGGATTCGTTTCATTCAGAGCACTAAATCAAAAGTTATGGGCGATTTAGTGCGAACATGTCAAGTTTATCGGCCAATTAAAATGATCATTCTAAACTGATCATTGGTGCCCATTGAGTAAAAGCTTATAAATGAAAAGTAATACATAGCATTTCACTCAGTTCGGGATGGATTGCATTACTTGGATGCTTTGTCGTATCTATTACTGTCTCAAATTTTGCTACAATATAGAAAATTGAGCCATCTTAACGTGGACATTAAATTCATATCATTTTAAGCTCTAAATCAAAAGTTACAAAAAATTTAGTCTGGACATCTCATGTTGATCGGCCAGTTAAACTGATCATTCTGAACTGATCATTGGTGCTCATTTAGGAAGGGCTAATAAATACAGCATAATGCATGGTATCATGCAGTTCGAGATAGATTGGATTACTTGGACGCTTTTTCATATCTAGTTTTGTCTCAAATTTTGTCAGATTATAGAAAATTGAACTAGCTTAATGTGGGTATTAGATTTTTGTCATTTGGAGCTATAAATCAAAATATATGGATGATTTAGTGCAGACATGGCAAGTTGATCGGCCAGTTAAAATGATCATTCTGAACTAATCATTGGTGCTTATTGAGTAAAAGCTTATAAATGAACAATAATGCATGGCATCACACTTTTTCAGATGGATTGGATTTCTTTGGACGTTTTTTCGTATCTATTTCTTTCTCAAATTTTGTCACTATATAGAAAATTGAGCTAGCTTAATGTGGGCATTGGATTTGTGTGTTTCCTCTGAATCAAAAGTTACAGACGATTTAGTGCGGATATGTTATGTTGATCTGCTACTTAAAGTGATCATTCTAAACTGATCATTGGTGTTCACTGAGTAAAGGCTTATAAATTAAGCATAAAGCATGGAATCACGCAGTTTGGGATAGATTGATTGGATTATTTGGATGCTTTTTCGTCTCTTTTTCGGTCGCAAATTTTGTCAAAATCTCGAAAATTGAGCTTGCTTAACGTAGACATCGGGTTCGTATCATTCTGAGCTCTAAATCAAAAGTTACAAACGATTTAGTGTGGACATGTCAAGTTGATCGGCACTTATAGTGATTATTCTAAACTGATCATTGGTGCTCATTGAGGAAAGTCTAATAAATGAAGGATAATGCATGGCATCATACAGTTTGGGATAGATTGGATTATTTGGACGCTCTGTTGTCTCTTTTTATGTTCCAAATTTTGTAAAAATATTGAAAATTGAGCTAGGTTAACGTGGACATTGGATTCGTGTAATTTTGAGCCCAAAATCAAAAGTTACAGACGATTTAGTGTGGAAATTTCAAGTTGATCGGCTAGTTAAAGTGATAATTCTAAACTGATCATTGGTGTTCATTGAAGAAATGCTAATAAATGAAGCATAATGCATGGCATCACGCAGTATGGGACATATTGGATTACTTGGACGTTTTTTTATATTTAGTTATGTCACAAATTTTGTCACAATATAGAAAATTGAACTAGATTAATGTGAGTATTGGATTCGTGTCATTCTAAGCTATAAATCAAAAGTTACGGATGATTTATTGCAGACATGTCAAGTTGATCGGCTAGTTAAAATGAACATTCTAAATTCATCATTGGTGCTCATTGAGTAAAAGCTTATAAATGAAGAAGAATGCATGCCATCACGCAGTTTGGGATGGATTGGATTACTTGAACGATTTGACGTATCTAATTATGTATCAAATTCTGTCACAATATAGAAAAATGAGCCAGCTTAACATGGACATTGGATTCGTGTCATTCAGAGCACTAAATCAAACGTTACGGACGATTTAGTGCGGACATGTCAAGTTGATTGGCCAATTAAAATGATCACTATAAACTGATCATTGGTGCTCATTGAGTAAAAGCTTATAAATGAAGAATAATGCATGGCATCACGCAATTTGAAATAGATTGGACTACTTGGACGCTTTGTTGTTTATTTTTGTCTCAAGTTTTGTCACAATATAGAAAATTGAGCTAGCTTAACGTGGGATTTAATTGTTGTCATTCTGAGCTCCATATCAAAAGTTACGAACGATTTAGTGAGAACATATCAAGTTGATCGGGCAATTAAAATGATCATTCTAAACTGATCATTGGTGCTCATTGAGTAAAACCTTATGAATGAAGAATAATACATGGCATCACTCAGTTTTGGATGGATTGGATTACTTGGATGCTTTGTCGTATCTATTTCTGTCTGAAATTTTATAACAGTACAGAAAATTGAGCTAGCTTAACGTGGGCATTGGATTTGTGTCGTTTTAAGCCCTAAATCAAAAGTTACGAATGATTTACTGTGGACATGTCAAGTTGATAGGTCAGTTAAAGTGATATTTAAACTGATCATTGGTGCTCGTTGAGTGAAGACTTACAAATGAAGCATAATGGATGGTATCACAATGTTTTGGATAGATTGAATTACTTGAACGCTTTGTCGTATCTATTTCGTTCTCAAATTTGGTACAATACTGAAAATTAAGCTAGCTTAATGTGAGTATTGGATTCGTGTATTTTTTAGCTCTAAATCAAAAGTTACAGACGATTTCGTGTAGAGTTTTCAAGTTGATCGGCCAGTTAAATTGATCATTCTAAACTGATCATTGGTGCTCATTAAGTAAAGTCTTATAAATGAAGGCATCACACATTTTGGGATAGATTGGATTACTTGGACGCTTTGTCCTCTCTATTTGTATATTAAATTTTGTCAAAATATAGAAAATTCAGCTAATTTAACGTGGGCATTGGATTGGTGTGATTTTAAGCACTAAATCAAAACTTACGAATTATTTAGTCCATACATGTCAAGTTGATCGGCCAGTTAAAGTGATCATTCTAAACTAATCATTGGTGCACATGGAGTAAAAGCTTAAAAATGAAGTATAATGCATGGCATCACACAGTTTTAGATAGATTGGATTACTTGAATGCTTTGCCTTATCTATTTTTGTCTCAAATTTTGTTACAATATAGAAAATTGAGCTAGCTTAACGTGGGCATTGGATTCATGTGTTTCTGAGCTGTAAATCAAAAGGTACGGACGATTCAGTGTAGACATGTCAAGTTGAACGACTAGTTAAAAGGATCATTTTAAACTGATCATTGGTGCTCATTGAGTAAAAGCTTATAAATGAAGAATAATGCATGGCATCACGTAGTTTGGGATCAATTGGATTACTTGGATGCCTTGTCGTATCTATTTAAGTCCCAAAATTTGTCACAATAGAGAAAATTGAGCTATCTTAACATGGGCATTGGATTCGTCTCTTCTGATCTCTAAATCAAAAGTTATGTACCATTTAGTGTGGACATGTCAAGTTGATCAGCCAGTTAATATGATTATTCTAAACTGGTCATTGGTGCTCATTAAGTAAAGGCATATAAATAAAGAATAAAGCATGGCATCATGCAGTCTGGGATATATTGGATTACATGGACATTTTGCCTTCTCTATTTCTATTTCAAATTTTGTCAAAATATTAAAAATTGAGCTAGTTTAACAAGGGCATTGGACTCTTGTCATTCTAAGCTCTGAATCAAAAGTTATAGACGATTTAGAACAGACATAACAAGTTGATCGGCCAGTTAAAATGATAATTTTAAAGTGATCACTGGTGATCATTAAGTAAAATCTTATAAATGAAAAATAATGCATGGCATCACGCATTTTGGGATGGATTGGATTACTTGGACGCTTTTGGTATCTATTTATGTCTCAAATTTTGTCCCAATATAGAAAATTGAGCTAGCTTAATGTGGGCATTGGATTCGTATCAAGTTGATCGGCCAATTAAAATGATCATTCTGAATTGATCATTGGTGCTCATTGAGCAAAAGCTTATGAATGAAGAATAATGTATGGCATCACGCAGTTTGGGATGGATTGGATTACTTGTACACTTTGTCGTATCTATTCTGTCTCAAATTTTGTCCCAATATAGAAATTTGATCTAGCTTAACGTGGACATGCGATTCGTGTCATTCTGAGCTCTAAATTAAAAGTTACGGAAGATATGGTGTGGACTTGTCAAGTTGATCGGCCAGTTAAAGTGATCATTCTGAACTGATCATTGGTGCTCAATATGTAAAGTCTTATAAATGAAGCATAAAGCAAGGCATCACGCATTTTGGGATAGATAGGTTACTTGGACGCTTTGTCCACTCTATTTGTATATTAAATTTTGTCAAAATATAGAAAATTGAGCTAATTTAACGTGGGCATTGGATTAGTGTGATTTTAAGCACTAAATAAAAACTTACGAATTATTTAGTCCGTACATGTCAACTTGATCCGCCAGTTAAAGTGATCATTCTAAACTAATCATTGGTGCACATGGAGTAAAAGCTTATAAATGAAGTATAATGCATGGCATTACACAGTTTTAGATAGATTGGATTACTTGAATGTTTTGCCTTGTCTATTTTTGTCTCAAATTTTGTTACAATATAGAAAATTGAGCTAGCTTAATGTGGGCATTGGATTCATGTGTTTCTGAGCTGTAAATCAAAAGTTACGGACGATTAAGTGTAGACATGTCAAGTTGAACGGCCAGTTAAAAGGATCATTTTAAACTGATCATTGGTGCTCATTGAGTAAAAGCTTATAAATGAAGAATAATGCATGGCATCACGTAGTTTGGGATCAATTGGATTACTTGGATGCTTTGTGGTATCTAGTTAAGTCTCAAAGTTTGTCACAATAGAGAAAATTGAGCTATCTTAACATGGGCACTGGATTCGTGTCTTCTGATCTCTAAATCAAAAGTTATGTATGATTTAGTGCGGACATGTCAAGTTGATCGGCCAGTTAATATAATTATTCTAAACTTGTCATTGGTGCTCATTAAGTAAAGGCATATAAATAAAGAATAAAGCATGGCATCACGCAGTTTGGGATACATTGGATTACGTGTACATTTTGTCTTCTCTATTTCTGTTTCAAATTTTATCAAAATATAAAAAAATTGAGCTAGTTTAACAAGGGCATTGGACTCGTGTCATTCTGAGCTCTGAATCAAAAGTTATAGACGATTTAGTACAGACATAACAAGTTGATCGGCCAGTTAAAATGATAATTCTAAAGTGATCATTGGTGCTCATTAAGTAAAATCTTATAAATGAAAAATAATGCATGGCATCACGCATTTTGGGATGGATTGGATTACTTGGACGCTTTGTGGTATCTATTTAAGTCTCAAAATTTGTCATATTATAGAAAATCGAGCTAGCTTAAAGTGGGCATTGGATTCGTATCAAGTTGATCGGCCAATTAAAATAATCATTCTAAATTGATCATTGGTGCTCATTGAGTAAATGCTTATGAATGAAGAATAAGGTATGGCATCACGCAGTTTGGGATGGATTGGGTTACTTGTATACTTTGTCGTATCTATTTCTGTCTGAAATTTTGTGCCAATATGGAAAATTGATCTAGCTTAACGTGGACATTTGATTCCTGTCATTCTGAGCCCTAAATCAAAAGTTACGGAAGATATGGTGTGGCCTTGTCAAGTTGATCGGCCAGTTAAAGTGATCATTCTGAACTGATCACTGGTGCTCACTAAGTAAAGGCTTATAAATGAAGCATAAGGCATGAGATCACGTAGTTTAGGATAGACTGGATTACTTGGATGCTTTGTTATATCTAGTTCTGTCTCAAATTTTGTCACAATATAGAAAACTGAACTAGTTTAATGTGGGTATTGGATTCCTGTCATTCTGAGCTATAAATCAAAAGTTATGGACGATTTAGTGCAGACATTTCAAGTAGATTGGCCAGTTAAAATGATAATTCTAAAGTGGTCATTGGTGCTCATTAAGTAAAATCTTATAAATAAAAAATAATGCATGGCATCACGCATTTTGGGATATATATGATTACTTGGACACTTTGTGGTATCTATTTATGTCTCAAATTTTGTCATCTTATAGAAAATTGAGCTAGCTTAACGTGGGCATTGGATTCGTATCCAGTTAATCGGCCAATTAAAATGATCGTTCTAAACTGATCATTGGTGCTCATTGAGTAAAAGCTTATGAATGAAGAATAATGTATGGCATCACGCAGTTTGGGATGGATTGGATTACTTGTACGATTTGTCGTATCTATTTCTGTCTCAAATTTTGTCCTAATATAGAAAATTGAACTATCTTAACATGGACATTGGATTCGTGTCTTTCTGAGCTCTAAATCAAAAGTTACGAAAGATATAGTGTGGACTTGTCAAGTTGATCGGCCAGTTAAAGTGATCATTCTAAACTGATCATTGGTGCTCACTAAGTAAAGGCTTATAAATGAAGCATAAGGCATGAGATCACGCAGTTTCGGATAGATTGGATTACTTGGATGCTTTGTTGTATCTAATTTTGTCTCAAATTTTGTCACAATATAGAAAACTGAACTAGTTTAATGTGGTTATTGGATTCCTGTCATTCTGAGCTATAAATCAAAAGTTATGGACGATTTAGTGCAGACATTTCAAGTTGATCGGCCAGTTAAAGTGATCATTGTGAACTGATCATTGGTGCGCATTAAGTAAAAGCTTATAATAGAAGAATAAAAAATGGTATCACGCATTTTTGGATAGATTGGATTACTTGGACGCTTTGTCGTCTCTATATTTATCTAAAATTTTGTCAAAATGTAGAAAATTGAGCTAGATTAACGAGGGCATTGGATTCGTGTCATTCTGAGCTCTAAATAAAAACTGACTGACGAATTAGTGTGGATATGTCAAGTTAATCAGCCAGTTAAAGTGATCATTCTAAACTGATCATTGGTGCTCATTGAGTGAAAGCTAATAAATGAATTATAATGCATGGCGTGACACAGTTTGGGATATATTGAATTACGTGGACGTTTTGCCTTCTCTATTTTTGTCTTAAATTTTGTCAAAATATAGATAGCTTATCATGGGCATTGGACTCGTTTTATTATGAGCTCTGAATCAAAAGTTATAGACTATTTAGTACAGGCATAACAAGTTGATCAGCCAGTTAAAATGATAATTCTAAAGTGGTCATTGGTGCTCATTAAGTAAAATCTTATAAATGAAAAATAATGCATTGCATCACGCATTTTGGGATACATATGATTACTTGGACGCTTTGTGCTATCTATTTATGTCTCAAATTTTGTCATATTATAGAAAATTGAGCTAGCTTAACGTGGGCATTGGATTTGTATCAAGTTGATCGGCCAATTAAAATGATCATTCTAAACTGATCATTGGTGCTCATTGAGTAAAAGCTTATGAATGAAGAATAATGTATGGCATCACGCAGTTTGGGATGGATTGGATTATTTGTACGATTTTTCGTATCTATTTCTGTCTCAAATTTTGTCCCAATATAGAAAATTGAACTATCTTAGCATGGACATTGGATTCGTGTCTTTCTGAGCTCTAAATCAAAAGTTATGAAAGATATAGTGTGGACTTGTCAAGTTGATCGGCCAGTTAAAGCGATCATTCTAAACTGATCATTGGTGCTCACTAAGTAAAGGCTTATAAATGAAGCATAAGGCATGAGATCACGCAGTTTGGGATAGATTGGATTACTTGGATGCTTTGTTGTATCTAATTTTGTCTCAAATTTTGTCACAATATTGAAAACTGAACTAGTTTAATGTGGGTATTGGATTCCTATCATTCTGAGCTATATATCAAAAGTTATGGACGATTTAGTGCAGACATGTCAAGTTGATCAGCCAGTTAAAATGATCATTCTGAACTAATTATTGGTGCTCATTAAGTAAAGGCTTATAATTGAAGAATAAAAAATGGTATCACGCATTTTAGGATAGATTGGATTACTTGGACGCTTTGTCATCTCTATTTTTATCCCAAATTTTTTCAAAATGTAGAAAATTGAGCTAACTTAACGAGGGCATTAGATTCGTGTCATTCTAAGCTCTAAATCAAAACTTACAGACAAATTAGTGTAGATATCTCAAGTTGATCAGCCAGTTAAAGTGATCATTCTAAACTGATCATTGGTGCTCATTGAGTAAAAGCTAATAAATGAATCATAATGCATGGTGTGACACAGTTTGGGATATATTGGATTATGTGGACGTTTTGCCTTCTCTCTTTCTGTCTCAAATTTTGTCAAAATATAAAAAAATGAGCTAGCTTAACAAGGGCATTGGACTCGTGTCATTCTGAGCTCTGAATCAAAAGTTATAGACGATTTAGTACGTACATAACAAGTTGATCGGCCATTTAAAATGATAATTATAAAGTGATCATTGGTGCTCATTAAGTAAAATCTTATAAATGAAAAATAATGCATGGCATCACGCATTTTGCGATAGATTGGATTAGTTGGACGCTTTGTGGTATCTATTTATCTCTCAAATTTTGTCATATTATAAAAAAGTGGGCTAGCTTAACGTGGGCATTGGATTCGTATAGTGGAGATCGGCCAATTAAAATGATCATTCTAAACTGATCATTGGTGTTCATTGAGTAAAAGCTTATGAATTAGGAATAATGTATGGCATCACACAGTTTGGGATGGATTGGATTATTTGTACGCTTTGTCGTATCTATTTCTGTCTCAAATTTTTTCCCAATGTAGAAAATTGAACTATCTTAACATGGACATTGGATTCGTGTCATTCTGAGCTCTAAATCAAAAGTTACGGAAGATATAGTGTGGACTTATCAAGTTGATCGGCCAGTTAAAGTGATCATTCTGAACTGATCATTGGTGATCATTGAGGAAAGGCTAATAAATGAAGCATAATGCATGGCATCACGCAGCTTGGGATGGATTTGATTACTTGTACGCTTTGTTGTATTTAGTTCTGTCTCAAATTCTGTCACAATATAGAAAATTTAACTAGCTTAATGTGGGTATTGGATTCGTGTCATTTTGAGCTATAAATCAAAATTTCGGACGATTTAGTGTAGACATGTCAAGTTCATCGACGAGTTAAAATGATCATTCTAAACTCATCATTGGTGCTCATTGAGTTAAAGCTTCTAAATGAAGAAGAATGCATGGCATCACGGAGTTTGGGATGGGTTGGATTAGTTGGACACATTGTCGTACCTATTTTTATCTTAAATTTTGTCACAATATAGAAAATTGAAGCAGCTTAGAGTGGACATTAGATTTGTGTCATTCAAAGCACTAAATCAAAAGTTATGTACGATTTATTGCGGACATGAAAAATTAAAAATATCATTCTAAACAGATCATTAGTGCTCATTGAGAAAAGGCTAATAAATGAAGGATAATGCATGACATCACGCAGTTTGGGATAGATTTGAATACTTGGACGCTTTGTCGTCTCTTTTTCTATTTCAAATTTTGTCAAAATATAAAAAATTTAGCTAGATTAACGTGGACATTGGATTGTGTTTTTCTGAGCCCTAAATCAAAAGTTACAGACAATTTAGTGTGGACATGTCAAGTTGATTGAATAGTTAAAGTGATCATTCAAAACTGATCATTGGTGCTCAATGAGGAAAGGCTAATAAAAGAAGCATAATGCAAGGCATCATGCAGATTTGGATAGATTGGAATACTTGGAGGTTTTGTTGTATTTAGTTCTACCTAAAATTTTGCACAATATCGAAAATTGAACTAGCTTAATGTGGGTATTGGATTCGTGTTATTTGGAGCTATATATCAAAAGTTACAGACGATTTAGGGCATGCATGTCAAGTTGATCGGCCAGATAAAATGATCATTCTAAACTCATCATTGGTACTGATTGAGTAAAAGCTTATAAATGAATGAGAATGCATGCCATCACACAGTTTGGGATGGATTGTATTACTCGGACGCTTTGTCGTATCTATTTCTGTCTCAAATTTTGTCACAATATAGAAAATTGAGGCTGCTTAACATTGACATTGGATTCGTTTCATTCAGAGCACTAAATCAAAAGTTATGGGCGATTTAGTGTGAACATGTCAAGTTTATCGGCCAATTAAAATGATCATTCTAAACTGATCATTGGTGTCCATTGAGTAAAAGCTTATAAATGAAAAGTAATACATAGCATTTCACTCAGTTCGGGATGGATTGCATTACTTGGATGCTTTGTCGTATCTATTACTGTCTCAAATTTTGCTACAATATAGAAAATTGAGCCATCTTAACGTGGACATTAAATTCATATCATTTTAAGCTCTAAATCAAAAGTTACAAACAATTTAGTCTGGACATGTCATGTTGATCGGCCAGTTAAACTGATCATTCTGAACTGATCATTGGTCCTCATTTAGGAAGGGCTAATACATACAGCATAATGCATGGCATCATGCAGTTCGAGATAGATTGGATTACTTGGACGCTTTTTCATATCTAGTTTTGTCTCAAATTTTGTCAGGTTATAGAAAATTGAACTAGCTTAATGTGGGTATTAGATTTTTGTCATTTGGAGCTATAAATCAAAATATATGGATGATTTAGTGCAGACATGGCAAGTTGATCGGCCAGTTAAAATGATCATTCTGAACTAATCATTGGTGCTTATTGAGTAAAAGCTTATAAATGAACAATAATGCATGGCATCACACTTTTTCATATGGATAGGATTTCTTGGACGTTTTTTCGTATCTATTTCTTTCTCAAATTTTGTCACAATATAGAAAATTGAGCTAGCTTAATGTGGGCATTGGATTCGTGTGTTTCCTCTGAATCAAAAGTTACAGACGATTTAGTGCGGATATGTTATGTTGATCTGCTACTTAAAGTGATCATTTTAAACTGATCATTGGTGTTCACTGAGTAAAGGCTTATAAATTAAGCATAAAGCATGGAATCACGCAGTTTGGGATAGATTGATTGGATTATTTGGATGCTTTTTCGCCTCTTTTTCGGTCGCAAATTTTGTCAAAATCTCGAAAATTGAGCTTGCTTAACGTAGACATCGGGTTCGTATCATTCTGAGCTCTTAATCAAAAGTTACAAACGATTTAGTGTGGACATGTCAAGTTGATCGGCACTTATAGTGATTATTCTAAACTGATCATTGGTGCTCATTGAGGAATGTCTAATAAATGAAGGATAATGCATGGCATCATATAGTTTGGGATAGATTGGATTATTTGGACGCTCTGTTGTCTCTTTTTATGTTCCAAATTTTGTAAAAATATTGAAAATTGAGCTAGGTTAACGTGGACATTGGATTCGTGTCATTTTGAGCCCAAAATCAAAAGTTACAGACGATTTAGTGTGGAAATTTCAAGTTGATCGGCTAGTTAAAGTGATAATTCTAAACTGATCATTGGTGTTCATTGAAGAAATGCTAATAAATGAAGCATAATGCATGGCATCACGCAGTATGGGACATATTGGATTACTTGGACGTTTTTTTATATTTAGTTATGTCACAAATTTTGTCACAATATAGAAAATTGAACTAGATTAATGTGAGTATTGGATTCGTGTCATTCTAAGCTATAAATCAAAAGTTATGGATGATTTATTGCAGACATGTCAAGTTGATCGGCTAGTTAAAATGAACATTCTAAATTCATCATTGGTGCTCATTGAGTAAAAGCTTATAAATGAAGAAGAATGCATGCCATCACGCAGTTTGGGATGGATTGGATTACTTGAACGATTTGACGTATCTAATTATGTATCAAATTCTGTCACAATATAGAAAAATGAGCCAGCTTAACATGGACATTGGATTCGTGTCATTCAGAGCACTAAATCAAACGTTACGGACGATTTAGTGCGGACATGTCAAGTTGATTGGCCAATTAAAATGATCACTATAAACTGATCATTGGTGCTCATTGAGTAAAAGCTTATAAATGAAGAATAATGCATGGCATCACGCAATTTGAAATAGATTGGACTACTTGGACGCTTTGTTGTTTATTTTTGTCTCAAGTTTTGTCACAATATAGAAAATTGAGCTAGCTTAACGTGGGATTTAATTGTTGTCATTCTGAGCTCCATATCAAAAGTTACGAACGATTTAGTGAGAACATATCAAGTTGATCGGGCAATTAAAATGATAATTCTAAACTGATCATTGGTGCTCATTGAGTAAAACCTTATGAATGAAGAATAATACATGGCATCACTCAGTTTTGGATGGATTGGATTACTTCGATGCTTTGTCGTATCTATTTCTGTCTGAAATTTTATAACAGTACAGAAAATTGAGCTAGCTTAACGTGGGCATTGGATTTGTGCCGTTTTAAGCCCTAAATTAAAAGTTACTAATGATTTACTGTGGACATGTCAAGTTGATAGGTCAGTTAAAGTGATATTTAAACTGATCATTGGTGCTCGTTGAGTAAAGGCTTACAAATGAAGCATAATGGATGGTATCACAATGTTTTGGATAGATTGGATTACTTGAACGCTTTGTCGTATCTATTTCGTTCTCAAATTTGGTACAATACTGAAAATTGAGCTAGCTTAATGTGGGTATTGGATTCGTGTATTTTTAGCTCTAAATCAAAAGTTACAGACGATTTCGTGTAGAGTTTTCAAGTGGATAGGCCAGTTAAATTGATCATTCTAAACTGATCATTGGTGCTCATTGAGTAAAAGCTAATAAATGAATCATAATGCATGGCGTGACACAGTTTGGGATATATTGGATTATGTGGACGTTTTGCCTTCTCTATTTCTGTCTCAAATTTTGTCAAAATATAAAAAAATGAGCTAGCTTAACAAGGGCATTGGACTCGTGTCATTCTGAGCTCTGAATCAAAAGTTATAGACGATTTAGTACATACATAACAAGTTGATCAGCTATTTAAAATGATAATTATAAAGTGATCATTGGTGCTCATTACGTAAAATCTTATAAATGAAAAATAATGCATGGCATCACGCATTTTGCGATAGATTGGATTAGTTGGACGCTTTGTGGTATCTATTTATCTCTCAAATTTTGTCATATTATAAAAAAGTGAGCTAGCTTAACGTGGGCATTGGATTCGTATAGTGTAGATCGGCCAATTAAAATGATCATTCTAAACTGATCATTGGTGTTCATTGAGTAAAAGCTTATGAATTAGGAATAATGTATGGCATCACACAGTTTGGGATGGATTGGATTATTTGTACGCTTTGTCGTATCTTTTTCTGTCTCAAATTTTGTCCCAATGTAGAAAATTGAACTATCTTAACATGGACATTGGATTCGTGTCATTCTGAGCTCTAAATCAAAAGTTACGGAAGATATAGTGTGGACTTATCAAGTTGATCGGCCAAGTAAAGTGATCATTCTGAACTGATCATTGGTGATCATTGAGGAAAGGCTAATAAATGAAGCATAATGCATGGCATCACGCAGCTTGGGATGGATTGGATTACTTGTACGCTTTGTTGTATTTAGTTCTGTCTCAAATGCTGTCACAATATAGAAAATTGAACTAGCTTAATGTGGGTATTGGATTCGTGTCATTTTGAGCTATAAATCAAAAATTACGGACGATTTAGTATAGACATGTCAAGTTCATCGACGAGTTAAAATGATCATTCTAAACTCATCATTGGTGCTCATTGAGTTAAAGCTTCTAAATGAAGAAGAATGCATGGCATCACGGAGTTTGGGATGGGTTGGATTAGTTGGACACATTGTCGTACCTATTTCTATCTTAAATTTTGTCACAATATAGAAAATTGAGGCAGCTTAGAGTGGACATTAGATTTGTGTCATTCAAAGCACTAAATCAAAAGTTATGTACGATTTATTGCGGACATGAAAAATTAAAAATATCATTCTAAACAGATCATTAGTGCTCGTTGAGAAAAGACTAATAAATGAAGGATAATGCATGACATCACGCAGTTTGGGATAGATTTGAATACTTGGATGCTTTATCGTCTCTTTTTCTATTTCAAATTTTGTCAAAATATAGAAAATTTTGCTAGATTAACGTGGACATTGGATTGTGTTTTTCTGAGCCCTAAATCAAAAGTTACAGATAATTTAGTGTGGACATGTCAAGTTGATTGAATAGTTAAAGTGATCATTCAAAACTGATCATTGGTGCTCAATGAGGAAAGGCTAATAAATGAAGCATAATGCATGGCGTGACGCAGTTTGGGATATATTGGATTACTTGGATGCTTTGTCCTATTTTGTTTTGTCTCAAGTTTTGTCACAATATAGAAAATTGAACTAGCTTAATGTGGGTATTGGATTCGTGTCATTCTGACCTATACGGACATGTCATTTTAAGCCCTATATCAAAAGTTACAAATGATTTAGTGCGGACATGTCAAGTTGATTGGCTAGTTAAAGTAATCATTCAAAACTGATTATTGGTGCACATTGAGTAAAGGCTTATAAATGAAGAATAATGCATGGCCTTAAACAATTGTAGATAGATTGGATTACTTGGACGCTTTTTCATATCTATTTTTGTCTCAAATTTTGTTACAATATAGAAAATTGAGCTAGCTTAACGTGGGCATTGGATTCGTGTCATTATGAGCTCCAAATCAATGCAGACTATTTAGTGCGGATATGTCAAGTTGATTGGACGGTTAAAATGATCATCCTAAACTAATTATTGGTGCTCATTAAGTTTAAGCTTATAAATGAAACGTAAAGCATGGCATCAAGCAGTTTGGATAGATTGGATTATAACTTGGACGCTTTGTCATCTCTATTTCTGTCTCAAATTTTTTCAAAATATAGAAAATTGAGCTAGATTAATGTGGGCATTAGATTCGTGTCATTTTGAGCTTTCAATCAAAAATTATGGATGATTTAGTGCAGACGTATCGATATGATTATTCTAAACTGATCATTGGTGCTCATTGTGGAAAGGCTAATAAAAGAAGCATAATGCAAGGCATCATGCAGTTTTGGATAGATTGGAATACTTGGAGGTTTTGTTGTATTTAGTTCTACCTCAAATTTTGCACAATATCGAAAATTGAACTAGCTTAATGTGGGTATTGGATTCGTGTTATTTGGAGCTATAAATCAAAAGTTACAGACGATTTAGGGCATGCATGTCAAGTTGATCGGCCAGTTAAAATCATCAGTCTAAACTCATCATTGGTACTGATTGAGTAAAAGCTTATAAATGAATGAGAATGCATGGCATCACACAGTTTGGGATGAATTGTATTACTTGGACGCTTTGTCGTATCTATTTCTGTCTCAAATTTTGTCACAATATAGAAAATTGAGGCAGCTTAACATTGACATTGGATTCGTTTCATTCAGAGCACTAAATCAAAAGTTATGGGCGATTTAGTGCGAACATGTCAAGTTTATCGGCCAATTAAAATGATCATTCTAAACTGATCATTGGTGCCCATTGAGTAAAAGCATATAAATGAAAAGTAATACATAGCATCACTCAGTTCGGGATGGATTGCATTACTTGGATGCTTTGTCGTATCTATTACTGTCTCAAATTTTGCTACAATATAGAAAATTGAGCCATCTTAACGTGGACATTAAATTCATATCATTTTAAGCTCTAAATCAAAAGTTACAAACAATTTAGTCTGGACATGTCATGTTGATCGGCCAGTTAAACTGATCATTCTGAACTGATCATTGGTGCTCATTTAGGAAGGGCTAATAAATACAGCATAATGCATGGCATCATGCAGTTCGAGATAGATTGGATTACTTGGACGCTTTTTCATATCTAGTTTTGTCTCAAATTTTTTCAGATTATAGAAAATTGAACTAGCTTAATGTGGGTATTAGATTTGTGTCATTTGGAGTTATAAATCAAAATATATGGATGATTTAGTGCAGACATGGCAAGTTGATCGGCCAGTTAAAATGATCATTCTCAACTAATCATTGGTGCTTATTGAGTAAAAGCTTATAAATGAACAATAATGCATGGCATCACACTTTTTCAGATGGATTGGATTTCTTGGATGTTTTTTCGTATCTATTTCTTTCTCAAATTTTGTCACAATATAGAAAATTGATCTAGCTTAATGTGGGCATTGGATTCGTGTGTTTCCTCTGAATCAAAAGTTACAGACGATTTAGTGCGGATATGTTATGTTGATCTGCTACTTAAAGTGATCATTCTAAACTGATCATTGGTGTTCACTAAGTAAAGGCTTATAAATTAAGCATAAAGCATGGCATCACGCAGTTTGGGATAGATTGATTGGATTATTTGGATGCTTTTTCGTCTCTTTTTCGGTCGCAAATTTTGTCAAAATCTCAAAAATTGAGCTAGCTTAACGTAGACATCGGGTTCGTATCATTCTGAGCTCTAAATCAAAAGTTACAAACGATTTAGTGTGGACATGTCAAGTTGATCGGCACTTATAGTGATTATTCTAAACTGATCATTGGTGCTCATTGAGGAATGTCTAATAAATGAAGGATAATGCATGGCATCATACAGTTTGGGATAGATTGGATTATTTGGACGCTCTGTTGTCTCTTTTTATGTTCCAAATTTTGTAAAAATATTGAAAATTGAGCTAGGTTAACGTGGACATTGGATTCGTGTCATTTTGAGCCCAAAATCAAAAGTTACAGACGATTTAGTGTGGAAATTTCAAGTTGATCGGCTAGTTAAAGTGATAACTCTAAACTGATCATTGGTGTTAATTGAAGAAATGCTAATAAATGAAGCATAATGCATGGCATCACGCAGTATGGGACATATTGGATTACTTGGACGTTTTGTTGTATTTAGTTATGTCACAAATTTTGTCACAATATAGAAAATTGAACTAGATTAATGTGAGTATTGGATTCGTGTCATTCTAAGCTATAAATCAAAAGTTACGGATGATTTATTGCAGACATGTCAAGTTGATCGGCTAGTTAAAATGAACATTCTAAATTCATCATTGGTGCTCATTGAGTAAAAGCTTATAAATGAAGAAGAATGCATGCCATCACGCAGTTTGGATGGATTGGATTACTTGGACGATTTGACGTATCTAATTATGTATCAAATTCTGTCACAATATAGAAAAATGAGCCAGCTTAACATGGACATTGGATTCGTGTCATTCAGAGCACTAAATCAAACGTTACGGACGATTTAGTGCGGACATGTCAAGTTGATTGGCCAATTAAAATGATCACTATAAACTGATCATTGGTGCTCATTGAGTAAAAGCTTATAAATGAAGAATAATGCATGGCATCACGCAATTTGAAATAGATTGGACTACTTGGATGCTTTGTTGTTTATTTTTGTCTCAAGTTTTGTCACAATATAGAAAATTGAGCTAGCTTAACGTGGGATTTAATTGTTGTCATTCTGAGCTCCATATCAAAAGTTACGAACGATTTAGTGAGAACATATCAAGTTGATCGGACAATTAAAATGATCATTCTAAACTGATCATTGGTGCTCATTGAGTAAAACCTTATGAATGAAGAATAATGCATGGCATCACTCAGTTTTGGACGGATTGGATTACTTGGATGCTTTGTCGTATCTATTTCTGTCTGAAATTTTATAACAGTACAGAAAATTGAGCTAGCTTAACGTGGGCATTGGATTTGTGTCGTTTTAAGCCCTAAATCAAAAGTTACGAATGATTAACTGTGGACATGTCAAGTTGATAGGTCAGTTAAAGTGATATTTAAATTGATCATTGGTGCTCGTTGAGTAAAGGCTTACAAATGAAGCATAATGGATGGTATCACAATGTTTTGGATAGATTGGATTACTTGAACGCTTTGTCGTATCTATTTCGTTCTCAAATTTGGTACAATACTGAAAATTGAGCTAGCTTAATGTGGGTATTGGATTCGTGTATTTTTTAGCTCTAAATCAAAAGTTACAGACGATTTCGTGTAGAGTTTTCAAGTGGATCGGCCAGTTAAATTGATCATTCTAAACTGATCATTGGTGCTCATTAAGTAAAGTCTTATAAATGAAGGCATCACACATTTTGGGATAGATTGGATTACTTGGACGCTTTCTCCTCTCTATTTGTATATTAAATTTTGTCAAAATATAGAAAATTCAGCTAATTTAACGTGGGCATTGGATTGGTGTGATTTTAAGCACTAAATCAAAACTTACAAATTATTTAGTCCATACATGTCAAGTTGATCGGCCAGTTAAAGTGATCATTCTAAACTAATCATTGGTGCACATGGAGTAAAAGCTTAAAAATGAAGTATAATGCATGGCATCACACAGTTTTAGATAGATTGGATTACTTGAACGCTTTGCCTTATCTATTTTTGTCTCAAATTTTGTTACAATATAGAAAATTGAGCTAGCTTAACGTGGGCATTGGATTCATGTGTTTCTGAGCTGTAAATCAAAAGGTACGGACGATTCAGTGTAGACATGTCAAGTTGAACGACTAGTTAAAAGGATCATTTTAAACTGATAATTGGTGCTCATTGAGTAAAAGCTTATAAATGAAGAATAATGCATGGCATCACGTAGTTTGGGATCAATTGGATTACTTGGATGCTTTGTCGTATCTATTTAAGTCCCAAAATTTGTCACAATAGAGAAAATTGAGCTATCTTAACATGGGCACTGGATTCGTGTCTTCTGATCTCTAAATCAAAAGTTATGTACCATTTAGTGTGGACATGTCAAGTTGATCGGCCAGTTAATATGATTATTCTAAACTGGTCATTGGTGCTCATTAAGTAAAGGCATATAAATAAAGAATAAAGCATGGCATCATGCAGTCTGGGATATATTGGATTACATGGAAATTTTGCCTTCTCTATTTCAATTTCAAATTTTGTCAAAATATTAAAAATTGAGCTAGTTTAACAAGGGCATTGGACTCGTGTCATTCTAAGCTCTGAATCAAAAGTTATAGACGATTTAGAACAGACATAACAAGTTGATCGGCCAGTTAAAATGATAATTTTAAAGTGATCACTGGTGCTCATTAAGTAAAATCTTATAAATGAAAAATAATGCATGGCATCATGCATTTTGGGATGGATTGGATTACTTGGACGCTTTGTGGTATCTATTTATGTCTCAAATTTTGTCATATTATAGAAAATTGAGCTAGCTTAACGTGGGCATTGGATTCGTATCATGTTGATCGGCCAATTAAAATGATCATTCTGAATTGATCATTGGTGCTCATTGAGCAAAAGCTTATGAATGAAGAATAATGTATGGCATCACGCAGTTTGGGATGGATAGGATTACTTGTACACTTTGTCGTATCTATTTCCATCTCAAATTTTGTCCCAATATAGAAAATTGATCTAGCTTAACGTGTTCATGCGATTCGTGTCATTCTGAGCTCTAAATTAAAAGTTACGGAAGATATGGTGTGGACTTGTCAAGTTGATCGGCCAGTTAAAGTGATCATTCTGAACTGATCATTGGTGCTCAATATGTAAAGTCTTATAAATGAAGCATAAAGCAAGGCATCACGCATTTTGGGATAGATAGATTACTTGGACGCTTTGTCCACTCTATTTGTATATTAAATTTTGTCAAAATATAGAAAATTGAGATAATTTAACGTGGGCATTGGATTAGTGTGATTTTAAGCACTAAATCAAAACTTACGAATTATTTAGTCCGTACATGTCAACTTGATCCGCCAGTTAAAGTGATCATTCTAAACTAATCATTGGTGCACATGGAGTAAAAGCTTATAAATGAAGTATAATGCATGGCATCACACAGTTTTAGATAGATTGGATTACTTGAATGCTTTGCCTTATCTATTTTTGTCTCAAATTTTGTTACAATATAGAAAATTGAGCTAGCTTAATGTGGGCATTGGATTCATGTGTTTCTGAGCTGTAAATCAAAAGTTACGGACGATTAAGTGTAGACATGTCAAGTTGAACGGCCAGTTAAAAGGATCATTTTAAACTGATCATTGGTGCTCATTGAGTAAAAGCTTATAAATGAAGAATAATGCACGGCATCACGTAGTTTGGGATCAATTGGATTACTTGGATGCTTTGTCGTATCTAGTTAAGTCTCAAAGTTTGTCACAATAGAGAAAATTGAGCTATCTTAACATGGGCACTGGATTCGTGTCTTCTGATCTCTAAATCAAAAGTTATGTATGATTTAGTGCGGACATGTCAAGTTGATCGGCCAGTTAATATAATTATTCTAAACTTGTCATTGGTGCTCATTAAGTAAAGGCATATAAATAAAGAATAAAGCATGGCATCACGCAGTTTGGGATACATTGGATTACGTGTACATTTTGTCTTCTCTATTTCTGTTTCAAATTTTATCAAAATATAAAAAATTGAGCTAGTTTAACAAGGGCATTGGACTCGTGTCATTCTGAGCTCTGAATCAAAAGTTATAGACGATTTAGTACAGACATAACAAGTTGATCGGCCAGTTAAAATGATAATTCTAAAGTGATCATTGGTGCTCATTAAGTAAAATCTTATAAATGAAAAATAATTCATGGCATCACGCATTTTGGGATGGATTGGATTACTTGGACGCTTTGTGGTATCTATTTATGTCTCAAAATTTGTCATATTATAGAAAATTGAGCTAGCTTAAAGTGGGCATTGGATTCGTATCAAGTTGATCGGCCAATTAAAATAATCATTCTAAATTGATCATTGGTGCTCATTGAGTAAATGCTTATGAATGAAGAATAAGGTATGACATCACGCAGTTTGGGATGGATTGGATTACTTGTATGCTTTGTCGTATCTATTTCTGTCTGAAATTTTGTGCCAATATGGAAAATTGATCTAGCTTAACGTGGACATTTGATTCCTGTCATTCTGAGCCCTAAATCAAAAGTTACGGAAGATATGGTGTGGCCTTGTCAAGTTGATCGGCCAGGTAAAGTGATCATTCTGAACTGATCACTGGTGCTCACTAAGTAAAGGCTTATAAATGAAGCATAAGGCATGAGATCACGTAGTTTAGGATAGACAGGATTACTTGGATGCTTTGTTGTATCTAGTTCTGTCTCAAATTTTGTCACAATATAGAAAACTGAACTAGTTTAATGTGGGTATTGGATTCCTGTCATTCTGAGCTATAAATCAAAAGTTATGGACGATTTAGTGCAGACATTTCATGTTGATCGGCCAGTTAAAGTGATCATTGTGAACTGATCATTGGTGCGCATTAAGTAAAAGCTTATAATAGAAGAATAAACAATGGTATCACGCATTTTAGGATAGATTGGATTACTTGGACGCTTTGTCGTCTATATTTTTATCTCAAATTTTGTCAAAATGTAGAAAATTGAGCTAGATTAACGAGGGCATTGGATTCGTGTCATTCTGAGCTCTAAATCAAAACTGAATGACGAATTAGTGTGGATATGTCAAGTTAATCAGCCAGTTAAAGTGGTCATTCTAAACTGATCATTGGTGCTCATTGAGTGAAAGCTAATAAATGAATTATAATGCATGGCGTGACACAGTTTGGGATATATTGGATTACGTGGACGTTTTGCCTTCTCTATTTTTGTCTCAAATTTTGTCAAAATATAAAAAAATTAGCTAGCTTATGATGGGCATTGGACTCGTTTCATTATGAGCTCTGAATCAAAAGTTATAGACTATTTAGTATAGACATAACAAGTTGATCGGCCAGTTAAAATGATAATTTAAAGTGGTCATTGGTGCTCATTAAGTAAAATCTTATAAATGAAAAATAATGCATGGCATCACGCATTTTGGGATATATATGATTACTTGGACGCTTTGTGGTATCTATTTATGTCTCAAATTTTGTCATATTATAGAAAATTTAGCTAGCTTAACGTGGGCATTGGATTCGTATCAAGTTGATCGGGCAATTAAAATGATCATTCTAAACTGATCATTGGTGCTCATTGAGTAAAAGCTTATGAATGAAGAATAATGTATGGCATCACGCAGTTTGGGATGGATAGGATTACTTGTACGATTTTTCGTATCTATTTCTGTCTCAAATTTTGTCCCAATATAGAAAATTGAACTATCTTAACATGGACATTGGATTCGTGTCTTTCTGAGCTCTCAATCAAAAGTTACGAAAGATATAGTGTGGACTTGTCAAGTTGATCGGCCAGTTAAAGTGATCATTCTAAACTGATCATTGGTGCTCACTAAGTAAAGGATTATAAATGAAGCATAAGGCATGAGATCACGCAGTTTGGGATAGATTGGATTTACTTGGATGCTTTGTTGTATCTAATTTTGTCTCAAATTTTGTCACAATATAGAAAACTGAACTAGTTTAATGTGGGTATTGGATTCCTGTCATTCTGAGCTATAAATCAAAAGTTATGGACGATTTAGTGCAGACATTTCAAGTTGATCGGCCAGTTAAAGTGATCATTGTGAACTGATCATTGGTGCGCATTAAGTAAAAGCTTATAATAGAAGACTAAAAAATGGTATCACGCATTTTTGGATAGATTGGATTACTTGGACACTTTGTCGTCTCTATTTTTATCTAAAATTTTGTCAAAATGTAGAAAATTGAGCTAGATTAACGAGGACATTGGATTCGTGTCATTCTGAGCTCTAAATAAAAACTGACTGACGAATTAGTGTGGATATGTCAAGTTAATCAGCCAGTTAAAGTGATCATTCTAAACTGATCATTGGTGCTCATTGAGTGAAAGCTAATAAATGAATTATAATGCATGGCGTGACACAGTTTGGGATATATTGGATTACGTGGATGTTTTGCATTCTCTATTTTTGTCTCAAATTTTGTCAAAATATAGATAGCTTATCATGGGCATTGGACTCGTTTCATTATGAGCTCTAAATCAAAAGTTATAGACTATTTAGTACAGACATAACAAGTTGATCGGCCAGTTAAAATGATAATTCTAAAGTGGTCATTGGTGCTCATTAAGTAAAATCTTATAAATGAAAAATAATGCATTGCATCACGCATTTTGGGATAGATATGATTACTTGGACGCTTTGTGCTATCTATTTATGTCTCAAATTTTGTCATATTATAGAAAATTGAGCTAGCTTAACGTGGGCATTGGATTCGTATCAAGTTGATCGGCCAATTAAAATGATCATTCTAAACTGATCATTGGTGCTCATTGAGTAAAAGCTTATGAATGAAGAATAATGTATGGCATCATGCAGTTTGCGATGGATTGGATTACTTGTACGATTTTTCGTATCTATTTCTGTCTCAAATTTTGTCCCAATATAGAAAATTGAACTATCTTAACATGGACATTGGATTCATGTCTTTCTGAGCTCTAAATCAAAAGTTACGAAAGATATAGTGTGGACTTGTCAAGTTGATCGGCCAGTTAAAGTGATCATTCTAAACTGATCATTGGTGCTCACTAAGTAAAGGCTTATAAATGAAGCATAAGGCATGAGATCACGCAGTTTGGGATAGATTGGATTACTTGGATGCTTTGTTGTATCTAATTTTGTCTCAAATTTTGTCACAATATTGAAAACTGAACTAGTTTAATGTGGGTATTGGATTCCTATCATTCTGAGCTATATATCAAAAGTTATGGACGATTTAGTGCAGACATGTCAAGTTGATCAGCCAGTTAAAATGATCATTCTAAACTAATTATTGGTGCTCATTAAGTAAAGGCTTATAATTGAAGAATAAAAAATGGTATCACGCATTTTAGGATAGATTGATTACATGGACGCTTTGTCGTCTCTATTTTTATCTCAAATTTTGTCAAAATGTAGAAAATTGAGCTAACTTTACGAGGGCATTAGATTCGTGTCATTCTAAGCTCTAAATCAAAACTTACAGACAAATTAGTGTAGATATGTCAAGTTGATCAGCCAGTTAAAGTGATCATTCTAAACTGATCAGTGGTGCTCATTGAGTAAAAGCTAATAAATGAATCATAATGCATGGCGTGACACAGTTTGGGATATATTGGATTATGTGGACGTTTTGCTTTCTCTATTTCTGTCTCAAATTTTGTCAAAATATAAAAAATGAGCTAGCTTAACAAGGGCATTGGACTCGTGTCATTCTGAGCTCTGAATCAAAAGTTATAGACGATTTAGTACGTACATAACAAGTTGATCGGCCATTTAAAATGATAATTATAAAGTGATCATTGGTGCTCATTAAGTAAAATCTTATAAATGAAAAATAATGCATGGCATCACGCATTTTGCGATAGATTGGATTAGTTGGACGCTTTGTGGTATCTATTTATCTCTCAAATTTTGTCATATTATAAAAAAGTGAGCTAGCTTAACGTGGGCATTGGATTCGTATAGTGTAGATCGGCCAATTAAAATGATCATTCTAAACTGATCATTGGTGTTCATTGAGTAAAAGCTTATGAATTAGGAATAATGTATGGCATCACACAGTTTGGGATGGATTGGATTATTTGTACGCTTTGTCGTATCTATTTCTGTCTCAAATTTTGTCCCAAAGTAGAAAATTGAACTATCTTAACATGGACATTGGATTCGTGTCATTCTGAGCTCTAAATCAAAAGCTACGGAAGATATAGTGTGGACTTATCAAGTTGATCGGCCAGTTAAAGTGATCATTCTGAACTGATCATTGGTGCTCACTAAGTAATGGCTTATAAATGAAGCATAAGGCATGAGATCACGCAGTTTGGGATAGATTTGATTACTTGAGTGCTTTGTTGTATCTAATTCTATCTCAAATTTTATCACAATATAGAAAACTGAACTAGTTTAATGTGGGTATTGGATTCCTGTCATTCTGAGCTATAAATCAATAGTTATGGACGATTTAGTGCAGAGATGTCAAGTTGATCAGCCAGTTAAAATGATCATTCTGAACTAATCATTGGTGCTCATTAAGTAAAGGCTTATAAATGAAGAATAAAAAATGGTATCACGCATTTTAGGATAGATTGGATTACTTGGACACTTTGTCATCTCTAATTTTATCTCAAATTTTGTCAAAATGTAGAAAATTGAGCTAGCTTAACGAGGGCATTGGATTCGTGTCATTCTAAGCTCTAAATCAAAACTTACAGATGAATTAGTGTGGATATGTCAAGTTGATCAGCCACTTAAAGTGATCACTCTGAACTGATCATTGGTGCTCATTGAGTAAAAGCTAATAAATGAATCATAATGCACGACATCACTTTGTTTTGGATAGATTGGATTACTAAGACTCATTTTCGTATCAATTTCTGACTCAAATTTTGTTAGCATATAGAAAATAAAACTAGCTTAACGTAGGCATTGGATTCGTGTTATTCTGAGCTATAAATCAAAAGTTATGGATGATTTATTGCAGACATGAAAAGTTGATAGGTAAGTTAAAATGATCATTCTAAACTAATCATTGGTGCTCATTCAGTAAAACCTTATAAATGAAAAATAATGAATGCCATCATGCAGTTTGGGATTGATTGGATTACTTGAACTCTTTTTCGTATCTATTTCTTTCTCATATTTTTCATATTATAGAAAATTGAGCTAGGTTAACATGGGCATTGAATTCGTTTCATTTTAAGCTCTAAATCAAAAGTTACGTACGATTTAGTGCGGACATGTCAAGTTGATCGGCCAATTAAAATGATCATTCTAAATTCACCATTGGTGCACATTCAGTAAAGGCTAATAAATGAAGAAAAATGCATGGAATAACATAGTTTGGGATGGATCGGATTACTTGTACACCTTGTCGTATGTATTTCTATCTCAAATTTTGTCACAATATAGAAAATTGAGCTAGCTTAACGTGGACATTGGATTCGTGTCATTATGAGCTCTAAATCAAAAGTTATGAACAATTTAGTGTGGACATGTCAGGTTGATCGACCAGTTAAAATGATCATTCTAAACTGATCATTTGTGCTCACTAAGTGAAGGCATATAAAGGAAGCATAAGGCATGGTATTACACAGTTTCAAATAGATTGGATGACTTGGACGCTTTGTTGTATCTAGTTTTCTTTCAAATTTTGTCAAAATATAGAAAATTGAACTAGCTTAATGTGAGTATTGGATTCGTGTCATTCTGAGCTATAAATCAAAAGCTATGTACGATTTAGTGCAAACATGTCAAGGTTATCGGGCAGTTAAAATGATCATTCTAAAATGATCATTCTAAACTGATCATTGGTGCTCGTTAAGTAAAGGCTTATAAATGAAGCATAAAGCATGGCATCATGCTTTTTTCAATAGATTGGATTACTGAATGCTTTGTCGTCTCTATTTCTATCTCAAATTTTGTCAAAATATAGAAAATTGAGCTAGCTTAACAAGGGCATTGGATTCATGTCATTCGGAGCTCTAAATTTGAAGTTACACACGATTTAATGTGGATATATCAAGTTGATCGGCTAGTTAAAGTGATCATTCTAAATTGATCATTGGTGCTCATTGAGTAAAAGCTTATAAATGAATCCCAATGCATGACATCATACAGTTTTAGATAGATTGGAATACTTGGACTCATTTTTGTATCAATTTCTGCCTCAAGTTGATCGGCCAATTAAAATAATCATTCTAAACTGATAATTGGTGCTCATTGAGTAAAAGCTTATGAATGAAGAATAATGCATGGCATCACGTAGTATGGGTTGGATTGGATTATTTGTACGATTTGTTTTATCTATTTCTGCCTAAAATTTTGTCACAATATAGAAAATTGAGCTAGCTTAATGTGGACATTGGATTCGTGTCATTCTAAGCTCTAAATAAAAAGTTTTGGACGATTTAGTGTGGACATGTCAAGTTGATCGGCCAATTATAATGATCATTCTAAACTGATCATTGGTGCTCATTGAGTAAAAGCTTATAAATGAATCATATTGCATGGCATCACACAGTTTTGGATAGCTTGGATTACTTGGATGCATTTTTGTAGCTATTTCTGTCTCAAATTTTTTTACCAAATAGACAATTGGGCTAGCTTAACGCGGGCATTGGATTCATGTCATTTTAAGCTCTAAATCAAAAATTTTGGACGATTTAGTGCGGACATGTCAAGTTGATCGGCTAATTAAAATGATCATTCTAAACTGATCGTTGGTGCTCATTGAGTAAAAGCTTATGAATGAAGAATAATGCATGGCATCACGTAGTATGGGATGGATTGGATTACTTGTATGCTTTGTTGTATGTATTTCTGTCTCAAATTTTGTCATAACATAGGAAATTGAGCTAGCTTAACGTGGACATTGGATTCGTGTCATTCTGGGCGTTAAATCAATAGTTACGGACAATTTAGTGTTGACATATCAAGTTGATCGGCCAGTGAAAGTAATCATTCCAAACTGATCATTGGTGCTCACTAAGTAAAGGCTTATAAATGAAGCATAAGGCATGGTATAACACAGTTCGGGATAGATTGGATTACTTGGACGCTTTGTTGTATCTAGTTCTGTCTCAAATTTTGTAAAAATATAGAAAATTAGACTACCTTAATGTGGGTATTGGATTCGTGTCATTCTGAGCTATAAATCAAAAGTTATGGATGATTTAGTGCAGACATGTCAAGTTGATCGGCCACTTAAAATGATCATTCTAGACTGATCACTGGTGCTCATTAAGTAAAGGCTTATAAATGCAGCATAAAGCATTGCATCACGCATTTTTGAATAGATTGGATTACTTGTACGCTTTATCGTTTCTATTTCTATCTCAAATTTTGTCAAAATATAGAAAATTGAACTAGCTTAATGAGGGCGTTAGATTCGTGTCATTCTGAGCTCTAAATCAAAAGTTACAGATGATTTAGTGTGGATTGGTCGAGTTGATCGGGCAGTTAAAGTGATCGTTCTAAACTCATCAATGGTGCTCATTGAGTAAAAGCTTATAAATGAATCGTAATGCATGGTATGATAAAACATTTTTGATAGATTGGATTTCTTGGACTCATTTTCGTATCAATTTCTGTCTCAAATTTTGCTACCATATAGAAAATAGAGCTATCTTAACGTGGGAATTAGATTCGTGTCATTCTGAGCTATAAATAAAAAGTTATGGACGATTTAGTGCATACATGACAAGTTGATCGGTCATTTAAGATGATCATTCTAAACTAATCATTGGTGCCCATAAAGTAAAACCTTATAAATGAAAAATAATGCATGGCATCACGTAGTTTGGGATAGATTGGATTACTTGAATGCTTTTTCGTATCTATTTCTGTCTCAAATTTTGTCATATTATAGAAAATCTAGCTAGATTAACGTGGGTATTGGATTCATGTCATTAATGCTCATTAAGCAAAGGCTTATGAATGAAGCCTAAGGCATGGCATCACACAATTTGTGATAGACTGGATTACTTGGACACTTTGTCGTCTCTCCTTCTATCTCAAATTTTGTCAAAATATAGAAAATTTATCTAGATTAACGTGGGCATTGGATTCGTGTCATTCTGAGCAATAAATCAAAAGCTATGGACGATTTCGTGCACACATGTCAATTTGATCGGACAGATAAAATGATCATTGTAAAGTGATCATTGGTGCTCACTAAGTAAAGGCTTATAAATGAAGCGTAAAGCATGACATCACACATTTTGGGATAGTTTGGATTACTTTGACGCTTTGTCGTCTCTATTTCCATCTCAAATTTTGTCAAAATATAGAAAATATAGCTAGATTAACGTGGGCATTGGATTCGTGTAATTCTGAGCTCTAACCAAAAGTTATTGACACTTTAGTGTTGATATGTTAAGTTGATCGGCATGTGAAAGTGATCATTCAAAACTCATCATTGGTGGCCGTTGAGTAAAAGCTTTTAAATAAAGAATAAGGCATGGCATCACGCAGTTTGGGATAGATTGATTACTTGGACGCTTTGTTGTATCTATTTGTGTCTCAAATTTTGTCACAATATAGATAATTGAACTACTTTAATGTGGGTATGGGATTCGTGTCATTCTGAGCTATAAATCAAAAGTTATGGACGCTTTAGTGCAGACATGTCAAGTTGATTGGTCAGTTAAAATGATCATTCTAAACTGATCATTAGTGCTCCTTAAGTAAACACTTATAAATGAAGCATAAAGCATGGCATTACGCATTTTGCGATAGTTTGGATTACTATGACGCTTTGTCGTCTCTAGTTCTATCTCAAATTTTGTCAAAATATAGAAAATTAGGCTAACGTGGGCATTGGATTCGTGTCATTCTGACCTCTAAATCAAAAGTTACAAACAATTTGGTGCGGATATGTCAAGTTGATCAGCTTGTTAAAGTGATTATTCTAAACTGATCATTTGTGCTCATTAAGTAAAGTGTAATAAATTAATCATAATGCATGGCATCACATAGTTTTGGATAGATTGGATTACCTGGACGCATTGTCGTATCTATTTATGTCTCAAATTTTGTTACCATATAGAAAATTTAGCTAGCTTAACGTGGACATTGGATTCCTGTCATTCTGTGCCGTAAATCAAAAGTTGCAGACGATTTAGAGTGGACATGTCAAGTTGCTCGGGCAGTTAAAGTGATGATTCTAAACTGATCATTGTGCTCAGTGAGTAAAGGCTTATAAATGAAGCATAATCCAGGGCATCACACAATATTAGATAGATTGGATTCCTTGGATGCTTTGTCGTATCTATTTCTTTGTCAAATTTTGTCACAATATAGAAAATTGATCTAGCTTAACGTTGACATTGGATTCGTGTCATTCTGAGCTCTAATTCAAAAGTTACAGCGGATTTAGAGTGGATATGTCAAGTTGATCAGCCAATTAAAGTGATCATTCTAAACTGATCATTAGTGTCATTAACTAAAGGCTAATAAATGAAACATAAGACATAGCATCACACAGTTTGAATGTAGAATCATTGGGGCTCATTAAGTAAAGGCTTATAAATGAAAAATAAAAAATGGTATCACGCATTTTAGGATAGATTGGATTACTTGGATGCTTTGTTGTATCTAGTTCTGTCTGAAATTTTGTCAGAATATAGAAAATTGAACTAGCTTAATGTGGGTATTGGATTCGTGTCAATCCAGCTATAAATCAAAAGTTATGGACGATTTATTGGAGACATGTCAAGTTGATTGCCTAGTTAAAATGATCATTCTAAACTGATCATTGGTGCTTATTAAGTAAAGGCTTATAAATGAAGCATAAAGCATGGCATCACGTATTTTGGGATAGTTCGAATTTCTTTGACAATTTTCATCTCTATTTCTATCTCAAATTTTGTTAAAATATAGAAAATTGAGCTAGCTTAACGTGGACATTAGATTTGTGTCATTCTGAGCTCTAAATCAAAAGTTACAAACGATTTAGTGTGGATATGTTAAGTTGACCGGCCTGTTAAAGTGATCATTCTAAACTGATAATTGGTGCTCATTCAGTAAAGGCATATAAATAATAATGCATGGTATCACACAGTTTTGGATAGATTGGAATACTTGTACACATTGTCGTATATATTTCTATCTCAAATTTTGTTACCATATAGAAAATTAACCTAGCTTAACGTGGACATTAGATTCTTGTCATTCTGAACTCTAAATCAAAAGTTGTGGACGATTTAGAGCGGACATATCAAGTTGATCGGCCAGTTAAAAGGATCATTCTAAAATGATCATTGGTGCTCATTGAGTAAAAGCTTATCAATGAAAAATAATGCATGGTGTCACGTAGTTTGCGATAAATTGCATTACTTGGACACTTTGTCGTATCTATTTGTGTCTCAAAATTGTTACAATATAGATACGACAAAGTTGATCGGCCAGTTAAAAGGATCATTCTAAAATGATCATTGGTGCTCATTGAGTAAAAGCTTATAAATGAAAAATAATGCATGGTGTCACATAGTTTGCGATAGATTGCACTACTTGGACACTTTGTCGTATCTATTTGTGTCTCAAAGTTTTTAACAATATAGAAAATTGAGCTAGCTTAACGTGGACATTGGATTCGTGTCATTCTGAGCTCTAAAAAAAATTACGAACGATTTAGTACGGACATGTCAAGTTGATAGGCCGGTTAAAGTGATCTTTCTAAACTGATCATTGGTGTGCATTGAGTAAATACTTATAAATTAAGCATAATGCATGGCATCACACAGTTTTGGATAGATTGGAATACTTCGACGCTTTGTCGTATCTTATTCTGTCTCAAATTTTGTTAAAATATAAAAAGTTGAGCTATCTTAACAAGGGCATTGGATTCGTGTCATTATGAGCTCTGAATCAAAACTTGCTTAATATGGGCATTGGATTCGTGTCATTTTGAGCTATAAATCAAAAGTTATGGACGATTTAGAGCAGACATGTCAAGGTGATCGGACTGATCAAACAATCATTCTAAACCGATCATTGGTGCCCATTGACTAAAAGCTTATAAATGCAGAATAATGCATGGCGTCACGTAGTTTGGGATGGATTGGATACTTGGATGATTTTTCGTATCTATTTCTGTCTCAAATTTTCAAAATATAGAAAATTGAGCTAGCTTAACGTGGGCATTGGATTCGTGTCATTCTGAGCTCTAAATCAAAAGTTACAGAAGATTTAGTGCGGACATATCAAGTTGATCGGCCAGTTAATATGATTATTCTAAACTGATCATTGGTGCTCATTGATTCAAGGCATATAAATAAAGCATAATGCATGGGATCACACAGTTTGGGATAGATTGGATTACTTGGACACTTTCTCATCTCAATTTCTGTGTCAAATTTTTTCAAAATATAGAAAATTGAGCTAGCTTAACAAGGGGACTGGATTCGTGTCATTCAGAGCTTTAAAACAAAAGTTACATATGATTAAGTGTGGATATGTCAAGTTGATCGGCCAGTTAAAATGATCATTGGTGCTTATTAAGTAAGGGCTTATAAATGAAGCATAAGGAATGGCATCACGCAGTTTGGGATAAATTGGATTACTTAGACGCTTTGTCGTATCTAGTTTTGTCTCAAATTTTGTCAAAATATGGAAATTAGCTAGCTTAACGTGGACATTGGATTCGGGTCATTCTGAGCTCTAAATCAAAAGTTACGAACGATTTAGTGCGTACATGTCAAGTTGATCGGCTAGTTAAAGTGATCATTCTACACAGATCATTAGTGGTCATTAAGTAAAGGGTTATAAATTAAGTATAAAGCATGGCATCACGCAACTTGGGATTGATTGGATTACTTGGATGCTGTGTCGTCTCCATTTCTATCTCAAATATTTTAAAATAAAGAAAATTTAGCAAGCTTAAAATGGGGATTGGATTTGTGTCATTCTGAGCTCTAAATCAATAGTTACAGACGATTTAGTGCGCACATGTCAAGTTGATCGGCCAGTTAATATTATTATTCTAAACTGATCATTGGTGCCCATTGATTCAAGGCTTATAAATGAAGCATAATGCATGGTATCACGCAGTTTGGGATAGATTGGATTACTTGGACGATTTGTCCTCTCTATTTCTTTCTCAAATTTTGTCAAAATATAGAAAATTAAGCTAGCTTAACAAGGGCACTGGATTCGTGTCATTTTGAGCTATATAACAAAAGTTAAAGACGATTTAGTGTGGATATGTCAAGTTGATCGGACAGTTAATATCATCATTCTAAACTAATCATTGGTGGTCATTGAGTAAAAGCGTATAAATGAAGAATGATGCATGGCATCACGCTGTTTGGGATGGATTGGATTACTTAGACATTTTATTGTATCTATTTCCGTCTCAAATTTTGTCATATTATAGAAAATTGAGCTAGTTTAACGTGGGCATTGGATTCGTGTCATTTTAAGCTCTGAATCAAAAGTTATGGATGATTTAGTGCGGACATGTAAAGTTGATCGGCCAGTTAAAGTGATGATTCTAAACTAATCATTAGTGCTCATTGAGTAAAGGCTTATAAATGAAGCATAATCCAAGGCATCACATAATTTAGATAGATTGGATTACTTGGATGCTTTGGCGTATCTATTTCTGTCTCAAATTTTGTGACAATATAGAAAATCAAGCTAGCTTAACGTGGGCATTGAATTCGTGTGTTTCTGATCTCTAAATCAAAAGTTACTGACAATTTAGTGCGTACATGTCAAGTTGATTGACCAGTTAAAGTGATCATTCTGAACTGATCATTGGTTCTCATTAAGTAAAGGCCTATAAATGAAGCATAAAGCATGGCATCACGCAGTTTGGGATAGATTAGATTACTTGGACGCTTTGTCACCTCTATTTTTGTCTCAAATTTGGCAAAATATAGAAAAGTTAGCACGCTTAACGTGAGTTTTGGATTCGTGTCATTATGAGCTATAAATCTAAAGTTTTAAACGATTTAGTGCGGACATGTTAAGTTCATCGGCCAGTTAAATTGGTCATTCTAAAATGATCATTGGTGCTTATTAAGTAAAGGCTTATAAATGAAGCATAAGGCATGATATCAACCACTTTGGGATAGATTGGATTACTTGGACGCTTTGTCGTATCTAGTTCTGTCTCAAATTTTGTTACAATATAGAAAATTGAGCTAGCTTAAAATGGGCAGTAGAAATGTGTCATTCGGAGCTCTAAATCAAGAGTTACAGACGATTTAGTGTAGATATGTCAAGTTGATCAGCCAGTTAAAGTGATCATTCTAAATTGATCATTGGTGCTCATTGAGTAAAGGCTTATAAATGAAGAAAAATGCATGGCATCAGGCAGTTCGGGATATATTGGATTACTTGGACACTTTTTGGGATCTAGTTCTGTGTCAAATTTTTTCACAATATAGAAAATGGAAATAGCTTAATGTGGGAATTGGATTCGTGTCATTCTGACCTAGAAATCAAAACTTATGGACGATATAGTGCAGACATGTCAAGTTTATCGGCCAGTAAAAATAATCATTCTAAACTGATCATTGGTGGTCATTGAGTAAAAGCTTATACATGAAGAATAATGCATGGCATCACGCAGTTTGGGATAGAATTGATTACTTGGATGCTTTATCTTATCTATTTATGTCTCAAATGTTGTCAAAATATAGAAAATTAAGCTACTTAACGTGGGCATTGGATAGGTGTCTGAACTCTATATCCAAAGTTCTAGACGATTTAGTGCGGATATGACAAGTTGATCGGCCAGATAAAATGATCATTCTAGAATGATCATTGGTGCTCATTAAGTAAAAGCTTCTAAATGAAACATAAGGCACGGCATCATGCAGTTTGGGATAGACTGGATTACTTGGACGTTGTGTCGTCTCTACTTTTGTCTCAAATTTTGTCAAAATATAGAATATTTTTCTAGCTTAACGTGGGCATTGGATTCCTGTAATTCTAAGCTCTAAATCAAAAGTAACAGACGATTTTGTGCGGACATGTCAAGTTGATTGGCCAGTTAAAGTGATCATTCGAATCTAATCATTGGTGCTAATTAAGTAAATGCTTATAAATGAAGCATAAAGCATGGCATCAACCATTTTGGATAGATTAGATTACTTGGACACTTTGTCGTCTCTATTTCTATCTCAAACTTTGCAAAACATAGAAAATTGAGCTAGCTTAACGTGGGCATTGGATTCATGTCATTCTGAGCTCTAAATCAAAAGTTACACACGATTTAGTGCGGACATGTCAAGTTGATGAGCCAATTAAAGTGATCATTCTAAACTGATCATGTGTGATCATTAAGTAAAGGCTTATAAATGAAGCATAAAGCATGGCGTCACGCATTTTGGGATATATTGGTTTACTTGGACGCTTTGCCATCTCTATTTCTTTCTTAAATTTTGTCAAAATATAGAAAATTGAGCTTGCTTAACGTGGGCATTGGATTCGTGTCATTCGGACCTTTAAATCAAAAATTACAAATGATTTAGGGTGGATATGTCAAGTTGATCGGAAGTTAAAGTGAGCATTCGAAAATGATCATTGGTGATTATTAAGTAAGGGCTTATAAATGAAGCATAATGTATAGCATCACGCAGTTTGGGATAAATTAGATTACTTGGGACGGTTTTTCATATCTAATTCTGTCTCAAATTTTGTCACAATATATAAAATTGAACTAGCTTAATGTGGATATTGGATTCGTGTCATTCTGATCTATAAATTAAAAGTTATGGGCGATTTGGTACAGAAATTTCAAGTTGATCAGGCAGCTAAAATGACCATTCTAAAATGATCATTAGTGCTAATTAAGTAAAGGCTTATCAATGAAGTATAAAGCATGGCATCACGCAATTTGGGTTATATTGGATTACTTGGACGCTTTGTCGTCTCTATTTTTGTCTAAAATTTTGTCAAAATACAAAAAATTGAGGTAGCTTCACAGGGGCATTGGATTCTTGTCATTCTAAGCTCTGAATCAAAAGTGCTAGACGATTTAGTGCGGACGTGTCAAGTTGATAGGCCAGTTAAAATTATAATTCTAAAATGATCATTGGTGCTTATTAAGCAAAGGCTTATAAATGAACCATAAGGCATGACATCACACAGTTTAGGATAGATTGGATTACTTGGACATTTTGTCATCTCTACCTCTGTCTCAAATTTTGTGAAAATATAGAAAATTTTCTAGGTTAACGTGGGCATTGGATTCGTGTCAATTTAAACTCAAAATCAAAAGTTACCGACGATTTAGTGTGGAAATGTCAAGTTGATCAGCCAGTTCATATGATTATTCTAAACTGATCATTGTAGCTCATTGAGTAAAGGCTTATAAATGACGCATAATGCTTGGTATCACATAGTTTTGGATATATTAGATTACTTGGAAGCTTTGTCGTGTCTATTTATGTCTCAAATTTTGTTACAATATAGAAAATTGAGCTAGCTAAACGTGGGCATTGGATTCGTGTCATTCCGAGCTCGAAATCAAAAGTTACGGACGATTAAATACGGACATGACTAGTTGAGTGGCCAGTTAAAGTGATCATTCTAAACTGATCATTGGTGCTTATTAAGTAAAGGCTTATAAATGAAGCATAATGCATGTCATTAAGGAGTTTGGATATATTGGACTACTTGGACGCTTTGTCATCTCCATTTGTGTCTCAAATTTTGTCAAAATATGGATAACTGAGCTAGATTAACACGTGTATTGGATTCGTGTCATTCTAAGCTCTAAATCAAAAGTTACAGACGATTTAGTGCGGACATATCAAGTTGATCAGCTAGTGAAATTGATCATTCTAAACTGATCATTGGCGCTCATTAAATAAAGGATTATAAATGAAGAATAAAGCATGGCATCACGTAGTTTGGGATTGATTGGATTACTTGGACGCTTTGTCGTCTCTATTTTTGTTTCAAATTATGTCACAATACAGAAAATTAAGCTAGTTTAGCGTCCTACATTGGATTCGTGTCATTCCGAGCTCTAAATCAAAAGCTACAGACGATTTAGTGCGGAAACGTCAAGTTGATGGGCCAGTTAAAGTGATCAATCTAAACTGATCATTATGCTCATTAATTAAAGGCTTATAAATGAATTATAATGCATGGCATGAAGCAGTTTGGATAGATTGGATTAATTGGATGCTTTGTCGTCTCAATTTCTGTCTCAAAAGTTTTCAAAATATAGAAAATTGAGTTAGCTTAATGTGGATATTTGATTCATGTCATTCTGAGTTACAAATCAAAAGTTATGGATGATTTAGTGCAGAAATGACAAGTTGATTGGGCAGTTAAAATGAATTTTTAAACTGACCATTGGTGGTCATTAAGTAAATGCTTAATAATGAAAAGTAATGCATGACATCACACAGTTTTGGATGCATTGGATTACTTGGACGCTTTGTCGTATCTATATCTATATGTAATTTTGTCACAATATAGAAAATTGAGCTAGATTAACGTGGGCATTGGATTCCTGTAATTTTGAGCTCTAAATAAAAAGTTACAGACGATTTAGTGCGGACAAGTTAAAGTGATTATTGCTGCTCTTTAAATAAAAGCTTATAAAAAGCATAAATCATGACATCATGCAGTTTGGGATAGATTGGACTACTAAGACATTTTGTCGTCTCTATTTCTGTCTCAAATTTTGTCAAAATATAGAAACTTTAGCTAGCTTAACGTGGGCATTGGATTCGTGTCTTTTTGAGCTCAAAATCAAAAGTTATGCATGATTTAGTGCGGACATGTCAAGTTGATCAGACAATTAATATGATTATTCTGAACTAATCATTGGTGCTTGTTGAGTAAAGGCTTATAAACGAAGCATAATGCATGGTATCACACGGTTTTGGATAGATTGGATTACTTGGATGCTCTGTTTTCTCTAGTTCTGGTTCAAAATTTGTTACAATATAGAAAATGGAGCTGGTTTAACGTGTGCATTGGATTCGAGCCATTCTGAGCTCTAAGTCATATGCTACCATTATTTAGAGAGGACATGTCAAGTTGAACCACCAATTAAAGTGATCATTTTAAACTGATCATTGGTGGTCATTGTGTAAAAGCTCATAAATGAAGCATAAAGCATGGATCACGCACTTTGGATGAATTGGATTACTTGGATGTTTTGTCGTCTCTATTTCTGATTCAAATGTTGTCACAATATAAAAAATTGAGAAAGCTTAACGTGGGCATTGGATTCGTGTCATTCTGAGCTTTAAATCACGAGTAACGGGCGATTTAGTGCAGACAAGTCAAGTTGATCGGCTAGTTAAAGTGATCATTCTGAACTGATCACTGGTGCTCATGAAGTATAAAGCATGGCATCACGCAGTTCCACATAGATTGGATTACTTGGACGCTTTGTTATCTCTATTTATGTCGTAAATTTTGAAAAAATATAGAAAATTTAGCTAGCTTAAGGTGGGCATTGGATTCATGTTATTCTAAGTTCTAAATCAAAAGTGAAGTACGATTTAGTGCAGACATGTCAAGTCGATTCGCCATTTTATATGTTTATTATAAACTGATCATTGGTGCTCATTCAGTAAAGGCTTATAAATGAAGCATAATGAATGACATCATGCAGTTTGGGATAGATTGAAATATTTGTACTCTTTGGGAGGATTTGCTATCTCTATTTTTTCTATAATTTTTTCAAATATAGAAAAAATGAGCTAGCTTAACGTGGGCACTTGATTCGTGTCAGTATGAGCTGAAAATCAAAACTTACAGACGATTTAGTGCTGACATATCAATTTCAGGGGACAGTTAATATGATTATTGTAAACTAATCATTGTCGCTTGATTACTTGGACGCTTTGTCATATCTATTTTTGTGTCAAATTTTGTTACAATATAGAAAATAAAGCTAGCTTAACGTTGGTATTGGATTCGTGTCATTCTGAGCTCTAAATAAAAAGTTAAGGAAGATTTAGTGGGAACATGTCAAATTGATCGGCTATATAATATGATTATTCTAAACTGATAATTTGTGCTCATTGATTAATAGCTTGTATATGAAACATAGTGGATGGCATCACACAGTTTTAGATAGATTGGATTACTTGGATGCATTTTCGTATCTGTTTATGTCTTTAATTTTGTTACAATATAGAAAATTGGGATAGCTTAACATGGACACTGGATTCGTGTCATTCTGAGCTCTAAATCAAAAGTTACGGATAATTTTTTGCAGACATGTCAAATTGATCAGCCAGTTAAAGTGATCATTCTAAAAGTAAAGGCTTAGAAATGACGCATAAAGCATGACATCACGCAGTTTGGGATAGATTGGACTACTTGGGCATTTTGTCGTCTCTATTTCTGTCTCCAAATTTTGTCAAAATATAGAAACTTTAGCTAGCTTAACGTGGACATTGGATTCGTGTCACTTTTAGCTGAACATCAAAAGTTACGTACGATTTAGTGCGGACATGTCAAGTTGATTGGTCAGTTAATATGACTATTCTAAACTGATCATTGGTGCTTATTGAGTAAAGACTTATAAACGAAGCATAATGCATTCTAAACTGACCATTGCTACTCTTTAAGTAAAGGCTTATAAATGAAGCATAAAGCATGGCATCACGCAGTTTGGAATAGATTGGACTATTTGGATGTTTTTCGTATCTATGTCTATCTCAAATTTTATTACAATATAGAAAATGGAGCTAGCTTAACGTGGGCATTGGATCCTGTCATTCTGAGCTCTAAATCAAAAGTTACGGACAATTTAGTGTGGATATGTCAAGTTGATCATCAAGTTAAAGTGGTCATTCTAAACAGATCATTGGTGCTCATTGAGTAAAGGCTTATAAATGTAGCATTAAGCATGGATCACACATTTTAGGATTAATTGGATTACTTGGATATTTTGTCGTCTCTATTTCTGACTCAAATTTTATCACAATATAGAAAATCGAGAAAGCTTAACATGGGCATTGGTTTCATGTCATTATGAGATCTAAATCGAGTTACAAGCAATTTAGTGCGGAAAAGTCAAGTTGATCGGCTAGTTAAAATTATTATTCTAAACTGATCAAAGCTTATAAATTAAATATAAAGCATGGCATCACGCAGTTTTGGATATATTGGATTACTTGGACGCTTTGTTGTCTCTATTTCTGTCTCAAATGTAGAAGTTAGATATTTTTTGTTTCTGGCACATAGGTTTTGCCGTGTGTTCAGATTGATATAACCTCTTTAACCTCTCTGTTAATGGCAAATACCACATCCGTTTATGCGGAATAGGTACTCTACCGCTTGTCTCTTGAAATCGAGGTTTGTGAAAAAATCGGCACTTCATGCGGTTTTCATCATTTCTCCAATAGATCATGCAGTTGTCAATACATACATCGATCATCTGATATGGCAATCCAAGACCAGATACAAGTTTTTGAACCTCGTAATATGAAGCAGGTGCAATATTATCTTCAGGTAATATATCTCTAACAAAATCAGCTATCGCATTCACACAATCTTCAGGCAAGTTGAAATCCGTCTTTATCGTCATCAACCTGCTTGCAGCAGATAAAGGCGATAATTCATCTCTACATCCTTTATACAAAGGCTGCTTGGATGCATCTAACATATCAAAAAATTTCCGGGCTTCCAAATTAGGTTCCTCTATTCTGCTAATATCTTCAATGTACGATTCTCTTTGTTCACGAAATGCATCATTCACCATCTGAACAGTACCTCTGTTTATATCAACTTCTGATGCCGGTTCCTCTACCCTAACATTAGTATTATCTATCCTTTTTGAAGTACTACCATAATATTGCATCGTTGCATCAGTTTCTCCATGTGAATACCAAATTTTGTAACCCGGCATAAATCCATTCCTATACAAATGATTACGTACTTCTCTAACAGAGATTAATCTATGATTTCGACATTTAATACACGGACAATACATTTTACCATATTCCGATGTAATGCTATTCTTTGATGCAAATGTCATGAACTCTTCAACAGCTTGCGCAAATTCATCAGTCAATTCCCCCGTGGTTGAATCATATCGAGGTTTATCCATCCACGATTGAAATAATCAAAAGAACCCGAAGAACACATTTTCTTAAAATTTTTGGTTCTGTTAAAATTTTGAAAGATCATAGCTTATTTATAGTGAAAATTAAATATTATCACGAATTTTTAACAGATTATTAAGAATTTTTAACAAATAATTACGAATTTTAAAAAGATTATTCTTCAGAATATTCTCTATTTCCGACGGAATTACGACAGTTACCGACCACAACCGGATATTCACGTATCTTGAATAGATTTTAAACCGGCGGATTTCCGATGGTTTCCGACCATCGACGGATAAACACAAAATTTTAACAGTGTACGTAAATTTCCGATGGATTGCCGACGGTATCCGACAATGGTCAAATATTTCCAATGGTTTTCCGACGACATCTGCCGACGGATTCCCAACGGGCTCTAAAACACAGGATTCGTCGGGACATCGTTGGAATATTACCGACGGCTTCAGATACGTCGGTAACTTTCCGACGGTTTCAAGAGGATATCCCGACGATTAGGCTTTCGTCAGAAATGCAAGGGTTTACCGTCAGTTTTTACCATCGATTTACCGACGATCTTTCCGGCATCAGAAATTACCGATGGATCTCCGATGGTTTAAGGTCCCTTGGCTATCCATCGTGTATCCGTCGTAAATTCGTCGGAAAAGTCCGACAGTTTTTTTCCGTCGGAAATGCCGTCGGAAATGTTAATGTTTTCTTGTAGTGTAAATCAAGCATAATGCATGGCATCACTTATTGTGGGATAGATTGGATTATTTGGACGCTTTATCGTATCTAGTTATGCCTCAAATTTTGTAACAATAGAGAATATTGAGCTAGTGTAACGTTGGAATTGGATTCATATCATTCTTAGCTCAAAATCCACACAATTTTCTAGCATCACACAATTGGATATATTGGATCATTAGTGCAATAAAGGCTTATAAATGAAAAATAATGTCTAGCATCACACAATTTTGGATAGATTGGAATACTTGAATGCTTTGTTGTCTCTATTTCAGTCTCAAATTTTGTTAAAATATCGAAAATTGAGCTAGCTTAATGTTGGCAATGGATTCGTGTGTTTTTGAGCTCTAAATCAAAAGTTACGGACTATTTAGGGCAAACATGTCAATTTGATCAGCCAGTTAATATGATCATTCTAAACTGATCATTGGTGCTCATTGAGTAAAGGCTTATAAATGAAGCATAATGCAGGGCATCACACAGTTTGGGATAGATAGGATTATTTGGACACTTTGTCGTGTCTAGTTCTGTCTCAAATTTAGTACCATTATAGAAAATTGAGCTAGTGTAATGTGGGCATTGGATTCATGTCATTTTGAGCTCAAAATCAAAACTTACGGACGGATTAGTGCGTACATATCAAGTTGATCGGCCAGAAATTATGATTTTTCTCAACTGATCATTGCAGCTCATTGAGTAAAGGCTTATAAATGAAACATAATGCATGGCATCACACAGTTTTGGATAGATTGGATTACTTGCACGCTTTTTCGTCTCTATTTCTGTCTCTAATTTTGTTGAAATATAGAAAATTTATCTAGCTTAACATGGGCATTGAGGTCGTGTCATTCTAAGTTCAAAATCAAAAGTTACAAACGATTTAGTGCGGACATGTCAAGTTGATTGGCCATTTAAAGTGATCATTTTAAACTGATCATTGATGCTTATTAAGTAAAGGCTTAAAAAAGAAGCATAAAACATGCCAGCACGCAACTTGGGATAAATTGGATTACTTGGACGCTTTGTCGTCTCTATTTCTATCACAAATTTTGTTAAAAAAAGAAAATTTAGCAAGCTTAACATGGGCATTGGATTTGTGTAATTTTGAGCTCAAAATAAAAAAATTACGGACGACTTAGTGCGGCCATGTCAAGTTGATCGGCAGTTAATATGATTATTCTAAACTCGTCATTGGTGCTCATTAAGTAAAGTCTTCTAAATGAAGCATAATGCATGGCATCACACAGTTTCGGATAGATTGGATTATTTGGACGCTTTGTCGTCTCTATTTCTATCTCAAATTTTCTTAAAATATAGAAAATTGAGCTAGCTTAACGTGGGAATTGGATTCGTGTGTTTTTGAGCTATAAATCAAAAGTTACAAACGATTTAGTGCGGACATGTCAAGTTGATCGGCCACTTAAAGTGATCATTCTAAACTGATGACTTTGGAGTTCATTAAGTAAAGGCTTATAAATGAAACATAAAGCATGGCATCACGCAATTTTGGATGGATTAGATTACTAGGACGCTTTGTCATCTCTAATTTTGTCTCAAATTGTGTCAAAATATAGAAATTTGAGCTAGCTTAACATGTGCATTGGATTCGTGTCATTCTGAGCTCTAAATAAAAAGTTACATTTGATGTAGTGCAGAGATATCAAGTTGATCGGGAAGTTAAAATGGTCACTCTAAACTGATCATTAATGCTCACTGAGTAAAAGCTTATAAATGAAGCATAATTCATGACATCACGCATTTTGGGATAGACTGGATTACTTCGACTCTTTATGATCTCTATTTCTGTCATAAATTTTGTCACAATATAGAATATTGAGCTAGCCTAACGTGGGCATTGAATACGTGTCATTATGAGCTCTAAATCAAAAGTTACGGACGATTTAGTGCGGACATGTCAAGTTGATCGGCCATTTAATATGATCATTCTAAACTAATCTTTGGTGCTCATTGAGTGAAGGCTTATAAACGAAGCATAATGCATGGCATCACACAGTTTTGGATAGATTGGATTACTTGGACGCTTTGTCGTTTCTATTTTTGTTTGAAATTCTGTTAAAATATAGAAAATTAATCTAACTTAATGTGGTCATTGGATTCTTGTCATTCTGAGCTCAAATCATAAGTTACAGACGATTTATTATGGACATGTCAAGTTGATTGGCCAGTTACAGACGATTTAGTGCGGATATGTCAAGTTGATCGGCCAGTTAAAATGATCATTATAAACTGATCATTGATGTTCATTGAGTAAAAAGTTATAAATGAAGAATAATGCATGGCATCACGAAGTTTGGGATGGATTGGATTACTTGTACGCTTTGTTGTCTCTATTTTTATCTCAAATCTTGTCCAAATATTGAAAATTGAGCTAGATTAACGTGGGCACTAGATTCGTGTCATTCTGAGCTATAAATTTAAAGTTAAAGACGATTTAGTGTGGATATGTCAAGTTGATCGGGCAGTTAAAGTGATCATTCTAAACTAATCATTGGTGCTCATTGAGTAAAGACATATTAATGAATCATAATGCATGGCATCACACAGTTTTGGATAGATTGGATTATTTGGACGCATTGTCATATCTATTTATGTCTCAAATTTTCTTATCCTATAGAAATTTGAGCTAGCTTAACATGGGCATTGGATTCGTGTCATTCTGAGCTCTAAATCAAAAGTTGTGGACGATTTAGAGCGGACATGTCAAGTTGATCGCCAGTTAAAAGGATCATTCTAAACTGATCATTGGTGCTCATTGAGTAAAGGCTTATAAACAAAGCATAATGCATGACATCTCACAGTTTTGGATAGATTGAATTACATGAATGCTTTGTCGTTTCTATTTTTTTTTTAAAATTCTGTTACAATATAGAAAATTAATCAAACTTAATGTCGTCATTGGAATCTTGTCATTCTTAGCTCAAATTAAATGTTACAGACGATTTATTATGGACATGTCAAGTTGATCGGTCATTTAAAATCATCATTCTAAGCTGATCATTGGTGCTCATTGAGTAAATGCTTATAAATGAAGCATAATGCCTGGCATCATGAAGTTTGTGATGGATTGATTTACTTGGACGCTTGTACATAGTTCTCTCTGAAATTTTGACACAATATAGAAAATTGAGCTAGCTTAACGTGGCATTGGATTCGTGTCACTCTAAGCTCCAAATCAAAAGTTACATATGATTTAGGGCGGACATGTCAAGTTGATCGGCCAATTATAATGATATGAAGAATAACGCATGGCATCACGCAGTTTGGTTAGTTAAAGGGATCATTCTAAACTGATCATCGGTGCACATTAAGTAAAAACTTATAAATAAATAATAATGCATGGTGTCACGTAGTTTGGGATGGATTGGATTACTTGGACGCTTTGTCATATCTGTTTTGTCTCAAAATTTGTCACAATATAGAAAATTGAGCAAGATTAACGTGGGCATTGGATTCGTGTCATTCTGAGCTCTAAATCAAAAGTTACAGACGATTTCGTGCGGACATGTCAAGTTGTTCAGCCAGTTAAAGGGACCATTCTAAACTGATCATTGGTGCCCATTGAGTAAAGGCTTATAAATGAAGCATAATGCATGACATCACACAGTTTTGGATAGCACTGCAAGAAAAATTCCAAAATGCGACTGTATTTCATGACTACATATGTGATCGCAAAATGTGTGACTATGTTACAACTGTTTTGCGACCAATTTGCGACTACGGAGCAGTAGTCGCAAATTGGTAGCAAAATTGTGACTAAAAACTGTAGTCGCATATTGTTCGCAATACACAACCATTAATGTAGGTATTGGGTTCGTGTCATTCTGAGCTCGAAATCAATAGTTACGGACGATTTATTACAGACATGTCAAGTCGAGTCCCCATTTAAAGTGATCATTCTAAATTGATCAATGGTTCTCATTAAGTAAAGGCTTATAAATGAAGCATAATACATGGCATTAAGCAGTTTGGATAGATTGGATTAGTTGGATGCTTTGTCCTCTATATTTGTGTCAAATTTTATCAAAATATAGAAAAATAATCTAGCTTAACGTGGGCATTGGATTCGTGTCATTCTAAGTTCTAAATCCAAAGTTACGCACGATTTACTGCGGACATGTCAAGTTGATCAGCCACTTAAAGTGATCATTCTAAAACGATAATTGGTGCTCATTAACGAAAGAATTATAAATGAAGCATAAAGCATGGCATCACATAGTTTGGGATGGATTGGATTACTTGAACGCTTTGTCGTCTCTATTTCGGTTTCAAATTTTGTCAAACCATAGAATAATGAGCTAGCTTATTGTGGGCATCCTGAGCTCTAAATCAAAATTTATTGACGAGTTAGTGCGGACATGTCAAGTTGATCGACCAGTTAAAATGATCATTCTAAAATGATCATTGGTGCTCATGAAGTAAAGGCTTACAAATGAAGACTAAGGCATGGCATCACGCAGCTTCTGATAGCTTGGATTACTTGGACGCTTTGTCATCTCTACTTCTGTCTCAAATTTTGTCATAATATAGAAAATTGAGCTACCTTAACGTGGGTATTGGATTCGTGTGTTTTTGAGCTATAAATCAAAAGTTACAAACGATTTAGTGCGGACAAATCAAGTTGATTAGCCAGTTAATATGATTATTCTAAGGTGATCATTGATGCTCATTGAGTAAAGGCCTGATAAATGAAGCATAATGCAGGGCATCACGCAGTATGGGATAGATTGGATTTCTTGTACGCTTTGTCGTCTCTACTTCCGTCTCAAATTTTGTCAAAATATAGAAAACTTATCTAGCTTAACGTGGGCATTGCATTCATGTCATTCTACGCTCAAAGCAAAAGTTACGGAAGATTTAGTGCGCACATGTCAAGTTGATCGGCCAGTTAATATGATTATTCTAAACTGATCATTGCTGCTCATTAAGTAAAGGCTTATAAATGAAGCATAATGCATGTCATCACGCAGGTTGGATTACTTGGACGCTTTGTTGTCTCTACTTCCATCTCCAATTTTGTCAAAATATCAAAAATTTATCTACCTTAACGTGGGCATTGGATTCGTGTCAATCTAAGCTCAAAATCAAAAGTTACGGACGATTTAGTGCGGACTTGTCAAGTTGATCGACCAGTTCTTATGATTATTCTAAACTGATTATTGTTGTTCATTGAGCAAAGGTTTATGTTGCATCACACAGTTTTGGACAGATTGGATTACTTGGAACATTTGTCGTGTCTATTTTTGTCTCAAATTTTGTTACAATATAGAAAATTGAACAAGCTTAATGTGAGCATTGGAATCATGTCATTCTGAGTTCTAAATCAAACATTATAGACGATTTAGTACGGACATGTCAAGTTGAGTGGCCAGTTAAAGTGATCATTCTAAATTGATCATTGGTGCTCATTAAGTAAATGCTTCTAAATGAAGCATAATGCATTGTATCAAGCAGTTTGGATAGATTTGACTAGTTATATGCTTTGTCGTCTCTATTTATGTCTCAAATTTTGTCAAAGTATAGAAAATTGAGCAAGATTAACGTGGGCATTGGATTCGTGTCATTCTAAGCTCTAAATCAAAAGTTACGGATGATTTAGTGCAGACATGTCAAGTTGATTGGCCATTTAAAGTGATCATTCTAAACAGATCATTGGTGCTCGTTGAGTAAAGGGTAATAAATGAAGCATAAAGCATGGCGTCACATAGTTCTGGATAGATTGGATTACTTGGACGCTTTGTCGTCTTTAATTCTGACTCAAATTTTTACAAACCATATAATAATGAGCAACCTTAATGTGGGCATTGGATTTGTGTCCTGAGCTCCAAATCAAATTTATAGACGATTTAGTGCGGGCATGTCAGCTGATCATCCAGTTAAAATGATCATTCTAAAATGATCATTGCTGCTCATTAAGTAAAAACTGATAAATGAAGAATAATGCATGTCATCACGTATTTTGGGATGGATTGGATTACTTGGATGCTTTGTCATATCTATTTCTGTCTCAGTTTGTCACAATATAGAAAATTGAGCTAGCTTAACGTGGGCATTGGATTCATGTCATTCTGATCTCTAAATCAAAAAGTACAGACGATTTAGTGTGGACATGTCAAGTTGATCGGCCAGTTAAAATGATCATTCCAAAATGACCAATGGTGCTCATTAAGTAAAGTCTTATAGATGAAGTTCAAGGCATGGCATCACGCAATTTGTGATAGATTGGATGACTTGGACGCTTTGTCGTCTCTACTTCGGTCTCAAATTTTGTCAAAATATAGTAAAATTATCAAGCTTAACGTATACATTGGATTCGTGTCATTCTGAGCTCAAAATCAAAACTTACAGACGATTTACTGCGGACATATCAAGTTGATTGGCTAGTTAATATGATTATTCTAAGCTGATCATTGCTGCTAATTGAATAAAGGCTTATACATGAGGCATAATGCATGGCATCACACAGGTTTAGATAGATTGGATTACTTGAAAGCTTTGTTGTGCCTATTTCTGTCTCAAATTTTGTAACTATATAGAAAATTGAGGTAGCTTAACGTGGGCATTTGATTCGTATCATTGTGAGCTCTAAATTAAAAGTTAATGATGATCTAGTGCAGACATGTCAAGTTGAGTGGCCAGTTAAAGTGATCATTCTAAAATGATCATTATACATCAGGCGGTTTGGATAGATTTGATTAGTTGGATGCTTTGTCCTCTCTATATGCGTCTCAAATTTTGTCAAAGTATACAAAATTGAGCTAGATTAACGTGGGCATTGGATTCGTATCATTCAACGCTCTAAAGCAAAAATTACAGATAATTTACATGTCACATTGATCGGCCATTTATAGTGATCCTTATAAACTGATCATTGGTGCTCATTAAGTAAAGGCTTATAAATGAAGCAAAAGCATGGCATCACGTAGTTTGGGATAGATTGGTTTACTTGGACGCTTTGTCGTCTCTAATTTTGTCTCAAGTTTTGTCAAACCATAGAATAATGAGCTTACTTAACGTGGGCATTGGATTCATGTCATTCAGAGCTCTAAATCAAAAGTTATAGGCGATTTAGTGTGGACATGTCAAGTTGATCGGGCAGTTCAAATGATCATTCTAAAATGATGATTGGTCCTCATTACGTAAAGGATTATAAATGAAGCATAATGCATGGCGTCACACAGTTTTGAATAGATTGGATTACTTGGATGCTTTGTTGTCTCTACTTCCGTCTCAAATTCTGTCAAAATATCAAAAATTTATCTACCTTAACGTGGGCATTGGATTCCCGTAATTCTAAGCTCAAAATCAAATGTTACGGACGATTTAGTGCGGACATGTCAAGTTGATCGGCCAGTTATTATGATTATTCTAAACTGATCATTGTTGTTCATTGAGTAAAGGTTTATACATGAAGCATAATGCATGGCATCACACAGTTTTTGGATAGATTGGATTACTTGGAAGTTTTGTGGTGTCTATTTTTGTCTCAAATTTTGTTACAATATAGAAAATTGAACAAGCTTAACGTGGGCATTGGATTCTTGTCATTCTGAGCTCTAAACAAAATGTTACGGGCGATTTAGTACAGACATGTCAAGTTGAGTTGCCAGTTAAAGTGATCATTCTAAACTGATCATTGGTGCTCATTAAGTAAAGGCTTATAAGTGAAGCACAATGCATGGCATCAAGCAGTTTGGATAGATATGACTAGTTGGATACTTTGTCGTCTCTATATGTGTCTCAAATTTTGTCAAAGTATACAAAATTGAGCTAGATTGACATGGGCATTGGATTCGTGTCATTCAATGCTCTAAATCAAAAGTTACGGATGATTTACATGTCAATTTGATCGGCCATTTAAAGTGATCATTCTAAACAGATCATTGGTGCTCATTAAGTAAAGGCTTATAAATGAAGCATAATGCATGGCATCAAGCGGTTTGGATATATTTGATTAGTTCGATGCTTTTGTCGTCTCTATATGTGTCTCAAATTTTGTCAAAGTATACAAAATTGAGCTAGATTAATGTGGGCATTGGATTCGTGTCATTCAATGCTCTAAATCAAAAGTTACGGATGATTTACATGTCAAGTTGATCGGCCATTTAAAGTGATCATTCTAAACAGATCATTGGTGCTCATTAAGTAAAGGCTTATAAATGAAGCATAATGCATGGCATCAAGCGGTTTGGATATATTTGATTAGTTCGATGCTTTTGTCGCCTCTATATGTGTCTCAAATTTTGTCAAAGTATACAAAATTGAGCTAGATTAATGTGGGCATTGGATTCGTGTCATTCAATGCTCTAAATCAAAAGTTACGGATGATTTACATGTCAAGTTCATCGGCCATTTAAAATGATCCTTCTAAACTGATCATTGGTGCTCATTAAGTAAAGGCTTATAAATGAAGCATAAACGCATGGAGTCATGTATTTTGGGATAGATTGGTTTACTTGGAAGCTTTGTCGTCTCTAATTTTGTCTCAAGTTTTGTCAAACCATAGAATAATGAGCTTACCTAACGTGGGCATTGGATTCGTGTCATTCTGAGCTCTAAACCAAAAGTTATAGGTGATTTAGTGTTGACATGTCAAGTTGATCGGCCAGTTAAAAGGATCGTTCTAAAATGATGATTGGTCCTCATAAAGTAAAGGCTTATAAATGAAGCATAATGCATGGCGTCACACAGTTTTGGATAGATTGGATTACTTGGATGCTTTGTTGTCTCTACTTCCATTTCAAATTTTGTCAAAATATCGAAAATATATCTATCTTAATGTGGATATTGGATTCCTGTAATTCTAAGCTTAAAATAAAATGTTACGGACGATTTAGTGCATACATGTTAAGTTGATCGGCCAGTTATTATGATTATTCTAAACTGATCATTGTTGTTCATTGAGTAAAGGTTTATACATGAAGCATAATGCATGGTATCACATAGTTTTTGGATAAATTGGATTACTTGGAAGTTTTGTCGTGTCTATTTTTATCTCAAATTATGTCAAAATATAGAAAATTTATCTAGGTTCACGTGAGCATTGGATTCATGCCATTCAGAGCTCAAAATAAAAAGTTACGGATGATTTAGTGCGACATATCGAGTTGATCGGCCAGTTATTATGATTATTCTAAACTGATCATTGTTGTTCATTGAGTAAGGGTTTATACATGAAGCATAATGCATGGCATTACACAGTTTTTGGATAGATTGGATTACTTGGAAGCTTTGTTGTGCCTATTTTGTCTCAAATTTTGTTACAATATAGAAAATTGAACAAGCTTAACATGGGCATTGGATTAATGTCATTCGGAGCTCTGAATAAAACGTTACGGACGATTTAGTACAGACATGTCAAGTTGAGTTGCCAGTTAAAGTGATCATTCTAAATTGATCATTGGTGCTCATTAAGTAAAGGCTTATAAATGAAGAATAATGCATGAAATCAAGCAGTTTGGATAGATGTGATTAGTTGGATGCTTTGTCGTCTCTATATGTGTCTCAAATTTAGTCAGAGTATACAAAATTGAGCTAGATTAACATGGGCATTTGATTCTTGTCATTCAATGCTCTAAATCAAAAGTTACGGATGATGTGCATTTCAAGTTGATCGGCCATTTAAAGTGATCATTCTAAACAGATCATTGGTGCTCATTAAGTAAAGGCTTATAAATGAAGCATAATACGTGGCATCAAGCGGTTTGGATATATTTGATTAGTTCGATGTTTTTGTCGTCTGTATATGTGTCTCAAATTTTGTCAAAGTATACAAAATTGAGCTAGATTAATGTGGGCATTGGATTCATGTCATTCAATGCTCTAAATCAAAAGTTACGGATGATTTACATGTCAAGTTGATCGGCCATTTAAAGTGATCATTCTAAAGAGATCATTGGTGCTCATTAAGTAAAGGCTTATAAATGAAGCATAATGCATGGCATCAAGCGGTTTGGATATATTTGATTAGTTCCATGCTTTTCTCGTCTCTATATGTGTCTCAAATTTTGTCAAAGTATACAAAATTGAGCTAGATTAATGTGGGCATTGGATTCGTGTCATTCAATGCTCTAAATCAAAAGTTACGGATGATTTACATGTCAAGTTGATCGGTCATTTAAAATGATCCTTCTAAACTGATCATTGGTGCTCATTAAGTAAAGCTTATAAATGAAGCATAACGCATGGAGTCATGTAGTTTGGGATAGATTGGTTTACTTGGAAGCTTTGTCGTCTCTAATTTTGTCTCAAGTTTTGTCAAACCATAGAATAATGAGCTTACCTAACGTGGGCATTGGATTCTTGTCATTCTGAGCTCTAAATCAAAGGTTATAGGTGATTTAATGTTGACATGTCAAGTTGATCGGCCAGTTAAAAGGATCGTTCTAAAATGATGATTGGTCCTCATAAAGTAAAGGCTTATAAATGACGCATAATGCATGGCGTCACACAGTTTTGGATAGATTGGATTACTTGGATGCTTTGTTGTCTCTACTTCCGTTTCAAATTTTGTCAAAATATCGAAAATATATCTATCTTAATGTGGGCATTGGATTCCTGTAATTCTAAGCTTAAAATCAAATGTTACGGACGATTTAGTGCAGACATGTTAAGTTGATCAGCCAGTTATTATGATTATTCTAAACTGATCATTGTTGTTCATTGAGTAAAGGTTTATACATGAAGCATAATGCATGGTATCACATAGTTTTTGGATAGATTGGATTACTTGGAAGTTTTGTCGTGTCTATTTTTATCTCAAATTATGTCAAAATATAGAAAATTTATCTAGGTTCACGTGAGCATTGGATTCGTGACATTCAGATCTCAAAATCAAAAGTTACGGATAATTTAGTGCGGAAATATCGAGTTGATCGGCCAGTTATTATGATTATTCTAAACTGATCATTGTTGTTCATTGAGTAAGGGTTTATACATGAAGCATAATGCATGGCATTACACAGTTTTTGGATAGATTGGATTACTTGGAAGCTTTGTTGTGCCTATTTTGTCTCAAATTTTGTTACAATATAGAAAATTGAACAAGCTTAACATGGGCATTGGATTAATGTCATTCGGAGCTCTGAATAAAACGTTACGGACGATTTAGTACAGACATGTCAAGTTGAGTTGCCAGTTAAAGTGATCATTCTAAATTGATCATTGGTGCTCATTAAGTAAAGGCTTATAAATGAAGAATAATGCATGACATCAAGCAGTTTGGATAGATGTGATTAGTTGGATGCTTTGTCGTCTCTATATGTGTCTCAAATTTTGTCAATGTATACAAAATTGAGCTAGATTAACGTGGGCATTGGATTCGCGTTATTCAATGCACTAAATCAAAAGTTACGGATGATTTACATGTCAAGTTGATCAGCCATTTAAAGTGATCATTCTCAACTGATCATTGGTGCTCATTAAGTAAAGGCTTATAAATGAAGCAAAATGCATGGCATCAAGCAGTTTGGATATATTGGACAACTTGGACGCTTTGTCATCTCTATTCTGTCTCAAAGTTTGTCAAAATATTGAAAAGTAAGCTACCTTAACGCAGGGATTGGATTCGTGTAATTCTAGGCTCTAAATCAAAAGTTACGTACGATTTAGTGCGGAGATGTCAAGTCGATCGGACAATTAAAGTGATCATTCTAAACTGATTATTGATGCTCATTGAGTAAAGGCTTATAAATGAAGGATAAGGCATGGCATCACGCAATTTGGGATAGATTCGATTACTTGGACGCTTTGTCGTATCTAGTTCTGTCTAAAATTTCGTCACAATATAGAAAACTGAACTAGCTTAATGTGGGCATTGGATTCGTGTCATTCAAAGCTATAAATAAAAAGTTATGAACGATTTAGTACGGACATGACAAGTTGATCAGCCAGTTAAAATGATCATTCTAAACTGATCATTGGTGCTCATTTAGTAAATGCTTATAAATGAATAATAAAGCATGGCATCGCGTAGTTTGGGATGGATTGGATTACTTGGATGCTTTGTTATATCTATTTCATTCTCAAATTTTGTCACAATATAGAAAATTGAGCTAGCTTAACGTGGGCAATGGATTCGTGTCACTCAGAACTCTAAATCAAAAGTTACAGATGATTTAGTGGGGACATTTCAAGTTGATTGGCTAGTTAAAGTGATCATTCTAAACTGATCATTGGTGCTCATTAAGTAAAGGCTTGTAAATGAAGCATAATGCATGGCATCAGGGAGTTTGGATAGATTGGATGACTTGGACGCTTTATCGTCTCTATTTCTGTCTCAAATTTGGTCAGAAAATAGAGATAGCTTAACGAATGCATTGGATTCGTGTCCTTCGATCCATTAAATCAAATGTTACAGATGATTTAGTGCAGACATGTTTCAAGTTGATCGGCCAGTGAAAATTATCATTCTAAACGGATCATTGGTGCTCATTGAGTTAAGGGTTATAAATGATGCACAATGCATGGCATCATGCAGTTTGGGATAGATTGGACTACTTAGACACTTTGTCGTCTCTACTTCCATCTCAAAATTTGTCAAAATATAGAAAAATTATCTAGGTTAACGTGGGTACAGTCTTTTTGTCATTCTGAGCTCAAAATCAAAAGTTACGGATGATTTAGTGTGGACATGTCAAGTTGATCGGCCAATTAAAATGATTATTCTAAACTGATCACTGGTGCTCATTGAGTAAGGGCTTATAAATGAAGTATAATTCATGGCATCACATAGTTTTGGATAGATTGGATTACCTGGACGCTTTGTCGTGTCTATTTCTATCTCAAATTTTGCAACATTATAAAAAGTTGAGCTAGCTTAACGTGGGCATTGGATTCGTGTCATTGTGAGATCAAAAGCAAAAGTTACGGACAATTTAGTGCGGACATTTCAACTTGATCGGCTAGTTAAAGTGATCATTCTAAACTGATCATTGGTGCTCATTGAGTAAAGGCTTATAAATGAAGCATAATGCATCGCATCACACAGTTTTGGATATATTGGATTACTTGGATGCTTTTTGTGTCTATTTCTGTCTCAAATTTTGTTACAATATAGAAAATTGAGCTAGGTTAACGTGGGCATTGGATTCGTGTCATTCGGAGCCCTAAATCAATTGTTATGGACGGTTTAGTGTGGAAATGTTAGGTTGAGTGGCCAGTTAAAGTGATAATTGATAATTGGTGCAGATTAAGCTAAGGCTTATAAATGAAGCATACTGCATGGCATCAAGCAGCTTGGAAAGATTGGATTACCTGCACGCTTTGTCGTCTCTATTTCTGCCTCAAATTTTGTCAAAATATAGAAAATTGAGCTACTTTAACGTGGGGAATGGATTCGTGTCATTCTAAGCTCTAAATCAAAAGTTACAGACGAATTAGTGCAGACATGTCATGTTGATCGGCTAGTTAAAGTGATCATTCTAAACTGAAATTGATGCTCATTGAGTAAAGGCTTATAAATGAATCATAATGCATGGCATCACACACTTTTGGATATATTGGATTACTTGAACGCTTTCTCGTATCTAGTTCAGTCTCAAATTTTGTCAAAATATAGAAAATTGAACTAGATTAATGTGGGCATTGGATTCGTGTCATTCTGAGATATAAATCAAAAGTTATGTACGATTTGGTGCAGATATAACAAAGTCTCCGTCCAATTAAAATTATCATTATAAACTGATCATTGGTGCTCACTGAATAAAAGCTTATAAATGAAAAATAATGCATACCATCACGCAGTTTGCGATTGATTGGATTACTTGGACGCTTTTTCGTATCTCTTCATGTCTCAAAATTTGTCAAAATATAGAAATTGAACTAGTTTAATGTTGGCATTGGATTCGTGTCATTCTGAGCTATAAATAAAAAGCTATGGACAATTTAGTGCATACATGACAAAGTCATCAGCTAGTTAAAATGATCATTCTAAACTGATCATTGGTGCTCGTTGCATAAAAGCTTATAAACTAAAAATAATGCATGGTATCATGATGTTTGGGATGGATTGGTTTACTTGAACACTTTGTCGTATCTATTTTTGTCTCAAAGTTTGTCAAAATATAGAAAATTGAGCTAACTTAACGTGGGCATTGGACTCGTGTTATTCTGAACCCTAAATCAAACGTTACGGACGATTTAGTGAAGAAATGTCAAGTTGAGTGGCCACTTAAAGTGATCATTCTAAAGTAATCATTGGTGCTGATTAAGTTAAGGCTTACAAACGAAGCATATTGCTTGGCATCAAGCAGTTTGGAAATATTTGATTACTTGGACGATTTCTTGTCTCTATTTCTGCCTCAAATTTTGTCAAAACATTGAAAATTGGGTTACCTCAACATGGGGATTGGATTCGTGTCATTCTAAGTACTAAATCAAAAGTTACGGACGATTTAGTGCAAACATGTCAAGTTGATCGGCCAGTTATAGTGTTCATTATAAACTGATCATTGATGCACATTGAGTAAATGCTTATAAATAAAGAATAATGTGTGGCATCAGACAGTTTTGGATATATTGGATTACTTGGACGCTTTCTCGTATCAGTTCTGTCTCAAATTTTGTCACAATATAGAAAATTGAACTAGATTAATGTAGGCATTGGATTTCTATCATTCTGAGCTATAAATCAAAATTTATGGACGATTTAGTGCAGACATTACAAAGTCTTCCGCCAATTAAAATGATCATTCTTAACTGATCATTGGTGCCCATTGAGTAAAATCTTATAAATGAAAAATAATGCAAGGCATTACACAGGTTGGGATTGATTGCATTACTTGGACGCATTGTCATATCTATTTCTGTTATGGACGATTTAGTACATACATGACAAAGTCATCAGCAATGTTAAATTGATCATTCTAAACTGATCATTGGTGCTCATTGAGTAAAAGCTTATAAATTAAAAATAATGCATGGCATCACGTAGTTTGGGATGTATTGGATTATTTGAACACTTTGTTGTATCTATTTTTGTCTCGAACTTTGTCAAAATATGGAAAATTGAGGTAGATTAACATGGGCATTGGATTCGTGTCATTCTCTGCTCTAAATCAAAAGATATGGACGATTTAGTGCGTAAATGTCAAGTTGACCGGCGAGTTAAAGTGATCATTATAAACTGATCATTGGTGCTCATTGAGTAAAGGCTTATAAATGAAGCATAATGCATGACATCACGCAGTTTGGGATAGATTGGATTACTTGTACGCTTTGTTGTCTCTACTTCCGTCTCAAATTTTTTTAAACTATAGAAAATTTATCTAGCTTAACGTGGGCATTGGATTCGTGTCATTCTGAGCTCAAAATCAAAAGTTATGGACGATTTAGTGTGGACATGTCAATTTGATCGGCTAGTTAATATAATTATTCTAAACTGATCATTGGTGCTCATTGAGTAAAGGCTTATAAATGAAGCATAATGCATGGCATCACACAGTGTTAGTTAGATTTGATTACTTGGACGCTTTGTCGTATCTATTTCTTTCTCAAATTTTGATACAATATATAAAATTGAGCTAGCATAACGTGGGCATTGGATTTGTGTCATTCGAAACTCTAAATCAGAAAGTTACAGACGATTTAGTGCGGACATGTCAAGTTGATCGGCTAGTTAAAGTGATCATTCTAAACTGATCATTCGTGTTCATTGAGTAAAGGCTTATAAATGAAGTATTATGCATGGCATCATACAGTTTTAGATAGATTGGATTACTTGGACGCTTTTTCATGTCTAGTTCTTTCTCATATTTTATCACATTAAAGAAAATTGAACTAGCTTAATGTGGGCATTCGATTCGTGTCATTATGAGCTATAAATCAAAAGTTATGGATGATTTAGTGCAAACATGACAAAGTCATCGGCCAGTTAGAATGATCATTCTAAACTCATCATTGGTGCTCATTGAGTAAAAGCTTATAAATGAAAAATAATGCATGGCATCACGCATTTTGGGATGGATTGGAGTACTTGGAAACTTGTCGTATCCATTTTCTGTCTCAAACATTATCACTATAGAACAAATTGAGCTAGCTTAACGTGGGTTCTACATTCGTGTCATTCTGAGCTCTAAATCAAAAGTTACGAACGATTTAGTGCGCACATGTCAAGTTTATTGGAAGTTAAAGTGATCATTCTAAATTGATCATTGGTGGTCATTAAGTAAAGGCTTATAAATAAAGCATAAAGCATGGCATCACACTGTTTGGGATAGATTGAATTACTTGTATGCTTTGTCGTCTCTATATCTATCTCAAATTTTGTCAAAATATATAAAATTGGGCTAGCTTAACGTGGGCATTGGATTTGTGTCATTCTGATCTCTAAATCAAAAGTTATGGATGCTTTAGTGCAGAAATGTCAAGTTGATCAGCCAGTTAAAGTTATCATTCTTAACTGATCATTGGTGCTCATTGAGTAAATGCTTATAAAAGAAGCATAGGGCATGACATAACGCAGTTCGGGATAGATTGGATTACTTGGATGCTTTGTCGTATCTAGTTCTTACTCAAATTTTGTCACAATATAAAAAATTGAACTAGCTTAATGTGGGCATTGGATTTGTGTCATTCTGAGCTATATATCAAAAGTTATGGACGATTTAGTGCAGACATGGCAAGTTGATTCCCCAGTTAATATGATCGTTCTAAATTGATCATTGGTGCTCATTTAGTAAAAGCTTATAAATGAAAAATAATGCATGGCATCACGCACTTTGGGATGGATTGGATTATTTTGACATTTTGTCGTCTCTATTTTTGTCTCAAATATTGTCAAAATATAGAAAATTGAGCTAGTTTAGCGTGGGCATTGGATTCCTGTCATTCTAAGCTCTAAATCAAAAGTTACGGATAATTTAGTGCGGAAATGTCAAGTTGATCGGCCAGTTAAAGTGCTCATTCTAAACTAATCATTGGTGCTCATTGATTTAGCCTTATAAATGAAGCATATGCATGGTATCACACAGTTTTGGATAGATTGGATTACTTAGACGCTTTGTCGTATCTAGTCCTGATACCATGTAAGAATATTGAGATTAGAGAGGAGAAATGTGAAGAATTGAATTTGGAAACTCAAAGAGAAGCATGAGAAAATGAGAAATGTCTAAGACTTCTGAAGAAGAATCTCCTAAGATTTAACTTATACACTGAGTCTTTAGAGCCCTTTTATAGAGGATTTACAATGTGAACACAAAACAGCTCAGAATTAAACTTGTGGATGAGCTTGAATAGAGGAGGAGCTTGTTGACAACCAATGGGAAGAGAGGGGAGGAGCTGCAAACAGACTTATGACCGTTTGGTGTGGTTAGAAAGGCTGTGTGCAGCAGTCATGAATGTTTGGTGTGGTTACCAAGGTTGTGTGCAGCATGGAAATGTCCTTGTCACTGTGATTCTGCTCCAAAGGCAGCTATATCACAATATTAACCATTTTAAATAATAACTTCCCATCTTTTCTCCTTTTCCCTTGTTATTCAAACAGAATTTTCTTTTTTCGTGTCATTCCGAGCTTTAAATCAAAAGTTACAGACGATTTAATGCGGACATGTCAAGTTATCGGCCAGTAAAATTGATCCTTCTAAACTAATCATTGGTGCTCATTAAATAAATGCTTATAAATGAAGCATAATGCATGGCATCAAGCAGTTCGGATAGATTGGATTACTTGGACGCTTTGTCATCTCTATTTCTGTATCAAATTATGTCAAAATATAGAAAATTGAGCAAGCTTAATGTGGGCATTGTATTCGTGTCATTCTGAGCTCTAAATAAAAAGTGATGGATGATTTAGTGTGGACATGTTAAGTTGATCGACCAATTAAAGTGATCATTCTAAACTGATCATTAGTGCTGATTGAGTAAAGGCTTATAAATGAAGGATAATGCATGGCATCACACAGTTTTGGATAGATTGGATTACTTGGATGCGTTGTCATATCTATTTCTGTCTCAAATTTTGTTACAATATAGAAAATTGAGCTAGCTTAACGTGGGCATTTGAATCGTGTGTTTCGGAGCTCTAAATCAAAACTTACAGACGATTTAGTGGGTACATGTCAAGTTGATCGGCCAGTTAAAGTGATCATTCTAAATTGATCATTGTTGCTCATTAAGTAAAGGCTTATAAATAAAGCATAAAGCATGGCATCACCCAGTTTAGGATAGATTGGATTACTTGGATGCTTTGTCATCTCTATTTATGTCTCAAATTTGGTCACAACATACAAATTGAGCTAGCTTAACGTGGGCATTGGATTTGTGTCATTCTGAGCTCAAAATAAAAAGTTACCCACGATTTAATGCGGACATGTCAATTTGATCGGCCTGTTAAAGTGATCATTTTAAATTGAACATTGGTGCTAATTAAGTAGATACTTAGAAATGAAGTATAAAGCATGGCATCAAGTAATTTGGGATATATTGAATTACTTGGATGTTTTTTCGTCTCTATTTCTGTTTCAAATTTTGAAAAAATATATCAAATTGAGCTAGTTTAACGTGGGCATTGGATTCGTGTTATTCTGAGTTCTAAATCAAAAGTTACGGACAATTTGGTGCGGACATGTCAAGTTGATCGGCCAGTTGAAGTGATCATTCTAAATTGGTCTTTGGTGCCCATTGAGTAAAGGCTTATAAATGAAGCGTAATGCATGGCATCACACAGTTTTCGATATATTGGATTACTTGGACGCTTTGTCGTCTTTATTTTTGCCTCAAATTTTGTCAAACTACAGAAAATATTGTGGGCTGTGTTTCTGAGGTCTAAATAAAAGTATCGGACGATTTAGTCCGGACATGTCAAGTTGATCGGCCAGTTAAAGTGCTTATTATAAACTGATCATTGGTGCTCATTAAGTAAAGGCTTAGAAATGAAGCATAATGCATTGCATCAAGCAGTTTGGACAGATTGGATTACTTGGATACTTTGTCGTCCCTATTTCAGTGTCGAATTTTGTCAAAATAAATCAAATTGAGCTACCTTAACGTGGGAATTTGATCGTGTCGTGATGAGCTCTAATTCAAAAAATTACGGACGATTTTGTGCGGACATGTCAAGGTTATCGGCCAGTTAAAATGATCATTCTGAACTGATCATTGTTGCCCATTGAGTAAAGCCTTATAACTGAATCATAATGCATGGCATCACACAGTTTTGGATTGATTGGATTGCTTGTACGCTTTGCGTATAAAGTCATGCCTTAATTTTGTCACAATATAGAATATTGAACTAGATTAGTGTGGGCATTGGATTTGTGTCATTCTGAGCTCTAAATCAAAAGGTATGGACGATTTACTGTAGACATGACTAATTGCTCGACCTGTTAAAATGATCATTCTAAACTGATCATTGGTATGCATTGAGTAAAAGCTTAATAATGAAAAATAATACCTGGCATCACGGAGTTTGGTATGTATTGGATTAGTTAGACGCTTTTTCATATCTATTTCTGTCTCAAAGTTAGTCACAATATAGAAAATTGAGCTATCTTAACATGGGCATTGGATTCGTGTGTTTCTTAGCTCTAAATACGGTCGATTTATTGCGGACATGTCAAGTTGATTAGCCAGTTAAAGTGATAATTCTAAACTAATCATCGGTGCTCATTAAGTAAAGGCTTATAGATGAAACATAAAACATGGCATCACGCATTTTGGGATAGATTGGACTACTTGGACATGTTGTCGTCTCTATTTGTTTGTTAAATTTTGTCAAAATATTGAAAATTGAGCTAGCATAACGTGGGCATTCAATTCGTGTCATTCTGAACTCTGAATCAAAAGTTACGGACGATTAGTGCGGACATGTCTAGTTGATCGGCTAGTTAAAATGATCATTCTAAACTGATCATTGGTGGCCATTGATTAAAGGTTTATAAATGAAGCATATTGCATGGCATCACACATTTTTAGATATATTGGATTAGTGTGATGCTTTGTTGTATCTAGTTCGGTCTGAAATTTTGTCACAATATAGAAAGTTAAGCTAGCTTAACGTGGGCATTTGATTCATGTCATTATGAGCTGTAAATCAAAAGTTACGGATGGTTTAGTGCGGACATGTCAAGTTGAACGGCCAATTAAAGTGATCATTTTACACTGATCATTGGTGCCCATTGAGTCAAGGCTTATAAATCAAGCATAATGCATAGCATCACACAGTTTTGGATAGACTTGATTACTTGGATGCTTTGTCATATCTAGTCATGTCTGAAATTTTGTCACAATATAGAAATTGAACTAGCTTAACGTTAGCATTTGATTTGGGTCATTCTGACCTCTAAATCAAAAGTTATGGAGGATTAGTGCGGACATGTCAAGGTTATTTGCCAGTTAATGTGATCATACTAAACTAATCATTGCTGCCCAGTAAGTAAAGGCTTATAAATGAAGCATATTGCATGGCATCCCAGAGTTTTGGATAGATTAAATTACTTGGACGCTTTATCGTATCTAGTTCTGTCTCAAATTTTTTCACAATATAAAAAATTGAGTTAGCTTAACGTGGGCATTTGATTCGTGTCATTCTGAGCTCTAAATCAAACGTTATGGACGATGTACTGTGGACATGTCAAGTTGATCGGCCAGCTAAAGTGATCATTCTAAACTAATCATTGATGCTCATTAAGTAAAGGCTTAGAAATGAAGCATAATGCATGGCATCAAGCTGTTTGGATAGAATGGATTACTTGGATGCTTTGTTGTCTCTATTTGTGTCTCAAATTTTGTCAAAATATAGAAACTTGAGCTAGTTTAACGTGGGTATTGGATTCGTTTCATTTTGAGCTCTAAATCAAAAGCTAGTAACGATTTAGTGCGGACATGTCAAGTTGATGAGCCAGTTAAAGGGATCATTCTAAACTGATCTTTGGTGCCCACTGAGTAATGGCTTATAAATGAAGCAAAATACATGGCATCACACAGTTTTGGATAGATTGGATTACCTGGACGCTTTGTCATATCTAGTTCAGTCTCAAATTTTGTAACAATATAGAAAATTGAACTAACTTAGTGTGGCCATTGGTTTTGTGTCATTCTAAGCCATAAAACAAATGGTATGGAGGATTTAGTTAAGACATGACAAGTTGATTGGCCTGTTAAAATTATCATTCTTAATTAATCAAAAATGCTCATTGAGTAAAAGCTTAATAGTGAAAAATAATGAATAGCATCACGCAGTTTGGAATAGATTGGATTACTTAGACGGTTAGTCATATCTATTTCTGTCTCAAATTTTGTCACAATATAGAAAATTGAGCTAGCTTAACGTGGGCATTGGATTCGTTTTTTTCTAAGCTCTAAATCAAAAGTTACAGACGTTTTAGTGTGGACATGTCAAGTTGATCGGCCAGTTAAAGTGATCATTCAAAACTGATCATTGGTGTTCATTAAATAAGGGCTTATAAATGAAACATAAAGGATGGAATCACGCATGTTGGGATAGATTGGATTACATGGAAGCTTTGTCATCTCTATTTATGTATCAAATTTTGTCAAAATATAGAACATTGAGCTAGCTTAACGTGGGGATTGGATTCATGTAATTCTGAGCTCTAAATCAAAATTTACAGACGATTAGTTCGGACATGTCAAGTTGATCGGCCAGTTAAATTGATCATTCTAAACTGATGATTGCTGCCCATTGAGTAAAGACTTATAAATGAAGCATATTGCATGGCATCACACAGTTTTGGATAAATTGGATTACTTAGACGCTTTATCGTATCTAGTTCTATCTCAAATTTTGTCACAACATAGAAAGTTGAGCTAGCTTAACGTGGGCATTTGATTCGTGTCATTCTAAGTTCTAAATCAAAAGTTACGGACGACTAATGTGGACATGTCAAGTTGATTGGCTTGTTAAAGTGATCATTCAAAACTGATCATATGTGCTCATTAAGTAAAGGCTTAGAAATGAAGCATAATGCATGGCATCAATCAATTTGGATAGAATGGATTACTTGGATGCTTTGTTGTCTCTATTTTTGTCTCAAATTTTGTCAAAATATAGAAAACTAAGCTAGCTTAACGTGGGTATTGGATTCGTGTCATTTTGAGATCTAAATAAAAAGTTACGGATGATTTAGTGCAGACATGTCAAGTTGATCGGCCAGTTAAAGTGATCATTCTAAACTGATCTTTGGTGCTCATTGAGCAAAGGCTTATAAGTAAAGCAAGATGCATGGAATCACACTGTTTTGGATAGATTGGATTACTTGGACGCTTTGTCGTCTTTATTTTTGTCTCAAATTTTGTCAAAATATAGAAAATTGAGCTAGCTTATGCTGGCATTGGATTCGTGTGTTACTGAACTCAAAACTTTTGGACGATTTAGTCCGGACATGTCAAGTTGATCGGCTAGTTAAAGTGATTATTCCAAATTGATCATTGGTGCTCATTAAGTCAAGGCTTAGAGAAATGAAGCATAATGCATGACATCAAACAATTTGGATAGATTGAATTGCTTGGATGCTTTGTCGTCTCTATTTCATTCTCGAATTTTTTAAAAATATTGCAAATTGAGCTAGCTTAACATGGGCGTTGGATTAGTGTCATTCTGAATTCTAAATCAAAAATTATGGTTGATTTAGTGCGGACATGTCAAGTTGATCGTCCTGTTAAAGTGATCATTCTAAACTGATCTTTGGTGCCCATTGAGTAAAGCCTTATAACTGAATAATAATTGATGGCATCACACGGTTTGGGATAGATTGGATTACTCTGATGCTTTGTCGTATCTAGTCCTGTCTCAAATTTTGTCACAATATAGAAACTTCAACTAGATTAGTGTGGGCATTGGAGTTTTGTCATTTTGAGCTATAAGTCAAAAGGTATGAACGATTTAGTGCATACATGACAAATTGATAGACATGTTAGAATGATCATTCTAAACTGATCATAGGTGCTCATTGAGTAAACGCCTAATAATGAAAAATAATGCAAGGCATCACGTAGTTTGGAATGTGTTGGATTACTTGGACGCTCTTTCATATCTATTTCTGTCTCAAATTTTGTCATATATAGAAAATTGAGCAATCTTATTGTGGGCATTGGATTCGTGTGTTTTTGATCTCTAAATCAAAAGTTACGGACGATTTGGTGCGGACATGTCAAGTTTATTGGCCAGATAAAATGATCATTCTAAACTGATCATTGGTGCTCACTGAGTAAAAGCTTATAAATGAAAAATAATGCATGGCATCACACAGTTTAGGATGGATTGGATTACTTGGGCGCTTTGTCGTCTCTATTTCTATCTCAAATTAGGTAAAAATATAGAAAATTAAGCTAGATTAATGTGGGCATTGGATTTGGGTCATTCGGAGCTCTAAATCAAAAGTCACGAATGATTTAGTGCGGACATCTCAAGTTGATCGGCCAGTTAAAGTGATCATTCTAAACCGATCATTGGTGCTCACTAAGTAAAGGGTTCTAAATGAAGTATAATACATTGCATCACACAGTTTTGGATAGATTGGATTACTTTGACGTTTTGTCGTATCTATTTATGTTTTAAATTTTGTTACAAAAATAGAAAATTGAGCTAGCTTAACGTGGCCATTGGATTCGTGTGTTTTAGATCTCTAAATTGAAAGTTACAAAAAACTTAGTGCGGAAATATCAAGTTGGTCAGCCAGTTAAATTGATCATTCTAAACTGATATTTGGTGCTCATTGATTAAAGGCTTAATAATGAAAAATAATGGATGGCATCACGCAGTTTGGGATGGATTGGATTACTGGAACGCTTTGTCATATCTTGTTTATGTCTCAAATTTTACCACAATATTGAACATTGAACTAGCTTAACATGGGCATTGGATTCATGTCATTATGAGCTATAAATCAAAAGTTATGGACGATTTAAGGCAGACATGACAATTTGATCGGCGAGTTAAAATGTTCATTCTAAACTGCTCATTGTTGCTATTGAGTAAAAACTTATAAATGAAAAATAATGCATGGCATCACGCTGTTTGGGAAGGATTTGATTACTTGGACGCGTTGTCGTATATATTTCTGTCTCAAATTTTGTCACAATATAGAAATTGAGGTAGCTTCACGTGGGCATTGGATTTGTGTCATTCTGAGCTCTAAATCAAAAGTTACGACTGATTTAATGCGGACATGTCAAGTTGATTGGCCAGTTAAATTCATCATTCTAAACTGGTCATTGGTACTCATTGAGTAAAGGCTTATAATTGAAGCATAATGCATGGCATCACAAAGTTTTGAATAGATTGTATTACTTGGACGCTTTGTCGTATCTATTTCTATCTTAAATTTTGTCACAATATAGAAAATTGGGCTAGATTAATGTAGGCATTGGATTCGTGTCATTCCGATCTCAAAATCAAAAGTTACGGACGATTTAGTGCGAACATAAGTTGATCGGCCAGTTAATATGATTATTCTAAACTGATCATTGGTCCTCATTTAGTAAAGGCTTATAAATAAAGCAGAATGCATGACATCACATAGTTTTGGATAGATTGGATTACTTCGACTCTTTGACGTATCTATTTCTATTGCAAATTTTGTTACAATCTAGAAAATTGAGCTAACTTAACGCGGACACTAGATTCGAGTCCTTCTGAGCTCAAAATCAAAAGTTACAGACGATTTAGTGCGGTCATGTCAAGTTGAGTGGCCAATTAAAGTGATTATTCCAAACTGATCATTAGTGCTGATTAAGTTAAGGCTTATAAATGAAGCATAATGCATGGCATCAAGCAATTTGGATAGATTGGATTACTTGGACACTTTGTCGTCTCTAGTTCTGTCTCAAATTTTGTTAAAATATAGAAAATTGAGCAAGATTAACGTGGGCATTGGATTCGTGTCATTCTATGCTCTAAGTAAAAAGTTACAAACGATTTAGTGTGCACATGTCAAGTTGATCGGCCTGTTAAAGTAATGATTCTAAAATGATCATCGGTGTTCATTGAGTAAAGACTTATAAATGAAGCATAATGCATGGCATCACACAGTTTAGGATGGATTGGATTACTTGGATGCTTTTTCGTATCTTGTTGTACCTCAAATTTTGTCACAACATAGAAAATTGAACTAGCTTAATGTGCACATTGGATTCATGTCATTCTGAGCTATAAATCAAAAGTTATGGATGATATAGTGTAGACATGACAAAGTCATTGACCTGTTAAAATGGTCATTCTAAACTGATCATTGGTGCTCACTGAGTAAAAGCTTATAAATGAAAAATAATGCCTGGCATAACTTATTTTGGGATTGATTGGACTACTTGGACGCTTTGTAATATCTATTTATTTTTGAAATTTTTGTCACAATATAGGAAATTGAGCAAGCTTAATGTGGGCATTGGATACGTGTCATTCTAAGCTCTAAATCAAAAGTTAATTACGATTTATTGGGGACATGTCAAGTTCATTGGCCAGTTAAAGTGATCATTCAAAACTGATCAGTGGTGCTCATTAGGTCAAGGCTTATAAATGAAGAATAATGCATGGCATCAAGTAGTTTGGATAGATTGGATTACGTGGGCGCTTTGTCGTCTCAAATTAGGTCAAAATATTGAAAATTGAGCTAGCTTAATGTGGGTATTGGATTCGTGTCATTCGGAGCCCTAAATCAAAAGTTACGGACGATTTAGTGTGGACATGTCAAGATGTTCGGCCAGTTAAAGTGATATTTCAAAACTGATCGTTGGTGCTCAATGAACAAAGGCTTATGAATGAAGCATAATGCATGGCATCACACAGTTTTGGATTCATTGAATTACTTGGACATATTGTCATACATATTTCTGTCTCAAATTTCGTCAAAATATAGAAAATTGAGCTAGCTTAACGTGGGCATTGGATTCGTGTCAACTTGAGCTCTAAATCAAAAGTTACGGACGATTTAGTGGGGACATATCGTGTTGATCGGCCAGTTAAAGTGATCATTCGAAACTGATCGTTAGTGCTCATTGAGTAAAGGTTTATAAATGAAGCATAATGCATGGCATCAAACAGTTTTGGATAGATTGGATTATTTGGACGCTTTGTCGTATATATTTCGGTCTCAAATTTTGTTACAATATATAAAATTGAGACAGCTTAACGTGGGCATGGGATTCGTATCATTCTTAGCTCTAAATCAAAGTTATGGACAATTTAGTGCAGACATGACAAGTTGATCGGCCAATTAAAAATTATCATTTTAAACGGATCATTGGTTCTCATTGAGTAAAAGCTTATAAATGAAAAATAATCCATGGCATCACGCTGTTTAGGACAAATTGGATTACTTGGATGTTTTCTCGTATCTATTTCTTCCAAAACTTTTGTCAAAATATAGAAAGTTGTGCTAACTTACTATTGGCATTGGATTCGTGTCATTCTGAGCTCTAAATCAAAAGTTACAAACGATTTAGTGCGGATATGTCAAGTTGATCGGCTAGTTAAAGTGATCATTCTAACCTAATCATTGGTGCTCATTGAGTAAAGCTTATACATGAAAAATAATGCATGGAATCACGCAGTTTGAGCTAGATTAACGTGGGCATTGCATTCGTGTCATTCAAAGCTCTAAATCAAAAGTTACGGACGATTTAGTGCAGACATGTCAAGTTGATCTGCCAATTAAAGTGATAATTCTAAACTGATCATTGGTGCTCATTAAGTAAAGGCTTATAATTGAAGCATAATGCATGACATCAAGCAGTTTTTATAGATTGGATTACTTGGACGTTTTGTTGTATCTATATCTGTCTCAAATTTTGTCAAAATATAGAAAAATAGGCTACCTTAACGTGGGCATTGCATTCATGTCATTTTGAGCACTAAATCAAAAGTTACACACGATTTAGTCCGGACATGTTAGGTTGATCAGCCATTTAAAGTGATCATTCTAAACTGATAATTGGTGCTGATTAAGTAGAGGCTTATAAATGAAGAATAAAGCATGGCATAACGCAGTTTGGGATAGATTCGATTACTTGGATGCTTTGTTGTCTCTATTTCTGTCTCAAAATTTGCAAAATTATTGAAAATTGAGCTATATTAACGTGGCCATTGGATTTGTGTCGTTTTGAGCTCTAAATAAAAAGGTACGGACGATTTAATGCGTACATGTCAAGTTGATCGGTTAGTTAAAGTGATCATTCTAAACTGGTCATTGGTGCCCATTGAGTAAAAGCTTATAAATGAAAAATAATGCATCGCATTACGCAGTTTTGGATGGATTGAATTACTTGGACGCTTTGCCGTATCTATTTATGTATTAAATTTTGTCAAAATGTAAAAAATTGGGCTAGCTTAACGTGGGCATTTGATTCGTGTCATTTTGATCTCTTAATCAAAAGTTATGAACGACTTAGTGCGGACATGTCGAGTTGATCGGCATGTTAAAGTGATCATTCTAAACTCATCATTGGTGCTCATTTAGTAAAAGCTTATAAACGAAAAATAATGCATCCCATCACGCATTTTGGGATAGATTGGATTACTTACACGGTTTGTCGTATCTATTTCAATCTCAAATTTTGTCACAATATAGAAATTGAGGTAGCTTAACGTGGGCATTGGATTCGTATCATTCTGAGCTCTAAAGAAAAAGTTACAAACGATTTAGTGCCGACATGCCAAGTTGATCGGCCAGTTAAATGAAGCATAATGCATGGCATCACATAATTTTGGTTAGATTGGATTACTTGGACGCTTTGTCGTATCTATTTTTATATCAAATTTTGTTAAAATTTAGAAAATTGAGCTAGCTTAACGTGGGCATTGGATTCATGTCATTCTAAGCTCTAAATCAAAAGTTACTGACGATTTATTGCGGACATATCAAGTTGATCGGCCAGTTAAAGTGATCATTGTAAACTGATCATTGGTGCTCATTAAGTAAAGGCTTGTAAATAAAGCATAATGCATGGCATTGGATTACTTTGACGCTTTATCGTCTTAAATTTTGCTTGATATCACGCAGTTTGGGATATATTGGATTACTTGGATGCTTTGTCATATCTAGTTCTATTTCAAATTTTGTCACAATATAGAAAATTGAACAAGTTTAATGTGGGCATTGGATTCATGTAATTATGAGCTATAAATAAAAAGTTACGGACGATTTAGTGCGGACATGTCAAGTTGATTGGCCAGTTAAAACGATCATTCTAAACTAATCATTGGTGCTCATTGAGTAAAGGCTTATAAATGAAGCATAATGCTTGGCATCACACAATTTTTGATAGATTGGATTTTTTGGATGCTTTTTCGTATCTATTTCAATGTCAAATTTTGTTACAATATTGAAAATTAAAATAGCTTAACCTGGGAATTGGATTCATGTCATTCAAACTCTAAATGAAATGTTACGGATGATTTAGTGCAAAAATTTCAAGTTTATTGTCTAGCTAAAGTGATTATTATAAACTGAACATTGGTGCTCATTGAGTAAAGGTTTATAATGAAACATAAGGCATGGCGTCACACAGATTGGGATAGATTGGATAACTTCGACGCTTTATTCTATGTAGTTCTGTCTCAAATTTTGTCACAATATTGAAAGTTGATTTAGCTTAATGTGGGCATTGGATGCGTGTCATTCTGAGCTCTAAATCAAAAGGTATGGACGATTAAGTGCAGACATGTCAAGCTGATCGGCCAGTTAAAGTTATCATTCTAAACTTATCACTGGTGCTCATTGAGTAAAAGCTTACAAATGAAGCATAATGCATGGCATCACAGAGTTTTCGATAGATTGGATTACTTGGACACATTTTCATATCTATTTTTGTCTCAATTTTTGTTACAATGTAGAAAATTGAGCTAGCTTAACGTGGGCATTGGATTCGTGTGTTTCGTAGCTCTAAATCAAAAAATACACACGATTTAGTGCGCACAAGTCAAGTTGATCCACCAGTTAAAGTTATCATTCTAAACTAATCATTGGTGCCCATTAAGTAAAGCCTTACAAATGAAGTATAAATCATGTCATCAAGTATTTGTGATAGATTGGATTACTTGGAGGCTTTGTCGTCTCTATTTTTGTCTCAAATTTTGTTAAAATATAGAAAATTGAGCTTGCTTAACATGCGCATTGGATTTGTGTCATTCTGAGCTCTAAATCAAAAGTTACAGACAATCTAGGGTGGACATGTCAAGTTGATCAACCAGTTAATATGATTATTTTAAATAGATCATTGGTGCTCATTTAGTAAAGGCTTATAAATGAAGCATAATGCATGGAATCACGCAGTTTGGGATAAATTGGATTAGTTGGACGCTTTATCGTATCTAGTTCTGACTCAAATTTCGTCACAGTTTAGATAATTGAGCTAGCTTAACGTGGACATTGGATTCATGTCATTCTGAGCTATAAATCAAATGTTATGAAAAATTTAGTGCGGATATGTCAAGATGATCGGCCAGTTAAAGTGATCATTCTAAAGTGATCATTCGTAATCATTAAGTAAAAGCTTATAAATAAAGTATAATGCATGGCATCACACAGTTTTGGATAGATTGGATTACTTTGACGCTTTGTCGTATCTATTTCTGTCTCAAGGTTTGCTTCAATATAGAAAATTGAGCTAGCTTAATGTGGGCATTGGATTTGTCTCATTCTGAACTCTAAATCAAAATTTACGGACGATTTAGAGCGGAAGTGTCAAGTTGAGTGGCCAGTTAAAGTGATTATTCTAAACAGATCATTTTTGCTCATTAAGTAAAGGCTTATAAATGAAGCATAATGCATGGCATCAAGTAGTTTGGATAGATTGGATTATTTGGACGCTTTATCGTCTTTATATCTGTCTCAAATTTTGTCAAAATATAGAAATTTGGGCTTGCTTAACGTGGGAATTGGATTCGTGTCATTCGGAGCTCTAAATTAAAAGTTACGGACGAATTAGTGTTGACATGTCAAGTTGATCGACCAGTTAGTATGATTATTTTAAACTGATCATTGGTGCTCATTGAGTAAAGGCTTATAAATGAAGCATAATGCATGGCATCACACAAATTGGGATAGATTGGATTACTTAGACGTTATTTCGGATCTAGTTGTGTCTCAAATTTTGTCATAAAATAGAAAATGGAAGTAGCTTAATGTGGGCATCGGATTTGTGTCATTCTGAGCTAACAATCAAAATTTATGGACGATTTAGTGTAGACATGTCAAATTGATCGGCTAGTTAAAATGATCGTTCTAAGCTGATTATTGGTGCACATTGAGTAAATGCTTATAAATGAAGAATAATGCATGGCATAACGCAGTTTGCGATAGAATGGATTACTTGGACGCTTTTTCGTATCTAGTTCTGTTTCTTATTTTGTCAAAATATAGAGAATTGAACTAGCTTAATGTGGGCATTGGATTTGTGTCACTCTGAGTTACAAATAAAAATCTATGGGTGATTTAGTGCAGACATATCAAGTTGATCGGCCAGTTAAAATGATCATTTTAAACTGATCATTGGTGTTTATGGAGTAAACGCTTTTAAATGAAGAATCATGCATTGCATCACGCAGTTTGGGTTGGACTGGATTACTTGGACGCTTTGTCGTATCTATTTATTTCTCAAATTTTGTCACAATTTAGAAAATTGAGCTAGCTTAATTTGGGCATTAGATTCGTGTCATTATGAGCTCTAAATCAAAAGTTACGGATAAATTAGTGCGGACATGTCAAGTTCATCGGCCAGTTAAAGTGATCATTCTAAGCTGATCATTAGTGCTCATTGAGTAAAAGCTTATAAATGAAAAATAATGCATGGCATCACTCAGTTTGGGAAGGATCGGATTACTTGGATGCTTTGCAATATCCATTTCTGTGTCAAATTATGTCACAATAACGTGCGCATTTAATTCGTATGTTTCTGAGCGATAAATCAAAAGTTATGAACGATTTAGTGCATACATGTCAAATTGATCGGCCAGTTAAAGTGATCATTCTAAACTGATCATTGGTGCTGATTGAGTAAACGCTTATAAATGAAGTATAATGCATAGCATCACACTGTTGTGGATAGATTTGATACTTGGACGCTTTGTCGTATCTACTTATTTCTCAAATTTTGTCACAATATAGAAAATTGAGCTAGCTTAATGTGGGCATTAGATTTGTGTCATTCTGAGCTCTAAATCAAAAGTTACAGATGAATTAGTGCAGACATGTCAAGTTCATCGGCCAGTTAAAGTGATCATTCTAAGCTGATCATTGGTGCTCATTGAGTAAAAGTTTATAAATGAAAAATAATGCATGGCATCACTCAGTTTGGGAAGGATCGGATTACTTGGATGCTTTGCAATATCCATTTTTGTGTCAGATTATGTAACAATATAGAAAATTGACCTAGCTTAACATGGGCATTTAATTCGTATGTTTCTGAGCGATAAATCAAATTATGAACGATTTAGTGCATACATGTCAAATTGATCGGCCAGTTAAAGTGATCATTCTAAACTGATCATTGGTGCTGATTGAGTAAACGCTTATAAATGAAGTATAATGCATAGCATCACACTGTTTTGGATAGATTTGATACTTGGACGCTTTGTCGTATCTATTTATTTCTCAAAATATAGAAAATTGAGCTAGCTTAATGTGGGCATTAGATTCGTGTCATTCTGAGCTCTAAATCAAAAGTTACGGATGAATTAGTGCTGACATGTCAAGTTCATCGGCCAGTTAAAGTGATCATTCTAAACTTATCATTGGTGCTCATTGAGTAAAAGCTTATAAATTAAGCATAATGCATGGCATCACGCAATTTGGCATAGATTGGATTACTTGGACGCTTTGTCGTATCTAGTTCTGTCTCAAATTTTGTCACAATATGGAAAATTGAACAAGTTTAATCTGGGTAATTGATTCGTGTCATTCTGACCTATAAATAAAACGTTATGGATGATATAGGGCATACATGACAAATTGATCGGCCACTTAATTATCATTCTAAACTGATCAATGGTGCTCATTGAGTAAAAGCTAATAAATGAAGAATAATGCATGGCATCCCACAGTTTGGGATGAAATGGATTACTTGGATGCTTTATCGTATCTATTTATGTCTCAAATTTTGTTGCACTATAGAAAATTGAGCTAGTTTAACATGGGCATTGGATTCGTGTGTTACGGAGCTTTAAATAAAAAGCTACGGACGATTTAGTGCAGACATGTCAAGTTGATCTGCGAGTTAAAATGATCGTTCTAATCAGATCATTGGTGCTCATTATGTAAAGGCTTATAAATGAGGTATAAAACATGGCATCACACAGTTTGGGATAGATTGGATTACTTGGATGCTTTGTCGTATCTAGTTTTGTTTCAAATTTTGTCACAACATAGAAAATTGAACGAGCATAATGTCGGCATTTGATTCGTGTCATTCTGAGCTATAAATCAAAAGTTATGGACAATTTATTGCGGACATATCATGATGATCGGCTAGTTAAAGTGATCATTTTAAAGAGATCATTCATGCTTAATAGGTAAGTGCTTATAAATGAAGCATAATGCATGGCATCACAAAGTTTTGGATAGATTGGATTACTTGGACGCGTTATCCTATTTATTTCTGTCTCAAATTTGGTTACACTATAGAAAAATTGAGCTAGCTTAACGTGGGCATTGGATTCATGTGTTTCTGAGCTCTAAACCAAAAGTTAGAGACGATTTAGTACGGACATGTCAAGGTTATCGGGGAGTTAAAATGATCATTCTAAACTGATCATTGGTGCTCATTAAGTAAAGGCTTATAAATGAGGAATAAAGCATGGACACACATAGTTTTGGATAGATTGGAATACTTGGACATTTTGTTGTAACTAGTTCTGTTTAAAATTTTGTCACAATATAGAAAATTAAAGTAGCTTAATGTGGGCCTTGGATTCATGTCATTTTGAGCTATAAATAAAAACTTATGGATGATTTTGTTTAGACATGACAAGTTGATCGTGCTGTTAAAATGATCATTTTAAACTGATCATTGGTGCTCATTTAGTAAAGGCTTATAAATGAAGCATAATGCATGGCATCACGCATTTTGGGATAGATTGGATTACTTGTACGGTTTGTCGTATCTATTTCTATCTCAAATTATATCACAATATAGAAAATTGATATAACTTAATGTGGGCATTAGATTCTTGTCATTCTGAGCTCTAAACCAAAATGTAATGGACGATATAGTGCACACATGTCAAGTTGATCGGCCAGTTAAAGTGAACATTTTAAACTTGTCATTGGTGCTCATTGAGTAAAGGCATATAAATGGAGCATAATGCAATGCATCACATAGTTTTGGATAGATTGGATTATTTGGATGGTTTTGTCGTTTCTATTTATGTCTCAAATTTTGTTACACTATGATTGAGCTAGCTTAACGTAGGCATTAGATTCGTGTGTTTCTGAGCCCTAAGTCAAAAGTTACGGACGATTTATTTCGGACATGTCAAGTTTATCGGCGAGTTAAAATTATCATTCTAAACTGATCATTGGTGCTCATTAAGTAAAGGTTTATAAATGAGGCATAAAGCATGGCATCATGCAGTTTGGGATACATTGGATTACTTGGACCCTTTGTCGTCTCTAGTTCTGTTTCAAATTTTGTCACAATATATAATATTAATATAGCTTAGTGTGGGCATTAGATTCGTGTCTTTCTGAGCTAGAAATCAAAAGTTGTGGCTGATTTAGTGCAGACATGAAAAATTGATCGGCCAGTTTAAATGATCATTCTAAACTGATCATTGGTGCTCATTGAGTACAGGCGTATAAATGAAAAATAATGCATGGCATCACGCAGTTTGGGATGGATTCGATTACTTGGACGCTTTGTCGTATCTATTTCGGTCTCAAATTTTGTCACAATATAGAAACTTGAGCTTGCTTATCATTGGCATTGGATTCATGTCATTCTGAGATCTAAATCAAAAGTTACGGATTATTTACAGTGGACATGTCAAGTTGATCGGCCAATTGATATGATTATTCTAAACTGATCATTGGTGCTCATTGAGTAAAGGCTTATAAATGAAGCATAATGCATGGCATCACGCACTTTGGGATAGATTGGATTACTTGGACGCTTTTTCCTATCTAGTTCATTCTGAAAATTTGTCACAATATAGAAAATTGAACTAGTTTAATGTGGGCATTGCATTCGTGTCATACAGAGCTACAAATCAAAATTTATGGACGATTTAATGGAGACATGTCAAATTGATCGGCCAGTTAAAATGATCATTCGAAACTGATCATTGGTGCTCATTGAGTAAACGCTTATAAATGAAGAATACTGCATGACATCATACAATTTGGGATGGATTGGATTTCTTGGACGCACTGTCGTATATATTTGTTTCTCAAATTTTTTCACAATATAGAAAATTGATCAAGATTAACGTGGGCATTAGATTCGTGTCATTCTGAGCTCTAAATAAAAACTTACGGATTTTTTCGTGCGGACATGTCAAGTTGATCGGTGAGTTAGAATGATCATTCTAAACTGATCATTGGTGCTCATTAAGTAAAGACTTATAAATGAGGCATAAAGCATCGCATCACGCAGTTTGAGATAGATTGGATTGCTTGGACACTTTGTCGTATCTAGTTTTGTTTCAAAAAAATTTCACAACATAGAAAATTAAACTACCTTAATGTGGACATTCGATTCGTGCCATTCTGAGCTATAAATCAAAAGTTATTGACAATTTAGTGCAGACATGTCAAGTTGATCGGCCAGTTAAAATGATCATTCTAAACTTATCGTTGGTGATCATTGAGTAAAAGCTTATAAATGAAGAATAATGCATGGCATCACCCAGTTTTGGATTGATTAGATTACTTGGACGAGTTGTACATATTTTTGTCTCTAATTTAGTCACAATATAGAAGATTTAGCTAGCTTAACGTAAGCATTGGATTCGTGTCATTCCGAGCTCTAAATCAAAAGTTACACATAATTTAGTGCGGACATGTCAAGTTGATCGGCTAGTTAAAGTGATCTTTCTAAACTGATCATTGGTGCTCATTGAGTAAAGGTTTATAAATGAAGCAGAATGTATGAAATCACGCAGTTTGGGATAGATTGGATTACTTGGACGCTTTTTCATTTCTAGTTATGCCTCAAATTTTTTCACAATATAGAAACCTAACTAGATTAATGTTGGGAATTGATTCGTGTCATTTTGACCTATAAATAAAAAGTTATGGACGATATAGGGCATACATGTCAAGTTGATCGGCAAGTTAAAATAGTCATTATAAACTGATCGTTGGTGCTCATTGAGTAAAGGGTTATAATGAAGCATAATACTCGGCATCACACAATTATGGATAGATTGGATTACTTGGACGCTTTTTCGTATCTATATCTATCTCAAATTTTGTCACAATAGAGAAAATTGAGCAAGCTTAACGAGGGAATTTAATTCATGTGTTTCTGAGCCCTAAATCAAAGTTACGGACGATTTACTGCGGACATGTGAAGTTAAACAGCGAGTTAAAATGCTCATTCTAAACTGATCAATGGTTCGCATTAAGTAAAGGTTTGTAAATGAGGCATAAAGCATGGCATCACGCCGTTTGAGATAGATTGGATTACTTGGATGATTTGTCATATCTATTTTTGTTTCAAATTTTGTTTCAAATATTGTTACAACATAGAAAATTTAACTAGCTTAATGTGGGAATTTGATTCGTGTCATTCTGAGCTATAAATTAAAAGTTATGGACGATTTAGTGTAGAAATGTCAAGTGTATCGGCCAGTTAAAAATGATCATTCTAAACAGATCGTTGGTGGTCATTAAGAAAAATCTTATAAATCAGGAATAATGCATGGCATCACACAGTTTGGGATTTACTATATTACTTGAACGCTTTGTCGAATCAGTTAATATCACAAATATTTTCACAATATAGAAAATTGTGCAAGCTTAACGTAAGCATTGGATTTGTGTCATTCTAAGCTCGAAATCAAAAGTTAAGGACGATTTAGTGCGGACATGTCAAGTTCATCAGCCAGTGAAAGTGATCATTCTAAACTTATCATTGGTGCTGGTTGAGTAAACGCTTATAAATGAAGCATAATGCATAGCATCAGCCAGTTTTGGATAGATTTGATTACTTGGTTGCTTTGTCGTATCTATTTTTGTCTCAAATTTTGTTACACTATACAAAATTGAGCTAGCTTAACATGGGCACTGGATTCATGTGTTTCTAAGCTCTAAATCAAAAGTTACGGTCGATTTAGTGCACACATATCAAGTTGATTGGGGAATTAAAATGATAATTCTGAACTGATCACTGGTGCTCATTAAGTAAAGGCTTATAAGTGAGGCATAAAGCATGGCATCACACAATTTGGGATAGATTGGATTACTTTGACGATTTGTCGTATCTAGTTCTGTTTCAAATTTTTTCAATATATAGAAAATTGAACTAGCATAATGTAGGCATTGGATTCATGTCATTCCGAGCTATAATTCAAAAGTTATGGACGATTTAGTGCAGACATGATAAGTTGATCGGCCAGTTGAAATGATCATTCAAAAGTAATCGTTGGTGCTTGTTGAGTAAAATTTTATAAATGAAAAATAATGCATGGCATCACGGAGTTTGGGAAGGTTGTATTACTTGGACGCTTTGTCGTATCAATTTTTGTCTCAAAATTCTGTCACATATAGAAAATTGAGCTAGCTTAACGTAAGCAATGGATTCGTGTCAATATATGCTCTAAATTAAAAGTTACGGATGATTTAGGGCGGACATGTCATGTTGATCGGCCAGTGAAAGTGATCATTCTAAACTGATCATTGGTGCTGATTGAATAAACTCTTATAAATGAAGCTTAATGCATAGCATCACACAGTTTTGGGTGGATTGAATTACTTGGACGCTTTGCGGTATCTATTTCTGTCTCAAATTTTGTTACACTATAGAAATTGAGCTAGCTTAACGTGGGCATTGGATTCATGTGTTTTGGAGCTCTAAATCCAAAGTTACGGACGATTTAATGCGGAAAATTTAGTGCGGACATGTCAAGTTGATCGGCCAGTTAAAATGATCATTATAAATTGATCATTGGTGATCATTGAGTAAAAGCTTATAAATGAAAAATAATGCATGGCATCACCTAGTTTGGGAAGGATTGGATTACTTGGATGCTTTGCAATATCCATTTCTGTCTCAAAAATTATGTTACAATATAGAAAATTGAGCTATATTAACGTGGGCATTTAATTCAATGTTTGTGAGCGATAAATCAAAAGTTATTGACGATTTAGTGCATACATGTCAAATTGATCGGGTAGTTAAAGTGATCATTCTAAACTGATCATTGGTGCTGATTGAGTAAACACTTATAAATGAAGCATAATGCATAGCATCACACTGTTTTGGATAGATTTGATTAGTTGGATGCTTTGTTGTATCTATTTCTATCTCAAATTTTGTTACACTATAGAAAATTGCGCTAACTTAACGTGGGCATTGGGTTCGTGTGTTTCGGAGCTCTAAATAAAAAGTTACAGACGATTTAGTGCAGAAGACTTAGTGCGGGCATGTCAAGTTGATCGTCCAGTTAAAACGATCATTCTAATTGATCATTGGTTTTTAATGAATAAAAGCTTATAAGTGAAAAATAATGCATGGCATCACCCAGTTTGGGATGGACTCGATTACTTGGACGCTTTGTCGTATCTATTTCTGTCTCAAATTTTGTTGCAATATAGAAAATTGAATTAGCTTAATGTGGGCATTGGATTTTTGTCATTCTGAACTATAAATGAAAAGTTATGGATTATTTAATGCGGACATGACAAGTTGATAGGCCAGTTAAAATTATCATTGTTACTCATTGAGTAAAAGCTTATAAATGAAAAATAAAGCAGGGCATCACGCACTTTGGGAAGGATTGGATTACTTGGACGCTTTGTCATCACAATTTCGTTCTCTATTTTTTTTCAAAATATAGAAAATTGAGCTAGCTTAACATAGACATTGTATTCGTGTCCTTTTTAGTGCGGACATGTCCAGTTGATTTAAAGGATAGATTGGATTACTTTGATGCTTTATCGTATCTATTTCTGTCTCAAATTTTTCCACATATTGAAAATTGAACTAGCTTAATGTAAGCATTGGATTCCTGTCATTCAGAGCTCTAAAACAAAAGTTACGGATGATTTAGTGAAGACATGTCAAGTTGATCGGTCAATTGATATAATTGTTCTAAATTGATCATTGGTGCTCATTGAGTAAAGGCTTATAAATGAAGCATAATGCATGGCATCACGCAGTTTGAAATGCTTTTTGGAATCTAGTTTTGTCTCAAATTTTATCACAATATAGGAAATTGAACTACCTTAATGTGGGCATTGGATTTGTGTGTTTCTGACCTCTAAATCAAAATTTACGGATGATTTCGTGAGGACATGTCAACTTGTTCGGCGAGTTAAAATGATCATTCTAAACTGAGCAATGGTGCTCATTAAGTAAAGGCTTATAAATGAGGCATAAAGCATGGCACCACGTAGTTTGGGATAAATTGGATTACTTTGATGCTTTGTCGTATTTATTTGTGTTTCAAATTTTGTCACAATATAGAAAATTGAATTAGCATAAAGTGGGCATTGGATTCGTGTCATTCTGAGCTATAAATCAAAAGTTATGGAGGATTTAGTGCAAACATGACAAGTTGATAAGCCAGTTAAAATGATCGTTCTAAACAGATCACTCGTGCTCATTGAGTAAAAGCATATAAATGAAAAATAATGCATGGCATCACATAGTTTGGGAAGTGTTGGATTTCTTGGACGCTTTGTTGTATCTATATCTGTCTCAAATTTTGTCACAATATAGAAAATTAAGCTAGCTTAACGAGTGCATTTAATTCATGTCAATATGAGCTCTAAATAAAAAGTTACGGACAATTTACTGAGGACATATCAAGTTGGTCGGCCAGTTAGAGTGATCATTCTAAACTAATCATTGGTGTTGATTGAGTAAAGAGTTATAAATGAAGCATAATGCACACCATCACGAAGTTTGGGATATATTAGATTACTTGGATGCTTTGTCGTATCTATTTGTGCCTCAGATGTTGTCAAAATATTGAAAATTGATCTTGCTTATCATGGACATTGGATTCGTGTCATTCGGACCTATAAATCAAAACTTATGGACAATTTAGTGTGAACATGTTAAGTTGATCGGCTTGTTGATATGATTATTCTAAAGTAATAATTGGTGCTCATTGAGTAAAGGCTTATAAATGAAGCATAATTCACGGCATCACGCAGTTTGCGATAGAATGGATTACTTGGACGCTTTTTCGTATCTAGTTCTGTTTCTTATTTTGTCAAAATATAGAGAATTGAACTAGCTTAATGTGGGCATTGGATTTGTGTCACTCTGAGTTACAAATACAAATTTATGGGTGATTTAGTGCAGACATATCAAGTTGATCGGCTAGTTAAAATGATCATTTTAAACTGATCATTGGTGTTTATGGAGTAAACACTTTTAAATGAAGAATCATGCATGGCATCACGCAGTTTGGGATGGACTGGATTACTTGGACGCTTTGTTGTATCTATTTATTTTTCAAATTTTGTCACAATATAGAAAATTGAGCTAGCTTAATTTGGGCATTAGATTCGTGTCATTCTGAGCTCTAAATCAAAAGTTACGGATAAATTAGTGCGGACATGTCAAGTTCATCGGCCAGTTAAAGTGATCATTCTAAGCTAATCATTGGTGCTAATTGAGTAAAAGCTTATAAATGAAAAATAATGCATGGCATCACTCAGTTTGGGAAAGATCGGATTACTTGGATGCTTTGCAATATCCATTTCTGTCTCAAATTATGTCACAATATAGAAAATTGACCTAGCTTAACGTGGGAATTTAATTCGTATGTTTCTGAGCGATAAATCAAAAGTTATGAACGATTTAGTGCATACATGTCAAATTTATCAGCCAGTTAAAGTGATCATTCTAAACTGATCATTGGTGCTGATTGAGTAAACGCTTTTAAATGAAGCATAATGCATAGCATCACACTGTTTTGGATAGATTTGATGCTTGGACGCCTTGTCGTATCTATTTATTTCTAAAATTTTGTCATAATATAGAAATTTGAGCTAGCTTAATGTGGGCATTAGATTCGTGTCATTCTGAGCTCTAAATCAAAAGTTACGGATGAATGAGTTCGGACATGTCAAGTTCATCGGTCAGTTAAAGTGATCATTCTAAACTGATCATTGGAGCTCATTGAGTAAACGCTTATAAATGAAGCATAATGCATGGCATCACGCAATTTGGGATAGATTGGATTACTTCAACGCTTTGTCGTATCTAGTTCTGTCACAGTATGGAAAATTGAACAAGTTTAATTTGGGTAATTGATTCCTGTCATTCTGACCTATAAATAAAACGTTATGGACAATATAGGGCATACATGTCAAATTGATCGGCCACTTAATTATCATTCTAAACTGATCAATGGTGCTCATTGATTAAAAGCTAATAAATGAAGAATAATGCATGGCATCCCACAGTTTGGGATGAAATGGATTACTTGGATGCTTTATCGTATCTATGTATGTCTTAAATTTTGTTACACTATAGAAAATTGAGCTAGTTTAACATGGGCATTGGATTCGTGTGTTACGGAGCATTAAATAAAAAGTTACGGATGATTTAGTGCAGACATGTCAAGTTGATCTGCGAGTTAAAATGATCGTTCTAATCAGATCATTGGTGCTCATTACGTAGTGCTTATAAATGAGGCATAAAGCATGGCATCACGCAGTTTGAGATAGATTGGATTACTTGGACACTTTGTCGTATCTAGTTTTGTTTCAAATTTTGTCACAACATAGAAAATTGAACTAGCATAACGTCGGCATTTGATTCGTGTCATTCTGAGCTATAAATCAAAAGTTATGGACAATTTAATGCAAACATGTCAAGTTGATTGAGTTGTTAAAATGATCATTCTAAACTGATCATTGGTGTTCATTGAGTTAAAGCTTATAAATGAAAAATAATGCATGGCATTACGAAGTTTGGGAAGTATTGGATTATTTGGATGCTTTTTTGTATCTATTTATGTCTCAAATTTTGTCACAATATAGAAAATTGAGCTAGGTTAGCGAGGGCATTTAATTCCTGTCATTCCGAGCTCAAAATATAAAGTTACGGACGATTTAGTGGGTACATGTCAAGGTTATCGGGCAGTAAAAGTGATAATTCTAAAATGATCATTGGTGCTGATTGAGTAAACGCTTATAAATGAAGCATAATGCATAGTATCACATAGTTTTGGATAGATTGGATTACTTGGACGCTTTTTTGTATCTAAACTGATCAAATTTTGTTACACTATAGAAAATTGAGCTAGCTTAACGTGGGCATTAGATTCGTGTGTTTCGGAGCTCTAAATCAAAAGTTACGGACGATATAGTGCAGACATGTCAAGTTGATCGACTAGTTAAAATGATCATTCTAAACTAATTGTTGGTGCACATTGAGTAAAAGCTTATAAATGAAGAATAATGCATGGCATCACAATTTTGGATAGATTTGATTACTTGGACACTTTGTCGTGTCTATTTCAGTCTCAAATTTTGTTACACTATGGAAAATTGAGCGAGAATAATGTGGGCATTGGATTCGTGTGTTTCTGACCTATAAATCGAAAACTACTGACGATTTAGTGCGGACATGTCAAGTTGATCGGCGAGTTAAAATGATCATTCTAAACTGATCATTGGCGCTCATTAAGTAAAGACTTATAAATGAGGCATAAAGCATGGCATCACGAAGTTTGGGATAGATAGGATTACTTTGATGCTTTGTCGTATCAAGTTTTATTTCAAAATTTGTCACAATATAGAAAATTGAACAAGCTTAATTTTGGATATTGATTCGTGTCATTCAGACCTATAAATAAAAAAATTTGGACGATATAGGGCATACATGTCAAGGTGATCGGCAAGTTAAAATTATCATTATAAATTGATCATTGGTGCTCATTGAATAAAAGCTTATAAAAGAAGAATAATGCACGCCATCCCGCAGTTTGGGATGGACTGGATTACTTGGACGCTTTGTCGTATCTCTTTATGTCTTAAATTTTCTCAAAATATAGAAAACTGAGCTAGATTAACGGGGACATTGGATTCGTGTCATTGTGAGCTCTAAATCAAAAGTTACGGAAGATTTAGTGCGTACGTGTCAAGTTGATAGGCCAGTTAAAGTGATCATTCTAAATTGATCATTGGTGCTGATTGAGTAAAGGCTTATAATGAAGTATAATGCTCGGCATCACAAAATTATGGATAGATTGGATTACTTGGACTCTTTGTCAGATCTATATCTATCTCAAATTTTGTCACAATAGAGAAAATTGAGCAAGCTTAACAAGGGAATTTAATTCATTTTAATCTGAGCTCTAAATCAAAAGTTACGGAAAATTTAGTGCGGACATGTCAAGTTGATCGGCCAGTTAAAGTGATCGTTCTAAACTGATCATTGGTGCTCATTGAGTAAAGATTTATAAATGAAGCATAATGCATGGCATCACGCAGTTTGAGATAGGTTGGATTACTTCGATGCTTTTTCGTATCTAATTCTGTTTCAAATTTTGTCACAATATAGAAAATTGAACTAGCTTAATGTGGGCATTGGATTCGTTTCACTCTGAGCTACAAATCAAAATTTATGGATGATTTAGTGCAGATATGTCAAGTTGATTGGCCAGTTAAAATGATCATTCTAAACTGATAATTGGTGCTCATTGAGTAAAAGCTTATAAATGAAGAATAATGCATGGCATCACGCAATTTGGGATTGACAGGATTACTTGGATGCTTTGTCGTATCTATTTTTGTCTCAACTTTTGGCACAATATAGAAAGTTGAGTTAGCATAACATAAGCATTGGATTTGTGCCATTCTGAGCTCAAAATCAAGAGTTACAAATGATTTAGTGCGGATATGTCAAGTTGATCGGCCAGTGAAAGTGATCATTCTAAACTCATCATTGGTGCTCATTGAGTAAACGCTTATAAATGAAGCATACTACATAACATAACACAGTTTTGTATGGATTGGATTACTTGGATGCTTTGTATTATCTATTTTTGCCTCAAATTTTGTTACCCTATTAAAAAATAAGCTAGCCTAAAGTGGGCATTTGATACGTGTGTTTCTGAGCTCTATATCAAAAGTTACGGACGATTCAGTGGGCTTATGTCAAGTTCACCAGCCAGTTAAAGTGATCTTCTAAACTGATCATTGGTGCTCACTGAGTAAAGGCTTATAAATGAAGCATAATGCATGTCATTGCGTAGTTTGGGATAGATTGGATTACTTGGACGCTTTGTCGTATCTAGTTCTGTCTCAAATTTTGTCACAATATAGAAAATTGAACTAGCTTAATGTGGGGAATTGATTCATGTCATTCTGACCTATAAATCAAAAGTTATGGATGATATTGGGCAAACATGTCAAGTTTATCGGCCTAATAAAATGAACATTCTAAACTGATCGTTGGTGGTCATTGAGTAAAATCTTAAAAATGAAGAATAATGCATGGCATCACGCAGTTTGGGATTGACTGGATTACTTGGACGCTTTGTCGTACCTATTTCTTGGATGCTTTGTCATATCTATTTCTGTCTAAAATTTTGTTACAATATAGAACATTGAACTAGCGTAATGTGGGCATTGGATTCGTGTCATTTGGAGCTACAAATCAAATTTTATGGACGATTTAGCGCAGACATGTCAAGTTGATTGGTCAGTTAAAATGATGATTCTAAACTGATAATTGGTTCTCATTGAGTAAAAGCTAATAAATAAAGAATAATGCATGGTAACACGCAGTTTGGGATTGACTGGATTACTTGGACGCTTTGTAATATCTATTTCTGTCTCCAATTTTGTCACAATATAGAAAATTGAGCTACCTTAACGTAAGCATTGGATTTGTGCCATTCTAAGCTCTAAATCAAGAGTTACGTATGATTTAATGCGGACATGTCAAGTTGATCGGCCAGTGAAAGTGATCATTCTAAACTCATCATTGGGGCTCATTGAGTAAACACTTATAAATGAAGCATACTGCATAGCATCACACAGTTTTGTATAGATTGCATTACTTGGACGCTTTGAATTATCTATTTTGTTACCCTATAAAAAAATTAGCTAGCTTAACGTGGGCGTTGGTTTCATGTGTTTCTGAGCTGTAAATCAAAAGTTACGGACGATTTAGTGCGCATAATTCAAGTTCACCGGCTAGTTAAAGTGATCATTCTAAACAGATCATTGGTGCTCATATAGTAAAAGCTTATAAATGAAGCATAATGCATGGCATCACGTAGTCTTGGATAGATTGGATTACTTAGACGCTTTGTCGTATCTAGTTCAATCTCAAATTTTGCCACAATATAGAAAATTGAACGGCAATTGATTCATGTCATTCTGACCTATAAATCAAAAGTTAAGGATGGTATTGGGCAAACATGTCAAGTTTATCGGCATGTTAAAATGAACATTCTAAACTGATCGTTGGTGGTCATTGAGTATAATCTTAAAAATGAAGAATAATGCATGGCATCACGTAGTTTGGGATTGACTGGATTACTTGGATGATTTTTCGTATCTATTTCTTGGATACTTTGTCATATCTATTTTTGTCTAAAATTTTGCTACAGTATAGAACATTGAACTACCTTAATGTGGGTATTGGATTCGTGTCATTCTGAGCTACAAATCAAAATTTATGGACGATTTAGTGCAGACATGTCAAGTTGATTGGCTAGTTTAAATGATCATTCTAAACTGATAATTGGTGCTCATTGAGTAAAAGCTTATAAATGAAGAATAATGCATGGCATCACGCAATTTGGGATTGACAGGATTACTTGGATGCTTTGTCGTATCTATTTTTGTCTCAACTTTTGGCACAATATAGAAAGTTGAGTTAGCATAACATAAGCATTGGATTTGTGCCATTCTGAGCTCAAAATCAAGAGTTACAAATGATTTAGTGCGGATATGTCAAGTTGATCGGCCAGTGAAAGTGATCATTCTAAACTCATCATTGGGGCTCATTGAGTAAACACTTATAAATGAAGCATACTACATAGCATCACACAGTTTTGTATAGATTGGATTACTTGGACGCTTTGAATTATCTATTTTTACCTCAAATTTTGTTACCCTATAGCAAAAATTAGCTAGCTTAACGTGGGCATTGGTTTTATGTGTTTCTGATCTCTAAATCAAAAGTTACGGACGATTTAGTGCGCATATGTCAAGTTCACCGGCCAGTTAAAGTGATCATTCTAAACAGATCATTGGTGCTCATTGAGTAAAAGCTTATCAATGAAGCATAATGCATGGCATCACGTAGACTGGGATAGATTGGATTACTTAGACGCTTTGTCGTATCTAGTTAAATCTCAAATTTTGCCACTATGTAGAAAATTGAACTAGCTTAATGTGTGCAATTGATTCATGTCATTCTGACCTATAAATTAAAAGTTAAGGACGATATTGGGCAAACATATCAGGTTTATCGGCTGTTAAAATGAACATTCTAAACTGATCGTCGGTGGTCATTGAGTGAAAGCTTATAAATGAAGAATAATGCATGGCATCATGCAGTTTCTGATTGAGTGGATTACTTGAACGCTTTGTCGTATCTATATGTTGTATGCTTTGTCATATCTATTTCTGTCTCAAATTTTGTTACACTATAGAACATTGAATAGCTTAATGTAGGCATTGCATTCGTGTCATTCTGAGCTACAAATCAAAATTTATGAACGATTTAGTGCAGACATGTCAACTTGATCAGCCAGTTAAAATCTAATTCTAAACTGATCATTGGTGCTCATTGAGTAAAAGCTTATAAATGATGAATAATGCATGGCATCATGCAGTTTGGGATACACTGGATTACTTGGATGCTTTTTCGAATCTATTTCTGTCTCAAATTTTGTCACAGTATAAAAAATTGAGCTAGTTTAATAAAAGCATTGGATTCATGTCATTTTGAGCTTTAAATCAAAAGTTCGGATGATTTAGTGCAGAAATGTTAAGTTGATTGGCCAGTGAAAGTGATCATTCTAAACTGATCATTGGTGCTGATTGATTAAACGATTATAAATGAAGAATGTGCATAGCATCACACAGTCTTGGATAGATTGGATTACTTGAACTCTTTGTCATATCTATTTTTGTCCCAAATTTTGTTACACTATAGAAGATTGAGCTAGATTAACGTACGCAATTGATTCGTGTGTTTTTTAGCTCTAAATCTAAAGTTACAGACGATTTAGTGCGGACATGTCAAGTTGATCAGTGAGTTAAAATGCTCATTCTAAACTGATCATTGGTGCTCATTAAGTAAAGGCTTATAAATGAGGCATAAAGCATGGCATCACGCTGTTTAGGATAGATTGGATTACTTTGATGCTTTGTTGTATCTAGTTTTGTTTTAAATTTTCTCACAATATCATAATTTGAACTATCTTAGTGTGGGCATTGGATTCATGTAATTGTGAGCTATAAATCAAAAGTTATGGACGATTTAGTGCAGGCATGACAAGTTGATCGGCATGTTTAAATGATCATTCTAAACTGATCATTGGTGCTAATTGAGTAAAAGCTTATAAATGAAGAATAATGCATGGCATCATGCAGTTTGGGATACACTGGATTACTTGGACGCTTTTTCGTATCTATTTCTGTCTCAAATTTTGTCACAGTATAAAAAATTCAGCTAGTTTAATAAAAGCATTGGATTCATGTCATTTTGAGCTTTAAATCAAAAGTTCGGATGATTTAGTGCAGAAATGTTAAGTTGATTGGCCTGTGAAAGTGATCATTCCAAACTGATCATTGGTGCTGATTGAGTAAACGATTATAAATGAAGCATGTGCATAGCATCACACAGTCTTGGATAGATTGGATTACTTGAACACTTTGTCGTATCTTTTTTTGTCCCAAATTTTGTTACACTATAGAAGATTGAGCTAGATTAACGTACGCAATTGATTCGTGTGTTTTTAGCTCTATATCAAAAGTTACAGACGATTTAGTGCGGAAATGTCAAGTTGATCAGCGAGTTAAAATGCTCATTCTAAACTGATCATTGGTGCTCATTAAGTAAAGGCTTATAAATGAGGCATAAAGCATGGCATCACGCTGTTTAGGATAGATTGGATTACTTTGACGCTTTGTTGTATCTAGTTTTGTTTTAAATTTTCTCACAATATCATAATTTGAACTATCTTAGTGTGGGCATTGGATTCATGTAATTGTGAGCTGTAAATCAAAAGTTATGGACGATTTAGTGCAGGCATGACAAGTTGATCGGCATGTTTAAATGATCATTCTAAACTGATCATTGGTGCTAATTGAGTAAAAGCTTATAAATGAAGAATAATGCATGGCATCATGCAGTTTGGGATACACTGGATTACTTGGACGCTTTTTCGTATCTATTTCTGTCTCAAATTTTGTCACAGTATAAAAAATTCAGCTAGTTTAATAAAAGCATTGGATTCATGTCATTTTGAGCTTTATATCAAAAGTTCAGATGATTTAGTGCAGAAATGTTAAGTTGATCGGCCAGTGAAAGTGATCATTCTAAACTGATCATTAGTGCTGATTGAGTAAACGATTATAAATGAAGCATAATGCATAGCATCACACAGTCTTGGATAGATTGGATTACTTTAACTCTTTGTCGTATCTATTTCTGTCCCAAATTTTGTTACACTATAGAAAATTGAGCTAGATTAGCGTACGCAATTGATTCGTGTGTTTTTTAGCTCTAAATCAAAAGTTACAGACGATTTAGTGCGGACATGTCAAGTTGATCAGCGAGTTAAAATGCTCATTCTAAACTGATCATTAGTGCTCATTAAGTAAAGGCTTATAAATGAGGCATAAAGCATGGCATCACACTGTTTAGGATAGATTGGATTACTTTGACGCTTTGTTGTATCTAGTTCTGTTTTAAATTTTTGTCACAATATCATAATTTGAACTATCTTAATGTGGGCATTGGATTCATGTAATTGTGAGCTATAAATCAAAAGTTATGGACGATTTAGTGCTGGCATGACAAGTTGATCGGTCTTTTTAAATGATCATTCTAAACTGATCATTGGTGCTCATTGAGTAAAATTTTATAAATGAAAAATAATGCATGGCATCACGCAATTTGGGAAGTATTGGATTACTTGGACGTTTTGTCGTATCTATTTCTGTCTTAAATTTTCTCAATTATAGAAAATTGAACTAGCTTAACGTAACAATTGGATTTGTGTCATTCTGAGGTCTAAATCAAAAGTTACGGATGAATAGTGCAGACATGTCAAGTTGATCGGCCAGTGAAAGTGATAATTATAAAATTATCATTGGTGCAGAATTATTAAATGCTTATAAATGAAGGATAATGCATAGCATCACATAGTTTTGGGTAGATTGGATTACTTGGACGCTTTGTAGTATCTATTTCTGTATCAAATTTTGTTACACTATAGAAAATTGAGCTAGCTTAACATGGGCATTAGATTCGTTTGTTTCTGAGCTCTAAATCAAAAGTTACTAACGATTTAGTGCAGACATTTCAAGTTGATTGGCGAGTTAAAATCATTATTCTAAACTGATCATTGGTGCTCATTAAGTAACGGCTTATAAATGAGCCATAAAACATTGCATCACGCAGATTGGGATATATTTGATTACTTTGACGCCTTTTCGTATCTAGTTTTGTTTCAAATTTTGTCACATTATAGAAAATTGAACTAGCTTAAAGTGGGCATTGGATTTGTGTCATTCTGAGCTATAAATCAAAAGTTATGGACGATTTAGTCCTAACATGACAAATTGATCGCCCAGTTAAAATTGTGATTCTAAACTGATCAGTGGGGTTCATTGAGTAAAAGCTTATAAATAAAAAATAATGCATGACATCACGCAGTTTGGAAAGGATTGAATTACTTGGACGCTTTGTCTCTATTTTTGTCTCAAATTTTGTCAAAATATATAAAACTGATTCAACTTAACAAGGGCGTTTAAGTCGTGTAATTCTGAGCTCTAGATCAAAAGTTACTGATGTTTTAGTGCGGACATATCAGGTTGATCGGCCAGTTAAAGTGATCATTCCAAACTGATCACTGGTGTTGATTGAGTAAAGACTTATAAATGAATAAGAATGCAAGGCACCACGCAATTTGGGATAGATCTGATTACTTGGACGCTTTCTCATATCTATTTCCGTCTCAAATTTTGTCACAATATAGAAAACTGAACTAGCTTAATGTGGGCATTGGATTCGTGTCATTCTAATCTATGAATGGAAAGTTATGAACGGTATAGTGCAGACATGTCAAGTTGATCGGCTAGTTAAAATGATCATTCTAAACTGACATTGATGCTCATTGAGTAAAAGCTTATAAATGAAGAATAATGCATGGCATCACACAGTTTGGGATAGACGGGATTACTTGGACCCTTTGTCATATCTATTTATGTCTCATATTTTGACATAATATAGAAAATTGAGCTAGCTTAACGTGGACATTAGATTCGTATCATTCTGAGCTCTAAATCAAAAGTTACAAACGATTTAGTGTGGACATGTGAAGTTGATAGGCCAGTTAAAGTTATCATTCTAAACTGATCATTGGTACTGATTGAGTAAAGACGTATAAATGAAGAATAATGCATGGCACCACGCAGTTCGGGATAGATTGGATTATTTGGACGCTTTGTCGTATCTATTTTGGTCTCAAATTTTGTCAGAATATTGAAAATTGAGCTTGCTTATCATGGGCATTGGATTCGTGTCATTCTGAGTTATAAACAAAAAGTTACGACGATTTAGTGTGGTCAGGTCAAGTTGATCGGCCATGTGATATTATTATTCTAAATTGATCATAGGTGCTCATTGATTAAAAGCTTATAAATGAAGCATAAAGCATGGCATCACGCAGTCTGGGATAGATTGGATTATTTTGATGCTTTCTTGTATCTAGTTTTGTCTCAAAGTTTGTCACAATATAGAAAATTGAACTAGCTTAGTGTGGGCATTGGATTCGTGTAATTCTAAGCTATAAATAAGAAGTTATGGATGATATAGTGCAGAAATGTCAAATTGATCGGCTAGTTAAAATGATCATTCTAAACTGATCGTTGGTGCTCATTGAGTAAAAGCTTATACATGAAGAATAATGCATGGCATCATGGAGTTCGGAATAGATTGGATTACTTGTATGCTTTGTTGTATCTATTTCTATCTCAAATTTTGTCATAATATAGAAATTTGAGCTAGCTTAATGTGAGCATTAGATTTCTGTCATTCTGTGCTCTAAATCAAAAGATATGGACAATTTAGCGCGGACATGTCAAGTTGATCGGACAGTGAAAGTGATCATTATAAACTAATCATTGGTGCTGATTGATTAAACGCATATAAATGAAGCATAATGCATAGCATCACACAATTTTGGATAGACTGGATTGCTTGGACGCTTTGACGCATCTAGTTTTGTCTCAAATTTTGTTATAGTATAGAAAATTGAGCTAGCTTAACGTGGGAATTGATCCGTGTGTTTCTGAGCTCTAAATCAAAAGTTATGGATGATTTAGTATGGACGATTTAGTAAGGACATGTCAAGTTGATTGGCCAGTTAAAATGATCATTCTAAACTGATCATTGGTGCTCATTGAGTAAAAGCTTATAAATGAAAAATAATGCATGGCATCACGCTGCTTGGGAAGAATTGGATTACTTGGACGCTTTGTTGTATCTATTTTTGTCTCAAAGTTTCTAACAATAGAGAAAATTGAGCTAACTTAACATGGGCATTGGACTTTTCGTGTGATTAAGAGCAATAAATCAAACGTTATGGAGGACTTAGTGCTGACATGTCAAGTTGAGCGGCCAGTTAAAATGATCATTTTAAACTGATCATTGGTGCTCATTAAGTAAAGGCTAATAAATGAAGCATAACGCATGGCATCACACAGTTTTGGATAGATTGGATTACTTGTATGATATGGCATATCTATTTCTGTCTCAAATTTTGTTACAATATAGAAAACGGAGCTAGCTAAACGTGGGCATTGGATTTGTGTCATTCTGAGCTTTAAATCAAAAGTTACGAACGATTTAGTGCAGACATGTCAGGTTGATCGGCGAGTTAAAATGATCATTCTAAATTGATCATTGGTGATCATTACGTAAAGGCATATAAATGAGGCATAAAGCATGGCATAAGGCAGTTTGGGATAGATTGGATTACTTTGATGCATTGTCGTATAAACTTTTGTTTCAAGTTTTGTCACAATATAGAAAATTGAACTTGCTTAATGTGGGCATTGGATTCGTGTCATTCTGAGCTATAAATAAAAAAAGTTATGGACAATTAAGTGCGGACATGACAAGTTGATCGACTAGTTAAAATGATCACTCTAAACTTATCATTGGTGCTCATTGAGAAAAAGCTTATAAATGAAAAATAATGCATGGCATCACGCTGCTTGGGAATGATTGGCTTACTTGGACGGTTTTTCATATCTATTTCTGTCTCAAATTTTGTCACAATAGAGAAAATTGATCTAGCTTAACGAGGGTATTTAATTCGTGTCATTAGAGCTCTAAATCAAAAGTTACAGATAATTTAGAGCGGACATGTCAAGTTCATCGGCTAGTTAAAGCGATCATTGTAAACAGATCATTGGTGGTTATTGAGTAAATACTTATAAATGAAGCATAATGAATGGTATCACGCAGTTTGGGATAGATTGCATCACTTTGATGCATTGTTTTATCTAATTCGATCTCAAATTTTGTCACAATATTGAAAATTGAACTAGCTTAATGTGGGCATTGGATTCGTGTCATTCTGAGCTATAAATCAAAAGTTATGGACGATTTAGTGCGGACATATCAAGTTGATCGGATAGTGAAAGTGATCATTCTAAACTAATAATTGGTGCTGATAGATTAAACACTTATAAATGAATCATAATGCATAGCCTCACACAATTTTGGGTAGATTGGATTACTTGGACGCTTTGACGTACCTATTTCTGTCTCAAATTTTGTTATACTATAGAAAATTGAGCTAGCTTAACGTGGGAACTGATCCATGTGTTTCTGAGCTCTAAATCAAAAGTTACGGACAATTTAGTATGGACGATTTAGTGCGGACTTGTCAGGTTGATCGGCCAGTTAAAATGGTCATTCTAAACTGATCATTCGTGCTCATTAAGAAAAAAGCTTATAAATGAAAAATAACGCATGGCATCACGTAGTTTGGGATAGATTCGATTACTAGGACGCTTTGTCGTATCTATTTTTGTCTCAAATTTTTTCAAAATATAGAAAATTGAGCTAACTTAACGTGGGCATTGGATTCGTGTCTTTATGGGCTCTAAATCAAAAGTTATGAACGATTTAGTGTGGACATGTCAAGTTGATCGACCAGTTAAAATGATCATTGTAAACTGATCATTCGTGCTCATTAAGTAAAGGCTAATAAATGAAGCATAACGCATGGCATCACACATTTTTGATAGACTGGAGTACTTTTATGCTTTGTCATATCTATTTCTGTCTCAAATGTTGTTACAATATAGAAAATTTAGCTAGCTCAACGTAAGCATTGGATTCCTGTAATTCTGAGCTCTAAATAAAAAGTTACGGATGATTTAGTGCAGACATGTCAAGTTGATCGGCTACTTAAAATGATCATTCTAAACTAATCATTGATGTTCATTAAATAAAGGCTTATAAATTAGGCATAAAGCATGGCATCACGCAGTTTTGGATAGATTGAATTACTTGGACGCTTTGTCGTATCTTGTTTTGTTTAAATTTTGTGACAAAATAAAAAATTGAACTAGCTTAATGTGGGCATTTGATTTGTGTCATTCGAAGCTATAAATCACAAGTTATGGACGATTTAGTGCAGATATGTCAAGTTGATCGGCCAGTTAAAATACACATTATAAAATGATTGTTGCTAGTCATTGAGTAAAAGCTTACGAATGAAAAATAATGCATGGCATCACACAGTTTGGGATAGATTGGATTACTTTGATGCTTTGTCGTATCTACTTCTGTTCAAATTTTGTCACAATATAGAAAATTGAACTAGCTTAATGTGGACATTGGATTCGTGTCCTTTGGAGCTATAAATCAAAAGTTATGGACGATTTAGTGAAACCATGACAAGTTGATCGACCAGTTAAAATGATCATTCTAAACAGATCATTCTAAACTGATCATTGGTGCTTTTGAGTTAAAGCTTATAAATGAAAAAAAATGCATGGCATCACGCTGCTTGGGAAGGATTGGATTACTTGGACACTTTTTTGTATCCAATTCTGTCTGAAATTATGTCATAATATAGAAAATTGAGCTAGCTTAACGAGGGCATTTAATTCTTGTCATTCTGAGCTCTAAATCAAAATTTATGGACGATTTAGTGCGGACATGTTAAGTTCATCGGCCAGTTAATGTGATCATTTTAAACTGATCATTGGTGCTCATTAAGTGAAGGCTTATAAATGAAGCACAACACATGGCATCACATAGTTTTGGATAGATTGGATTATTTGGATGCTTTATTGTACCTATTTCTGTCTCAAATTTTATTACAATATTGCAAAATTGAGCTAGCTTAATGTGGGCATTGGATTTGTGTCATTCTAAGCTCTAAATCAAAAGTTATGGACGATTTAGTGCGGACATATCAAGTTGAGTGGCCAGTTAAAGGGATCATTCTAAACAGATCATTGGTGCTCATTAAGTAAAACCTTATAAATGAAACATAAAGCATGGCATCAAAATGTTTGGATAGATTGGATTACTTGGACGCTTTGTCATCTCCATTTTTGTCTCAAATTTTGTCACAGTATAGAAAATTGAGCTAGCTTAACGTGGGCATTGGATTCGTGTCACTCTGAGCTCTATATAAAAAATTACGGACGATTTAGTGCGTACATGTCAAGTTGATCGGCAAGTTAAATTGACCATCATTGGTGCTCATTGAGTAAAGGCTTATAAATGAAGCATAATGCATGGCATCACGCAGTTTTGGTTATATTGGATTACTTGGACGCTTTTTTGTATCTAGATTTCTCTCAAATTTTCTCACAATATAGATAACTGAACTAGCTTAATGTGGCCATTGGATTCGTGTCATTCGGAGCTATAAATCAAAAGTTATGGATGATATAGTGTAGACATGTCAAGTTGATCAGCAAGGCTTATACATGAAGCATAACACATGGCTTCACATAGTTTTGGATATATTGGATTACTTGGATGCTTTATCATATCTATTTCTATCCCAAATTTTGTTACAATATAGAAAATTTAGCTAGCTTAACGTGGGCATTGGATTTGTGTCATTCTGAGCTCTAAATAAAAAAATACGGATGATTTAGTGTGAACATATCAAGTTGAGTGGCTAGTTAAAGTGATAATTCTAAACAGATCATTGGTGCTCATTAAGTAAAGGCTTATAAATGAGGTATAAAACATGGCATCAAAATGTTTGGATAGACTGCATTACTTAGACGCTTTGTCGTCTCAATTTCTATCTCAAAATTTGTCAAAATATAGAAACTTGAGATTGTTTATCATGGGCATTGGATTCGTGTCATTCAGAGCTCTAAATAAAAAGTTATGGACGATTTTGTGTGAACATGTCAAGTTGATCGGCCAGTTGATATGATTATTCTAAACTGATCATTGGTGCTCATTGAGTAGGTAATAAATGAAGTTTAATGCATGGAATCATGGAGTTCGGGATAGATTGGATTATTTGGGCTCGTTTTCTCATCAAGTCTGTCTGAAATTTTCTTACCGTATAGAAAATTGAACTAGCTTAATGTGTGCATTGGATTCGTGTCATTCTGAGCTAGAAATCAAAAGTTATGGACGATTTATTGCAGATATGACAAGTTGATCAGCCAGTTAAAATGATCATTCTAAATTGATCATTGGTGCTCATTGAGTAAAAGCTTATAAATGAAAAATAATGCATGGCATCACGCAGTTTGGGAAGGATTGGATTACTTGGATGCTTTGTCGTATCTATTTCTGTTTCAAATTTTGTCAGAATATAGAACATTGAGCTAGCTTAACGTGGCCGTTTGATTCGTGTGTTTCTGAGCTCTAAATCAAAAGTTGCGGATGATTTAGTGCGGACATGTCAAGTTGATCGGTCATTTAAAGTGATCATTGGTGCTGATTGAGTAAAAGCTTATAAATGAAGCATAATGCATGGCATCACGCTGTTTTCGATAGATTGGATTACTTTGACGCTTTTTCATATGAAGTTATGTCTCGGATTTTGTCATAATATAGAAAATGGAGCTGGCTTAATGTGGGCAACTGATACGTGTCATTCTGAGTTATAAATCAAAAGTTATGGACGATATTGTGTAGACATGTCAAGTTGATCGGCTAGTTAAAGTGATCATTTCAAACTGCTAGTTCGTGCTCATTGAGTATTTATAAATGCCAAATAATGCATGGCATCACGCTGTTTGGGATAGACTGCATTACCTAGACGCTTTGTCGTATCTATTTCAGCCTCAAATTTTTTCATAATATAGAAAATTGAGCTAGCTTAACGTAAGCATTGGATTCGCGTCATTTTGAGCTCTAATGAAAAGTTACGGATGATTTAGTGCGTACATGTCAAGTTGATCGGACAGTGAAAGTGATTATTCTAAACTGAACATTGGTGTTGATTAATTAAACGATTTTAAGTGAAGCATAATGCATAGCATCACACAGTTTATGATAGATTGGATTACTTGGACGCTTTAACGCATCTGTTTCTATTTCAAATTTTGTTATACTATTGGAAATTGAGCTTGCTTAACGTGGGAATTGATATGTGTGTTTCTGAGCTCTAAATCAAAATTTACTGACGATTTAGTACGGACGATTTAGTGCGGACGATTTAGTGCGGACATGCCAAGTTGATCGGCTAGTTAAAATGTGATCATTCTAAACTGATCATTGGTGATCATTGAGTAAGAGCTTATAAATGAAAAATAATGCAAGGCATCACGTAGTTTGGGATGGAGTCGATTACTAGCACGCTTTTTTGTATCTATTTTGTCTCAAATTTTATCTCAAACTTAACATGGGCATTGGATTAGTACCATTATGAGCTCTAAATCAAAAGTTATGGACGATTTAGTGCGGACATGTCAAGTTGATCGGCCAGTTAAAATGATCATTCTAAACTGATCATTGGTTCTCATTAAGTAAAGGGTAATAAATGAAGCATAACGCATTGCATCACAAAGTTTTAGATAGATTGGATTACTTGGATGCTTTGTCATATATATTCTGTTTCAAATTTTCTTACAATATAGAAAACTGAGCTAGATTAACATGGGCATTAGATGTGTGTCATTTTGAGTACTAAATCAAAAGTTACGGACGATTTAGTGAGTACATGTCAAGTTGATCGGCGAGTTAAAATTATCATTATAAACTGATCATTGGTACTCATTAAGACTTATAAATGAGGCATAAAGAATGGCATCACACAGTTTGGGATAGATTGGATTACTTGGACGCTTTGTCGTATCTAGTTTTGTTTTAATTTTGTCACTACATAGGAAATTGAACTAGCTTAATGTGGGCATTACATTTGTGTCATTAGGAGCAATAAATCACAAGTTATTGACGATTTAGTGTAGACATGTCAGTTAAAATGAACATTCTAAACAGATCGTTGGTGATCACTGAGTAAAAGGTTTTAAATGAAGAATAGTGCATTGCATCACGCAGTTTGGTATTTACTGGATTACTTGGACGATCTGTCATATCTATTTCTGTCTCAAATTTTATCACAATATAGAAAATTTAGCTAGCTTAACGTACACATTGGATTCGTGTCATTCTGAGCTCTAAATCAAAAGTTACGGATGATTTAGTGCAGATATGCCAAGTTGATCGGCAAGTGAAAGTGATCATTCTAAACTGATTATTGGTGATCATTCAGAGCTGCATTACTTGGATGCTTTGTCATATCTAGCTGTGTCTCAAATTTTTTCACAATATGGAAAATTGAACTAGCTTAATTTGGGCATTGGATTCGTGTCACTCTGAGCTATAAATGAAATGTTATTGAAGATTTAGTGCACACATGTCAAGTTGACCGGCCTGTTAAAATGATCATTCTAAACTTATCATTGGTGCTCATTGAATAAAGGTTTATAAATGAAGCATAATGCATGGTATCACGCAGTTTGGGATAGATTGGATTACTTGGACGCTTTTTCATATCTAGTTTTGTTTCAAATTTTGTCACAATATAGAAAATTGAATTAGTTAATGTGGGCATTGGATTCGTGTCATTCTGACCCATAATTCAAAATTTATGTACGCTTTAGTGCAGACATGACAAGTTGATAGGCCAGTTCAAAATTATCATTCTAAACTGATCATTGGTGCTCATTGAGTAAAGGCTTATAAATAAAAAATTATGCATGGCATCGCACAGTTTTTAATAGATTGGTGCTCATTGAGTAAAATCTTATAAATGAAGCATAATGCATGGCATCACGCAGTTTTGGATAGATTTGATTATTTGGATGCTTTGTCGTCTCTACTTGTCTTTAAAATTTTGTCAGAATATAGAAAATTGAGCTAGCTTATCGTGGGCATTGGATTCGTTTAATTCCGAGCTCTAAATCAAAAGTTACAGACGATTTAGTGCTAGTTACAGTGATCATTCTAAACTGATCATTGGTGCTCATTGAGTAAAGGCTTATAAATGAAGCATAATGGATGGCATCACACAGTATGGGTTATATATGATTACTTGGACGCTTTGTTGTATCTAGTTCTGTTTAAATTTTTTTTCACAATATAGAACATTGAACTTGCTTAATGTTGGAATTGGATTCCTGACATTCTCAGTTATAAATCAAAACGTTATGGACGATTTACTGCAGAAATGTCAAGTTGATCGATCAGTTTAAATGATCATTCTAAACTGATCGTTGGTTCTCATTGTGTAAATGCTTATAAATGAACCATAATGCATGGCATCACACAGTTTTGGATATATTGGATGACTTGGACGCTTTGTCGTATCTATTTATGTCTTAAATTTTGTCACAATATAGAAAATTGAGGTACCTTAAGCTGGGCATTGGATTTGTGTCATTCTGAGCTTTAAATCAAAGTTACGAACGATTTAGTGTCGACATGTCAAGTTGAGTGGCTAGTTAAGGTGATCATTCTAAACAGGTAATTGGTGCTCATTAAGTGAAACCTTATAAATGAAGCATAAACCACGGCCTGAAGTAGTTTGGATAGATTGGATTACTTGAACGCTTTGTCGTCTCTATTTATATCTTAAGTTTTGTCAAAATATAGAAAATTGAGCTAGCTTAACATGGGCATTGGATTCGAGTCAATAAAAAGTTACAGACTATTTAGTGTATAAATGCTAAGTTCATCGGCCAGTTAATATGATTACTCTAAACTGATCATTGGTGCTCATTGAGTGAAGGCTTATAAATGAAGCATAATGCATGGCATCACGCAGTTTAAGATAGATTGGATTACTTAGACAATTTGTCGTTTCTAGTTCTGTCTCAAATTTTGTTACAATATAGAAAACTGAACTAGCTTAATTATGAGCTACAAATCAAAAGTTATGGACGATTTAGTGCAGACATGTCAAGTTGATCGGCCCATTAAAATTATCATTCTAAATTGATCATTGGTGCTCACTGTGTGAAGGCATATAAATGAAGTATAATGCATGGCATCACACAGTTTGGGATGCACTGGATTACTTACACGCTTTGTCATATTTATTTATGTCTCAAATTTTGTGACAATTAGAAAATTGAGATAGCTTAACGTGGGTATTGGATTCGTGTCATTCTGAGCTCTAAATCAAAAGTTACGGATGATTTAGTGCAAACATGTCAAGTATATCGGACTGTTAAAATGATCATTCTAACCTGATCATAGGTGCTCATTGAGTAAAGGCTTATAAATGAATCATAATGCATGGCATCACGCAGTTTGGGATAGATTGGATTACTTGGGCACTTTGTCGTATCTTGTTTTGTTTCTAATTTTGTTACAATATAGAAAATTGACCTAGCTTAATGTGGGCATTGGATTTGTGTCATTCTTAGATATAAATAAAAAGTTATGGATGATGTAGTGGAGACATAACAAATTGATTGGCCAGTTAAAATGATCATTCTAAATTGATCATTGGTGCCCATTGAGTAAAAGCTTATCAATGGAAAATAATGCATGGCATCACGCAGTTTGAAGTGGATTGGATTACTTGGATGTTTTGTCGTATCTATTTATGTCTAAGATTTTGTTATAATATAGAAAATTGAGCTTGCGTAACATGTGCATTAGATCCGTGTCATTCTGAACTCTAAGTCAAAAGTTACGGACGATTTATTGTAGACATGTCAAGTTGATTGGCCAGTTAAAGTGATCATTCTAAACATATAATTGGTGCTCATTAAGTAGAGGCTTATAAATGAAGCAGAAAGCATGACATAAGTTAGTCTGGATATATTGGATTAGTTGGATGCTTCTTCGTCTCTATTTTTGTCTCAAATTTTGTCAAAATATAGAAAATTGAGCTAGCTTAATGTAGGCATTGGATTCGCGTCATTCTGAGCTCTAAATCAAAAGTTACAGACGATTTACTGTGGACATGTCAAGTTGAGTGGCCACTTAAAGTGATTATTTTAAGCAGATCAATGGTACTCATTAAGTAAAGGCTTATAAATCAAGCATAAAGCTTGGGAGCAAGTAGTTTGGATAGATTGGATTACTTGGATGCTTTGTCCTCTCTATTTCTACCTCAAATTATGTCAAAATATAGAAAATTGAACAAGATTAACAGGGATATTGGATTCGTGTCATTCTGAGCTCTAAATCAAAAGTTACGGATGATTTATTGTGGACATGTCAAGTTAATCGGCAAGTTAAAGTGATCATTCTAAATTAATCATTGCTGCTCATTGAGTAAAGGCTTATAAATGAAGCATAATGCATGGCATCACACAATTATGGATAGATTGGATTACTTGGAAGATTTGTCGTATCTATTTTTGTCTCAAATTTTGTTACACTATAGAAATTGAGGTAGCTTAAAGTGGGCATTGGATTCATGTCATACTGAGCTCTAAATCAAAGGTTACGGACGATTTTGTCAGACATGTCAAGTTGAGTGGGCAGTGAAAGTGATCATTCTAAACAAATCATTGGTGCTCATTAAGTAAAAGCTTATAGTAAAGCATGGCATGAAGTAGTTTGGATGGATTGGATTACTTGGATACTTTTTCGTCTCTATTTCAGTCTCAAATTTTTGTCACAATATAGAAAATTAAGTTAGCTTAACGTGGGCATTGGATTCATGTCATGCTGAGTTCTAAGTCAAAAGTTACGGACGATTTAGAGCAGACATTTCAACGGTTAGTTAATATGATTATTTTAAACTGATCATTAGTGCTCATTGAGTAAAGGCTTCTAAATGAAGCATAATAAATAACATCACGTAGTTTGGGATAGATTAGATTAGTGGGATTTTTATCGAGCCAGTTTTGTCTCAAATTTTGTAATAATATAGAAAATTGAACTCGCCCAATGTGGGCAGTGGATTCGTGTCATTCGGAGCTACAAATCAAAAATTATAGACGATTTAGTGCAGATATGTCAAGTTGATCGGCCAGTTAAAATGATCATTCTAAAGTTATCATTGGTGCTGATTGAGTAAAAGCTCATAAATGAAAAATAATGCATGGCATCACACAATTTGTCTCAAATTTTGTTCCAATATAGAAAATTGAGCTAGCTTAGCGTGGGCATTAGATTCGTGTCATTCTGAGCTCTAATCAAAAGTTATGGACGATTTTGTGCAGACATGTTAAATTTTATCACAATATTGAAAATTGAGGTAGCTTAACGTGGGCATTGGTTGGTGTCATTCTAAGCTCTAAATCAAAAGTTACAGACGATTTAGTGCAGACATGTCACGTTGATCAGCAAGTTAATATGATTATTCTAAACTGATCATTGGTTCTCATTGAGTAAAGGCTTATAAATGAAGAATAATGTATGACATCACACAGTTTTGGATAGATTGGATTACTAGGACATTTGGTCTTATCTATTTTGGTCTAAATTTTTTGTTGCGATATAGAATTAACCTAGCTTAACCAGGGCATTGGATTTGTGTCATTCAGAGCCATAAATCAAATGTTAAGGACGATTTAGTGCGTACATGTCAAGTTGATCAGCCAGTTAAAGTGATTATTCTAAACTGATCATTGGTTCTCATTGAGTAAAATCTTATAAATGAAGCATAATGCATGGCATCACCAAATTTTTGTTAGATTGGATTACTTAGATGCTTCATCGTATCTTGTGATGCCTCAAATTTTGTTACAATATAAAAAATTGAGCTAGCTTAACGTGGGCATTGGATTCATGTCATTCTGAACACTAAATCAAAAGTTACGGACGATTTAGTGCGGACATGTCCAGTTTTTCTTAACAGATAATTGGTTCTCATTAAGGAAAGGCTTATAAATGAAGCATAAAGCATGACATCAAGTAGTTTGGATAGATTGGATTACTTGGACACTTTGTCGTCTCTATTTCTATCTTAAATTTTGTAACAGTATAGAAAATTGAGCAAGATTAAGGTGGGCATTGGATTCGTGTCATTCTAATCTCTGAAACAAAAGTTACGGACAATTTAGTGCGGACATGTGAAATTAATGGGCCAATTAAACTGATCATTTTAAACTAATCATTGCTGCTCATTGAGTGAATGCTTATAAATGAAGCATAATGCATGACATCACGTAGTTTGGATGGATTGGATTACTTCGACGGTTTGTATTATCTATTTCTAACTCAAATTTTGCCAAAATGTAGAAAATTGAGCTAGCTTAACTAGGGCATTGGATTCGTGTATTTCTGACCTCTATATCAAAAGTTACAGACGATTTAGAGCAGACATGTCAAGTTGATCGGCCAGTTAAAAACTGATCATTCTAAACTGATCATTGGTGCTCATTGATTAAGCATAATGCATGACATCACACAGTTTGGGTTATATTGGATTACTTGGGAGCTTTGTCATATCTAGTTTTATTTCAAATTTTGTTAAAATATAGAAAATTGAACTAGTTTAATGTGGGAATTGGATTCCTGTCATTCGGAGCTATAAATCAAAAGCTATGGATGATTTAGTGTAGACATTTAAAGTTGATTGGTCAGTTAAAATGATCATTCTAAATTGATAATTGGTCTTATTGAGTAAAAGCTTATAAATGAAGAAAAATGCATGACATCACGCTATTTGTGATGAGGTCATCAGCCCAACCCCCGGCCAGCCCAAGGAACACAAAGGCGGCCAAATACGCGCAAAAGGATACATGGGTGTATCTTCATGAATCCAAGCTTAACCAAGAAGCGGCCAGCCAAGACCAAACCTGGCCTATAGTCCTGACTCACAGAGGACACGCGGCGACATGCAGCTCACCCAAAACAAGGCCAGATCAAGTCATGCACCATACATCAAATTGGAGTTTTCGAAACTTACCATATTTGGAACTTTTCTTATATGAAAGTCTCCAAACGTTTCTTTGGAGACCAGGAGACTTTTTGGTACTTCTAGGAGTTCCCTTAAGCACTTCGAGAAGCTCAAACATGCCTTGGACCAGGCGGGTCCATCCATGCCTACAAATGAACCGATTGGAGCCGTATATAGCAAGTGAGATGGCCAACTGGTTTAATCACTTGCAAACCAAAACATGGCGTCCAGGAGATATTATTAAGGCCCTAAGGAAGCCCAAAATAAACCTACCATGCACCAGCCACCAGAGGATCAGGCGAATCCCTTTCCTCCAAGACTTGCCATATATGGACCGAAATGCACTTAATGTGTTCAGATTGCAATATCTCTATTCCTTGCAACTTGGACACGTATTGAAGACTTTCCAAAGCATCCAGGATGTACCTAGACACATTACATTCACTCCAAAGCTCTCAAGATACAAGCATATACACTTTCCTTGTTGGCCAAACTAGACATTAATGGCCAACAGCCATATATTTTAAATGTATGATTTCCTTTTCTCCTTTTTAGGTTTAGGACCATTGCTAGGAGCACTATATAAGCTCAGCACGACCTCATTGTAAAGATAGACCACCATTGAAATAAAAGTTGAATACAAAGTATTTTCTTCAAAGCCTTGTCTTTGAACTTGTTCTTATTCTTTAGAAACTAAGTGTGTGATTCACTTCCTTTCTATTGAAGCCACGGCCAGGTTAGTTTGAGAGATTCAAACTCCCTTGGTTCACCTTTGATCGTGTGATTCGATCAAAACACCCTCCTTTTAGTTCTCTTGCCCGCTTAAGCCAAGAGAGATTCTCGGTCTTGCGAGTCACGGCCGTACCGCTTGTAAGATTGATATTCAATCTTACATCATTTGGTATCAGAGCTAAAAGCTCCTATCTCAGGTTGTGTTAATCCAACCTTTATCCTTTATTTTTTATGCTTTTGTTTTGCATTTTTCTTATTTACATCTTATCAAAAAAACCAAATAAAAATATTTGTTCGTATTCTTCATTTGCATTGTTTCTTGTTTTTTTTGTTTGCTCTCATATAAATCTAAAACCAACTCAAAAAAATTGTATTTCATGTTTACTTAATTTCATTCATCATAAGAAAAAAACCAAAAATATAAGCATCACTCATTTTGTTATTTTCGAATTTAGTTATTAGTAAAGTTCAAAAAAAAGATTCATTGAATATTGTTTTTCCGTCCTAAATTAATTTAAAATATCAAAAAACAAAAAAAAATATTGTCTTTTAGTTTGCTTTAAAGTTAGTTTCCAAAAGAAACAAAAACAAAAGCCTCAAAATATTTACTTCTATAGATTTTAATTTTACTACTACTTATGTGTTAATATCATATATTCACTAGAGTGTAGTTTCCTTAATTGTTGATTTCGGCCTGATATCTCTTCTTACTGTTGTGCAAGGTACAAAATTTATTGATGGAGCACTATGAAGAAGAAGAAGACACCATGAGCATACCACAAACTGATTGTAGTCTAGACAACGACTATGATCAATGCCTAACCACCAGCGAGTGTGACTATGCAGAAGAGTCATGGAATCAAGACTATTTGGAGACTGATTTTAGGGAAGAATCAGATGGAGAAAACCTTGAACCAGAACCACTGGAATATGACCAAGAGTTGTCCGACGTAGATGATTCTAATGGATATGGGACATGGCATGAAGACAATTCAGAATATCATTTTGACAATGAAACAGAAGTTGAAGAACTCAAACCAGAGCCACCAGACTACTATTCCACTGACTGAAGCTGGTCAAAGAAAATTACACCTCGCCACTTCGTTGTTTCAAGCCGAGTGCCAACCTACACCACTCCAACTAGATCAAGAAATCAGACCAGTAAGGTATATATTTACAATTCCAAATCTCTAACCTTTTCAGGGTATAACAAGGATCCAGATGAATACCTCTGATGGGAAACCAACATGAAACAATGGCTGCGCTCAAACAACATCCCCAAAGAAGAGAAGCTCTCATATGCCGTTGATATGCTCGTTGGAGATGCCTACAATTGGTGGTTGAAGGAAAATGCACGGACCTTCTACAACAAACCAGTCCTTGATTGGGGAGACTTTAAGGCACGAATGTATAGGGAGTTTGTGAAGAAGTACCAAACACGCAGAAACATCACCACACAACTTATGCACCCAACAGCATCAAGGAGTGAGATGTCTACACCAAACATGCAGCCCTTTCATAAGCCCAAGCTTGCCTACTGCTCTGAGCAGAACAACGTGTTTTCAAACACCTTAGAAGGACAAAAGGTAGCTAAGCCGATGGTCAAACCAAAAATTGACCAGCAAGTTCAAAAGCCTCAAGCCATAGCACACATGAAACCATCAAAGCCATTGCTTGGAATACACGTCAAGGAAACGCCAGGTAAGTCCTCTAACAATGTGAAAACAGATGAAATTATATGCTATAGATGTCAAGAAAGAGGACACTTTGCTAAGACATGCCCAGCTAGACAACTAATAACAAGCTTACAAGTAGAACTCGAAAATATTAAGCCTAAAAGTGTTAAGGCAATAAAGGAGCTTCAATTTCAAATTTCCAGTACTAGCATAATGCACTTGTCTTTGCCAAAAGTTGTTGAAACAGGTGTAACAAAACAAGGATTCAACAAAGATCAAGAAGACCCACCTCCTACATTAAACCGATATTCGGAATCAAGAGGAGACCATGGAGAACCCAACACATTGGAGGAAAAGCAAAGCAACCAGCTGCAATGGAAAGGAGTAATTTCTTCCTTTCTTATCAGGGAGCAACCGCTAGATGCACCATGGCCACATCCGAACCATATAAGGGCCATAAACCAAGGTAATGCCCTAAACCCACAAGTAAATCCAGGTATTAACTTGCCTTCTCTATGTGCAGGCCAAAGTGTTTTGAGGACAAAACATTTCGAAGAAGGAGGGTATGATGAGGTCATCAGCCCAACCCCCGGCCAACTGCCCGGCCCGGCCGGCCCAAGGAACACAAAGGCGGCCAAATACGCGCAAAAGGATACATGGGTGTATCTTCATGAATCCAAGCTTAACCAAGAAGCGGCCAGCCAAGACCAAACCTGGCCTATAATCCTGACTCATAGAGGACACGCAGCGACATGCAGCTCACCCAAAACAAAACCAGATCAAGTTATGCACCATACATCAAATTGGAGTTTTTGAAACTTACCATATTTGGAACTTTCCTTATATGAAAGTCCCCAAACGTTTCTTTGGCGACCAGGAGACTTTTTGGTACTTCTAGGAGTTCCCTTAAGCACTTCTAGAAGCTCAAACACGCCTTGGACCAGGCGGGTCCATCCATTCCTTCAAATGAACCGATTGGAGCCGTTTATGGCAAGTGAGATGGAAAACTGGTTTAATCACTTGCAAACCAAAACATGGCATCCAGGAGATATTATTAAGGCCCTAAGGAAGCCCAAAATAAACCTACCATGCACCAGCCACCAGAGGATCAGGCGAATCCCTTTCCTCCAAGACTTGCCATATATGGACCGAAGTGCACTTAATGTGTTAAGATTGCAATATCTCTATTCCTTGCAACTTGGAAACGTATTGAAGACTTTCCAAAGCATCCAGGATGTACCTAGACACATTACATTCGCTCCAAAGCTCTCAAGATACAAGCATATACACTTTCCTTGTTGGCCAAACTAGACATTAATGGCCAACAGCCATATATTTTAAATGTATGATTTCCTTTTCGCCTTTTTAGGTTTAGGACCATTGCTAGGAGCACTATATAAGCTCAGCACGACCTCATTGTAAAGATAGACCACCATTGAAATAAAAGTTGAATACAAAGTATTTTCTTCAAAGCCTTGTCTTTGAACTTGTTCTTATTCTTTAGAAACTAAGTGTGTGATTCACTTCCTTTCTATTGAAGCCATGGCCAGGTTAGTTTGAGAGATTCAAACTCCCTTGGTTCACCTTTGATCGTGTGATTTGATCAAAACCCTCCTTTTAGTTCCCTTGCCCGCTTAAGCCAAGAGAGATTCTCGGTCTTGCGAGTCCCGACCGTACCGCTTGTGAGATTGATATTCAATCTTACATCAGTTTGGAATAGATTGGATTACTTGGACGCTTTGTCATATCTAGTTCTGTTTTAAATTTTCTCACGTTATATAAAATCGAACAATCTTAATGCGGGCATTGCATTCGTATCATTCTGAGCTATAAATCAAAAGTTATGGAAGATTTAGTGCATACATGACAAGTTGATCGGCCACTTAAAATGATCATTGCATGGCATCACGCAGTTTTGGATGGATTGGATTACTTGTAGGTTTTGTCGTATCTATTTCTTTCTCAAATTTTGTCACAATATAGAAATTTGAGCTAGCTTAACGTGGGCATTGAATTTATGTCATTCTAAGCTCTAAATCAAAAGTTACAGATGATTTAGTGCGTACATGTCAGGTTGATTGGCCAGTTAAAGTTGTCATTCTAAACTGATCATCGGTGCTCATTTACTAAAGGCTTATAAATGAAGCATAATGCATGGCAGCACGCAGTTTAGGATAGATTGAATTACTTAGACGCTTTGTTGTATCTAGTTCTGTTTCAAATTTTGTCACAATATAAAAAATTGAGCTACCTTAATGTGGGAATTGGATTCATGTCATTCTGAGCTATAAATAAAAACTTGAAGATGATTTAGTGTAGACATGACAAGTTGATCGGGCAGTTAAAATGATCATTATAAACTGATTATTGGTGCTCATTGAGTAAAAGCTTATAAATGAAGCATAATGCATGGCATCATGCAGTTTGGGATAGATTAGATTACTTGGACGGTATGTCATATCTAGCTTTGTCTCAAATTTTGTCACAATATAGAAAATTGAACTAGCTTAACATGGACATTGGATTCGTGTTGTTCTGAGCTATAAATCAAATGTTATGGACAATTTACTGCAGACATATCAAGTTGATTGGACAGTTAAAGTGATCATTCTAACTGATCATTGGTGTTCACAGAGTAAAAGCTTATAAATTAAGCATAATGCATGGCATCACATAGTTTGAGATAGATTGGATTACTTTGGCGTATCTAGTTTTATCTCAAATTTTGTCACAATATAGAAAATTGAACTTACTTAACGTTGGAATTGGGTACGTGTCGTTATGAGCTATAAATCAAAAGTTATGGACAATTTAGTGCTGACATGTCATGTTGATCGGCCAGTTAAAATGATCATTATAAACTGATCATTGGTTCTCATTGAATAAAGGCTTATAAATGAAGAATAATGCATGGTATCACGCTGTTTGGGATGGACTGAATTACTTGGACAGTTTGTCGTATATATTTATGTCTCAAATTTTTTCACAATATAGAAAATTGAGCTAGCTTGACGTGGGCATTGGATTCTTGTCATTCTGAGATCTAAATCAAAAGTTACGAACGATTTAATGCGGATATGTCAAATTGATCGGCCAGTTAAAGTCATCAATCTAAACTGATCATTGATGCTCATTGAGTAAAGGCTTATAAATGAAGTATAATGCATGCAATCACGCAGTCTGGGATACTTGGATTACTTGGATGCTTCGTCGTATCTTGTTTTCTTTCAAATTTTGTCACTATATTTAAAATTGAACTACCTTGGCGTGAGCATTGGATTTCTATCATTCTGAGCTCTAAATCAAAAGTTACGCATGATTTAGTGCGGACATGTCAAGTAGATCGGCTAATTAAAGTGATCTATCTAAACTGATCATTGGTCCTCATTGACTAAAGGCTTATAAATGAAGTATAATGCATGTCATCACGCAGTTTGGGATAGATTGGATTACTTGGACGTTTGTCGTATCTTGTTATGTCTCAAATATTGTCACAATATAGAAAATTGAACTAGCATAATGTAGGCAATTGATTCGTGTCATTCTAAGCTATAAATCAAAAGTTATGTACAATATAGTCCGGACTATCAAATTGATCGGCCAGTTAAAATGATCATTCTAAACTGATCGTTTGTGCTTATTGAGTAAAAGCTTATAAATGAAGACTAATGCATGGCATCACGCAGTTTTGGATGGACTGGATTACTTGGATGTTTTGTCGTATATAGTTCAGTCTCAAACTTTGTCACAATATAGAAAATTGAACTATTTTAATGTGGGCATTGGATTCATGTCATTCTGAGATATATCTCAAAAGTTATGGAGGATTTAGTGCATATATGTCAAGTTGATCGTCCAATTAAAATGATGATTCTAAACTAATCATATGTGCTCATTGAGTAAAGGCTTATAAATCAAAAATAATGCATGGCATCACGCAATTTGGGACGAATTGGTTTACTTGGATGCTTTGTCATATCTATTTCTATCTCAAATTTTGTCATAATAAAGAAAACTGAGCTACCGTAACATGGGCATTACATTCGTATCATTCTGAGCTCTAAATCAAAAATTTTAGACGATTTAGTGCAGAAATGTCAAGTTGATCGGCTAGTTAAAGTGATCATTCTAAGCTGATCATTGGTGCTCATTGAGTAAAGGCTTATAAATAAAGCATAATGCATGGCCCCACACAGTTGGGATAGATTGAATTACTTGGACGCTTTGTCGTATCTAGTTTTGTCTCAAATTTTGTCACAATATAGAAATTGACTAGCTTAATGTGGGCATTGGATTTGTGTCATTCTGAGCTATAAATCAAACGTTATGGATGATTTAGTGCAGACATGTCAAGTTGATCGGCCAGTTACATGATCATTCTAAACTGATCATTGTTGTTCATTGGGTAAAAGTCTTATAAATGAAGCAAAATGCATGGCATCACGGAGTTTGGGATAGATTGGATTACTTGGATATTTTGTCGTATCCATTTTGTCTCAAACTTTGTCACAATATAGAAAATTGAACTAGCTTAATTTGGAAATTGGATTCGTGTCGTTCTGAGCTATAAATCAAAAGTTATGGACAATTTTTTGCAGACATGATAGGTTGATCGGCCAATTAAAATTATCATTTTAACCTCATCATTGGTGTTCATTGAGTAAAGGCTTATAAATGAAGAATAAAGCATGGCATCACGCAGTTTGGGATGGACTGGATTACTTGGACGGTTTGTCGTATCTATTTATGTCTCAAATTTTGTCACAGTATAGAAAACTGAGCTAGTTTAATGTTTGCATTGGATTTGTCTCATCCTGAGCTCTAAATCAAAATTTACGGACGATTTAGTGCGAACATGTCAAGTTGATCAGCCAGTTAAACTGATCATTCTAAAGTGATCATTGGTGCTCATTGAGTAAAGGTTTATAAATGAGGCATAACGCATGACATCACGTAGTTTGGGATAGATTGGATTACTTGGATGCTTTGTCATATCTAGTTCTGTCTCAAATTTTTTCACAATATAGAAAATGGAACTAGCTTGACATGGGCATTGTATTCGTGTCCTTCTGAGCTATAAATCAAAAGTTATGGACGATTTAGTGCAGTCATATCAAGTTGATCGGCCTGTTGAAGTGATCATTCTAAACAGGTCATTGGTGCTCATTAAATAAAGGTTTGCAAATGAATCATAAAGCATGGTATCACACAGTTTCGGATAGACTTGATTACTTGGACGCTTTGTCATATCTAGTTGTGTCTCAAATTTTTTCACAATATGGAAAATTGAACTAGCTTAAATTGGGCATTGGATTGGAGTCACTCTAAGCTATAAATCAAAAGTTATGGAAGATTTAGTGCACACATGTCAAGTTGATTGGCCTGTTAAAATGATCATTCTAAACTTATCATTGGTGCTCATTGAATAAAAGCTTATAAATGAAAAATAATGCATGGCATCATGCAGTTTGGGATGTATTGGATTACTTGGACCCTTTGTCGTATCTATTTCTGTCTCAAATTTTGTCACAATATAGAAAATTGAGCTAGCTTAGCATGGGCATTGGATTCGTGTCATTATGAGCTATAAAACAAAAGCTACGAACAATTTAGTGCGGATATGTCAATTTAATCAGCCAGTTAAAGTGATCATTCTAAACTGATCATTGGTGCTCATTGAGTAAAGGCTTGTAAATGAAGCATAATGCATGCATCACACAGTATTGGCTATATTTGATTACTTCGATGCTTTGTCGTCTCTATTTCTCTTTCAAAATTAGTCAAAATATAGAAAATTGAGCTAGATTATCGTGGGCATTGGATTCGTTTAATTCCAAGCTCTAAATCAAAAGTTACGGAAGATTTAGAACGGACATGTCAAGAGTATGGGCAAGTTAGAGTTATCATTCTAAACTGATCATTGGTGCTCATTGAGTAAAGACTTATAAATGAAGCATAATTAATGGCATCACACAGTTTGGGTTATATATGATTACTTGGACGCTTTGTTGTATCTAGTTTTGTTTCAAATTTTTTCACAATATAGAACATTGAACTTGCTTAATGTTGGAATTGGATTCCTGTCATTCTCAGTTATAAATCAAAAAGTTATGGACGATTTACTGTAGAAATGTCAAGTTGATCGATCAGTTAAAATGATCATTCTAAACTGATCGTTGGTTCTCATTGTGTAAATGCTTATAAATGAACCATAATGCATTGCATCACACAGTTTTGGATAGATTGGATTACTTGGACGCTTTCGCATATCTATTTATGTCTTACATTTTGTCACAATATAGAAAATTGAGATACCTTAAGGTGGGCATTGGATTCGTGTCATTCTGAGCTCTAGCTCAAAAGTTACAAATGATTTTGTGTGTACATGTCAAGTTGAGTGGCTAGTTAAAGTGATCATTCTAAACAGGTAATTGGTGGTCATTAAGTGAAACCTTATACATGAAGCATAAACCATGGCATCAAGTAGTTTGGATAGATTGGATTACTTGGACGCTTTGTCGTCTCTATTTCTATCTCAAGTTTTGTCAAAATATAGAACATTGAGCTAGCTTAACATGGGCATTGGATTCGAGTCAATCAAAAGTTACAGACTATTCAGTTAATATGATTATTCTAAACTGATCATTGGTGCTCATTGAGTAAAGGCTTATAAATGAAGCATAATGCATGGCATCACGCAGTTTAGGATAGATTGGATTACTTGAACAATTTGTCGTATCTAGTTCTGTCCCAAATTTTGCTACAATATAGAAAACTGAACTAGCTTAATGTCGCATTGGATTTGTGTCATTATGAGCTATAATTTCAAAGGTTATGGACGATTTAGTGCAGACATGTCAAGTTGATCGGCTAGTTAAAATGATCATTCTCAACTGATCATTGGTGTTCACTGTGTGAAGGCATATAAATGAAGAATAATGCATGGCATCACACAGTTTGGGATGCACTGTTACTTGGACGCTTTGTCGTATTTATTTATGTCTCAAATTTTGTGACAATTTAGAAAATTGAGATAGCTTAACGTGGGTATTTGATTCGTGTCATTCTGAGCTGTAAATCAAAAGTTACGGAAGATTTACAGCAGACATGTCAAGTATATCGGACTGTTAAAATGATCATTCTAACCTGATCATAGGTGCTCATTGAGTAAAGGCTTATAAATGAAGTATAATGCATGGCATCACGCAGTTTGGGATAGATTGGATTACTTAGGCACTTTGTCGTATCTTGTTCTGTTTCAAATTTTGTTACAATATAGAAAATTGACCTTGCATAATGTGGGCATTGGATTCGGTTCATTCAGATATATAAATAAAAAGTTATGGATGATTTAGTGTAGACATGACAAGTTGATCGGCCAGTTAAAATGATCATTCTAAATTGATCATTGGTGCCCATTGAGTAAAAGATTATCAATGGAAAAGAATGCATGGCATCACGCAGTTTGAAGTGGATTAGATTACTTGGACGTTTTGTCGTATCTATTTATGTCTCAGATTTTGTTATAATATAGAAACTTGAGCTAGCGTAACATGGGCATTAGATTCGTGTCATTCTTAACTCTAAATCAAAGTTATGAACGATTTAGTGCAGACATGTCAAGTTGAGTGGCCAGTTAAAGTGATCATTCTAAACAGATAATTGGTGCCCATTAAGTAGAGGCTTATAAATGAAGCAGAAAGCATGACATAAGTTAGTCTGGGTAGATTGGATTAGTTGGACGCTTTTTCGTCTCCATTTTTGTTTCAAATTTTGTCAAAATATAGAAAATTGAGCTAGATTAACGTGGGCATCGGATTCGTGTAATTCTGATCTCTAAATCAAAAGTTACAGACGATTTACTATGGACATGTCAAGTTGAATGTCCAGTTAAAGTGATCATTTTAAGCAGATCAATGTTACTCATTAAGTAAAGGCTTATAAATGAAGCATAAAGCTTGGAGCAAGTAGTTTGGATAGATTGGATTACTAGGACGAATTTTTGTCTCTATTTTTATCTTAAATTTTGTCAAAATATAGAAAATTGAGCTAGCTTAATAGGGACATTGGATTCGTGTCATTTTGAGCTATAAATCAAAAGTTACGGACGATTTAGTGTGGACATGTCAAGCTAATCGGCAAGTTAAAGTGATCAATCTAAATTAATCATTGCTGCTCATTGAGTAAAGGTTTATAAATGAAGCATAATGTATGGCATCACACAGTTATGGATAGATTGGATTACTTGGACGATTTGTGGTATCTATTTCTTTCTCAAATTTTATTACACTGTAGAAATTGAGGTAGCTTAAAGTGGGCATTGGATTCGTGTCATACTGAGCTCTAAATCAAAGGTTACGGACGATTTCGTCAGACATGTCAAGTTGAGTGACCAGTTAAAGTGATCATTCTAAACAGATCATTGGTGCTCATTAAGTAAAGGCTTATAGTAAAGCATGGCATCACGTAGTTTGGATGGATTGTATTACTTGGACGCTTTTTCGTCTCAATTTCTATTTCAGATTTTGTCAAAATATAGAAAATTGAGTTAGCTTAACGTGGGCATTGGATTCGTGTCATTCTTAGCTCTAAGTGAAAAGTTACTGACGATTTAGAGCAGACATTTCAAGTTGATCGGTTAGTTAATATGATTATTTTGAATTGCTCATTAGTGCTCATTGAGTAATTGCTTCTAAATGAAGCATAATGAATTGCATCACGTAGTTTGGGATAGATTGGATTAGTGGGATATTTTATCGAGCCAGTTATGTCTCAAATTTTGTAATAATATAGAAAATTGAACTAACTCAATGTGGGCAGTGGATTCGTGTCATTCTTAGCTACAAATCAAAAATTATAGACGATTTAGTGCAAATATGTCAAGTTGATCGGCCAGTTAAAATGATCATTATAAACTGATCATTGGTGTTGATTGTGTAAAAGCTCATAAATGAAAAATAATGAATGGCATCACAAATTTTGTCTCAAATTTTGTTAATATAGAAAATTGAGCTGGCTTAGCGTGGACATTAGATTCCTGTCATTTTGAGCTCTAATCAAAAGTTATGGACGATTTAGTGCAGACATGTTACATTTTATGACAATATTGAAAATTGAGGTAGCTTAACGTGGGCATTGGTTGGTGTGATTCTAAGCTCTAAATCAAAAGTTACGGACGATTTAGTGCGGACATGTGAGGTTGATCAGCAAATTAATATGATTATTCTAAACTGATTATTGGTTCTCATTGAGTAAAGGCTTATAAATGATGAATAACATATGACATCACGTAGTTCAAGATAGATTGGATTACTAGGACATTTGGTCGTATCTATTTTGGTTTAAAATTTTGTTACGATATAGAATTAACCTAGCTTAGCATGGGCATTGGATTCGTGTCATTCGGAGCTATAAATCAAATGTTAGGACAATTTAGTGCGTACATGTCAAGTTGATCAGCCAGTTAAAGTGATTATTTTAAACTGATCATTGGTTCTCATTGAGTAAAATCTTATAAAAGAAGCATAATGCATGGCATCACCCAATTTTTGTTAGATTGGATTACTTGGACGCTTTGTATTATCTATTTCTGACTCAAATTTTGTCAAAATATAGAAATTTTAGCTACCTTAAGTTGGGCATTGGATTCGTGTCATTCTGAGCTCTAAATCAAAAGTTACGGATGATTTAGAGCAGACATGTCAAGTTGATCGGCCAGTTAAAGTGATCATTCTAAACTGATCATTGGTGCTCATTGAGTAAAGGTTTAGAAATGAAGCATAATGCATGGCATCATGCAGTTTGGGTTATATTGGATTACTTGGGAGCTTTGTCATATCTAGTTTTGTTTCAAATTTTGTCAAAATATAGAAAATTGAAGTAGTTTAATGTGGGCATTGGATTCGTGTCATTCGGATCTATAAATTAAAAGTGATGGATGATTTAGTGCAAACATTTCAAGTTGATCGGTCAGTTAAAATGATCATTCTAAATTGATCATTGGTGCTCATTGAGTAAAAGCTTATAAATGAAGAATAATGCATGGCATCACGCTGTTTGGGATAGATTGGATTACTTGGACGCTTTGTCGTATCTAGTTCTGTTTTAAATTTTGTCACAATATAGAAAATCGAACAATCTTAATGCGGGCATTGTATTCGTTTCATTTTGAGCTCTAAATCAAACGTTAAGAACGATTTAGTGTTGACATGTCACTTTCATCAGCCAGTTAAAATGATTATTCTAAACTTATCATTGGTTCTCATTGGGTAAAAGCTTATAAATGAAGCATAATGCATGGCATCACATAATTTTGGATACATTGGATTACTTGGACGCTCTGTCGTATCTATTTATGTCGCATATTTTGTTACAATATAGAAAATTGACCTAGCTTAACGTGGTGATGCAGGAACAAGAGGACTTATTCGAGCAAGGGGAACTGCTGGAGAGGCTCTAGCTGGCTGTACAGCACATTTAAGAGACTGAAGAGTGATGAGTTGATGGTGACCCTTCAGCTGGCTGTAGAGCACTTTCTGGAGTATCTAAGTGAGGATTGAGTAGAGAGGTGGATCGAGAGATGCCACACAGATTATGGAAGGTCTGTGATAAATCCAGAGCACTCAAACTTCAATGATTCTCACACAAGAAGGCTGGAGGCGTCAGCCCTTTCAAAGGAAGAAACAAATAGGTTTTTATTTCATAAAACTGAAGTGATTAAATGCTGAGAAGGAACTTTATATACTAGTCCAGCAGCGGGTGCCTTCTAGGGATGAAAATACATTATAATGGAAGGATTAAAACAAAAATAACAACAAGACATTAGGACCTAATGACAAATAAAAGACTCTTAAACTTAACAGTCACATTCCTACAAAAACAAGCAAATAAAACTTGTTGATTCAAACATAAGAATTTTAAATACGAATCTTAGTCTCTTGTAGCTCCTTATAATGCCTTCTTAAGTTTGTTTAGCAATGATGACCAAGGTTGTATCTCTGAAGCCTTGTAAAATTGGAAGGAGTGAAATTGTTGTAGTCTTTAGTTGTTCATAGTCTCCTTCTTGTAATTCTTTAGTAAGTTCAGCTTCATGGAATCCTCCATCTTCTATGATTGTTATGACACTCTCTACAGCTTGTTGAACATCTTAATAAGGTTTCTTGTGCCTGATCTTGTTCTTGGAGCTTGTCTCATAATAGGTATATTAATGGGGTCTTCCTCAGCTTCTAGTGAGCTAGTATTGATATCCTCATCATCTCCTCCCTCTTTAAAAGATTCTGTCCTCAGAACAGGTACATCTCCCTGAGGGAGCAAGATCAATAATATTAAAAGTAGGAGATATGGTCATCTCACCTGGCAGCTCAACCTTATAGGCATTTTTGTTGATCTTCTCTAAAACACGAAAAGGACCATCTCCTCTTGGGGAAAGCTTGGATTTCCTTTGGTTGGGGAATCTTTCATGTCTCATGTGCAACCAAACCCAATCTCCAGGTTCAAATGATATGTCTTTTTGGTGTTTATCTGCATTTCATTTGTACTGCTCTGTTCTCTTTTCCAAGTTTTCATTGACCTTTTGATGAATGTTCTTAACATAATCTTTCCTGGTTTCTCCTTCACTAGACATAACATCTTGAGGTAAAGGTATAAGATCTAGTGGGGTAGTAGGAGTAAATCCATAAACCATTTCAAAAGGAGAAAGTTTAGTTGCTGAATGTTTAGCATGATTATAAGCAAACTCAATGTAAGGTAAGCAAGACAACCAGTTTCTTAGATTCTTACCGACCGTGGCTCTCAACAATGTTGAAAGTGTTCGGTTTACTACCTCTGTTTGACCATCGGTTTGTGGGTGGCAAGTAGTTGAGAAGAGCAGCTTAGTTCCCAACTTTTTTCATAATGTCTTCCTGAAATGACTTAGAAATTTGGTGTCAGGATCTGAAACGATTGTTCTGGGAACTCCATGTAAGCGCACTACTTCTTTAAAAAAAAGATCAGCTATTTGTGTAGCATCAATAGTCTTGTTACATGGTATAAAATGAGCCATCTTTGAGAACCTGTCTACAACTACAGAGATAGAATCCTTGTGGTTGATCTTTGGCAGACCTAAGACAACGTCCATAGAGATATCTACCCAAGGTAGGTTAGGAATGGACAAAGGCATATAACAACCATACGGGTGTGACCTAGATTTTTCTTTCAAGCGAGTGATGCACTTAGCACAGAATCTTTCAACATCTCACTTTAGATATGGCTAGTAGAAATGTTCCATAAGTACACTCAATGTCTTATCTCAGTCAAAATGTCCCATGAGTCCCTCCTCCATGAGCTTCTCCAATCAATAGTTCTCTCATTGATCAATGAGGAATACAAAGACGCTTTTCCTTAAACAAAAATCCATCATGTTGAAAAACATACCAGATGCAGCCTTGTTGGTCTCTTTAAACATTTATTGAAAATCTGGATCAGTCTCAAACATTGCCTTGATGTGTTCAAATCCCATAATGTTAGCTTCCATTGTGCTGATGAGAGCATGTTTCCTTGATAAAGCATCAGCCACAACGTTATCTTTACCTTTCTTATATTTGATCACATAGGGAAAAGTCTCCACAAACTCAAGCCACTTTGCATGCTTCTTCTTAAGCTTAGTTTGTCCTCTTAAGTGCTTGAGCGTCTCATGCTCTGTATGAATAACAAACTCCTTTTACAGTAGGTAATGTTGCCAAGTTTCAAGAGACCTTACCAAAGCATAGAGGTCTTTAACATATGTGGGATAGTTAAGTAAAGTTCCACTAAGTTTCTCACTGAAGTAAGCCACTGGTTTTCCTCCTTGCATTAGGACAGCTCCTATACCTGTTCCAGAAGCATCACAGTCAATTTCAAAGGTTTTATCAAAGTTAGGAAGTACCAAAACAGGCGCATGTTTGAGGCTATCTTTCAGGTTGTTGAATGCCTTCTCTTGTGCTGGTCCCCATTTGAACTCCACATTCTTCTTAATTACTGAAGTGAAGGGTGCAGCAACAGTACTAAAGTCCTTGACAAATCTTCTATAGAAATTAGCCCATCCATGGAAAGTCCTCACATGTCCGATTGTTTTTGGGGTTGGCCAATCTTGAATTGCTTTGATCTTTTCTTCATCGACCTTTAAGCCCAAAATTGGATGCTTTGTCATATCTTTTTCTAGCTCAAATTATTTCTCAATATTGAAAATTGAGCTAGTCTAAAGTGGGAATTGAATACGTGCTATTCGGAGCTATAAATCAAAAGTTACAAACGATTCAGTATGTACAACTCAAGTTGATCGATCAGTTAAAATGAGCATTCTAAACTGATCATTGGTGCTCACTGAGTAAAAGCTTATAAATGAAGCATAATGCATGGCATCACTCAGTTTAGGATAGATTGGATTACTTGGACACGTTGTCGTATCTAGCTTTGTCAAAACTTTTGTCCCAATATAAAAAATTGAACTAGATTAACGTGGGCATTGGATTCGTGTCATTTTGAGCTGCAAATCAAAAGATACGGACGATTTATTGCAGACATGTCAAGTTGATCGACCAGTTAAAATGATCACTTTAAACTGATCGTTGGTGCTCATTGAGTAAAAGCTTATATATGAAGAATAATGCATGGCATGAAGTAGTTTGGATAGATATGATTACTTGGACGGTTTGTCATCTCTATTTATGTTTCAAATTTTGTCAAAATATAGAATATTGAGCTAGATTAACCTTGATACTAGATTCGTGTCATTCCGATCTCTAAATCAAAATTTACGGACGATTTGGTGCGGAAATGTCAAGTTAAACGGTCAGTTAATATGATTATTCTAAACTGATTGTTGGTGCTCATTGAGTAAAGGCTAATAAATGAAGCATAATGCATGGCATCACACAGTTTGAGATAGATTGGGTTACTTGGACGCTTTTTCATATCTAGTTTTGTCCCAAAATTTAGTCACAATATAGAAAATTGAACTAGCTTAACATGGACATTGGATTCGTGTCATTCGGAGCTGTAAATCAGAATTGACGGACAATTTAGTGCGGACATGTCAAGTTGATCGACCAGTTAAAATGATCATTCTAAACTTATCATTGGTGCTCATTGAGTAAAAGCTTATAAATGAAGAATTTTGAATGGAATCACGTAGTTTGGGATAGATTGAATTAGTTGGAAGCTTTGTCGTATCTATTTTTGTCTCAAATTTTGTCACAATATAGAAAATTGAACTAGCTTAACGTTGGCATTGGACTCGTGTTATTTTGAGCTACAAATCAAAAGTTACTGATGATTTAGTGCAGACATGTCAAGTTGATCGGCCATTTAATATGACTATTCAAAACTGATCCTTGGTGCTCATTGAGTAAAAGCTTATAAATGAAGAATAATGTATGGATTCATGCTGTTTGAGTTAGATTGTGTTACTTGGATGCTTTGTTTTATCTAGTTATATCCCAGATTTTGCTACAATATAGAAAATTGAACTAGCTTAACGTGAGAATTGGATTCGGATAATTTTGAGCTATAAATCAAAAGTTACGGACGATTAGTGCATGCATGTCAAGTTGATCGACCAGTTAAAATGATTATTTTAAACTGATAAGTGGTGCTCATTGAGTAAAGGCTTATATATGAAGCATAATGCATGACATCAAACAGTTAGGGATAGATTGGATTAGTTGGACGCTTTTTGTATCTATTTTTGTCTCAAATTTTGGTACAGTATAGAAAATTGAGCTGGCTTAGCATGGGCATTAGATTCGTGTCATTCTGAGATCTAATCAAAAGATATGGACGATTTAGTGCAGACATGTTAAATTTTATCACAATATTGAAAATTTGAGGTAGCTTAACTTGAGCATTGGTTGGTGTCATTCTAAGCTCTAAATCAAAAGTTACGGACGATGTACAGCGGAAATGTCAAGTTGATCGGCCAATTAATATGATCGTTCTAAACTGATCATTGGTACGCATTGAGTAAATGCTTATAAATGAAGCATAATGCATGGCATCACAGAGTTCTGGATAGATTAGATTATTTGGACGCTTTGTCATATCTATTTCTGTCTCATATTTTGTCTCAATATAGAAAATTGAACTAGCTTAATGTGGGCATTGGATTCATGTCAATCTGAGCTATAAATCAAAAGTCATAGACGACTTAGTGCTAACATGTGAAGTTGATCGGCTAGTTAAAATGATCATTCTAAACCGATCATTGGTGCTCATTGAGTAAGGGCTTATAAATGAAGCATAATGTATGAAATCACGCAGTTCGGGATAGATTGGATTAGTTGGACGCTTTGTCATATCTTTTTCTGTCTCAAATTTTGCCTCAATATAGAAAATTGAGCAAGCTTAACTTGGGCATTTGATTTGGGTCATTTTGTGCTAGAAATCAAAAGTTACTGGCGATTTAGTGCAGACATGTCAAGTTGATTGGCCAGGTAAAATGATCATTCTAAACTGATCATTAGTGCTCATTAAGTAAAGGCTTATAAATGAACCACAATGCATGGCATCTCATAGTTTAAAATAAATTGAATTACTTGGAGGCTTTGTTGTATCTATTTCTGTCTTAGAGTTTGTCTCAATAAAGAATATTGAACTAGCTTAACGTGGACATTGGATTCGTATCATTCTGAGCTATAAATTAAAAGTCATAGACGATTTAGTGCAGACATGTGAAGTTGATCGGCCAGTTAAAATGATCATTCTAAACTGATCATTGGTGCTCATTGAGTAATGGCTTATAAATGAAGCATAATGTATGACATCACGCAGTTTTGGAGAGATTGGATTAGTTGGATGCTTTGTCGTATCTTTATATGTTTCAAATTTTGCCTCAATATAAAAAATTGAGCAAGTTTAATGTGGGCATTGGGTTCGGGTCATTCTGAGCTAGAAATGAAAAGTTACGGATGATTTAGTGCAAACATGTCAAGTGGATCGGCCAAGTAAAATGATCATTTTAAACTAATCATTAGTACTCATTAAGTAAAGGCTTATAAATGACGCATAATGCATGACATTACGTAGTTTTGGATAGATTTTATTACTTTGAGGATTTGTCGAAGCAATTTTAGTCCTAAATTTTATCACAATATAAAAAATTGAGCTAGCTTAACGTGGGCATTAGATTCGTGTCATTCTGAGCTATAAATAAAAAAGTTGCAGACGTTTTTGTACATACATGTCAAGTTGATCAGCCAGTTAATATGATCATTCTAAACTGATCATTGGTGCTCATTGAGTAAAACCTTATAAATAAAGCATAATTCATGGCATCACCCATTTTGGGATAGAGTGTATTAATTGGACGCTTTGTCATATCTATTTCTGCCTCAAATTATGTCACAATATAGAAAATTGATCTAGCTTAATATAAGCATTGAATTCATGTCATTCTGAGCTCTAAATCAAAAATTACAGACGATTTAGTGCATACATGTCTAGTTGATTGGCTAGTTAAAATGATCATTATAAACTAATCATTGGTGCTAATTAAGTAAAGGCTTATAAATGAAGCGTAATGCATGGAATCACGTAGTTTGGGATAGATTGGATTACTTGGATGCTTTGTCGTATCTATTTATGTCTCAAACTTTGTCACAGTATAGAAAATTGAACTAGCTTAATGTGGGCAATTTATTCGTGTCAATCTGATATATAAATCAAAAGTTATGGACAATATACTGTATAAATGTCAAGTTGATCGCCCAGTTGAAATGATCATTCTAAACTGATTGTTGGTGCTCATTGAGTAAAAGCTTATAAATGAACAACATAGCATTGCATCTTGCAGATTGGGATGGACTGGATTGCTTGGACGCTTTGTCATATCTATTTATGTCACAAATTTTGTTACAATATAGAAAATTGAGGTAGCTTAAAGTGGGCATTGGATTCCTATAATTCTGATCTCTAATTCAAAAGCAACGGACAATTTAGTGCAGACATGTCAAGTTGATCGGCCAGTTAAAGTGATCATTATAAACTGATCATTGGTGCTCATTAAGTAAACGCTTATAAATGAAGCATAAAGCATTGCTACACGCAGTTTTGGATAGATGGGATTACTTGGACGCTTTTTCGTATCTAATTCTTTCTCAAATTTTGTCACAATATAAAAAATTGAGCTAGATTAACGTGGGCATTGGATTCATGTCTAGTTGAGCTAACTTAATCTCTAGTTGATCTAGCTTAATCTCTAATTCAAAAGTTACGGACAATTTAGTGCGCACATGTCTAGTTGATCGGCCAATTAAAGTGATTAATTTAAACTAATCATTGGATCTCATTGAATAAAGGGTTATAAATGAAGCAAAATCCATGGCATCACACAGTTTAGATAGATGTAATTACTTGGATGCTTTGTTGTATCTATTTCTAAATAAATTTTTTTTACAATATAGAAAATTGAGCTAGCTTAACGTGGGCATTGGATTCATGTCATTTTGAGCTCTAATCAAAAGTTACAGACGATTTAGTGTGGACATGTCAAGGTTATCGGCCAGTTAAAGTTATAGTTCTAAACTGATCATTGGTGCTCATTAAGTAAAGGCTTATAAATAAAGCATAAATCATGGCATCACGTAATTTGGGATAGATTGATTAGTTGGAGGCTTTTTCATCTCTATTCCTGCCTTAAATTTTGTCAAAATATAGAAAATTGAGATTGCTTAAAGTGGGCATTGGATTCGTGTCATTCTAAGATCTAAATCAAAGGTTACGCACGATTAGTGCTAACATGTCAAGTTGATCGGCCAGTGTGATGTGAGCATGGCCAAGAAGGAATCACAACCAAAGGAGCATCTTGAACCAGAGGAGAAAGAAGCTACTAAAGATGCTAAGGAGCAGGTAGAATCCGCGGATATTGGAGATGAAAGCCTTCAAATCTTCAATGGCCCCATTACCCGATCCAAGCAAGCCGAACTTAAGACAACACTACAGCACCTTTTCAATACCATTCAGGCCAGTTTAGTGTGTGCTAATCCAACCACATTGGTTGTGGTTCAAGCCACCTAAACCTCACCAAGAGAGGTGCCTTGGATTGTACTCTTTTTCCCTATTCTTAGTTTTGTCCCAATGGGTTTTCTAAGATAGGTTTTTAATGAGGCAAGCCTAAGGTACTTTACCACAACCTCGTGGTGAATCAATGCCAGTTCTATCTTATCATCCACGAAATAAGAGAGGAAGAATCAAGTCAAAACATTATTTATTTCTTAGTCTTTGTCTTAGTTGTCTTTGCAATTCCCTAAGTATTTCTTTTAATGTTTTGGTAGAATTTTTGCAGTCATTATCAATTTCCTACACTACTATAAGTACTCTCTTGTATCCTTTTTTCTGAAGCATCAAACATTTTAACAGCAAATCTCCTTCTTAAACTCGTTGGATCATCCTCTTGAATAAGGAATTTTTGAACACTTTCTCATTCCTCTCAAGAGCCAAAAGTCTAAGGGATCTTCATGACCCTTGGAAGTTTCAATTCACCCCTTTCCCAACGTGCCTGGCCTTTTTCATTCACACAGAGCAAAGCAGATAGTGCAAGTATTTTCCACCATCCTTGAGAAGTATCATCCGTTTTCTCTTGTTCTCGGATCCATCCACTTAAGAGCTCACACATCCGCAAGTTACACCATCGTTTCACCCATTCCGCAACTTCAATCCATTCATCAACTCTTCCACAACCATTTGGAGTTTTTCAGGGGCTTGATCCTCATGAGGATCACATCAAGTGGTATCAGAGCCCACTCCAAACCAGGTTGTATCTCTACAAACCTGTTTGCACCCTTTCATACTCTTGCAAAAACGTTTTGTAACCTTTCGCCTTCTTTTTTCGATTTCTTTTAAAATGTTTCTGGGTTTGTTTCTTGTTTAAACTTGATCTTAAATCTTTTAAAAAACAGTAAATTAACTTGAAAATAGTTTAGAACAGATTTCTAAAGGACAAAACTTGTGAAACACCCAATCGGCACCGTTGAGGTTCTAAAAACAGTTTTTGTTAGTCCGAGCTTATCACCTTTTTTTGAATATTTTAGAGATTAAAACCTGAATTAAACTTTTTTTTAAGAACTAATAGAACCGGGAATACCAATTAAAAACGTTTTAAAACGAATCTTAAGTTGTTAGACTCACCAATTTCAAAAACGGAGTTCAAAGGGTCTAGAACATGCTTTGCTAGAGTTTGTCTTTGTTCTTGTGTCTTTGTTTCAGAGAATTGTTGTGTCAGTTTCTGTGTTTTACTTTCAACCTTTTACCTTTTTAGTTGTCTGAATTTGTCAGGTACCATGGTAGAAACCAGCAATAATGGAGAAGAATCCTCACACTCAAACAAACAATTCCTTGATTCCTTTAAAGCCATGATGGATGAAAGTATGGCAACCATGAGAGCTGAAATAGAAAGATCCATAAATGACCGAATTAGGATACACCAGCCACCTTATGATACTGAGAAATACTACAGTCACTCATCTAGGTCACAACACTCTAGGAGAAGGCGGCCAAGAGATGACCAACCGCATAGGAATAACCAACCCAGTCCTCACGACCCTTTGGCTGGCCTTAAAATCAAGACTCCCTCTTTCCATGGAACCAATGACCCTGAGGAGTATCTAGAATGGAGAAAGAAGATAGAAATAGTCTTTGATTGTAGGGAATACACTCACAGGATAGTAAGGTTAGGGTAGCACCAACCGATTTTAAAGGTTATGCCTTAAGTTGGTGGGATCAATTATTTACTTCTAGGGAAAGGGCTGGGGATTTTCCTATAGATTTGTGGAACCAGATGAAATTAATCATGAGGAAAAGGTTTATACCTAACCACTACCATAGGAAACTTCAATTTAAGCTTAGGAACCTATCTCAAGGCTCTAGAACCGTAGATGAGTACTTTAAGGAGATGGAAACCTTATTGATTAGTGATGTTCAAGAAGATAGTGAAGCCACTATGGCTAGGTTTATGGGTGGCCTTAATACGGACAACTCTTAGTCACTAGGAGAACTCTAAACTTACAAACTAGGACAGAAAAGAATGAGCAAAGAGAGAACCTATTCTACACTCGCTGTCTAGTTAAGAGTAAGGTCTGTAGCTTAGTGATAGATGGAGGTAGCTGTACCAATGTAGCTAGTGAGATATGGTAGAGAAGTTAGGACTTGGGATTATTAAGAGGTCTAAACCCTATAAGTTGCAATGGCTTAATGATGAGGGTGAGCTAGAAGTAGGGAACGAGGTCCTAGTTCCTTTGTCCATAGGCAAATATGAAGATGAGGTTTTATGTAATGTTTTACCTATGGATGCTGGTCATCTCTTGTTAGGTAGACCTTGGCAATCGGATAGAAGGGTTATTCATGATGGGTTCACTAATAGGTAGTCATTTGAGTTTAAATGAAAGAAACATATTTTAGTACCTTTATCCCCACAAGTGGTTCATTTAGATCAGATAGCTTTAAAGAAAAACAAAACTCAATCCGAATACAAAAGCGAACCCCATGCCGACGGCACCGCCCAACCGTAAACCAAACCACCAGCCAAACAACCGACTAATCTTATGATTAAGTCCAACCCAGGGAGTAACTTACTACACCTACTTTTTGTGCTTAAAGAATGCTTTCATACTAACCAATCTATGCAAGACATTCCTAGCAAAATTCAACTTCTTTTGCAGGAATTTAAAGATGTGTTTCCGGAGGAGCAACCACAAGGCTGACCACCAATCCGAGGAATTGAGCACCAAATTGACTTTCTACCTGGAGCATCTCTGCCCAACAAGCTAGCCTACAGAACCAACCGCCTGGAGACCAAAGAGCTTCAACAGCAAGTCATTGAACTCATGGAGAAAGGACATATCCGTGAAAGTATGAGCCTGTGTGTTGTACCTGTTTTTGTTGTCCCAAAAAAGGATGGAAGCTGGAGAATGTCTGTTGATTGCAGAGACATCAACAATATCACTGTAAAGTATCGCCATCGTATACCTATATTAGATGATATGTTAGATGAATTGCATGGTTCTAACATCTTCTCTAAGGTAGATGTTAAGAATGGTTATCACCAAATTAGGATGAAAGAAGGTGATGAGTGGAAAACTGCATTTATAACTAAACAAGGTTTATATGAGGGGTTAATAATGCCTTTTAGCTTGACAAATGCACCAGGTACATTACATTGGACAGATTTTGGATAGATTTAATTACTTGGACGCTCTGTCATATCTAGGTTTGTCTCAAATTTTGTCAAAATATTGAAAATTGAACTAGCTTAATGTGGGCATTGGATTCTTGTCATTCTGACCTATAAATCAAAAGTTACGGACGATTTAGTGCAGGAATGTCAAGTTGATCGGCCAGTTAAAACTATAATTCTAAACTGATCATTGGTGCTAATTGAGTAAAACCTTATAAATGAAGAATAATGCATGGCATCACGCAGTTTAGGATAGACTGGATTACTTGGATGCTTTTTCATATCTATTTTTGTCTCAAATTTTGTCACAATATAGAAAATTAAGCTAGCTTAACATAGGTATTGGATTCGTGTCATTCTGAGCTCTAAATCAAAAGTTACGAACAATTTAGTGTAGACATGTAAAGTTGATCGGCCAGTTAATATGATCATTCTAAATTGATCATTAGTGCTCATTGAATAAAAGCTTATAAATGAAGCATAATGCATGACATCACGTAGTTTTTATATATTGGATTACTTGAATGCTTTGTCGTATCTATTTTTGTATCAAATTTTGTCTCAATATAGAAAATTGAACTAGTTTAACGTGGGCATTGGACACGTGTCATTCTGAGCTACAAGTAAAAAGTTACGGACGATTTAGTGCAGACATGTCAAGTTGATCGGCCAGTTAAAATGATCATTCTAAACTGATCATTGGTGCTCATTAAGTAAAAAGTTTATAAATGAAGCATAATGCATGGCATCCCGCAATTTGGGATAGACTGAATTACTTTGATGCTTTTTCATATCTATTTATACCTCAAATTTTGTCACAATATTGAAAATTGAGCTAGCTTAATGTGGAAATTGGATTCATGTCATTCGGAGCTATAAAACAAAAGAGACAGACGATTTAGTGTGGACATGTCATGTTGATCTGCCAGTTAATATGATCATTCTAAACAGATCATTGGTGCTCATAGAGGAAAGGCTTATAAATGAAGCATAATGCATGACATTATGCAATTTTGGATAGATGGGATTATTTGGACGCTTTGTCAAAGCAATTGTAGTCCCAAATTTTATCACAATACAGAAAATTGAGCTAGCTTAATGTGGCCATTGGATTCGTGTCATTCTGAGCTCTAAATCAAAAGTTACGAACGATTTAGTGTGTACATGTAAATTTGATCTGAATGTTAAAGTGATCATTCTAAATTGATCAGTATTGCCATTAAATAAAGGCTTATAAATGAAGCAAAAAGCATGGCATCACATAGTTTGTGATAGATTAGATTACTTGAACGCTTTATCATCTTTATTTTGTCTCAAGTTTTGTCAAAATCTAGAAAATTCAGCTAGCTTAACGTGGGCACTGGATTCGTGTCATTATGAGCTCTAAATCAAAAGTTACGGACGATTTAGTGTGGACATGTCAAGTTGATCGGCTAGTTAATATGGTTATTCTAAATGATCATTGCTGTTCATTGAGTAAAGGTTTATGAAGCATAATGCATGGAATCACACAATTTTGGATAGATTTGATTACTTGGACGCTTTGTCTTTCTATTTTGCCTCAAGTTTTGTTAAAATATAAAAAATTGACCTAGTTTAACGTGGGCATTGGATTCGTGTCATTCTGAGATCTAAATCAAAAGTTACAGGCGATTTAATGCGGACATGTCTAGTTGATTGCCCAGTTAAAGTGATCATGCTAAACTGATCAGTGGTGCTCATTGAGTAAAGGCTTATAAATGAAGCACAATGTATTGCATCACGCAATTTTGGATAGATTTAATTATTTGGATGATTTGTCGTATCTATTTTTGTCTCAAATTTTGTTACATTATAGATAATTGAATTAGCTTAACGTGGACATAGGATTCGTGTCATTCTAAGCTCTAAATCAAAAGTTACGGACGATTTATTGCGGACATGTCAAGTTGATCGGCCAGTTAAAGTGATCATTCCAAACTGATCATTGGTGCCCTTTAAGTAAAGCCTTATAAATGAAGCATAAAGCATGGCATCACGTATTTTTGGATAGATTTGACTACTTGGATGCTTTGTGTTCTCTATTTTTATCTCAAGTTTTGTCAAAATATAGAAAGTTGAGTTAGCCTCACGTGGGCATTGGATTTGTACCATTCAAGAATCTAAATCAAAAGTTACGGACGATTTAGTGCGGACATGTCAAGTTAATCGGCTAGTTAATATGATTATTCTAACCTTATCATTGGTGCTCATTCAGTAAAGACTTATAAATGAAGCATAATGCATGGCATCACATAGTTTTGGTTAGACTGGATTACTTGGATGCTTTGTCCTATCTATTTCAGTCTCAAATTTTGTCACAATGGAGAAAATTGAGCTAGATTAACGTGGGCATTGGCTTCGTGTCATTCTAAGATCTAAATCAAAAGTTATGGGCGATTTTGTGCGGACATGTCAAGTTGATCGGCCAGTTAAAGTGATCATACTAAACTGATCATTAGTAGTCATTAAGTAAAGCCTTATAAATGAAGAATAAAGCATGGTTACACACAGTTTTGGATAGAGTGGATTACTTGGACAATTTGTCGTATCTAGTTCTGTCTCAAATTTTGTTGCAATATAGAAAATTGAGCTAGCTTGATGTGGGGATTGGATTCGTGTCATTCTGAGCTCTAAATCAATAGTTACAGACAATTTACAGCGTACCTGTCAAGTTGATCGGCCAGTTAATATGATCACTCAAAAGTGATCATTGATGCTCATTAGCTAAAGGCTTATAAAGGAAGCATAATGCATGACAACAAACAGTTTTTGATAGATTTGGTTACTTGGATGCTTTTTCGTATCTATTTCTAACTCAAATTTTGTCACAATTTAGAAAATTGAGCTCGCTTAACGTGGGCATTGGATTCGTGTCATTCTGACCAATAAAACAAAAGTTACGGACGATTTAGTGTTGACATGTCATGTTGACCGGCCGGATAATATGATCATTCTAAACTGATCATTGGTGCTCATTGAGTAAAGGATTATAAATGAAGCATAATGCTTGACATTACACAGTTTTGGATAGACTGGATTACTTTGACGCTTTGTCGAAGCAATTTTAGTCTTAAATTTTATGACAATACTGAAAATTTGCTAGCTTAACAAGGGCATTGGATTCGTTTCATTCTGAACTCTAAATCAAAAGTTACGAATGATTTAGTGCAGACATGTCAAGTTGATCATCCAGTTAAAGTGTTCATTCTATACTGATCATTGGAGCATAAGTAAAGGCTTATAAATGAATCATAACGCATGGCGTCACGGAGTTTGAGATAGATTTGATTACTTGGGTGCTTTGGTGTCTCTATTTTGTCTCAAGTTTTGTTAAAATATAGAAAATTGAGCTAGGTTAATGTGGGTATTGGATTCGTGTCATTCAGAGGTCCAAATCAAAACTTACGGACGATTTAGTGCGGACATGTCAAGTTGATTGGCGACTTAATATGATTATTCTAAACTATTCATTGGTGGTCATTGAGTAAAGGGTTATAGATGAAGCATAATGCATGCAATCATGCAATTTTGGATAGATTTGATTACTTGGGCGCTTTGTCGTATCTAGTTTTGTCTCAAATTTAGTACTGAGTAAAGGCTTATAAATGAAGCATAATGCATGCAATCACGCAATTTTGGATAGATTTGACTACTTGGACGCATTGTCGTATCTAGTTTTGTCTCAAATATTGACAAAATATAGAAAATTGAGCTATCTTAACGTGGGCATTATATTCGTGTCATTCGGAGATCTAAATAAAAAGTTACGGTTGATTTAGTGCGGACATGTCTAGTTAATCGGCCCGTTAAAGTGATCATACTAAACTCATCATTGGTGCCCATTGAGTAAAGGCTTTACAAATGAAGCATAATACCTGGCATCACAGAGTTTTAGATAGATATGATTACATGGACGCGTCTTCGAATCTATTTTTGTCTATAATTTTGTTAAAATACGAAAATTGAGCTAGCTTAACATAGGCATTGAATTTGTGTCATTCGGCGCTCTAAATCAGATGTTACGGACGATTTAGTGCGGACATGTAATCGGCAAGTTAAAGTGATCATTCTAAATTGATCATTGGTGCTCATTAAGTAATGGCTTATAAATGAAGCATAAAGCATTGCATCATATAGATTGGGATAGATTTGATTACTTGGACTCTTTTTCTTCTCTATTTCTACATCAAATTTTGTCAAAATATAGAAAATTGAACTAGCATAACGTGGGCATTGGATTCGTATCATTCTGGGATCTAAATAAAAAGTTACACACGATTTAGTGTGGATATGTAAAATTGATCGGCCAGTTAATATGATTATTCTAAACTGATCATTGGTGCTCATTGAGTAAAAGCATATAAATGAAGCATAATGCATGACATCACGCAGTTTTAGATAGATTTGATTATTTGGATGGTTTATCGTATCTAGTTCTGTCTCATATTTTGTATAGAATATATAGAAAATTGAACTAGATTAACGTGGGCATTGGATTCGTATCATTCTGAGCTATAAATCAAAAGTTACAGACCATTTAGTGCAAAAATGTCTAGTTCATCGGCCAGTTAAATTGATCATTCCAAATTGATCATTGGTGCTCATTGAGTAAAAGATAATAAATGAAGAATAATGCATGACATCATATAGATTAGGATAGATTGGATTACTTGGACGCTTCGTCGTATCATTCTGAGTTTTGAATTAAAAGTTAGGGACGATTTAGTGCGGACACGTCAAATTGATCGGCCTGTTAATATGATTATTCTAAATTGATCATTGGTGCTCATTAAGTAAAGGCTTATAAATGAAACATAATGCATGGCATCACACAGTTTTAGATAGATTTGATTACTTGGACGCTTTTCCGTATCTAGTTCTATCTCAAAAACTTTTCACCATATAAACTATTTAAATACCTTAACGTGGGTATTGGATTCGTGTCATTTTGAGCTCTAAATCAAAAGTTACCGACCATTTCGTGTAGGCATGTCAAATTGATCGGCTAGTTAAAGTTATCATTCCAAACTGATAATGGTTCTCATTAAGTAAAGGCTTATAAATGCATAATAAAGCATGGCAACACGCAGTTTTGGATAGATTGGATAACTTGGACATTTTGTCGTATCTAGTTATGTCCCCAATTCGGTCACAATATATAAATTTGAGCTCGATTAACGTGGCCATTGGATTTGTGTTTTTTTATATATAATTCAAAAGTTACAGACGATTTAGTGAGGACATGCTTAGTTGATCGGCCAGTTAAAGTGATCATTTTAAACTGATCATTGGTGCTCATTGTGTAAAGGCTTTAGATATGAAGCATAATGCAAGGCATCACATAGTTTTAGAATGATTTGATTACTTGGACGCTTTTTCTTCTCTATTTCTATCTCAACTTAACGTGGGCACATGATTTGTATCAATATGGACTCCAAATCAAATGTTACGCACTATTTAATGCGGACATGTCAAGTTGATCGGCCAGTTAATATGATTATTCTAAACTGATCATTGGTGCTCATTAGGTAAAGGCTTGTAAATGTAGCATAATGCATGGCATCACGGAGTTCTGGATAGATTTGATTACTTGGACACTTTGTTGTATCTAGCTTCTGGATATCATTGGACGCTTTCACAATATAAAACATTGAACTGGCTTAACGTGGGCATTGGACTCGTATCAATTTGAGCTCTAAATTAAAAGTTATGGACCATTTCGTGCAGACATGTCAAGTTGATCGGCCAGTTAAAATAATCATTCTAAACTGATCATTGGTGCTCATTAAGTAAAAGCTTATAAATGAAGAAAAATGCATGGTATCACGCAGTTTAGGATAGACTGGATTACTTGTACGCTTTTTCATATCTATCTCTATCTCAAATTTTGTCATAATAATGAAAATTGATCTAGTTTAACGTGGGCATTGGATTCATGTCATTATGAGCTTTAAATCAAAAGTTTTGGACGATTTAGTGCAGACATGTCAAGTTGACCGCCAATTAAAGTGATCATTCAGAACTGATCATTAGTGCTCATTAAATAAAGGCTTCTAAATGAAGCATAAAGCATGGCATCACGTAGTTTGGGATAGATATGATTACTTGGACGCATTGTCGGCTCTATTTTTTATCAAGTTTTGTCAAAATACAGAAAATTGAGCTAGCTTAACGTGGGCATTGGATTCTTGTCATTCAAAGCTCGAAATCTAAAGTTATGGATGATTTAGTGTGGACATTTCAAGTTGATCGGCTAGTTAATATAGTTATTCTAAGCTGATCATTGGTGCTCATTGAGTTAAGGCTAATAAATGAAGCAAAAGGGAATCACACAATTTTGGATAGATTTGATTACTTGGATGCTTTGTCCTATCTTGTTTTGTCTCAAATTATATCAAAATATAGAAAATTGAACTACCTTACTGTGGGCATTGGATTCGTGTTATTCTGAGCTATAAATCAAAAGTTACGGTCAATTTAGTGCATGCATACCAAGTTGATCGGCCTCTTAAAATGATCATTTTAAGCTGGTCATTGGTGATCATTGAGTAACAGCTAATCAATGAAGAAAAATGCATGGCATCACGCAGTTTGGGATAGACTCGATTACCTGGATGTTTTTTCATATCTAATTGTGTCTCAAATTTTGACATGTCTAGTTGATCGACAAGTTAAACTGATCATTTTAATCTGATCATTGGTGCTCACTGTGTAAAGGCTTTATAAATGAAGCACAATGCGTGGCATCACACAGTTTTAGAATGATTTGATTACTTGGACGTTTGTCTTCTCTATTTCTATCTCAAATTTATTCAAAATATATTAAATTGAGCTCACTTAACGTGGGCATTGGAATTGTATCATTCTGGGCTCCAAATCAAAAGTTAAACACGATTTAGTGCAAACATGTCAAGCCGATCGGACAATTAATATGGTTATTCTAAACATTGGTGCTCATTGAGTTAAGGCATATAAATGAATCATATTGCATGGCATCACGCAGTTTTGGGTAGATTGGATAACTTGGACGCTTTGTCGTATCTAGTTCTGTCTCATATTTTGTCAAAATATAGAAAATTGAACTAGTTTAACGTGGGCATTGGATTCGTGTCATTCTGAGCTATAAATAAAAAGTTACAAACCATTTAGTGTAGATATGTCAAGTTGATCGGCCAGTTAAAATGATCATTCTAAATTGACCATTGGTGCTCATTGAGTAATAGAAAATAAATGAAGAATACCTTTGCCTCCTCGGTCGCATTTTTGGTTTCCTAAATTAGTACTCGAGATGGCCTTAACGCTGGAAGATTCCCAATAACGAATAAAATCGTTCCAAACCGACTCATTCAACCCTCTTGGTTTGCCTTTTCCCTTTTTCTACTTTTGTTTCCACTCGTTCATGTGGCGGGAAAATTGTACGGCAGCCTCTTTTTGAAAAACTTCTTCCGCCAATTTTGTGTTCATGGGATCCCGTGTAAATTATTGTTGCGAAATTTACTTATATATTACTAAAATATATTTTAAACAATTACATATTTAAAAATAAATTAACGTACCGCAAACGTCCTAAACCAAATCAGGCGTTCTTCGTACAGAATATCTCTAATTTTTGTATACGATTTGATCAAAAGGGAATGAAGCATCTTTAATATAGATTTGCTTATCACGTTGTTTGAAATACCAAAAACCTACGAACTTTTATTAGAATAATGTTAAAATAATTATTTTACATCTAATTATCGAAAATTTAATATAACATATCAAAGTTTCTTGACGGCTTGGATCAAGAAAAGTAAGATATTAACGACCAGGTTGGTGAACCAATTATTCAATTGTCATTGGTCGAAAAGAATCATTTCTAGATTCTAGAACTTCAGTTCGTATAAAACTCGGAGTAGACGACTCACCACGTCGGTACTCTTGATACGACCTTAAAAATATTATTATTACATTAATATGACGACTACACTTGATGTTAATAATAATATTTAACACACATTAATTAATACAAAATATAAATATAGAATATCTATCTGAATCGTTTAAATGCTTTCAAATAATAATAAATAAATGATTTTCTTTATCCATAATTAATAAAAATATAGAATTTTTTTAATAAAAATGTTGTTTTATAAGAAAATAGTTTCACATTAGCCTAGGATCTCCAGCATAATGTTAAGCATATTTCATGAATATACACATAAAATAACATTCATAACTAACTTATAAAATAACTTATATGTTACATAAATAATTACCAATTCGAGCAATTATTTGACAAGTAAGACTATGGCTTTTTTAGCTAACCGCAACTTTCCATGATCAAATAGCATACGTAAAACGTCAAAATAGTTTTCCATGATCAAAGACTTGTTTGATCAAACAAGTAACATATATGTTTTACTTTTGCAAAAAACAATTTAAAAAAATTGAAATTTTTATGTAATTAATTTTTTGGCTAACAATCAATCGATGAAAATAAAAAGAATCAGACATGAAACTCATTTAGACAATTCATCGAACATATTGCTTTCACCCAACATTACAAGAAACAATGTTCTTAAGCTTATAAGAATTAACAATCACAAACACCCATAAATCCCACATCTTGTCTGACTAGAAACTGAGAGTCAAAAATCTATTGGAACATTCAATTCAACAAGCGTCAGGTTCAAAGGGTTTAGGTAAGAAAGAAAACCTGATTGAAATTCTTCTGGATATTTTTTTGACCTCTATAAAAAATTGAGGGGAGAAGAAGAAAGAGAGATCTATATAACTCTCTCTCTCTCTAACCCAAATTAAGAACGGCTCCAAATTTAAAACGCCAAAACCTCTAAGAATAATATCGAGAGAGAGAGAGAGAGAAAGAACAATGTGAAGGTTTTATAAACTTACATTTCCGGCGATTACACTTATACAGACCGAGAGGAGACTTCCGGCGACATCAGCGGCGGCAGGGAGAGGCAGATTTCTGAACGGGAGAGGAAGAGGCTGATTTCTGAACAGAAGAGAAGACTGAAAGAGAAATCATGGGGTCGTAGGTTATATTCGATATCTCTGATGGCAAAATCCGTCGGAAACCCATCGGCCAAATAATAAATATTTTCACAAAAACCCCATTGCTAAATTAACTTTCCCGCATATAATTTCATATTTGTCGGTATTCCGTCAGAAGTTACCGACGGATTTCCGACGGAAACTGCAAGTTCTGCATGCTCGCCAAATTGTCAGTCCACATGGTAAAGGATATTTCCGATGGTTTTCCATCCGATCTAATGGCATAATCAGAAAGCCATCAGAATATTCCGATGGATTTCCGACGATCCAATTATTTGTTAACAAAAATAATAAATATTTTTATTTATAAAATGTGAAATAGCCCTTTATCATAATTTATCATTTATTCAGATTTTGAAATTTTTTTGTAGCTAATAATGTTCATATTATTATTCATAGTATTGTTGTTTTTCGAGCCGTACGCGAATCTAGTTAAAAGTCACCGCCTTTTTGGCCATAGTAACCAAAAGTTTGCTATATTCTATGAATTTAATTCTAACTTTGAGAGTTCGCCATTTAACTAGGGAGATGACTAAGTCCCCTAAGCTGGATTTCAGTTTACATTAGAAATGTTTATAAAACTGTTTATTTTGAAAAAACTATCTAGTATATAACATTAGGAATGTGTACCATTTAGTCGTAGCCCATATATTTTATACTTTTAAATCTATTAAACTTTACATTTGTAATTTATGTTCCTCGCATATCCATCGGAAATTGCAGATGGAATTCCGACCAGTATTTAAATTCCGTTGGCAATCCGTCGGATAATCTTCTCTGACACGATAGGCTATAGTATCAATAACCTATGTCGTCGAGAATCCGGCTGTAGTTTCCGACGGCATTGCAACGGGTTCCGATGGGTATTCAAATTTTTTCGGCAATCCATCGGATAATCTGCTCCAACAAGATAGGGTATAGTATCAATACCCTATGTCGTCGGACTCCAACTGGAGTTTTCGATGGAATTGCGTTGGGTTTTGTAGTTCTGTCAAAAATCCGTCGCACATAGGAATATAAAATTTTTAAAAAACATTATTTGATACTGAATACTAAAGTATCATAAAAACTAAAACACTGCAATCACATATTTAATCTGAATCTGATCAACATTCCGAAGTAGCTGAATTTTCGTCATCAAACTCGCCAATCTCCTCTTCTGAATCTTGAAATACATTGTAAGGTTAACTTCAAGAGAAGTCTCTATGGAACCTAAGCTACCAAATGTGATTTACTACATAGGGTCTTGCTCGGAAACACCACATACAATTCCTCTAGGGTGTATTGATGTCACTATAGTCCAAGGATCTTGTTTTTTCTTCACACGAGGATATCGAATGTAACAAACCTGGTCCGCTTGTGATGCAAGTATAAAAGGATCATATTTTTGATGTCACTTACGATAGTGGACAGATGTAACACCGAATTCGTCTTGACGTTGACCAATGACAAGGTCATACCAGTCATAGTGGAACACAATACACCTCAAATCAATCATTCCAGTATAGTGAACTTCTAATATTTCACGAACAACACCGTTGTATAGAATTTCACCAGATTGAGATGATATACCATAATTAGAAGTTGTTTGTGAGCTTCCTTCGCGATGAGTCTTAAAAGCATATCCACGAGTGCAGTACATTGGATAAGATTTTGCCGTAAATGTAGGAGCATTCACCAACTCAACTAACTACGTGGGAAACGTTATCCCTCTAGAAGGACCCGTAGTAACCTGCAAAATAGTTGAATACATTCAACTATATATTTATATATATATAGGAAATTATTATTGAAAATTATATAATTAACATTGACGTAAAAGTGCAACCAACTTGCAAATTCGCTCTTTTTAAGTTCGACCAACTCATTCTCTGTGTAATTTGAATAATAAACACGTATTTGATCCATGTATATCCTATTAATTATAAACAAAATAATTAAAAATAAAGTATAATAACATTTACAAAAATATTAAATGAATGTATCTTTCATATTCCAAAACATCATCGAAATTTGTCAAAATATACAGATGCAAGTGTTTGTGTTCCTCCTCTGATAGGCATCACATCATCCCTTTTCCACTTAAACGTCCAATTTGTGCAAATACTTCTTGCACATACACTGGATAACTTGGTTTTTCTCTTCCATCATCATGTCGTGTAGGTCGTCTATTTTTTGTTTGGACTTGCGATGGAAAATAGTAGCTGGCAAAGTTAGATGTTTCCTCATTAATACTTTGTGCGATGATTGAACCTTCAACCCTGGTAAGATTTTTAACTTCTTTCTTTAGGTGGAACATATATCTATCAAAAGGATATATCCATCGGTACTGAATAGGTCATTCAAGTGCTTCTTCTCTAGGTAGGTGAATAGGAAGACGTTCCATCACATCAAAAAATGCTGGTGAAAATATTTTCTCAATGTTACAAATGAGAACCGGTATTTTTTCCTCTAAATTTCGTATATCGTCTCCAGCAAGTAATCTTGCACATAAATTTCGGAAAAAAGCACCAATCCCTGCATAATAAAAAAGTTAATCCAGACAGAAAATTATGATTATATATAAAATAATGTAAATGTACCTGCATTTCCCCCGTGGACGTTTTTAGGCAAAATATCGCCTAAAAACGTAGGCAAAAGGCAAATCAAAATAGTATTTGCATGACAACATGACAATCATGACTCTTCATCCCTGTAAATTTGCCTTCAATAGTATCGACACAACTACGAAGATTAGATTCGTATCCATATGGAAATTTGACACTATGCTTAATCCACTCAAAAACTTGTCTTTTGCATGCGCATCCAACCGGAATGTGGGAGACAATGATTTTCCATTCGACATTACATGTAGTTCTTTCCGAGAACAAATATCTGAAAAATCCAATATAGCTTTCAAATTATCTTTCGTTTTTCCTTCACATTTAGAATAGTATTCATTATGTTGTCGAAAAATTCTTTTCAATGTTCATAACATCTAGATTGGGGCGCAACAGATGGTCCTTCCAATATTGTAAATCCTAAAAACTACTCTTCTTTTGCCAATTACGCCACAACCATCAACAGGATAATATCTGTTACCACCACATGAAGCCGTTCTCTCAGCACCAAAATATCTAAATTGAGTAATCATATAATTTCCATCAAGCAAAGGAGGTGGACCATCAATTTTTTTTTGTTTTTCTTAAACAATGTCGTGCTCCGGCGATATGGATGATCTGTTGGTAGAAAGCATCGATGACAATCGAACCAACTTGTCTTTCTTCTGTGTTTCAGTTGGAACGCATCAGTATTATCTTGACAATATGGGCATGATAACTTTCCATGCGTCGACCATCCTGATCACATACCATATGCTGGAAAATCACTTATGGCTCACATAAGTATTGCTCGCATCAAGAAGTTCTATTGGTTGGAAACATCAAATGCTTCGAAAACATTTTCCGACAACATTTTTAACTCATGAATTAGTGAGTGCAAGAAAATATCAAGCGATCGTTTAGGATGCTCTGGACCGCATGCTAACTTTCCATGTATCGACCATCCTGATCACATACCATATGCTGAAAAATCACTTATGGTTCACATAAGTATTGCTCGCATTAAGAAGTTCTATTGGTTGGAAACAAGAAATGCTTCGACAACATTTTACCACAACATTTTTAACTCATGAATTAGCGACTGCAAGAAAATATCAAGCGATTGCTTAGGATGCTCGGGACCGGAGACGAGAATTCTTAGAAACAAAAACTCTCGTTTCATGCAAAACGAAGGAGGCAAATTATAAGGTGTCATGATAACTGGTCACAACAAGTATTGCCTCCCATGCTTTCCAAAAGGGTTAAATCCATCTGTAGATAACCCGAGGTATGCGTTCCTAGGATCATATGCAAAACTAGGATAAACCTCTTTAAAATGTTTCCATGCTTCTACATCCGAGGGATGCACAATTTCTCCATTCAAATTATGGTATGCATGCCATCTCATACGCTTTGCCATGTATTCACATTGATATAACCTCTTTAACCTCTTTGTTAATGGCAAATACCACATCCATTTATGTGGAATAGGGACTCCGCCGCTTGTCTCTTGAAATTGAGGTTTGTGACAAAATCGGCACTTCATTCGGTTTTCATCATTTCTCCAATAGATTCATGCAGTTGTCAATACATACATCCATCATCTGATACAACAATCCAAGGCCAGCTACAAGTTTTTGAACCTCGTAATATGAAGCAGGTGCAATATTATGTTCATGTAATATATCTATAACAAAACCAGCTATCGCATTCATACAATCTTTAGCCAAGTTGAAATCCGTCTTTATTGTCATCAACTTGCTTGCAACAGATAAAGGCGATAATCCATCTCTACATCCTTTATAAAAAGGCTGCTTGGATGCATCTAACATATTAAAAAATTTCTAAGCTTCCAAATTAGGTTCTCTAACAGAGATTAATTTATGATTTCGACATTTAATACAGGGACAATACATTTTACCGTATTCCAATGGCATGCTATTGTTTGATGCAAATGTCATGAACTCTTCAACACCTTCCACAAATTCCTCCGTCAATTTCCCTGTTGTTAAATCATACCGAGGTTTATCCATCCACGATCAAAAATAATCATAAGAACCTGAAGAAGACATTTTGTTAAGATTTTTTGTTCTGGTGAAATTGTGAAGGAGCAGAGCGTATTTATATTGAAAATTAGAAAATTATCATGAATTTTTAACAGATTATTATGAATTTTTAACATATTATTACAAATTTTTAACAGATTATTATGAATTTTTAACAGATTATTACGAATTTTTAACAAATTATTACAAACTTTTAACAGATTATTATAAATTTTTAACAAATAATAACAATTTTTAACAAATAATAACAATTTTTAACAGATTATTCTTAAGAATATTCCCATTTCCGATGAATTTCCGATGGTTTCTGACCACTGCCGGAAATTTCCGAAGACCAATAGATGACGCTCTACATTTACAGATCGGCCAAACTAACAATTGCCAAAAAATAGGATTTCATCAGAAATTCATCGGAACTACCAACAGAATTCCGACGACATTTAGATTTATTTATCTAAAAAAATAATTAAGTGGAATCAGTCAACCGATATATTTCTGAGGTATTCCTGACGGATAGTAAAAACCAGAATCCATCGGGAAGTAGTCGGTAGAAAACCGACGGTTTTGATTTCGTCATCAATTTCTGATGGTTTCGAGAGGATATCCTGACGCCAATGTTGTCGTCGCTAATAGGATGGATGTCCATCGGGTTTTACCATCGATTTCCCGATAGTGGTCCAAATGTCGGGATTTACTGATGCAATATCGAAGACATGTTTTTGCTCGGTAATCCATCCGAAAATAGTCTCAAATTTAATGTTTACTTGTAGTGTAGACATGTCAAATTGATCGGCCAGTTAAAATGATCATTCTTAACTGATCATTGGTGCTCATTCAGTAAAAGCTTATAAATGAAGCATAATGCATGGCATCACGCAGTTCGGGATATATTGGATTACCTCGACGCCTGGTCGCATCAATTTTTGTTTCAAATTTTGTTACAATACAGAATAATGAGCTAGCTTAATGTGGGCATTGGATTCATGTCATTCGGAGCTCTAAATAAAAATGTTATGGAAGATTTAGTGCGGACATGTCAAGTTGATCGTCCAGTTAAAATGAGCATTCTTAACTGATCATTGATGCTCATTGATTAAAACCTTATAAATGAAGCATAATGCATGGCATCACGCAGTTTGAGATAGATTGGATTACTTGTACGCTTCATCATATCTATTTTTGTCACAATATAGAAAATTGAGCTCTCATAACGTGGGCATTGGATTTGTGTCGTTATGAGCTATAAATCAAAAGTTATGGACGATTTAGTGCAGACATTTCAAGTTGATTGGCCAGTTAAAATGATCATTTTAAACTGATTATTCGTGCTAATTGAGTAAAGGCTTATAAATGAAACATAATGTAGAGCATCACGCAGTTTGGGATAGACTGAATTATTTGGAGGTTTTGTCGTATCTATTTTCTTCTAAATTTTTGTCAAAATGTAGAAAATTAAGCTAGATTAACGTGGGCATTGGATTCATGTCATTCGGAGCTCTGAATCACAAGTTACGGACGATAGTCCAGTTAAAATTATCATTCTTTGATCATTGGTGCTCATTGATTGAAAGCTTATAAATGAAGCATAATGCATGGCATCACACAGTTTGAGAAAGATTGGATTACTTGGATGCTTGGTCGTATCTATTTTTGTCTGAAATTTTTTCACAATATAGAAAATTGAGCTAGCTTAACATGGGCACTGGATTCGTGTCATTATGAGCTATAAATCAAACGTTATAGACGATTTAGTGCATACATGTGAAGTTGATCGGCCAGTTAAAACGATCATTCTAAACTTATCATTCGTGCTCATTGAGTAAAGGCTTATAAATGAAGCATAATGTAAAGCAACAGACAGTTTGGGATAGATTGGATTACTTGGATGCTTTGTCATATCTATTTCTGTTTCAAATTTTGTCACAATATAGAAAATCGAGCTAGCTTAACGTGGGCATTGGATTCGTGTCACTCGGAGCTCTAAATCAAAAGTTACGGACGATTTTGTGTGGACATGTCAAGTTGATCGGCCAGTTAAAATGATCATTCTTAACTGATCATTGGTGCTCATTGAGTAAAGGCCTATAAATAAAGCATAATGCATAACACCACGCAGCTCGTGATAGAGAGGGTTACTTGGCCACTTTGTCATATCTATTTCAATCTCAAATTTTCTCTCAATATAGAAAATTGAACTAGCTTTACGTGAACATTGGATTCGAGTCATTCTGAGCTATAAATTAAAAGTTACGAATGATTTAGTGTGGAAATGTCAAGTTGATCGGCCCGTTAAAATGATCATTCTTAACTGATAATTGGAGCTCATTGAGTAAAGGCTTATAAATAAAGCATAATGCAGAGCATCACGCAGCTTGGGATAGATTGGGTTACTTGGACGCTTTTTCGTATTTATTTTTGTCTTAAATATTATCAAAATATAGAAATTTGAGCTAGCTTAACGTGGGCATTGGGTTCGTGTCGTTTGGAGCTCTAAATCAAAAGTTACGGTTGATTTAGTGCGGACATGTCAAGTTGATCGGCCAGTTAAAATGATCATTCTTAGCTAATCATTGGTGCTCATTGATTAAAAGCTTACAAATGAAGCATAATGCATGACATCACGCAGTTTGGGATAGATTGGATTGTCGTCTCTATTTCTATCCATAATTTTGTCAAAATATAGAATATAGAGCTAGCTTAACGTGGGCATTGGATTCGTGTCATTCTGAGCTCTAAATCAAAAGTTACGGACAATTTATTGCAAAGATGTCAAGTTGATCGGCCAGTTAAATTGATAATTCTAAACTGATCATTGGTGTTCATTAAATAAAGGCTTATAAATGAAGCATAATGCATGGCATCACATAGTTCAGGATAGATTGGATTACTTGGACGCTTTGTCATATCTATTTATGTCTCAAATTTTAGCACAATATACAAATTTTAGATAGCTTAATGTGGGCATTGGATTCATGTCATTCTGAGCTTTAAATCAAGTGTTACACACGATTTAGTGCGGAAATTTCAAGTTGATCGGCTAGTTAAAATGATCATTCATTGGTGCTCATTGAGAAAAGGTTTTAAAGTTTTGGATAGATTGGATTACGCAGACGCTTTGTTGTATCTATTTCTGTCTCAAATTTTGTTTCTATATAGAAAATTGAGCTAGCTTAACGTGGGCATTGGATTCGTGTCATTCTGAGCCCCAAATCAAAAGTTACTGAGGATTTAGTGTGGACATGTCAAGTTGATCGGCTTGATAAAATGATCATTTTTAACTGAGATAAAATGATCATTTTTAACTGATCATTGGTGCCCATTGAGTAAAGGCTTATAAATGAAGCATAATGAATGGTATCATGCAGTTTGGGATAGATTTGATTACTTGGACTCTTTCTCATATCTATTTCTATCTCAAAGTTTTTCACAATATAGAAAATTTAGCTACCTTAACTTGGCTCTTAAAATGATCATTCTTAACTTATCATTGATTCTCATTGAGTAAAAGTTTATAAATTAAGCGTAATGCATGGCATCACGTATTTTGGGATACATTAGATTACTTGGATGCTTGGTCGTATCTATTTTTGTCTTTAATTTTGTCAGAGTATAGATAATTGAGCTAGCTTAACGTGGGCATTGGATTTGTGTCATTATGAGCTATGTCAAAAATTAGGGATGATTTAGTGCAGACATGTCAAGTTGATATGCAAGTTAAAATGATCATTTTTAACTGATCATTGGTGCTCATTGAGTAAACGCTTATAAATGAAGCATAATGCATAACATCACAAAGTTTGGGATAGATTTGATGACCTAGACGCTTTGTCGTAAATATTTCTGTCCCAAATTTTGTCACAATATAGAAAATTGAGCTACCTTAACGTGCATATTGGATTTGCGTCATTATGAGCTATAAATAAAAAGTTATGGACAATTTAGTGCAGACATGTCATGTTTATCGGCCAGTTAAAATGATCATTGTAAACTGATCATTGGTGCTCTTTGAGTAAAGGCTTATTAATGATGCAAAATGCAGAGCATCACACGGTTTTTCATAGATTGGATTACTTAGACGCTTTGTCGTATCTATTTCTATCTCAAATTTTGTCTCAATATGAAAAATTGAACTAGCTTTACGTGGGCATTGGATTCGTGTCATTCTGAGCTCTAAATTAAAAGTTACGCATCATTTAATGTGGACATGTCAAGTTTATCGGTCAGTTAAAGTGATCATTCTAAACTGATTATTGGTGCTCATTAAGTAACGGCTTATAAATGAAGCATAATGCACGACATCACATAGTTTGGAAAAAATTGGATTACTTGAACGCTTTGTCATATCTATTTCTTTCTTAAATTTAGTCACAATATACAAAATTGAGCAAGCTTAACGTGGGCATTGGATTCGTGTTATTCAGAGCACTAAATCAAAAGTTACATATGATTTAGTGTGGACATGTCAAGTTTATCGGCGAGTTAAAATGATCATTCTTAACTGATCATTGGTGCTCATTGATTACAAGCTTACAAATGAAGCATATTGCATGACATCACGCAGTCTGGCATTGATTGGATTACTTGGATGCTTTTTCGTCTCTATTTCTATCTATAATTTTGTCAAAATATAGAAAATTATCCTAGCTTAATGTGGGCTTTGGATTCATGTCATTATGAGCTCTAAATCAAATGTTGCGGACGATTTAGTGTAGAGATGTCAAGTTGATCGGCCAGTTAAAGTGATCATTGTAAACTGATCATTGGTGCTCATTAAGTAAATTCTTATAAATGAAGCATAACGCATGGACTCACGCAGTTCGGGATAGATTGGATTTCTTGATGCTTTGTCGTATCTATTTCTGTCTGAAATATTTTGTCACAATATACAAAATTGAGGTAACTTAACATGGGCATTGCATTCATGTCATACTGAGCTCTAAATCAAGAGTTACAGACGATTTAATGTGTACATTTCAAGTTGATCGGCCAGTTAAAATGATTATTCTAAATTTATCATTGGTGCTCATTGAGTAAAGGCTTATAAATGATGCAAAATGTATAGCATCACGCAGTTCTGGATATATTGGATTACTTAGACGCTTTGTCGTATCTATTTAAGTTTTAAAATTTGTCTCTATATAAAAAATTGAACTACCTTTACTTGGGCATTGGGTTCGTGTCATTCTGAGCTCTAAATCAAGAGTTACAGAAGATTTATTGTGACCATGTCAAGTTGATCGTCCTGTTAAATTGATCATTCTAAACTTATCATTGGGGCTCATGGAGTAAAGGCATATAAATGATGCATAATGAAAAGCAACACGCAGTTTGAGATAGATTAGATTACTTGGATGCTTTATCGTATCTATTTTTGTCTCAAATTTTATCAAAATATAGAAAATTGAGCTAGCTTAACGTGGGCATTGGATTCATGTCATTATGACCTATAAATCAAAAATTATGGACGATTTAGTGCAGTAATGTCAAGTTGATCGGCGAGTTAAAATTATCATTCTAAACTAATCATTGGTGCTTATTTAGTAAAGGCTTACAAATGAAGCATAATGCAGAGCATCACACATTTAAGTATAGATTGGATTACTTGGACGCTTTGTCGTATCTATTTTTGTTTCAAATTTTGTCACAATATAGAAAATTGAGCTAGCTTAACGTGGGAATTGGATTCGTGTCAATATGAGCTATAAATAAAATGTTATAGACGATTTAGTGCAGACATGTCAAGTTGATCGGCCAGTTAAAATGATCATTCTAAGCTGATCATTGGTGCTCATTGAGTAAAAACTTATAAATGAAGCATAATGCCGAGCATAACCCAGTTCAGGATAGATCGGATAATTTTGACGCTTTGTCATATCTATTTTTGTCTCAAATTTTGTCACAATATAGAAAATCGAGCTAGCTTAACGTGGGCATTGAATTCGTGTCACTCGCAGTTCTAAATCAAAAGTTATAGATGATTTAGTGTGGACATGTCAAGTTGATCGGCCAGTTAAAATTATCATTCTTAACTGATCATTGGTGCTCATTGAGTAAAGGCTTATAAATGAAGCATAAAGCATAACACCACGCAGCTCGTGATAGAATGGGTTACTTGGATGCTTTGTCATATCTATTTCAATCTCAAATTTTCTCTCAATATAGAAAATTGAAATAGCTTTACGTGGACATTGGTTTCGAGTCATTCTGAGCTCTAAATCAAAAGTTACAAATGATTTAGTGTGGACATGTCAAGTTGATCGGCCCGTTAAAATGATCATTCTAAACTTATAATTGGAGCTTATTGACTAAATGCTTAATAATAAAGCATAATGCAGACTATCACGCAGCTCAGAATATATTGGATTACTTGGACGCTTTTTCTTATTTATTTTTGTCTTTAATATTGTCACAATATAGAAAATTGAGCTAGCTTTACATGGGCATTGATTCGTGTCATTTGGAGCTCTAAATCAAAAGTTATGGTCGATTTAGTGCGGACATGTCAAATTGATCGGGCAGTTAAAATGATCATTCTTAACTAATAATTGGTGCTCATGGATTAAAACCTTACAAATGAAGCATCATGCATTCCATCACGCAGTTTGGGATAGACTGGATTACTTGTACCCTTTGTCGTCTCTATTTCTGTCCATAATTTTGTCAAAATATAGAAAATAGAGCTAGCTTAACATGGACTTTGGATTCGTGTCATTCTTAGCTCTAAATCAAAAGTTACGGACAATTTATTGCGAAGATATCAAGTTGATCGGCCATTTAAAGTGATCATTCTAAACTGATCATTGGTGTTCATTAAATAAAGGCTTATAAATAAAGTATAATGCATGACATCACACATTCCAGGATCGATTGGATTACTTGGACGCTTTGTCGTATCAGTTTCTGTCTCAAATTTTAGCACAATATACAAATTTGAGGTACCATAGCGTGGGCATTGGATTAATGTCTGAGCTTTAAATCAAGAGTTACAGATGATTTAGTGCGGAAATTTCAAATTGATCGGCTAGTTAAAATGATCATTCTAAACTTATCATTGGTGCTCATTGAGAAAAGGTTTATAAATTTTTGGATAGATTGGATTACTTAGATGCTTTGTCGTATCTATTTCTGTCTCAAATTTTGTTTTTGTATAGAAAATTGAGCTAGCTTAACGTGGCCATTGGATTCGTGTCATTCTGAGCCCCAATTCAAAAGTTACTGACGATTTAGTGCAGACATGTCAAGTTGATCGGCTTGATAAAATGATCATTTTTAACTGATCATTGGTGCTCATTGAGTAAAGGCTTATAAATGAAGCATAATGCATGGTACCACGTAGTTTCGGATAGATTTGATTACTTGGACTCTTTATCATATCTATTTCTATCTCAAAGTTTTTCACAATATAGAAAGTTGAGCTACCTTAACTTGGCTGTTAAAATGATCATTCTTAACTTCTCATTGATGCTCACTGAGTAAAAGCTTATAAATTAAGCATAATGCGTGGCATCACGTATTTTGGGATACATTGGATTACTTGGATGCTTGGTCGTATCTATTTTTGTCTTTAATTTTGTCACAATATATAAAATTGAGCTAGCTTAACGTGGGCATTGGATTCGTGTCATTATGAGCTATAAAAAAAATTATGGATGATTTAGTGCAGACATGTCAAGTTGATGTGCCAGTTAAAACGATCATTCTTAACTGATCATTGGTGCTCATTGAGTAAAGGCTTATAAATGAAGCATAATGCATGACATCACGAAGTTTTGGATAGATTTGATGACCTGGACGCTTTGTCGTAACTATTTCTGTTTTAAATTTTGTGACAATATAGAATATTGAGCTACCTTAACGTGCAGATTGGATTTGCGTCATTATGAGCTATAAATCAAAAGTTATGGACAATTTAGTGCAGACATGTCAAGTTTATCAGCCAGTTAAAATGATCATTGTAAAATGATCATTGGTGCTCTTTGAGTAAAGGCTTATTAATGATGCAAAATGCAGACCATCACTTGATTTTTCATAGATCGGATTACTTAAACGCTTTGTCGTTTCTATTTCTATCTCAAATTTTGTTTGAATATAAAAAATTGTACAAGCTTTACGTGGGCATTGGATTTTTTGTCAATTTCAGCTCTAAATCAAAAGTTACGCATGATTTAATGCAGACATGTCAAGTTTATCGGTCAGTTAAAGTGATCATTCTAAACAGATAATTGGTGCTCATTAAATAAAGGCTTATAAATGAAGCATAATACATGGCATCACGGAGTTCCAATAAACTAGATTATTTGGATGCTTTGTAGTATCTATTTATGTCTCCAAGTTAGTCACAATATTCAAAGTTGAGTTAGCTTAACTTGGGCATTGAATTCGTGTCATTCGGAGCTCTAAATCAAAAGTTACATATGATTTAGTGCGCACATGTCAAGTTTATTGGCGAGTTAAAATGATCATTCTTAAAATTGATCATTGGTGCTCATTGATTAAAACCTTACAAATGAATCATAATGCATGACATCACGCAGTTTGGGATAGATTGGATTACTTGGAGGCTTTGTCGTCTCTATTTCTGTCTATAACTTTGTCAAAATATAGAAATTTGACCTAGCTTATTGTGAGCTTTGGAGCTCTAAATAAAGATTTACAGATGATTTAGTACAGTGATGTCAGGTTAATCGGACAGTTAAAGTGATCATTCTAAATTGATCATTGTTCGGGATAGATTGGATTAGTTGGACGCTTTGTTGTATCTATTTCTGTCTCAAATGTTGTGACAATATTTAAAATTGAGCTAGCTTAAACTGGACATTCGGTTTGTGTCATTCTGAACTCTAAATCAAGAGTTACAGACGATTTAATGCACACATGTTAAGTTGATCGCCCAGTTAAAATGATCATTCTAAATTGATCATTGGTCCTATTAAGTAAATGCTGATAAATGATGCAAAATGCAGAGCATCATGCAGTTCTTGATAGATTGGCTTACTTAGACGCTTTATCGTATCTATTTATTTCTCTAATTTTGTCTCTATATAAAAATTGAACTAGCTTTAAGTTGGCATTGAATTCTTGTCATTCTGAGCTCTAAATCAAAAGTTACGGACGATTTTGTGCGGACATGTCAAGTTCATCGGACAGTTAAAATGATCAATCTTCCGATCATTGGTGCTCATTGAGAAAAGTCTTATAAATGAAGAATAATGCATGGCATCACACATTTTGGGATATATTAGATTACTTGGATGTTTTGTCATATCGATTTTTGTCAGAAATATTGTCACAATATAGCAAAATTAGATAGCCTATCGTGGGCATTGGATTCGTGTCATTATGAGCTATAAATCAAAAGTTATGGGCGATCTAGTGCAAACATATCAAGTTGATCAACCTGTTAAAATGATCAGTTTAAACTGATCATTGGTGCTTATTGAGTAAAGGCTTATAAATGAAGCATAATACATATCATCACACTGTTTGGGATAGATTGGATTACTTGGACTCTTTGTTTTCCCTATTTGTATCTATAATTTTGTCAAAATATATAAAATTGAGATACGTTAACGTGGGCATTGGATTCCTGTCGTTCTGTACTCTAAACCAAAAGTTACAGACGATTTAGTGTGGACATGTCAATTTGATTGGCAGTTAAAGTAATCATTATAAACTCATAATTGGTGCTTGTTAAGTAATGGCTTATAAATGAAGCATAATGGATGGCATTACGGAATTTGGAATAGATTGGATTACTTGTACGCTTTGTCATATGTATTTCTGTCTCAAATTTAGTGACATTATACAAAATGGAGGTACATTAACGTGGGCATTGGATTCGTGTCATTCGTAGCTCTAAATCAAAAGTTACGGATGATTTAGTGCGCACATGTCAGGTTTATCAGTGAGTTAAAATGATCATTTTTAACTGATCATTGGTGTTCATTGATTAAATGCTTACAAATGAAGCATAATGCATGACACCACACAGTTCGGGATAGATTGGATTTGTTGGAGGCTTTGTCGTCTCTATTTCTTTCTATAACTTTATCAAAATATAGAAATTTGACTTAGCTTATTGTGGCCTTTGGAGCTCTAAATAAATATTTAAGGACGACTTAGTATAGTGAAGTCAAGTTGATCAGCCAGTTAAAGTTATCATTCTAAACTGATCATTTGGGATAGATTGGATTAGTTGGATGCTTTGTTGTATGTATTTTGGTCTCAAAATTTGTCACAATATTTAAAATTGAGCTAGCTTAAAGTGGACATTCGGTTCGTGTCATTCTGAACTCTAAATCAAGAGTTACAGACAATTTAGTGCGGACATGTTAAGTTGATCGGCCAGTTAAAATGATCATTCTAAACTGATCATTGGTCCTATTAAGTAAATGCTTATAAATGATGCAAAATGCAGAGCATCATTCAGTTCTTGATAGATTGGATTATTTAGACGCTTTATCGTATCTATTTCTTTCTCTAATTTTGTCACTATATAAAAATTGAACTAGCTTTAAGTTGGAATTGAATTCTTGTCATTCTGAGCTCTAAATCAAAAGTTATGGACGATTTTGTGCGGACATGTCAAGTTGATCGGCAAGCTAAAATGATCATTCTTCTAATCATTGGTGCTAATTGAGAAAAGGCTTATAAATGAAGCATAATGCATGGCATCACACATTTAAAGATAGATTGGATTACTTGGATGCTTTGTCATATCGATTTTTGTCCTTAATATTGTCACAATATAGCAAAATTAGATAGCTTATCGTGGGCATTGGATTCGTGTCATTATGAGCTATAAATCAAAAGTTATGGACGATCTAGTGCAAACATATCAAGTTGATCGACCTGTTAAAATGATCATTTTAAACCGATCATTGGTGCTTATTGAGTAAAGGCTTATAAATGAAGCATAATGCATATTATCACGCAGTTTGGGATAGATTGGATTACTTGGACGCTTTGTTTTCCCTATTTGTATCTATAATTTTTGTCAAAATGTATAAAATTGCGCTACGTTAACGTGGGCATTGAATTCCTGTCATTCTGAGCTCTAAATCAAAAGTTACAGACGCTTTAGTGTGAACATGTCAAATTGATCGGCCAGATAAAGTAATCATTCTAAACTGATCATTGGTGCTCATTAAGTAAAGGCTTATAAATGAAGCATAATGCATGGCATCACGGAATTTGGAATAGATTGGATTACTTCGACGCTTTGTCATATGTATTTCTGTCTCAAATTTAGTCACAATATACAAAATGGAGCTAGATTAACGTGGGCATTTGATTCGTGTCAATCGTTGCTCTAAATCAAAAGTTACGGATGATTTAGTGCGCACATGTCAAGTTTATCAGCGAGTTAAAATGATCATTTTTAACTGATCATTGGTGCTCAATGATTAAAAGCTTACAAATGAAGCATAATGCGAGACACCACACAGTTTGGGATAGATTGGATTAGTTGGAGGCTTTGTCGTCTCTATTTCTGTCTATAACTTTGTCAAATATCGAAAATTGACCTAGTTTAACGTGTGCTTTGGATTCGTGTCATTGCGAAGTCTAAATCAAAAGTTACAGACAATTTATTGCAGGGATGTCAAGTTGATCGGCCAGTTAAAGTGATTATTCTAAACTGATCATTGGTCCTATTAAGTAAATGCTGATAAATGATGCAAATGCAAAGCATCATGCAGTTCTTGTAGATTGGATTACTTAGACACTTTATCGTATCAATTTCTTTCTCTAATTTTGTCTCTATATCAAAATTTAACTAGCTTTAGGTTGGCATTGAATTCTTGTCATTCTGAGTTCTAAATCAAAAGTTACAGACTATTTTATGCGGGCATGTCAAGTTGATCGGCAAGTTAAAATGATCATTCTTCCGATCATTGGTGCTCATTGAGAAAAGGCTTATAAATGAAGCATTATGCATGGCATCACACATTTTGGGATAGATTGGATTACTTGGATGTTTTGTCATATAAACTTTTGTCCCAAATATTGTCACAATATAGAAAAATTAGATAGCTTATCGTGGGCAATGGATTCGTGTCATTATGAGCTATAAGTCAAAAGTTATGGAAGATCTAGTGCAAACATATCAAGTTGATGAACTAGTTAAAATGATCTTTCTAAACTGATCATTGGTACTTATTGACTAAAGGCTTTTAAATGAAGCATAATGCATATCATCACACAGTTTGGGATAGATTGGATTACTTGGATGTTTTGTTTCCTTATTTGTATCTATAATTTTGTAATAATATATAAAATTGAGCTACGATAACGTGGGCATTGGATTCCTGTCATTCTGAGCTCTAAATCAAAAATTTAAGGACGATTTAGTGCGAACATGTCAAGTTGATCAGACAGTTAAAGTAGTCATTCTAAACTGATCATTTGTGCTCATTAAGTAAAGGCTTATAAATGAAACATAATGCATGGCATCACGGAATTTGGAATAGATTGGATTACTTGGACGCTTTGTCATATGTATTTCTGTCTCAAATTTAGTCACAATATACAAAATGGAGCTAGATTAACGTGGGCATTGGATTCGTGTCATTTGTAGCTCTAAATCAAAAGTTACGGATGATTTAGTGCGAGACACCACATAGTTTGGGATAGATTGGATTAGTTGGAGGTCTCGTTTCTATTTCTGTCTATAACTTTCTCAAATATAGAAAATTGACCTAGTTTAACGTGTGCTTTGGATTCGTGTCATTCCGAGCTCTAAATCAAAAGTTACAGACGATTTATTGCAAGGATGTCAAGTCGATCCGCCAGTTAAAATGATCATTCTAAACTGATCATTGGTCCTATTAAGTAAATGCTTATAAATGATGCAAAATGCAGAGCATCATGCAGTTCTTGATAGATTGGATTACTTAGACACTTTATCGCATCTATTTCTTTCTCTAATTTTGTCTCTATATAAAAATTGAACTAGCTTTAAGTTGGCATTGAATTCTTGTCATTCTGAGTTCTAAATCAAAAGTTACAGACGATTTTATGCGGGCATGTCAAGTTGATCGGCAAGTTAAAATGATCATTCTTCCGATCATTCGTGGTCATCGAGAAAAGGCTTATAAATGAAGCATAATGCATGGCATCACGTATTTTGGGATAGATTGGATTACTTGGATGTTTTTTCATATCGATTTTTGTCCCAAATATTGTCATAATATAGAAAAATTAGATAGCTTATCGTGAGCAATGGATTCGTGTTATTATGAGCTATAAGTCAAAAGTTATGGAAGATTTAGTGCAGCCATATCAAGTTGATCGACGAGTTAAAATGATCATTCTAAACTGATCATTGGTGCTTATTGAGTAAAGGTTTATTAATGAAGCATAATGCATAGTATCACATAGTTTGGGATAAATTGGATTACTTGTACGCTTTGTTTTCTCTATTTGCATCTATAATTTTGTCAAAATATAGAAAATCAAGATACCTTAACGTGGCATTGCATTCCTGTCATTCTGAGCTCTAAATCAAAAGTTACGGACGAATTATTGTGGACATGTCAAGTTGATCGGCCAGTTAAAGTAATTCTTTTAAACTTATCATTGGTGCTCATTAAGTAAATGCTTATAAATGGAGCATAATTCATGGCCTCACGTAGTTCAGAATATATTGGATTACCTGGATGCTTTTCCGTACCTATTTCTGTCTCAAATATAGTCAAAATATTCAAAATTGAGCTAGCTTAACGAGGGCATTGGATTCACATCATTCAGAGCTCTAAATCAAAAGTTACGGATGATTTAGTGTGGAAATGTCAAGTTGACCGGCCAGTTAAAGTGAACATTCTAAAGTAATCATTGGTGCTCATTAAATGATGCTTATAAATGAAGCATAATGCATAGCATAACGCAGTTCGGGATAGATTTGATTACTTGGACGCTTTGTGATATCTATTTCTGTATCAAATTTTGTCACAATATTCAAGATTGAGCTTGTTTAATGTGGGCATTGGATTCGTGTCATTTTGAGCTCTAAATAAAGATTTACAGACGATTTAGTGTGGATATGCTAAGTTGATCAGCCAGTTAAAATGATCATTCTAAATTGATAATTGGTGCTCATTGAGTAAAGGCTTACAAATGAAGCATAATGTATGGCATAATAGAGTCTAGGATAGATTGGATTACTTAGATGCTTTATCGTATCTATTTCTGTCTCAAATGTTTTTCACAATATAGAAAATTGAGCTAGCCTAACGTGGACATTGGATTTGTGTCATTATGAGCTATAATTCAAAAGTTGTGGACGGTATAGTGCACACATGTCAAGTTGATTGTCTAGTTAAAAGGATCATTATAAACTCATCATTGGTGCTCATTTAGTTAAAGCTTATAAATGAATCATAATGCATGGCATCACACAGTTTGGAATAGATTGGATTACTTAGATGAATTGTCATATCTATTTTTGTCTCAAATTTTGACAAAATATAGAAAATTGAGGTAGCTTAACGTGGACATTGGATTCGTGTCATTATGACCTCTAAATCAAACATTACGGACGATTTAGGACGGACATGTCAGGTTGATCGGCCACTTAAAATGATCATTCTTAACTGATCATTCGTGGTCATTGAGTAAAGGCTTATCAATGAAGCGTAATGCATGGCATCACGTAGCTCAGGATACATTGGATTACTTGAATGCTTTGTCATATCTTTTTCTGTCACAAATTTTCTCACCATATAGAAAATTGAGCAAGCTTAACATGGGCACTGGATTCGTTTTATTATAAGCTTCAAAGTTATGGACGATTTATTGTAGACATGTCAAGTTAATCCGGGAGTTAAAACGATCATTCTAAACTAATCAGTAGTGCTCATTGAGTAAAGACTTATAAATGAAACATATTTCATAGAATCACACTATTCAGGATATATTGGATTACTTGGACTCTTTGTCGTACCTATTTCTGTCTAAAATTTTGTCATAACATAACAAATTGAGCTAGCTTAATGTGGGCATTGGATTCGTATCACTCTGAGGTCTAATCAAAAGTTAAGGAAGATTTAGTGTGGTCACGTCAAGTTGATCGGCACTTTGTCGTCTATATTTCAGTTTAGAGAGATAATTTTTTCAAAATATAGAAAACTGAGCTAGCTTAACGTGGTCATTGGATTCGTGTCATTCTTAGCTCTAAACTGTGGACATGTAAAGTTTCTAGGCCAGTTAAAGTGATCTCTCTAAACTGATCATTGGTGGTGATAAAGTAAATGCTTATAAATGAAGCATAAAGCATGGCATTACGAAGTTCGGGATAGATTTGATTACTTGGACGCTTTATTGTCTCTTATTCTATCTCAAATTTTGTAAAAATATAGATAATTGAGCTAGCTTAACATGCGCATTGGATTTGTGTCATTCAGAACCCTATATCAAAAGTTATCTGCGAGTTAAAGTGATCATTCAAGACTGATCATTGGTACTAATTGAGTAAAGCCTTACAAATGAAGCATAATACGGTTTTTCGTATCTTTTTTGTTTCAAATTTTGTCACATTATAGAATATTGTAATAGCTTAACGTGGGAATTGGATTCGTGAAATTTTGAGCTATAAATCAAAAGTTATGGACGATTTAGTGCGGGCATGTCAAGTTGATCGGCCAGTTAAAGTAATCATTCTAAACTCATCATTGGTGCTCATTAAGTAAAGGCTTAAAAATATAGCATAATGAATGCCATCACACACTTTGGTATAGATTGGATTACTTGAATGCCGTTTTGTATCTATTTTTGTCTTAAGTTTTGTTACAATATAGAAAATAGAGCTATTTTACCGTGGGAATTGGATTCGTGTCATTCTGGTCTCTAAATCAAAAGTTACGGACGATTTAGTCCGGACATCTCAAGTTGATCGGCCAGTTAAAAATGATCATTCCTAACTGATCATTGGAGCCCATAGAGTAAAGGCTTATAAATGATGCATAATGCATGGCATCACGCAGTACGGGATAGATTGGATTACTTGGACGATTTTCCGTATCTATTTTTGTCTCAAATTTTGTTATAGTATAGAAAATTGAGCTAGCTTAACATGGGCATTGGATTCGTGTCAGCATGAGCTCTAAATCATAAATTACAGATAATTTAGTGCGGACATTTCAAGTTGATCGGGAAGTTAAAGTGATCATTCTAAACTAATCATTCGTGCTCATTGAGTAAAGACTTATAAATGTAGCATAATGCATGGCATCACCCAGTTCGGGATAGATTGGATTACTTGGATGCTTTTTTGTATCTATTTATGTCTCATTTTTTGTCACAATATAGAAAACTGAGATAGCTTAACGTGGGCATAATTTGATTCATGTCAATTCAGAGATCTAAATCAAAAGTTACGTACGATTTAATGTGGACATGTCAAAACTGATCATTGGTGCTCATTAAGTAAATACTTATAAATAAAGCGTAATGCATGGCATCAATCATATTGGATAGATTGGATTACCTGGACGTTTTGTTTTCTCTATTTTTGTCACAAATTTTGTTGAAATATAGAAAATAAAGCTAGCTTAATGTGGGTGTTGGATTCGTGTCATTATGACCTCTAAATCAAAAGTTATGGATGATTTAGTGCGGATATGTCAGGTTGATCATCTAGTTAAATTGATCATTCTTAGTTGATCATTGGTGATCATTGAGTAAAGGCTTATAAATGAAGCGAATGCATGGCATCACCCACTTTGGGATACATTGGATAACTTGGACGCTTTGTCGTATCTTTTTCTGTATCAAATTTTGTCACAATATCGAATATGGAGCTAGCTTAACGTGGGCATTGGATTCATGTTATTATGAGCTATAACTCAAACGTTATGGAAAATTTAGTGCAGACATGACAAGTTGATCCGCCAATTTAAATGAACATTCTACACTGATCATTGGTTCTCACTGAGTAAAAGCTTAGAAATGAAGCATAATGCATAGAATCACGACGTTCAGAATAGGTTGGATTACTTGGATGCCTTGTTGTATCTATTTTTGTCTCAAATTTTGTCACAATACAGAAAATTGAGTTAGCTTAACGTAGGCACTGGATTCTAGTCATTCCGAGCTATAAATCAAAAGTTACAGATGATTTAGTGCAGACATGTCAAGTTGATCGGAAAGTTAAAATGATCATTATTAACTTATCATTGAGGATTATTGAGTAAAGGCTTATAAATGAAACATAATACATGACATCACACATTTCTAGATAGATTGGATTACTTGGACCCTATGTCGTATCTATTTTTGTCTATAATTTTATCAAAATATAGAAAACTGATCTAGCTGAATGTGAGCATTGGATTCGTGTCATCCTGAGCACTAAATCAAAAGTTAAGTATGATTTAGTGCGGAAATGTCAAGTTGATCAGCCAGTTAAAGTGATCATTCTGAACTAATCATTGGTGCTCAGTGAGTAAAGGCTTACAAATGAAGCATAATGAATGGCATAACACAGTTTTGGCTAGATTGGATTACTTGGACACTTTTTCGTATCTATTTCTGTCTCAAATTTTGTCACAATATAAAAAATTGAGCTAGTTAACGTGGGAATTGGCGTGTTATTTTGAGCTCTAAATCAAAAGTTATGGACGATTTAGTGCGGACATGTCAAGTTGATCGGGCAGTTAAGTGATCATTCTAAACTACTCATTTGTGCTCATTAAGTAAAGTCTTATAAATGTAGCATAATGCATGTCATCATGCAGTTCGGGATAGACTGGATTACTTGAATGCTTTGTCATATCTATTTTTGTCTTAAATTTTGTCATAATTCAGAAAATTGTGTTAGCTTAACGGGGGAATTGAATTCGGGTCATTCTGAGCTTTAAATCAAAAATTATGGACAATTTAGTGCAGACATGTCAAGTTGATAGACAAGTTAAAATGATCATTCTTAACTGATCATTGGTGCTTATTGAGTAAAGGCTTATAAATGAAACATAATACATGGCATCACACAGTTCGGGATAGATTGGATTACTTGGACACTTTGTCACCTCATTTTCTGTCTATAATTTTTCAAAATATAGAAAATTAAGCTAGCTTAACGTGGGCATTGGATTCGTGTCATTCTGAGCTCTAAATTATAAGTTACGGACGGTTTAGTGCGGACATGTCAAGTTGATTGGCCTGTTAAATTGATCATTCGAAACTGATCATTGGTGCAAAATGAGTAAACTGTTATGAAAGAAGCATAAAGCATGGCATCACTAAGTTTGGGATAGATTGGATTATTGGGATGCTTTGTCGTCACTATTTCTATCTCAAATTTTTTCAAAATATAGAAAATTAAGCTAGATTAACGTGGTCATTGGATTAATGTCATTCCGAGGTCTAAATCAAAAGTTACATTCAATTTAGTGCAGACATGTCATGTTGATAGGCCAATCAATATGAATATTCTAAACTGATCATTAGTGTTCATTAAGTAAGGGCTTATAAATTAAGCATAATGCATGGCATCACGCAGTTTTGGCTAGATTGGATTACTTGGACGCTTTTTCGTATCTATTTCTGTCTCAAATTTTATGACAATATAGAAAATTGAGCAAGCTTAACCTGGGCATTGGATTCGTGTCATTCTGAGCTCTAAGTCAAAAGTTACATACGACTTAGTGGGGACATGTGAAGTTGATCGGCCTATTAAAATGATCATTTTTAACTGATCATTGGTGCCCATAGAGTGAAGGCTTATAAATGAAGTATAATGAATGCCATCACGCAGTTCCGGATAGATTGGATTACTTGGACTCTTTTTCGTATCTTTTTTTTTCTCCACTTTTGTCACAACATAAAAAATTGAGCTAGCTTAACATGGGTATTGGATTCGCGTTAGTCTGAGCTCTAAATCTTAAGTTACGGATAATTTAGTGCGGACATGTCAAGTTCATCAGCTAGTTAAAATGATCATTCTTAACCGATCATTGTGCTCATTAATTAAAAGCTTATAAATGAAGCATAATGCATGACATCACGGACTTTGGAATAGATTAGAATATTTGGACACTTTTTCATCTCTATTTCTGTCTATAATTTTTTCATAATATAGAAAATTGAGCTAGCTTAACGTGGGCATTGGATTCTTGTCATTCTTAGCTCTAAATCATAAGTTACAGATGATTTAGTGCGGACATGTAAAATTTCTAGGACATTTAAAGTGATCATTCTAAACTGACCATTGGTGCTTTTAAAGTAAACACTTATAAATGAAGCATAAAACATGGCATTACGAAGTTCAGGATAGATTAGATTACTTGGATGCTTTGTCGTCTCTACTTGTTTCTCAAATTTTTTCAAAATATAGAAAATTGAGCTAGCTTAACGTGAGCATTGGATTCTTGTCATCCTGAGCACTAAATCAAAAGTTAAGTACGAGTTAGTGCAGAAATGTCAAGTTGATCAGCCAGTTAAAGTGATCATTCTTAACTAATCATAGGTGCTTAGTGAGTAAAGGCTTACAAATGAAGCATAATGAATGGCATAACACAGTTTTGGCTAGATTGGATTACTTGGACACTTTTTCGTATCTATTTATGTCTCAAATTTTTTCAGAATATAAAAATTTGAGCTAGTTAACATGGGAATTGGCGTGTCATTCTGAGCTCTAAATCAAAAGTTATGGACAATTTAGTGCGGACATGATACAAGCCTTGATTCAAGGATGTATGCGCGTGGGCTGTTTGTAGAAGATTAGGTGAGAAACTCAACCTTAGGCTTCTGGATAGGGGTTTTCTGGTTGGTAAACGATGGAAGGGTGAAGTGAACCACACGAGGGGTGATGAACCTCGTGATAAATCACAAACTTAGAGCTAGGAGGGCTGGTCTCAACTAGGTTCTAAGCGCACAAGTCTCTCTTGAGAGAAAGCTCGTAGGGAAAAGTTCTACTTTATTAATAATCAAAAAGTTGTCGAACTACAATGCTGGAAGGAGCCTTATTAATATGCTCGACAGCTTGACCTTCTAGGGTCGACACAAATAAAGAAAAGGAAAGTTTACAAAAGTGCACAAAAGGAAAAAAATACAAAAGTGTATAACCGAAAAAGGACCTATTCCTAAAATGTTCTTGACTCAAAATGTAAAGCAACTAGATCCTACCCTGCAAAACAGAAAGAGGCATATATTCGAATGTAAACTTACCTTAACTCACCTCACGGCCAAGAAATGGAAGGTGGCCGTCCTTGTGGCATGCACGCGCCTTGCTCCTAGTCTTCGACTTGGAGTAGGGTTAAATATCTTTGGGCCCTGACCTCTCTTGCCACTAAAGCCCAAGTCTCTGATGTTCCTTGTGTTGTTGAGAAGCCTTTGGACTCTAATTTGCTCTTCTGGTCCATTGTCCTTAGCTGCTCTTCCTCTAGAAGCTTGTCGACCCATAAGCTGAATTTGTGGAAGAGTGCTCTTGATCTGCTTCTTGTCATTGCTCCTGGAGGTACCACTGGCAAAGATACTTCCTCTAAGTGCATGTCCTGGAGCTGGTAGCTCATTTGGTCCGAGTCCTCTTGTGTAGAAGTGGAAGTGTGCATGTACTCGGCTGGATGGCCTGTACCGGCTGGATTATGGGCGGTACTGGCCGGAATGACTTCAGGACCGGCCAAGTTGATCCCGGAGTCGGCGGTGTCATCAGGGGGACCGGCGGTGTCATTCACGTCCCCACCAAGTGTGCCGGAAGCTTGGGCCTCTCCGCCGGCGATGTTGACCGGTCTGGTCCTATAGGTCGACGGTCCGGCGGTACTGTCTGGTCCGGCAGGCGCGCCAGATGGTCCTGCTGTCTCGGGCAAGCTTCCTGGTGGGCCAGTATGGTCTCCTGGCTAGATGTACGACCTGATGTCATCATCAGGACATGTCAAGTTGATCGGGCACTTAAAGTGATCATTCTAAACAAATCATTTGTGCTCATTAAGCAAAGTCTTATAAATGTAGCATAATGCATGCCATCATGCAGTTCGGGATAGATTAGATTACTTGAACGCTTTGTCATATCTATTTTGTCTTAAATTTTGTCATAATTCATAAAATTGAGTGTGCTTAACGTGGGAATTGGATTCGTGTCATTCGGAGCTCTAAATCAAAAATTACAGACAATTTAGTGCAGACATGTCAAGTTTATAGACAAGTTAAATGATCATTCTTAACTGATCATTGGTGCTTATTGAGTAAAGGCTTATAAATGAAACATAATACATGGCCTCACACAGTTCGGGATAGATTGAGTTACTTGGACGCTTTGTCACCTCATTTTCTGTCTATAATTATTTCAAAATATAGAAAATTAAGCTAGCTTAACGTGGACATTTGATTCGTGTCATTCGGAGCTCTATATAATAAGTTACGGACGGTTTAGTGCAGAAATGTCAAGTTGATTGGCCTGTTAAATTGATCATTCTAAACTGATCATTGGTGCAAAATAAGTAAACTCTTACAAAGAAGCATAAAGCATGGCATCACTAAGTCTGGGATAGATTGGATTATTTGGATGCTTTGTCATCACTATTTCTATCTCAAATTTTGTCAAAATATAGAAAATTGAGCTAGATTAACGTGGTCATTGGATTAATGTCATTCCGAGGTCTAAATCAAAAGTTACATTCAATTTAGTGCGGACATGTCATGTTCATAGGCCAATCAATATGAATATTCTAAACTGATCATTAGTGTTCATTAAGTAAGGGCTTATAAATTTAGCATAATGCATGGCATCACGCAGTTTTGGCTAGATTGGATTACTTGGACGCGTTTTCGTATCTATTTCTGTCTCAAATTTTATGACAATATAGAAAATTGAGGAAGCTTAACGTGGGCATTGGATTCGTGTCATTCTGAGCTCTAAGTCAAAAGTTACATACGATTTAGTGCGGACATGTGAAGTTGATCGGCCTATTAAAATGATCATTCTTAACTAAGCATTGGTGCCCATAGAGTAAAGGCTTATAAATGAAGTGTAATGAATGCCATCACGCAGTTCCGGATAGATTGGATTACTTGGACGCTTTTTTGTATCTTTTTTTTCTCAAATTTTGTCACAACATAAAGAACTGAGCTAGCTTAACATGGGTATTGGATTCGTGTTAGTGTGAGCTCTAAATCTTAAGTTACAGATAATTTAGTGCGGACATGTCAAGTTCATCAGCTAGTTAAAATGATCATTCTTAACTGATCATTGTGCTCGTTAATTAAAAGCGTATAAATGAAGCATAATGCATGACATCACGGACTTTGGAATAGATTAGAATATTTGGACACTTTTTTCATCTCTATTTCTGTCTATAATTTTTTCATAATATAGAAAATTGAGCTAGCTTAACGTGGGCATTGGATTCTTGTCATTCTTAGCTCTAAATCATAAGTTACAGATGATTTAGTGTGGACATGTAAAATTTCTAGGACATTTAAAGTGATCATTCTAAACTGACCATTGGTGCTTTTAAAGTAAACACTTATAAATGAAGCATAAAACATGGCATTACGAAGTTTGGGACAGATTAGATTACTTGGATGCTTTGTCGTCTCTACTTGTTTCTCAAATTTATTCAAAATATAGAAAATTGCGCTAGCTTAACGTGAGCATTGGATTCGGGTCATCCTGATCACTAAATCAAAAGTTAAGTACGATATAGTGCGGAAATGTCAAGTTGATCAGCCAGTTAAAGTGATCATTCTGAACTAATCATTGGTGCTCAGTGAGTAAAGGCTTACAAATGAAGCATAATGAATGGCATAACACAGTTTTGGCTAGATTGGATTACTTGGACACTTTTTCGTATCTATTTCTGTCTCAAATTTTTTCACAATATAAAAATTTGAGCTAGTTAACATGGGAATTGGCGTGTCATTCTGAACTCTAAATCAAAAGTTATGGACAATTTAGTGCGGACATGTCAAGTTGATAGGGCACTTAAAGTGATCATTCTAAACAAATCATTTGTGCTCATTAAGCAAAGTCTTATAAATGTAGCATAATGCATGCCATCATGCAGTTCGGGATAGATTGGATCACTTGAACGCTTTGTCATATCTATTTTTGTCTTAAATTTTGTCATAATTCAGAAAATTGAGTGTGCTTAACGTGGGAATTGGATTCGTGTCATTCGGAGCTCTAAATCAAAAATTACAGACGATTTAGTGCAGATATGTCAAGTTGATAGACAAGTTAAAATGATCATTCTTAACTGATCATTGGTGCTTATTGAGTAAAGGCTTATAAATGAAACATAATACATGGCATCACACAGTTCGGGATAGATTGAATTACTTGGACGCTTTGTCACCTCATTTTCTGTCTATAAGTTTTTCAAAATATAGAAAATTAAGCTAGCTTAACGTGAGCATTTGATTCGTGCCATTCGGAGCTCTAAACAATAAGTTACAGACGGTTTAGTGCGGAAATGTCAAGTTGATTGGCCTGTTAAATTGATCATTCTAATCTGATCATTGGTGCAAAATAAGTAAACTCTTATAAAGAAGCATAAAGCATGGCATCACTAAGTTTGGGATAGATTGGATTATTTGGATGCTTTGTCGTCACTATTTCTATCTCAAATTTTGTCAAAATATAGAAAATTGAGCTTGTGGGCATTGGATGAATGTCATTCCGATGTCTAAATCAAAAGTTACATTCAATTTAGTGCGGACATGTCATGTTGATAGGCCAATCAATATGAATATTCTAAACTGATCATTAGTGTTCATTAAGTAAGGGCTTATAAATTAAGAGTAATGCATGGCATCGCGCAGTTTTGGCTAGATTGGATTACTTGGACGCTTTTCGTATCTATTTCTGTCTCAAATTTTATGACAATATAGAAAATTGAGCAAGTTTAACGTGGGCATTGGATTCATGTCATTTTGAGCTCTAAATCAAAAGTTATAAACGATTTAGTGCAGACATGTGAAGTTGACCAGCCTGTTAAAGTGATCATTGGTGCCCATAGAGTAAAGGCTTATAAATGAAGCATAATGAATGCCATCATGCAGTTCCGGATAGATTGGATTACTTGGACGCTTTTTCGTATCTTTTTGTCTCAAATTTTGTCACAATATAGAATATTGAGCTAGCTTAACGTGGGTATTGGATTCGTGTCAGCCTGAGCTCTTAATCTTAAGTTACGGATGATTTAGTGTGGACATATCAAGTTGATCGGCCAGTTAAAATGATTATTCTTAACTGATCATTGGTTCTCATTAATTAAAAGCTTATAAATGAAGCATAATACATGGCATCACACACTTTGGAATAGATTGGATTATTTGGACACTTTTTTGTCTCTATTTCTGTCTATAATTTTGTCAAAATATAGAAAATTGAGCTAGTTTAACGTGGGCATTGTATTCGTGTCATTCTTAGCTCTAAATCATAAATTACAGATGATTTAGTGCGGACATGTAAAGTTTCTAGGCCAGTTAAAGTTATCATTGTAAACTGACCATTGGTGCTGATAAAGTAAGGCTTATAAATGAAGCATAAAGCATGTCATTACGAAGTTCAGGATAGATTAGATTACTTGGATGCTTTGTCGCCTCTACTTCTTTCTCAAATTTATTCAAAATATAGAAAATTGATCTAGCTTAACATGAGCATTGGATTCGTGTCATTCCAAGGTCTAAATCAAAAGTTACATACGATTTAGTGCGGACGTGTCAAGTTGATAGACCAATTAATATGATTATTCTAAAACAATCATTGGTGCTCTTTGAGCAGAGTCTTATGAATGAAGCATAATGAATGGCATTAGACAGTTTCAGAGAGATTGAATTACTTGGACGGTCTTTCGTATCTATTTCTGTCTCTATTTTTGTCTATTATTTTTAAACTCTAGAAAATTGAGCTAGCTTAACGTAGGCATTGGATTCGTGTCATTTTGAGCTCTAAATCATAAGTTACGAATGATTTATTGCGGACATGTCAAGTTGATTGGCCAGTTAAAGTGGTCATTCTAAACTGATTATTGGTGCAGATTAAGTAAACGCTTATAAAAGAAGCATAAAACATGGCATCACGAAGTTAGGTATACATTGGATTACTTGTATGCTTTGTCATCTCTATTTCTATCTCAATTTTTTTCAAAATATAGAAAATTGAGCTAGCTTAATTTGGGAAATGGATTCTTGTCATTCCGAGGTCTAAATCAACAGTTACATATGATTTAGTGTGGACATGTCAAGTTGATCAGCCAGTTAAAATGATTATTCTAAACTGTTCAATAGTGCTCATTGAATAAAGGCTTATAAATGAAGCATAATGCATGGCATAACACAGTTTTGGCTAGACTGGATTACTTGGATGGTTTTCATATCTATTTTTGTCTCAAATTTGGTCACAATATGGAAAATTGAGCCTACTTAACGTGGGCATTGGAATCGTATCATTCTGAGCTCTAAATCAAAAGTTACAAACATGTCAATTTGTTCGGATAGTTAAAATGATCATTCTTAACTTATCATTGGTGTTCACTAAGTAAAGTATTATAAATGAGACAAAATGCATGGCATCACCCAATTCGGGGTAGATTGGAATACTTGGATGCTTTGTCGTATCTATTTTTGTCTCTAATTTGGTCACAATATAGAAAGTTGAGCAAGCTTAATGTAGGCATTGGGTTCGTGTCATTCTGAGCTCTAAATAAAAAATTACGGACCATTTAGTGTGGATATGTCAAGTTCTTAACTGCTTATTGGTGCTCATTGAGTAAAGGCTTATAAATGAAACATAATGCATGGCATCACATAGTTCAAAATAGATTGGATTACTTGGACGCTTTGTCGTATCTATTTCTATCTCAAATTATGTCACAATTTACAAAATTGAGCTAGCTTAACGTGGGCATTGGATTCGTCTCAGTCTGAGCTCTAAATCATAAGTTACAGACTATTTAGTGCAGAAATGTCAAGTTGATCAGCCAGTTCAACTGATCATTCTAAACTGATCATTTGTCCTTGCTGAGTAAAGATTTATAAATGAAGCATAATGCATGGGATCACGCAATTTGTGATAGATTGAATTACTTGGACGTTTTTTGTATCTATTTCTATCTAAAATTTTGTCAAAATATAAAAAATAAATCTAGCTTAACGTGGGCATTGGATTCGTGTCGTTATGAGCTATAAATAATAAGTTACGGACGATTTTGTACGGACATGCCAAGTTGATCGGTCCGTTAAAGTGATCATTCTTAGCTGATCATTGGTCCTCATTGAGTAAAGGCTTATAAATGAAGCATAATGCATGGCATCACGCGGTTTTGGCCAGATTGGATTACATGAATGCATTTTCGTATCTGTTTCTATCTCAAATTTTTTTACAATATAGAAAATTTAGCTACCTTAACGTGGGCACTGGATCCGTGTCATTCTGAGCTATAAATCAACATTTACGGACAATTTAGTGTGGTTATTTCAAGTTTATCGAGCAGTTAAAGTGATCATTTAAACTGATCATTGGTGCTCATTGAGTAAAGGCTTATAAATGAAGCATAATGCATGGGATCACGTAGTTTTGGCTAGATTGAATTACTTCAATGGTTTTTCGTACCTATTTCGGTCTCAACTTTTGTCCTAATATAGAAAATGGAGCTGTCCTTAACATGGGTATTGGATTCGGGTTATTCTGAGCTCTAATTCAAAAGTTACGGAAAATTTAGTGCGGACATGTCAAGTTGATCGCTTAATTAAAGTGATCATTCTAAACTGATCATTGGTGCTCATTGAGTAAGGGCTTATAAATGGAGCATAGTGCATGGCATCACACAGTTTTGGCTAGCTTAACGTGGCTATTGGATTCGTGTTAGTTTGAACTCTAAATCATAAGTTAAGAACGATTTAATGCGGACATATCAAGTTGATCGGCATGTTAAAGTGATCATTCTAAACTGATCATTGGTGCTCATTGAGTAAAGGCTCATAAGTGAAACATAATACATGATATCACGTAGTTTTAGAAAGATTTTATTACTTGGATGACTTGTTGAAGGATTTTAGTCTTAAAATTTATCACAATATTAAAAATTAAGGTAGTTTAACGTGGACATTGGATTTGTGTCAATCTGATCTCTAAATCAAAAGTTACGGACGATTTAGTGCGGATATGTCAAGTTGATTGGCCAGTTAAAATGATCATTATAAACTAATCATTGGTTCCCATAGAGTAAAAGCTTATAAAAGAAGCATAAAGCATGGCATCACGAAGTTTGGGATAGATGGGATTACTTGGATGCTTTGTCATCTCTATTTCTATCTCAAATTTTGTTAAAATATAGAAAATTGAACTAGATTAACGTGGGGATTCGATTCGTATCATTCTGAGCTTTAAATCAAAACTTACGGACGATTTAGTGCAGACATGTCAAGTTGTTCGGCCAGTTAAAATGATCATTCTTAACTGATCATTAGTTTTCATTGATTAAAAGCTTATAAATGAAGCATAATGCATGACATCACGCAGTTTGGGATAGATTGGATTACTTGGACGCTTTGTCGTCTTTATTTTTGTCTCAAATTTTGTCACGATATAGAAAATTGAGCTAGCTAAGCGTGAGCATTGGATTTGTGTCAATTCTAAGATATAAATCAAAAGTTGCGGAGGATTTAATGTGGACATGTCAAGTTAATCGGCCATGAAAAATGATATTGATCATTGGTGCTCATTAAGTAAATGCTTATAAATGAATCATAATCCATGGCATCACGCAGTCTGGGATAGATTGGATTACTTGGACACTTTGTCGTATCTATTTATGTCTATAATTTTGTAACAATATAGAAAATTGAACTAGATTTACGTTGGCACTGGATTCGTGTCATTCTGATCTCTATATCAAAACATACCGACGATTTAGTGCGAATATGTCAAGTTGAGTGGCCTGTTAAAGTGATCATTATAAATTGATCATTGGTGCTCACTAAGTAAAGGCTAATAAATAAAGCATAATGCATGATATCAAGCAGTTTGGATAGATTTGATTACTTGGATGCTTTGTTGTCTCTAATTCTATCTCGACTTTTTTCCAAATATAGAAAACTGAGCTAGCCTAACATGGGCATTGGATTCGTGTCATTATGACCTCTAAATCAAAATTTATGGACAATTTAGTGCGAATATGTCAGGTTGATCGGCTAGTTAAAATGATCATTCTCAACTGGTCAATGGTGCTCACTGAGTGAAGGCTTATAAATGAAGCGAATGCATGCATCACGTAGTTCGGGATAAATTGGATTACTAGGACGCTTTGTAATATCTTTTTCTGTATCAAATTTTTGTCAAAATCTAGAATATTGAGCTAGCTTAACGTGGGCATTGGATTTCTGTCATTATGAGGTATAAATCAAAAGTTATGGACGGTTTAGTGCAGACGTGTCAAGTTGATCTGCGTGTTCAAATGAACATTCTAAACCAATCAATGGTGCTCACTGAGTCAAGGCTTATAAATGAAGCATAATGCATAGAATCACGTAGTTTATGATAGATTGGATTACTTGGACTCTTTGTTGTACCTATTTCGGTCTCAAATTTTGTCACAATATAGAAAATTGAGCTAGTTTAATGTGGCCATTGTATTCGTGTCATTCTGAGCTCTAAATAAAAAGTTAAGGATGATTTAGTGCAGATATGTCAAGGTGATCTGCTAGTTAAAATGACCAGTCTTAACTGATCATTGATGCTTATTGAGTAAATACTTATAAATGAAACATAATGCCTGGCATCACACAGTTAAGGATAGATTGTATTACTTGGATGCTTTGTCATCTCTATTTATGTCTATAATTTTATCAAAATATAGAAAACTAAGCTAGCTTAACGTGAGCATTGGATTCGTGTAATTCTGAGCTCTAAATCAAGAGTTAAGGATGATTTAGTGCGGACATGTCAAGTTGATCGGCCAGTTAAAGTGATCATTCTAATCTGATCATTGGTGCTCATTGAGTAAAGGCTTACAAATGAAACATAATGCATGACATCACACAGTGTTGGCTAAATTGGATTACTTGGACACTTTTTGTATCTATTTCGGTCTCAAATTTTGTCACAATATTTAATTGGGCTAGCTTAACGTGGGAATTGGATTCGTGTCATTCAGAGCTCTAAATCAAAAGTTATGGATGATTTTGTGCGGACATGTCCTGTTGGTAGGCCACTTAATATGACTATTCTAAACTGATCATTAGTGCTCATTGAGTAAGGGCTTATAAGTTAAGCATAATAATGGCATCACGCTGTTTTGGTTAGATTGGACTACTTGGATACTTTTTCGTATCTATTTATGTTTCAAATTTCGTCACAATATAGAAAATTGAGCCAGCTTAACGTGGGCATTGGATTCGTATCATTATGAGCTCTAAATCAAAAATTACGAACGATATAGTGCAGACATGTCAAGTTTATTGGCCAGTTAAAATGATCTATCTTAACTGATCATTGGTGCCCATAGAGTAAAAGGTTATAAATCAAGCATAATGCATGGCATCACGCAGTACGGGACAGACTGGATTACATGGATGCTTTGTCGTATTTATTTCTTTATAAAATTTTGTCACAATATAGAAAATTTAGCTAGCTTAACGTGGGCATTGGATTCGTGTCAGTCTCAGCTATAAATCATAAGTTACGGAAGATTTAGTGAAGACATGTCATGTTGATCGACAATATAAAGTGATCATTCTAATCTGATCATTGGTGCTCATTGAGTAAAGGCTTACAAAAGAAGCATAATGCATGGCATCACACAGTTTTGGCTAAATTGGATTACTTGGACACTTTTTCGTAGCTCTTTCTATCTCAAATTTTCTAACAATATTGAAAATTGGGCTAGCTTAACGTGCGAATTGGATTCGTGTCATTCACAGCTCTAAATCAAAACTTATGGACGATTTTATGCGGACATGTCAAATTGATAGCCCAGTTAAAGTGATCATTCTAAACTGATCATTGGTGATCATTAAGTAAAGGCTTATAAATGTAACATAATACATGCCATCATGCAGTTCGGAATAGATTGGATTACTTGGACACTTTGTCGTATCTATTTGTCGTAAATTTTGTAACAATACAGAAAATTGAGTTAGCTTAACGTGGGCATTGAATTCGTATCATTCTGAGCTCTAAATCAAAAGTTAAGGACGATTTAGTGCGGATATGTCAAGTTTATCGGCTGGTTAAAATGATCAGTCTTAACTGATCACTGGTGCTTATTAAGAAAAGTTTATAAATGAAACATAATGCCTGGCATCACACAGTTCAGGATAGATTGGATTACTTGCACGCTTTGTCGTCTCTATTTCTGTCTATATTTTATCAAAATATAGAAAATTAAGCTAGCTTAACGTGAGCATTCGCTTCGTGTAATTCTGAGCACTAAATCAAGAGTTAAGGACGATTTAGTGCGGACATGTCAAGTTGATCGGCCAGTTAAAGTGATCATTCTAATCTAATCATTGGTGCTCATTGACTAAAGGCTTACAAATGAAGCATAATGCATGGAATCACGCAGTTTTGGCTAAATGGGATTACTTGGACATTTTTTTGTATCTATTTTGGTCTCAAATTTTGTCACAATATTAAAAATTGGACTAGCTTAACGTGGGAGTTGGATTCGTGTCATTTAGAGCTCTACATAAAAAGTTATGGATAATTTTGTGCGGACATGTCATGTTAGTAGGCATAATATGACTATTGTAAACTGATTATTATTGCTCATTGAGTAAGGGCTTATAAGTTAAGCATAATCATGGCATCACGCAGTTTTGGTTAGATTGGATTACTTGGATTCTTTTGTCGTATTTATTTCTGTTTCAAATTTTTTCACAATATTGAAAATTGAGCCAGCTTAACCTGGGCGTTGCATTCGTATCATTATGAGCTCTAAATCAGAAATTACGAACGATTTAGTGCGGACATGTCAAGTTGATCGGCCAGTTAAAAATGATCTATCTTAACTGATCACTGGTGCCCATAAAGTAAAGGGTTACAAATGAAGCAGAATGCATGGCATCACGCCGTACGGGACAGACTGGATTACATGGATGCTTTGTCGTATTTATTTCTCTTTAGTCACAATATAGAAAATGTAGCTAGCTTAACGTGGGCATTGGATTCGTGTCAGTCTCAGCAATAAATCATAAGTTACGGATGATTTAGTGCAGACATGTTAAGTTGATCGGCCAGTTAAAGTGATCATTCTAATCTGATCATTGGTGCTCATTGAGTAAAGGCATACAAAAGAAGCATAATGCATGGCATCATGCAGTTCTGGCTAAATTGGATTACTTGGACACTTTTTCATATCTCTTTCTATCTCAAATTTTCTCACAATATTGAAAATTCGGCTAGCTTAACGTGGGAATTGGATTCGTGTCATTCACAGCTCTAAATCAAAAGTTATGGACGATTTTATGCGGACATGTCAAATTGATCGGCCAGTTAAATTGATCATTCTAAGCTGATCATTGGTGGTCATTAAGTAAAGGCTTATAAATGTAACATAATACATGCCATCATGCAGTTTGGAATAGATTGGATTATTTGGACGCTTTGTCGTATCTATTTGTCATAAATTTTGTAACAATACAGAAAATTGAATTAGCTTAACTTGGGCATTAGATTCGTGTCATTTTGAGCTCTAAATCAAAAGTTAAGTATGATTTAGTCCGGATATGTCAAGTTTATCGACTAGTTAAAATGGTCAGTCTTAACTGATCATTGGTGCTTATTGAGTAAATGCTTATAAATGAAACATAATGACTGGCATCACACAGTTCAGGATAGATTGGATTACTTGGACGCTTTGTCGTCCCTATTTCTGTCTATAATTTTATCAAAATATAGAAAACTAAGCTAGCTAATTGGATTCGTGTCATTCAGAGCTCCAAATCATAAGTTACAGATGATTTAGTGCGAACATGTCAAGTTGATCAGCAAGTTAAAATGATCATTCTTAACTAATAATTGGTGTTCAATGATTAAAATGTTATAAATGAAGCATAATGCATAGCATCACACAGTTTAGGATAGATTGGATAACTTGGACGATTTGTCATCTCTATTTTTGTCTATGATTTTTTCAAAATATAAAACATTGAGCTAGCTTAACGTGGACATTGGATTCGTGTCATTCTGAGCACTAAATCATCACTTACGGACGATTTAGTGTGAACATGTCAAGTTGATCGGCCAATTAAAGTGATCATTCTAAAATGATCATTGGTATAGATTAAGTAAACACTTATAAAAGAAGAATAAAGCATGGTATCACGAAATTTGGGATAGATTGGATTACTTGGATGCTATGTCGTCTCTATTTCTATCTCAAATTTTGTTAAAATATAGAAAATTGAGCTACCTTAACGTGGGCATTGGATTCATTTCATCCCAAGGTCTAAATCAAAAGTTATATACAATTTAGTGCGGACATGTCATGTTGATATGCCAGTTAATATGACTATTCTAAATTGATCATAATCATGGTATCACGCAGTTTTGGTTAGATTGGATTACTGGGATGCTATTTCGTATCTATATCTGTCTCAAATTTTGTCATAATATAGAAAATTGAGCCAACTTAACGTGGGCATTGGATACGTGTCATTCTGAGATTTAAATAAAAAGTTACGAACGATTTAGTGCTTTCATGTCAAGTTATTGGCCAGTTAAAATGATCAATCTTAACTGATCAGTGGTGCCCATCAAGTAAAGGCTTATAAATGAAGCATAATGCATGGCATCTCGCAGTACGGGATAGACTGGATTACTTGGACGCCTTGTCGTATTTATTACGGCCTAAAATTTTGTCACAATATAGAAACTTGAGCTAGCTTAATGTGGGCATTGGATTCATGTCTGTCTGAGCTCTAAATCATAAGTTACATATGATTTAGTGCAGAAATGTCAAGTTGATCGGCCAATTAAAATGATCTTTCTTAACAGATCACTGGTGCGCTCATTGCTTAAAAGGTTATAAGTGAAGCATAATGTATGACATCACGCATTTTGGAATAGATCGGATTATTTAGACACTTTGTCGTCTCTATTTCTGTCTATAATTTTGTCGAAATATAGAAAATGGAGGTAGTTTAACGTGGGCATTGGATTCGTGTCATTCTTAGCTCTAAATCATAAGTTACGGACAAATTAGTGCGGACATGTAAAGTTGCTAGGGCAGTTAAAGTGATCATTCTAAACTGATCATTGGTGTTGATAAAGTAAATGCTTATAAATGAAGCTTAAAGCATGGCATTACAAAGTTCCGGGTAGATTGGATTACTTGGACGCTCTGTCGTCTCTACTTTTATCTCAAATTTTGAAAAATATAGACAATTGAGCTAGCTTAACATGGGTATTGGATTCGTGCCATTCCAAGGTCTAAATCAAAAGTTACATACGATTTAGTGCGGACATGTCAAGTTGATAGGCCAGTTAATATGATTATTCTAGCTCATTAATTAAAAGCTTATAAATGTAGCATAATGAATGCCATCATGCAGTTCGGGATAGATTGAATTACTTGGACACTTTGTCTTATCTATTTATGTCTCAATTTTTATCACAATATAGAAAATTGAGGTAGCAAAACGTGGACATTGGATTCGTGTCATTCAGAGCTCCAAATCATAAGTTACAGATGATTTGGTGCGGAAATGTCAAGTTGATGAGCAAGTTAAAATGATCATTCTTAACTAATAATTGGTGCTCATTGATTGAAAGCTTATAAATGAAGCATAATGCATAGCATCACACAGTTTGGGATCGATTGGATTACTTGGACGATTTGTTGTCTCTATTTTGATCTATAATTTTTTCAAATATAGAAAATTAAGTTAGCTTAACGTGGGCATTTGATTCGTGTCATTCTGAGCACTAAATCATAAGTTACGGACGATTTAGTGTGAACATGTCAAGTTGATCGGCCAGCTAAAGGGATCATCCTAAACTGATCATTGGTACAGATTAAGTAAACACTTATAAAAGAAGAATAAAGCATGGTATCACGAAATTTGGGATAGATTGGATTACTTGGATGCTATGTCGTCTTTATTTCTATCTCAAATTTTGTCAAAATATAGAAAATCGAGCTAGCTTAACGTGGGCATTGGATTCATGTCATTCCAAAGTCTAAATCAAAAGTTACATACAATTTAGTGCGGACATGTCATGTTGATAGGCCACCTAATATGACTATTCTAAACTGATCATTAGTGTTCATTGAGTAAGGGCTAATAAGTTAATCATAAGCATGGTATCACGCAATTTTGGTTAGATTAGATTACTTGGACGCTTTTTCGTACACAATACAGAAAATTGAGCCAGCTTAACGTGAGCATTGGATTCGTGTCATTTTGAGCTCTAAATCCAAAATTACGAACGATTTAGTGCAAACATGTCAAGTTGATAAGCCTGTTGAAATGATCAATCTTAACTGATAATTGGTGCCCATAGAGTATAGGCTTATAAATGAAGCATAATGCATGGCATCACGCAGTACGGGATAGATTGGATTACTTGGACGCTTTGTCGTATTTATTTCTATATTAAATTTTGTCACAAAATAGATAATTGAGCTAGCTGAACGTGGGCATTGGATTCATGTCAATCTGAGCTCTAAATCATAAGTTACAGATGATTTAGTGCAGACATGTCAAGTTGATCGGCCAATTAAAATGATCTTTCTTAACGGATCATTGGTGCTCATTGCTTAAAACCTTATACGTGAAGCATAATGCATTGCATCACACACTTTGGAATAGATTGGATTATTTAGACACTTTGTCATCTCTAGTGCAGTCTATAATTTTGTCAAAATATAGAAAATTGAGGTAGCTTAACGGGGGCATTGGAGTTGTGTCATTCTTAGCTGTAAATCATAGGTTACGGGTGAATTAGTGTGGAAATGTAAAGTACTAGGCCAGTTAAAGTGATTATTCTAAACTGATCATTGATGCTAATAATGTAAATGCTTATAAATGAAACATAAATCATGGCACTACGAAGTTCCGGATAGATTGGATTAGTTGGACGCTCTGTCGTCTCTTCTTCTATCTCAAATTTTGTCAAAATATAGAAAATTGAGCTAGCTTAACATGTGCATTAGATTCGTGTCATTCTGAGCTCTATATTAAAAGTTACGAACGATTTAGTGCATACATGTCAAGTTGATCGGATAGTTAAAAAGATTATTCTGAACTGATCATTGGTGCTCATTGAGTAAAGGCTTATAAATGTAACATAATCCATGGCATCACGCATTTCGGGATAGATTGGATTACTTGGATACTTTGTCGTATCAATTTCCGTCTCTATTTTTGTAACAATTTAAAAAATTGAGCTAGCTTTACGTGGGCATTGGATTCATGTCTTTCTCAGCTCTAAATCTAAAGTTATGCACCATTTAGGGTGGAAATGTCAAGTTGATCGGAAAGTTAAAATGGTCATTTTAACTGATAACTGGTGCTCATTGATTAAAAGCTTATAAATAATGCATAATGCATGCCTCCTGCAGTTTGGGATAGATTGGATTAGTTGGAAGCTTTGTCGTCTCTAATTCTGTCTATAATATTTTTCAAAATATAGAAATTTGAGCTAGCTTAACATGGGCATTGGTTTCATGTCATTCTGAGCTCTAAATCATAAGTTATAGACGATTTAGTTGATCGGATTCATGTTATCATTGGATATTCTTGATGATTCTGGTGTCATTTCTATTGATTAAAGGCTTGTAAATGAACCATAATGCATGACATCACCCAGTTCAGGATAGGTTGGAATACTTGGATGCTTTGTCGTATCTATTTTTGTGTCAAATTTTAATTTTTTCACAATAAAGAAAATTGAGCAAGCTTAACGTGGGTATTGGATTCATGTCATTCTGAGCTCTAAATCAAAAGTTATAGACGATTAAGTGCGGATATGTCAAGTTGATCAGCCAGTTAAAGTGATCATTCTAAACTGATCATTACTGCTCATTGAGTAAAGGGTTATAAATGAAGCAAAATGCATGACATCACGCAATTTTGGCTACCCTGGATTATTTGAACGCTTTTTTGTATCTATTTCTGTATCAAATTTTGTCACAATATAGAAAATTGAGCTAGCTTAACGTGGACATTGGATTTGAGTCATTATGAGCTATAAATCACAAGTTATGTACGATTTATTGCAAACATGTCAAGTTGATCGCTTGTTAAATTGATCATTCTAAACTAATCATCGCTGCACATTGAGTAAAGGCTTATAAATGAAGCCTAATGCATGACATCACGCAGTTTTGGATAGATTTGATTACTTGGAGGACTTATCGAAGCAATTTTAGTCATCAATTTTATCACAATATAAAACATTGAGGTAGCTTAACATGGGCATTGGATACGTGTCATTCCGAGGTCTAAATAAAAAGTTACGGACGGTTTACAACGCACATGTTAAGTTGATCGATCAGTTAAAATGATCATTCTTAACTGATCATTGGTGCTCATTGAGTAAAGGCTTATAAATAAAGCATAATGCATGACATCACGCACTTCGGGATAGATTGGATAACTTGGATACTTTGTCATATCTATTTCTGTTTCCAATTTTGTCACAATATAGAAAGTTGAGCTAGATTAATGTGGGCATTGGATTCGTGTCATTCTGAGCTCTAAACCAAAAGTTACGGTCGAGTTAGTGCGGACATGTCAAGTTGATCGTCGAGTTAAAGTGATTAATCTAAACTGATCATTGGTGCTCAGTAAGTAAACACTTATAAATGAAGCATAAAGCATGACATCATGTAGTTTGGGATAGATTGAATTACTTGGGCACTTTGTCGTATCTAGTTCTGTTTCAAATTTTGTCAAACCATAAAAGATTGAGCTAGCTTAACGTGGGCATTGGTTCGTGTCATTCCGAGCACTAAATCAAAAGTTACAGACGATGTAGTGCGGACATATGAAGGTTATCGGCCTGTTAAAGTGATCATTCTAAGCTGATCATTGGTGCTCATTGAGTAAAGGCTTACAAATAAAGCAAAATGCATGGCATCACGTAGTTTTGGCTAGCTTGAATTACTTGAACTCTTTTTCGCATCTATTTTGGTTTAAAATTTTGTCAGAATATAGAAAATTGAGCTAGGTTAACATGGGCATTGCATTCGTGATATTCTCAGCTTTAAATCAAATGTTATGGACGATTTAGTGCGTACATGTCAAGTTGATCGCCTAGTTGAAGTGATCATTTGAAACTGATCATTGGTGCTCATTAAGTAAACACTTATAAATGAAGCATAATGCATGATATCACGCAGTTCGGAATAGATTGGATTACTTGGACGCTTTGTCATATCTATTTTTGTCTCAAATTTTGGCACAATATAGAAAACATATCTCGCTTAACGTGGGCATTGGATTCGTGTTATTATGATCTCTAAATCAAAAGTTATGGACAATTTAATGTAGACATGTCAACTTGATCGACCAGTTAAATTGATCATTCTAAACTGATCATTGATGCTCATTTATTAAAGGCTTATAAATGAAGCAGAATGCATGACATCGCATAGTTTTGGAAAGATTTGATTACTTGGAGGACTTGTTTAAGATATTTTAGCCTTAAAATTTATCACAATATAAAAGAATTGAGCTAGCTTCACTTGGGCATTGAATTCGTATCATTGTGAGCTCTAAATCAAAAGTTACGAACGATTTAGTGTGGAAATGTTACGTTGATCAGCCAGTTAAAGTGATCATTCTAAATTGATCATTGGTGCTCATTGAGTAAAGGCTTATAAATGAAGTATAATGCATGGCATCACGCAGTTTTGGATTGACTGGATTACTTGAACGCTTTTTCTTATCTCTTAATGTTTCAAATTTTTTCACAATATAGAAAATTTGGCTAGCTTAACGTGGGCATTGGATTCATGTCAATCTGAGCTCTAAATCATAAGTTACGGATGATTTATTGCATACATGTCAAGTTGATCGGCCGATTAAAATGATCTTTCTTAACTGATCATTGGTGCTCATTGCTTAAAACCTTATAAGTGGAGCATAATGCATGGCATCAGACACTTTGGATTAGATTGGATTATTTAGACACTTTGTCGTCTCTATTGCAGTCTATAATTTTGTCAAAATATAGAAAATTGAGGTAGCTTAACGGGGGCATTGGATTCATGTCATTCATATAAATGAAACATAAAGCATGGCATTACGAAGTTCCAGATAGATTGGATTACTTGGACGCTCTGTCGTCTCTATTGCTATCTCAAATTTTGTCAAAATATAGAAAATTGAGCTAGCTTAACATGGGCATTGGATTCGTGTCATTGAGAGCTCTATATTAAAAGTTACGAACGATTTAGTGCATACATGTCAAGTTGATCGGATAGTTAAAATGATTACTCTGAACTGATCATTGGTGCTCATTGAGTAAAGGCTTATAAATGAAACATAATCCATGGCATCACGCATTTCGGGATAGATTGGATTACTTGGATACTTTGTCATATCAATTTCTATCTCAATTTTTGTCACAATATAAAAAATTGAGCTAGCTTAGCGTGGGCATTGGATTCATGTCTTTCTCAGCTCTAAATCTAAACTTATGTACCATTTAGTGTGGAAATGTCAAGTTGATCGGAAAGTTAAAATGATCATTTTAACTGATAATTGGTGCTCACTGATTAAAAGCATATAAATAAAGCATAATGCATGGCATCCCGCAGTTTGAGATAGATTGGATTAGTTGGAAGCTTTGTCATCTCTCATTCTGTCTACAATAGTTTTCAAAATATAGAAATTTGAGCTAGCTTAACATGGGCATTGGCTTCATGTCATTCTGAGCTCTAAATCATAAGTTACAAACGATTTAGTGTGGACATATCAAGTTGATCTGTCAGTTAAAGTGATCATTCTAAACTGATCATTGGTTCAGATTAAGCAAACGCTTATAAAAGATGCATTACATGGACACTTTGCGTCTCTATTTCTATAGATTAAAGGCTTGTAAATGAAGCATAATGCATGACATAACCCAGTTTGCAATAGGTTGGAATACTTGTATGCTTTGTCGTATCTATTTTTGTCTCAAATTTTTTCACAATATAGAAAATTGAGCATGCTTAACGTGGGCACTGGATTCGTATCATTCTGAGCTCTAAATCATAAGTTACGGATGATTTAGTGCGGCTATGTCAAGTAAATCGGCCAGTTAAGGTGATCATTGTAAACTGATCATTACGGCTCATTGAGTAAAGGGTTATAAATGAAGCAAAATGCATGACATCACGCAATATTGGCTACCTTTGATTACTTGAATGCTTTCTTGTATCTATTTCGGTCTCAAATTTTGTTACAATATAGAAAATTGAGCTAGCTTAATGTGCACATTGGATTTGGGTCATTATGAGCTATAAATCAAAAGTTATGGACGATTTAGTGCCGAAATGTCAAGTTGATCGCTGGTTAACTTGATCATTCTAAACTGATCATTGCTGCTCATTGAGTAAAGGCTTATAAATGAAGTATAATGCATGACATCACGCAGTTTTGGATAGATTTGATTACTTGGAGGACTTGTCGAAGCAATTTTAGTCTTCAATTTTATCACAATATAAAACATTGAGCTAGCTTAACATGGGCATTGGATTCGTGTCATTCCGAGGTCTAAATAAAAAGTTACAGACGGTTTACAACGGACATGTCAAGTTGATCGATCAGTTAAAATGATCATTCTTAACTGATCATTTGTGCTCATTGAGTAAAGGCTTATAAATAAAGCACAATGCATGGCATCACGCACTTCGGGATAGATTGGATAACATGGATGCTTTGTCATATGTGTTTCTGTTTCAAATTTTGTCACAATATAGAAAATTGAGCTAGCTCAATGCCGGCATTGGATTCGTGTCATTCTGAGCTCTAAATCAAAAGATACGGTCGATATAGTGCGGACATGTCAAGTTGATCGTCGAGTTAAAGTGATCAATCTAAACTGATCTTTTGTGCTGATTAAGTAAACACTTATAAATGAAGAATAAAGCATGACATCATGTAGTTTGGGATAGATTGAATTACTTGGGCACTTTGTCGTATTTAGTTCGGTTTCAAATTTTGTCAAACCATAAAAGATTGAGCTAGCTTAACGTGGGCATTGGTTCGTCTCATTCTGAGCACTAAATCAAAAGTTACAGACGATGTAGTGCAGACATATGAAGTTGATCGGCCTGTTAAAGTGATCATTCTAAACTAATCATTGGTGCTCATTTTGTAAAGGCTTATAAATTAAGCAAAATGCATGGCATCACGTAGTTTTGGCTAGCTTGAATTACTTGAACGCTTTTTCGTATCTATTTTGGTTTTAAATTTTGTCACAATATAGAAAATTGAGCTAGGTTAACGTGGGCATTGGATTTGTGATATTCTGAGCTTTAAATCAAATGTTATGGACGGTTTAGTGCGGACATGACAAGTTGATCGCCTAGTTGAAGTGATCATTCGAAACTGATCATTGGTGCTCATTAAGTAAACACTTATAAATGAAGCATAATGCATTATATCACGCAGTTCGGTATAGATTGGATTACTTGGACGCTTTGTCATATCTATTTTTGTCTCAAATTTTGTCACAATATAGAAAATTGAGCTCGCTTAACATGGGCATTGGATTCGTGTCATTCTGAGCTCTAAATCAAAAGTTATGGACAATTTAGTGTAGACATGTCATGTTGATCGACCAGTTAAATTGATCATTCTAAACTGATCATTGATGCTCATTTATTAAAGGCTTAGAAATGAAGCATAATGCATGACATCACATAGTTTTGGAAAGATTTGATTACTTGGAGGACTTGTTTAAGCAATTTTTGTCTTAAGATTTATCACAATATAAAAGAATTGAGCTAGCTTCACGTGGGCATTGAATTCGTATCATTGTGAGCTCTAAATCAAAAGTTACGAACGATTTAGTGCGGAAATGTTAAGTTAATCGGCCAGTTAAAATGACCATTCTAAACTGATCATTGGTGCTCATTGAGTAAAAGCATATAAATGAAGCATAATGCATGATATCACGCAGTTCGGGATAGACTAGATTACATGGACGATTTGTCGTATCTAATTCTATCTCAAATTTTTTTCAAAATATAGAAATTGAGCTAGCTTAAACCGGGCATTGGATTCGTGTCATTTTAAGCTCTATATCAAAAGTTACTGACGATTTAGTGTGGACATGTCAAGTTCATCGGCAAGTTTTAGTGATCATTCTAAACTAATAATTGGTGCTCATTGAGTAAAGACTTATAAATGAAACATAAATCATGACATCATGCAGTTTGGGATAGATTGGATTACTTGGACACTTTGTTGTATCTATTTCTATCGCAAAATTTCTCACAATATAGAAAATTGAGCTAGATTAACGTGGGACGTGGATTCGTGTCATTCTGAGCTCTAAACATAAGTTACGGACGATTTAGTGCAGAAATGTCAAGTTGATCGGCCAACTAAAGGGATCATTCTTAACAGATTATTGGTGCTCATTGACTAAATGCTTATAAATGAAGCAAAATGCATGGCATTATGCCGTTTTGGCTAAATTGGATTACTTGAACGTTTTTTGTATCTATTTCTGTCTCAAATTTTGTCAAATATAGAAATTGAGCTAGCTTAACATGGGCATTGGATTCGTGTTATTCTAAACTCTAAATCAAAAGTTATGACGATTTAGTGTACATGTCAAGTTGATCCCAGTTAAAGTGATCATTCTAAACTGATCATTGGTGCTCATTGAGTAAAGGCTTATAAATGAAGCATAATGCATGGCATCACGAGATATTGGATTACTTGGTTTATCTATTTCTGTCTCAAATTTTGTCACAATATAGAAAATTGAGCTAGCTTAACATGGGCATTGGATTCGTGTCATTCTGAGCTCTAAATCAAAAGTTACAGAGATTTAGTGCGGACATGTCAAGTTGATCACTAGTTAAAGTGATCATTCTAAACTGATCATTGGTGCTCATTGAGTAAACTTATAAATGAAGCATAAGCATGGCATCATGCAGTTTTGGATAGATTGGATTACTTGGACTTTGTCGTATCTATTTCTGTCTCAAATTTTTTTACAATATAGAAAATTGAGCTAGCTTAATTGGGCATTGGATTCATGTCACATTCTGAGCTCTAAATCAAAAGTTACGGACAATTTAGTGCGGATATGTCAAGTTGATCGGCCAGTTAAATTGATCATTTTAAACTGATCATTGGTGCTCATTGAGTAAAGGCTTATAAATGAAGCATAATGCATGGCATCACAAGTTCGATAGATTGAATTACGTGGACGCTTTGTCGTATCTATTTCTGTCTCAAATTTGTCAATATAGAAAATTGAGCTAGCTTAACGTGGGCATTGGATTCGTGTCATTCTGAGCTCTAAATCAAAAGTTATGGACGATTTAGTGGACATGTCAAGTTGATCGGCAGAGTTAAAGTGATCATTCTAAACTGATCATTGGTGCTCATTGAGTAAAGGCTTATAAATGAAACATAAAGCATGGCATTACAAAGTTCCAGATAGATTGGATTACTTGGACTATCTGTCGTCTCTATAGCTATCTCAAATTTTGTCAAAATATAGAAAATTGAGCTAGCTTAACATGGGCATTGGATTCGTCTCATTGAGAGCTCTATATTAAAAGTTACGAACGATTTAGTGCATACATGTCAAGTTGATCGGATAGTTAAAATGATTACTCTGAACTGATCATTGGTGCTCATTGAGTAAAGGCTTATAAATGAAACATAATCCATGGCATCACGCATTACGGGATAGATTGGATTACTTGGATACTTTGTCGTATCAATTTCAGTCTCAATTTTTATCACAATATAAAAAATTGAGCTATCTTAACGTGGGCATTGCATTCATGTCTTTCTCAGCTCCAAATCTAAACTTTTGTACCATTTAGTGTGGAAATGTCAAGTTGATCGGAAAGTTAAAATGATCATTTTAACTGATAATTGGTGCTCACTGATTAAAAGCATATAAATAAAGCATAATGCATGGCATCCCGCAGTTTGAGATAGATTGGATTAGTTGAAAGCTTTGTCGTCTCTAATTCTGTCTACAATATTTTTCAAAATATAGAAATTTGAGATAGCTTAACATGGGCATTGGCTTCATGTCATTTAGAGCTCTAAATCATAAGTTACAAACGATTTAGTGCGGACATATCAAATGATCATTGGTGCTGATTGAGTTAAGGCTTATAAATGAAGCATAATGCATGACATCATGAAGTTCGTGATAGATTGGGTTACTTGGACACATTGTCGTATCTAGTTCTTTCTCAAACTTTTTCACAATATAAAAGATTGAGCTAGCTTAACGTGGGCATTGGATTGGTGTCATTATGAGCTATAAATCAAAAGTTATGGACGATTTAGTGTAGACATGTCAAGTTAATCGGGCAGCTAAATTGATTATTCTAAACTGATCATTGGTGCTTATTGAGTAGGGGCTTATAAATGAATCATAATGCATGGCATCACGCAGTTTTGGCTAGAGATTACTTGAACGCTTTTCTTATCTGTTTATGTCTCAAATTTTGTCAAAATATAGAAAATTGAGCTAGCTTAACGTGGGCATTGGATTTGTGTCATTATGAGCTATAAATCAAAAGTTATGGACGATTTAGTGCAGCCATGTCAAGTTGATCGCCCAGTTAAATTGATCATTCTAAACTGATCATTGCTGCTTATTGAGTAAAGGCTTATAAATGAAGTATAATGCATGGCATCATGCAGTTTTTGATTGACTGGATTACTTGAACGCTTTTCTTATCTCTTAATGTTTCAAATTTTTTCACAATATAGAAAATTTGGCTAGCTTCACGTGGGCATTGGATTCATGTCAATCTGAGCTCTAAATCATAAGTTACGGATGATTTAGTGCAGACATGTCAAGTTGATCGGCCAATTAAAATGATCTTTCTTAACTGATCATTGGTGCTCATTGCTTAAAACCTTATAAGTGGAGTATAATGCATGGCATCAGACACTTTGGAATAGATTGGATTATTTAGACACTTTGTCGTCTATTGCAATCTATAATTTTGTCAAAATATAGAAAATTGAGGTAGCTTAAAGGGGGCACTGGATTCGTGTCATTTGAGCTCTAAATCAAAAGTTATGGACGATTTAGTGAATGTCAAATCGGCTAGTTAAAGTGATCATTCTAAACTGATCATTGGTGCTCATTGAGTAAAGGCTTATAAATGAAGCATAATGCATGGCATCACATAGTTTGGGATAGATTGGATTACTTGGGCTTTTGTCATATCTATTTTTCTCAAATTTTATCACAATATAAAATTGAGCTAGCTTAACATGGGCATTGGATTCAATCAAAAGTTACATTTAGATGTCAAGTTGATCATTGGTGCTCATTGAGTAAAGGCTTATAAATGAAACATAATCCATGGCATCACGCATTTCGGGATAGATTGGATTACTTGGATACTTTGTCATATCAATTTCTATCTCAATTTTTGTCACAATATAAAAAATTGAGCTAGCTTAGCGTGGGCATTGGATTCATGTCTTTCTCAGCTCTAAATCTAAACTTATGTACCATTTAGTGTGGAAATGTCAAGTTGATCGGAAAGTTAAAATGATCATTTTAACTGATAATTGGTGCTCACTGATTAAAAGCATATAAATAAAGCATAATGCATGGCATCCCGCAGTTTGAGATAGATTGGATTAGTTGAAGGCTTTGTCGTCTCTAATTCTGTCTACAATATTTTTCAAAATATAGAAATTTGAGATAGCTTAACATGGGCATTGGCTTCATGTCATTTAGAGCTCTAAATCATAAGTTACAAACGATTTAGTGCGGACATATCAAGTTGATCTGTCAGTTAGAGTGATAATTCTAAACTGATCATTGGTTAAGATTAAGCAAACGCTTATAAAAGATGCATTACTTGGACACTTTGCGTCTCTATTTCTATAGATTAAAGGCTTGTAAATGAAGCATAATGCATGACATAACCCAGTTTGCAATAGGTTGGAATACTTGTATGCTTTGTCGTATCTATTTTTGTCTCAAATTTTTTCACAATATAGAAAATTGAGCATGCTTAACGTGGGCACTGGATTCGTATCATTCTGAGCTCTAAATCATAAGTTACGGATGATTTAGTGCGGCTATGTCAAGTAAATCGGCCAGTTAAGGTGATCATTGTAAACTGATCATTACTGCTCATTGAGTAAAGGGTTATAAATGAAGCAAAATGCATGACATCACACAATATTGGCTACCTTTGATTACTTGAATGCTTTTTTGTATCTATTTCGGTCTCAAATGTTGTCACAATATAGAAAATTGAGCTAGCTTAATGTGCACATTGGATTTGGGTCATTATGAGCTATAAATCAAAAGTTATGGATGATTTAGTGCCGAAATGTCAAGGTGATCGCTTGTTAAATTGATCATTCTATGCTGATCATTGCTGCTCATTGAGTAAAGGCTTATAAATGAAGTATAATGCATGACATCACACGGTTTTGGATAGATTTGATTACTTGGAGGACTTGTCGAAGCAATTTTAGTCTTCAATTTTATCACAATATAAAACATTGAGCTAGCTTAACATGGGCATTGGATTCGTGTCATTCCGAGGTCTAAATAAAAAGTTACGGACGGTTTACAATGGACATGTCAAGTTGATCGATCAGTTAAAATGATCATTCTTAACTGATCATTTGTGCTCATTGAGTAAAGGCTTATAAATAAAGCATAATGCATGGCATCACGCACTTCGGGATAGATTGGATAACATGGATGCTTTGTCATATCTGTTTCTGTTTCAAATTTTGTCACAATATAGAAAATTGAGCTAGCTCAATGTGGGCATTGGATTCGTGTCATTCTGAGCTCTAAATCAAAAGTTATGGTCGATATAGTGTGGACATGTCAAGTTAATCGTCTAGATAAAGTGATCAATCTAAACTGATCTTTGGTGCTCATTAAGTAAACACTTATAAATGAAGCATAAAGCATGACATCATGTAGTTTGGGATAGATTGAATTACTTGGGAACTTTGTCGTATTTAGTTCGGTTTCAAATTTTGTCAAACCATAAAAGATTGAGCTAGCTTAACGTGGGCATTGGTTCGTGTGATTCTGAGCACTAAATCAAAAGTTACAGACGATGTAGTGCGGACATATGAAGTTGATCGGCCTGTTAAAGTGATCATTCTAAACTAATCATTGGTGCTCATTGTGTAAAGGCTTATAAATGAAGCAAAATGCATGGCATCATGTAGTTTTGGCTAGCTTGAATTACTTGAACGCTTTTTCGTATCTATTTTGGTTTTAAATTTTGTCACAATATAGTAAATTGAGCTAGGTTAACGTAGGCATTGGATTTGTGATATTTTGAGCTTTAAATCAAATGTTAAGGACAGTTTAGTGCGGACATGTCAAGTTGATCGCCTAGTTGAAGTGATCATTCGAAACTGATCATTGGTGCTCATTAAGTAAACACTTATAAATGAAGCATAATGCATGATATCACGCAGTTCGGTATAGATTGGATTACTTGGACGCTTTGTCATATCTATTTTTGTCTCAAATTTTGTCACAATATAGAAAACATAGCTCGCTTAACATGGGCATTGGATTCGTTTTATTATGAGCTCTAAATCAAAAGTTATGGACAATTTAGTGTAGACATGTCATGTTGATCGACCAGTTAAATTGATCATTCTAAACTGATCATTGATGCTCATTTATTAAAGGCTTAGAAATGAAGCATAATGCATGACATCACATAGTTTTGGAAAGATTTGATTACTTGGAGGACTTGTTTAAGCAATTTTTTTCTTAAGATTTATTACAATATAAAAGAATTGAGCTAGCTTCACGTGGGCATTGAATTCGTATCATTGTGAGCTCTAAATCAAAAGTTACGAACGATTTAGTGCGGAAATGTTAAGTTAATCGGCCAGTTAAAATGACCATTCTAAACTGATCATTGGTGCTCATTGAGTAAAAGCATATAAATGAAGCATAATGCATGATATCACGCAGTTCGGGATAGACTAGATTACATGGACGATTTGTCGTATCTAATTCTATCTCAAATTTTTTTCAAAATATAGAAATTGAGCTAGCTTAAACCGGGCATTGGATTCGTGTCATTTTAAGCTCTATATCAAAAGTTACTGACGATTTAGTGTGGACATGTCAAGTTCATCGGCAAGTTTTAGTGATCATTCTAAACTAATAATTGGTGCTCATTGAGTAAAGACTTATAAATGAAACATAAATCATGACATCATGCAGTTTGGGATAGATTGGATTACTTGGACACTTTGTTGTATCTATTTCTATCGCAAAATTTCTCACAATATAGAAAATTGAGCTAGATTAACGTGGGACGTGGATTCCTGTCATTCTGAGCTCTAAACATAAGTTACGGACGATTTAGTGCAGAAATGTCAAGTTGATCGGCCAACTAAAGGGATCATTCTTAACAGATTATTGGTGCTCATTGACTAAATGCTTATAAATGAAGCAAAATGCATGACATCATGCCGTTTTGGCTAAATTGGATTACTTGAACGTTTTTTGTATCTATTTCTGTCTCAAATTTTGTCACAATATAGAAAATTGAGCTAGCTTAACGTGGGCATTGGATTCGTATCATTCTAAACTCAAATTCAAAAGTTAGGGACGATTTAGTGCATACATGTCAAGTTGATCGGCCAGTTAAAGTGATCATTCTCAACTGATTATTGGTGCTCATTGAGTAAAGGCTTATAAATGAGGCATATGCATGGCATCACACAGTTTTTTCTCAAATTTTGTCATGATATAGAAAATTGAGCTATCTTAACATGGGCATTGGATTCGTGTTATTGGGAACTCTAAATCAATAGTTACGTACGATTTAGTGCGGACAAGTCAAGTTGATCACCTAGTTAAAGTGACCATTCTTATCATTGGTGCTCATTAAGTAAACGCTTATAAATGAAGCATTAAGCATGGCATGACGCAGTTTTAGATAGCTTGAATTACTTGGGTTTGTCGTATCTTGTTCTGTCTCAAATTTCTTTACAATATAAAAAATTGAGCTAGCTTAATGTGGGCATTGGATTCGTGTCATTCTGAGCTCTAAATCAAAAGTGACTGACAATTTTGTGTGGATATGTCAAGATCGGCAAGTTACATTGATCATTCTAAACTGATCACTGGTGCTCATTGAGTAAAGACTTATAAATGAAGCATAATGTATGGCATCACATAGTTCGAAATAGATTGAATTACGTGGACGCTTTGTCGTATCTATTTCTGTCTCAAAATTTGTTAAAGTATAGAAATTTGAGCTAGCTTAACGTGGGCATTGGATTCATGACATTCTGAGCTCTAAATCAAAAGTTATGGACGATTTGGTTTGGACATGTTCAGTTGATTTGCCAGGTTAAGTGATAATTCCAAACTGATCATTGGTGCTTATCGAGTAAAGGCATATAAATGAAGCATAATGCATGCCATCAGGCAGTTCGAGATAGATTGGATTACATGGACACTTTGTCGTATCTATTTCTGTCTTAAATGTTTGTCAAAATATAGAAAATTGAGCTAGATTAACATGGGCATTGGATTCGTGTTATTCTGAGCTCTAAATCATAAGTTAAAGATGATTTAGTGTAGACATGTCAAGTTGATCTCCTAGTTAAAGTGATCATTCTAAACTGATCATCGGTACTCATTATGTAAACCCTTATAAATGAAGCATAAAGCATGGCATCATAGAGTTTGGGATAGAATGGATTACTTGGACGCTTTGTCGTATCTAGTTCTATCTCAAAAATTTTCACAATATAAAAAAATGAGCTACCTTATTGTGGGCATTGGATTCGTGTTATTCTGAACTCTAAATCAATAGTTACACAATTTAGTGCGGACATTTGAAGTTTATGGGCCAGTTAAAGCGATCATTCTAAAGTTATTATTGGTGCTCATTGAGTAAAGGCATATAAATGAAGCATATTTCATGGATGCGTTTTCGTATCTATTTCTATCTCAAATTTTGTCACAATATAGAAATCAAGCAAGCTTAACGTGGGCGTTGGATTCGTGTCATTCTGAGCTCTAAATCATTAGTTACGGACGATTTAGTGCGGACATGTCAAATTGATCCGCATGTTAAAATGACAATTCTAAACTGATCATTGGTGCTGATTGAGTTAAGGCTTATAAATGAAGCATAATGCATGACATCATGAAGTTCGTGATAGATTGGGTTACTTGGACACATTGTCGTATCTATTTCTTTCTCAAACTTTTTCACAATATAAAAGATTGAGCTAGCTTAACGTGGGCATTGGATTGGTGTCATTATGAGCTATAAATCAAAAGTTATGGATGATTTAGTGTAGACATGTCAAGTTAATCGGGCAGCTAAATTGATTATTCTAAACTGATCATTGGTGCTTATTGAGTAGGGGCTTATAAATGAATCATAATGCATGGCATCACGCAGTTTTGGCTAGAGATTACTTGAACGCTTTTCTTATCTGTTTATGTCTCAAATTTTGTCAAAATATAGAAAATTGAGCTAGCTTAACGTGGGCATTGGATTTGTGTCATTATGAGCTATAAATCAAAAGTTATGGACGATTTAGTGCAGCCATGTCAAGTTGATCGCCCAGTTAAATTGATCATTCTAAACTGATCATTGCTGCTTATTGAGTAAAGGCTTATAAATGAAGTATAATGCATGGCATCATGCAGTTTTTGATTGACTGGATTACTTGAACGCTTTTCTTATCTCTTAATGTTTCAAATTTTTTCACAATATAGAAAATTTGGCTAGCTTAACGTGGGCATTGGATTCATGTCAATCTGAGCTCTAAATCATAAGTTACGGATGATTTATTGCATACATGTCAAGTTGATCGGCCGATTAAAATGATCTTTCTTAACTGATCATTGGTGCTCATTGCTTAAAACCTTATAAGTGGAGCATAATGCATGGCATCAGACACTTTGGAATAGATTGGATTATTTAGACACTTTGTCGTCTATTGCAATCTATAATTTTGTCAAAATATAGAAAATTGAGGTAGCTTAAAGGGGGCACTGGATTCGTGTCATTCTTATAAATGAAACATAAAGCATGGCATTACAAAGTTCCAGATAGATTGGATTACTTGGACTATCTGTCGTCTCTATAGCTATCTCAAATTTTGTCAAAATATAGAAAATTGAGCTAGCTTAACATGTGCATTAGATTCGTGTCATTCTGAGCTCTATATTAAAAGTTACGAACGATTTAGTGCATACATGTCAAGTTGATCGGATAGTTAAAATGATTACTCTGAACTGATCATTGGTGCTCATTGAGTAAAGGCTTATAAATGAAACATAATCCATGGCATCACGCATTACGGGATAGATTGGATTACTTGGATACTTTGTCGTATCAATTTCAGTCTCAATTTTTATCACAATATAAAAAATTGAGCTATCTTAACGTGGGCATTGCATTCATGTCTTTCTCAGCTCCAAATCTAAACTTTTGTACCATTTAGTGTGGAAATGTCAAGTTGATCGGAAAGTTAAAATGATCATTTTAACTGATAATTGGTGCTCACTGATTAAAAGCATATAAATAAAGCATAATGCATGGCATCCCGCAGTTTGAGATAGATTGGATTAGTTGAAAGCTTTGTCGTCTCTAATTCTGTCTACAATATTTTTCAAAATATAGAAATTTGAGATAGCTTAACATGGGCATTGGCTTCATGTCATTTAGAGCTCTAAATCATAAGTTACAAACGATTTAGTGCGGACATATCAAGTTGATCTGTCAGTTAGAGTGATAATTCTAAACTGATCATTGGTTAAGATTAAGCAAACGCTTATAAAAGATGCATTACTTGGACACTTTGCGTCTCTATTTCTATAGATTAAAGGCTTGTAAACGAAGCATAATGCATGACATAACCCAGTTCGCGATAGGTTGGAATACTTGGATGCTTTGTCGTATCTATTTTTGTCTCAAATTTTTTCACAATATAGAAAATTGGGCAAGCTTAACGTGGGCATTGGATTCGTGTCATTCTGAGCTCTAAATCATAAGTTACGGACGATTTAGTGCGGCTATGTCAAGTAAATCGGCCAGTTAAAGTGATCATTCTAAACTGATCATTACTGCTCATTGAGTAAAGGGTTATAAATGAAGCAAAATGCATGACATCACGAAATATTGGCTACCTTGGATTACTTGAACGCTTTTTTGTACCTATTTCAGTCTCAAATTTTGTCACAATATAGAAAATTGAGCTAGCTTAATGTGCACATTGGATTTGGGTCATTATGAGCTATAAATCAAAAGTTATGGATAATTTAGTGCCGAAATGTCAAGGTGATCGCTTGTTAAATTGATCATTCTATGCTGATCATTGCTGCTCATTGAGTAAAGGCTTATAAATGAAGTATAATGCATGACATCACACGGTTTTGGATAGATTTGATTACTTGGAGGACTTGTCGAAGCAATTTTAGTCTTCAATTTTATCACAATATAAAACATTGAGCTAGCTTAACATGGGCATTGGATTCGTGTCATTCCGAGGTCTAAATAAAAAGTTACGGACGGTTTACAATGGACATGTCAAGTTGATCGATCAGTTAAAATGATCATTCTTAACTGATCATTTGTGCTCATTGAGTAAAGGCTTATAAATAAAGCATAATGCATGGCATCACGCACTTCGGGATAGATTGGATAACATGGATGCTTTGTCATATCTGTTTGTGTTTCAAATTTTGTCACAATATAGAAAATTGAGCTAGCTCAATGTGGGCATTGGATTCGTGTCATTCTGAGCTCTAAATCAAAAGTTATGGTCGATATAGTGGGGACATGTCAAGTTGATCGTCTAGATAAAGTGATCAATCTAAACTGATCTTTGGTGCTCATTAAGTAAACACTTATAAATGAAGCATAAAGCATGACATCATGTAGTTTGGGATAGATTGAATTACTTGGGAACTTTGTCGTATTTAGTTCGGTTTCAAATTTTGTCAAACCATAAAAGATTGAGCTAGCTTAACGTGGGCATTGGTTCGTGTGATTCTGAGCACTAAATCAAAAGTTACAGACGATGTAGTGCGGACATATGAAGTTGATCGGCCTGTTAAAGTGATCATTCTAAACTAATCATTGGTGCTCATTGTGTAAAGGCTTATAAATGAAGCAAAATGCATGGCATCATGTAGTTTTGGCTAGCTTGAATTACTTGAACGCTTTTTCGTATCTATTTTGGTTTTAAATTTTGTCACAATATAGTAAATTGAGCTAGGTTAACGTAGGCATTGGATTTGTGATATTTTGAGCTTTAAATCAAATGTTAAGGACAGTTTAGTGCGGACATGTCAAGTTGATCGCCTAGTTGAAGTGATCATTCGAAACTGATCATTGGTGCTCATTAAGTAAACACTTATAAATGAAGCATAATGCATGATATCACGCAGTTCGGTATAGATTGGATTACTTGGACGCTTTGTCATATCTATTTTTGTCTCAAATTTTGTCACAATATAGAAAACATAGCTCGCTTAACGTGGGCATTGGATTCGTTTTATTATGAGCTCTAAATCAAAAGTTAAGGACAATTTAGTGCAGACATGTCAAGTTGATCGACCAGTTAAATTGATCATTCTAAACTGATCATTGATGCTTATTTATTAAAGGCTTATAAATGAAGCATAATGCATGACGTCACATAGTTTTGGAAAGATTTGATTACTTGGAGGACTTGTTTAAGCAATTTTTGTCTTAACATTTATCACAATATAAAAGAATTGAGCTAGCTTCACGTGGGCATTGAATTCGTATCATTGTGACCTCTAAATCAAAAGTTACAAACGATTTAGTGCGGAAATGTTAAGTTAATCGGCCCGTTAAAGTGGCCATTCTAAACTGATCATTGGTGCTCATTGAGTAAAAGCATATAAATGAAGCATAATGCATGACATCACGCAGTTCGGGATAGACTAGATTACATGGACGATTTGTCATATCTAATTCTATCTCAAATTTTTTTCAAAATATAGAAATTGAGCTAGCTTAAACCAGGCATTGGATTCGTGTCATTTTAAGCTTTAAATCAAAAGTTACTGACGATTTAGTGTGGACATGTCAAGTTCATCGGCAAGTATATAACATTGAGCTAGCTTAACGTGGGCATTGAATTCGTGTCATTCTAGCGTCTAAATCAAAAGTTAGAGACAATTTAGTGCGGAAATGTCAAGTTGATCTGCCAGTTAAAGTCATCATTTTAAACTGATCATTGGTGCTCATTGAGTAAAGGCTTATAAATGAAGCTTAATGCATGGCATCATGCAGTTTTGGCTAGATTGGATTCCTTGAACGCTTTTTTGAATCTATTTCTATCTCAAATTTTGTCACAATATAGAAAATCGAGGTAGCTTAGTGTGGGCATTGGATTCGTGTCATTCGGAACTCTAAATCAAAAGTTATGGACGATTTTGTGCGATCATGTCAAGTTGATCAGCCAGTTAAACTGATCATTCTAAACTGATCATTGGTGCTCATTGAGTAAAGGCTTATTAATGAAGCATAATGCATGGCATTACACAGTTTTGGATAGATTGGATTATTTGGACACTTTATCGTATCTATTTCTTTCTCAAATTTGATTACAACATAGAGAATTGAGCAAGCTTATAATGGGCATTGGATTTGTGTCATTCTATGCTCTAAATCATAAGTTTGGGATGATTTCGTGCGGACATGTCAAATTTTGTCACAATATAGAAAATTGAGCTAACTTAACGTGGGCATTGGATTCGTATCATTTTGAGCTATAAATCAAAAGTTACACACGATTTAGTGCAGTGCAGACATGTCAGGTTCATCAGCCAGTTAAAGTGATCATTCTAAACTGATCATTGGTGCTCATTAAGTAAAAGCTTATAAATGAAGCATAAAGCATATGAAATGTTGTCAAGATGTAATCGATTTTGCATCGTATGAAATGTTGTCAGGATGGACAACGCATGGTAGACTATCTTGTCCAATTTGTATGGATGATACGAAGGCATTTCAATTACCAAATGATAGAAACGCGTGTTGGTTTGATTGTCATAGAAGGTTTCTTCCTAAGGTTTCTTCCAAATGGTAGAATGACTATCCTCCACAACATGCTTTGAATGATACATCCACCTATATTGCACAGGTCCACCCAATTCAGCTTTGTGTCGCAGATGTATAGGTAGGTGCTCCATGATGTCGAAAATACAGGTCGAAAGATCTTCTCCATATTGCAAAAAATTATGACTATGTTTTCCTTCAGAATATTGACACGGCTTTGTTGCAATGATCTGGAGCATAGATATCGGAGAAATCCTCCAATCCCTACATTAAAATCTTGTAATTAGTACATGCAATTATTAATATTTTACTTACCTAAAATATAAAATATGTTTAATAGTACATACCTGATAATGCTAGATAAACGTTTTATGGTAAAAGTTATGCAAATATAAAAGGGAGAAGCCTCTCCATAAGAACATGGCAGCCATGGCTTTTCATGCCCGACAACTTTAGTCCATCCATATCCACACAATTTGCTAAATCTGCCGTGTAGCCATCCGGAAATTTGACATCATTTTTGATACATTTCAATAAGCGTTCTTTAGCTTTTTGTGTCAATCTAAATATAGAGAATGGAGCATTACCCTCGACATACACGTGCAACACTTTTCGTGAGAAAAACTTCGCAATATCCAACCTTGAGTTAACTGTATTTTTTTATTTATCCTTGACATTCATAATAGTATTAATGATGTTATCGAAGAAATTCTTCCCTATATGCATCACATCAAGATTATGTCGTTGGTTAAGATCCATCCAACATATCCGTCCAGCATGGCAACTCCCAAAATATGCTTTCTTTGTGCCAATTATACCAGCTTCATAACCTTTTTCTTTAGTTTCATGACCGTTTCCACCGCAGTCAGAAGTTCGTAGAGGATGATAGTTTTTATTAGCTTGTATAAAACTTGTTCGTCTGTCAATGGTTGTGGAGGATAGTCATTCAAAGCATGTTGCCCTTTAAAAAATTTGTTTGATTTTACCATAACGGATGACCCTTAGGAAGAAACCTTCTATGACAATCAAACCAACACGTGTTTCTACCATTTGGTAATTGAAATACCTTCGTATCATCCATACAAATTGGACAAGATAGTCTACCATGCGTTGTCCATCCTGACAACATTTCTTACGCTGCAAAATCACTTACATCCACTGTTGATCGGCCAGTTAAAGTGATCGTTCTAAACTGATCATTGGTGATCATTGAGTAAAAGGCTTACAAATGAAGCATAATGCATGACATCACGCTGTTCTCGATAGACTGGATTACTTGAACGCTTTTTCGTATCTATTTCTGTCTCAAATTTTGTCACAATATAGAAAAATGCGCTAGATTAACGTGGGCAACGGATTCGTGTCATTCTGAACTCTAAATCAAAAGATACGGACGATTTAGTACGGACATGTCAAGTTGTTCGGCCAGTAAAAGTGTTCATTCTAAACTGATCATTGTGGCTCATTTAGTAAAGCCTATAAATGATGCATAATGCATGACATCATGTAGCTCGGGATAGATTGAATTACTTGGATGCTTTATAGTATCTTTTTATGCCTCAAATTTTGTCACAATATAGAAAATTGAGCTAGCTTAAAGTCGGCATTGGATTCTTATCATTCTTAGCTCTAACTCATTAGTACGGACATGTCAAATTGATCGGCCAGTTAAAGTGATCATTTTTAACTGATCATTGGTGCTCATTGAGTAATGTCTTATAAATAAAGCATAATGGATGGCATCACGCAGTTCGGGATAGATTGGATTACATGGACGATTTGTCGTATCTATTTCTACCTCAAATTTGGTCACAATATAGAAAATTGAGCTTGTTTAATGTGGGTATTGGATTCATGTTATTCCGACCTCTAAATCAAAAGTTATGTACAAATTGGTGCAAACATGTCCAGTTGATCACCCAGTTAAAGTTATCATTCTAAACTGATCATTGGTGCTCATTTAGAAAAAGCTTATAAATGAAGCATAATGCATGACATCACGTAGTTCAGGATAGATTGGATTATTTGGATACTTTGCGTATCTGGTTCTGTCTCAAACTTTCTAACAATATAGAAAATCGAGCTAGCTTAACGTGGGCATTGGATTCGTGTCATTCTGAGCTCTAAATCAAAAGTTACGTACGATTTAGTGCAGACATGTCAAGGTTATCAGTCAGTTAAAGTGATCATTCTTAACTGATCATTGGCGCTCATTGAGTAAAGGCTTATAAATGAAATATAATGCATGGCATCACGCAGTTTTGGTTAGATTGGATTACTTGTAGGCTTTTCCGTATCTAGTTCTGTTTCAAATTTTGTCACAATATAGAAAATTGAGCTATCGTAACGTGGGCATTGGATTCGTATTATTCTGAGCTCTAAATCAAAAGATATGGAGAATTTAGTGCAGACATGTCAAGTTGATCCCCCAGTTAAGTTGATCATTCTAAACTGATCATTGGTGCTCATTGATTAAAGTTTTATAAATGAAGTATAATACATGACATCATGTAGTTTTGGAAAGAGTTGATTACTCGTTGAAGCAATTTTAATGTTAAAACTTATAGCAATAAAAAGAATTGAGATAGCTTAACGTGGGCATTCGATTCGTGTTAGTTTGAGCTTTAAATCATAAGTTATGGACGATTTAGTGTGGAAATGTCTAGTTGATCGGCCACTTAAAGTGATCATTCTTAATTGATCATTGGTGCTCATTGAGTAAAGGGTTATAAATGAAGCATAATGCATAGCATCATGCATTCGGGATAGATTGGCTTACTTGGACGCTTTGTAGTGTCTAATTCTGTCTCAAATTTTTTCACAATATAGACAACTGAGCTAGTATAACGTGGACATTCAGATTCGTTCCGGTGTGACCTCTAAATAAAAAGTTCGAAAGATTTAGTGCAGACATGTCAAGTTGATCGACCAGTTAAAGTGATCATTCTTAACTGATTATTGGTGCTGATTGAGTAAAGGCTTATAATTGAAGTATAATGCATGGCATTACGAAGTTAGGGATAGATTAGATTACATGGACACTTTGTCATATCTATTTCCGTCTCAAATTTTGTCACAATATAGAAAATTGAGCTAACTTAACGTGGGCATTGGATTCGTATCATTTTGAGCTATAAATCAAAAGTTACACACGATTTAGTGCAGTGCGGACATGTCAGGTTCATCAGCCAGTTAAAGTGATCATTCTAAACTGATCATTGGTGCTCATTAAGTAAAAGCTTATAAATGAAGCATAAAGCATGACGTCACGCACTTTTGTATTGATTAAATTACTTGGATGCTTTGTGGTCTCTATTTCTGTCTCAAATTTTGCCAAAATATAGAAAAATGAACTAGCTTAACGTGGGCATTGGATTCGTGTCATTCTAGCCTCTAAATCAAAAGTTAGAGACAATTTAGTGCGGAAATGTCAAGTTGATCTGCCAGTTAAAGTGATCAATTTAAACTGATCATTGGTGCTCATTGAGTAAAAGCTTATAAATGAAGATTAATGCATGGCATCATGCAGTTTTGGCTAGATTGGATTCCTTGAACGCTTTTTTGAATCCATTTCTATCTCAAATTTTGTCACAATATAGAAAATCGAGTTAGTTTAGTGTGGGCATTGGATTCGTGTCATTCGGAACTCTAAATCAAAAGTTATGGACGATTTTGTGCAATCATGTCAAGTTGATCGGCCAGTTAAACTGATCATTCTAAACTGATCATTGGTGCTCATTGAGTAAAGGCTTATTAATGAAGCATAATGCATGGCATCACACGGTTTTGGATAGATTGGATTATTTGGACACTTTATCGTATCTATTTCTTTCTCAAATTTGATTACAACATAGAGAATTGAGCAAGCTTATAATGGGCATTGGATTCGTGTCATTCTAAGCTCTAAATCAAAAGTTTGGGACGATTTCGTGCGGACATGTCAAATTTTGTCACAATATAGAAAATTGAGGTAACTTAACGTGGGCATTGGATTCGTATCATTTTGAGCTATAAATCAAAAGTTACACACGATTTAGTGCAGTGTGGACATGTCAGGTTCATCAGCCAGTTAAAGTGATCATTCTAAACTGATCATTGGTGCTCATTAAGTAAAAGCTTATAAATGAAGCATAAAGAATGATGTCATGCAGTTTGGTATAGATTAAATTACTTGGATGCTTTGTGGTCTCTATTTCTGGCTCAAATTTTGCCAAAATATAGAAAATTGAGCTAGCTTAACGTGGGCATTGGATTCGTGTCATTTTGAGGTCTATATCAAAAGTTACGGACGATTTAATGCGGACATGTCAAGTTGATCAGCCAGTTAAAATGATCATTATAAACTGATCATTGGTGGTCATTGAGTAAAGGCTTATAAATGATGAATAATGCATGACATCACACAGTTCAGGATAGATTGGATTACTTGGACGCTTTGTCGTATCTATTTCTGATGCAGGAACAAAAGGACTTGTTCGAGCAAGGGGAAATGCTGGAGAGACTCTAGCTGGCTGTACATCACTTTCTAGAGACTCAAGAGTGATGGGCTGATGGTGACCCTTCAGCTAGCTGTAGAGCACTTTCTGGAGGATCTAAGTGAGGATTCGAGTAGAGAGGTGGATCGAGAGACGCCACACAGATTATGGAAGGTCTGTGATAAGTCTAAAGCACTCAAGCTTCAAGGATTCTCACACAAGAAGGCTGGAGGCGTCACCTCCTTTCAAAGGAAGAAAAACTAGGTTTTTATTTCATAAAACTTAAGTGATTACATGCTGAGAAGGATCTTTATATACTAGTCCAGCAGCAGGTGCCTTCTTGGTCTGAAAATACATTGTAATGAAAGGACTAAAGCAAAAATAACAACAAGACATTAGGACCTAATGACAAATAAAAGACTCTTGAACTTAACAGTCACATTCCTGCAAGAACAAGAAAATAAACTTGTTAATTCAAACATAAGAATTTTAAATACGCACCTTGGTCTATTGTAGCTCCTTATAATGCCTTTTTAAGTTTGTTTAGCAATGATGAACAAGGTTGTATCTCTGAAGCCATTTAAAACTGGAAGCAGTGAAATTGTGGTAGTCTTTAGTTGTTCATAGTCTCCTTCTTGTAATTCTTTAGTAAGTTCAGCTTCATGGAATCCTCCATCTTTTATGCTTGTTATGAGACTCTCGACAGACTTGTTGAACATCTTACTAAGGTTTCTTGTGCCTGATCTTGTTCTTGGAGCTTGTCTCATAATAGGTATATTAATGGGCTCTTCCTCGGCTTCTGGTGAGCTACTATTGATGTCCTCATCATCTCCTCCCTCTTGGAAAGGTTATGTCCTCAGAACAGGTACATATGCATGAAAAGGAGCAAGTTCAGTAATATTAAAAGTAGGAGATATGGTCATCTCACCTGGCAGCTCAAGCTTATAGGCATTGTTGTTGATCTTCTCTAAAACATGAAAAGGACCTTCTCCTCTTGGGGAAAGCTTGGATTTCCTTTGGTTGGGGAATATTTCATGTCTCATGTGCAGCCATACCCAATCTCCAGGTTCAAATGATATGTCTTTTCGGTGTTTATCTGCATTTCTTGTGTACTGCTCGGTTCACTTTTCCAAGTTTTCCTTGACCTTTTGATGAATCTTCTTAACATAATCTTCCCTGGTTTCTCCTTCACTAGACATAACATCTTGAGGTAAAGGTATAAGATATAGTGGGGTAGTAGGAGTAAATCCATAAACCACTTCAAAAGGAGAAAGTTTAGTTGCTGAATGTTTAGCATGATTATAAGCAAACTCAATGTACGGTAAGCAAGACAACCAGTTTCTTAGATTCTTACTGACCGTGGCTCTCAACAATGTTGAAAGGGTTCGGTTTACTATCTCTGTTTGGCCATAGGTCTGTGGGTGGCAAGTAGTTGAGAAGAGCAGCTTAGTTCCCAATTTTTTGCATAATGTCTTCCAGAAATGACTTAGAAATTTGGTGTCACGATATGAAACGATTGTTCTAGGAACTCCATGTAGGCGCACTACTTCTTTAAAAAAAATATCGGCTATTTGTGTAGCATCATTGGTCTTGTTACATGGTATAAAATGAGCCATCTTTGAGAACCTGTCTACGATTACAAAGATAAAATCCTTGTGGTTGATCTTCGGCAGACCTAAGACAAAGTCCATAGATATATCTACCCAAGGTAGGTTAGGAATGGGCAAAGGCATATAACAACCATAGGGGTGTGACCTGGATTTTGCTTTCAAGCAAGTGATGCACTTAGCACAGAATCTTTCAACATCTCGTTTTAGATGTGGCCAGTAGAAATGTTCCATAAGTACACTCAATGTCTTATCTCGGCCAAAATGACCCATGAGTCCTCTTCCATTAGCTTTTCCAATCAATAGTTCTCTCATTGATCACTGAGGAATACAAATACGCTTTTCCTTAAACAAAAATCCATCATGTTGATAAAACATACCAGATGCAGCCTTGTTGGTCTCCTTAAACAGTTCTTGAAAATCTGGATCAGTTTCATACATTGCCTTGATGTGTTCAAATCCCATAATCTTAGCTTCCATTGTGCTGATGAGAGCATGTCTCCTTGATAAAGCATCAGCCACAACGTTATCTTTACCTTTCTTATATTTGATCACATAGGGAAAAGTCTCCACAAACTCAAGCCACTTTGCATGCCTCTTCTTAAGCTTAGTTTGTCCTCTTAAGTGCTTGAGCGTCTCATGATCTGTATGAATAACAAACTCCTTTGACAGTAGGTAATGTTGCCAAGTTTCAAGAGACCTTAGCAAAGCATAGAGCTCCTTATCATATGTGGGATAGTTAAGTGAAGCTCCACTAAGTTTCTCACTGAAGTAAGCCACTGGTTTTCCTCCTTGCATTAGGACAGCTCCTATACCTGTTCCAGAAGCATCACATTCAATTTCAAAGGTTTTATCAAAGTTAGGAAGTACCAAAACAGGCGCATGTGTGAGGCTATCTTTCAGCTTGTTGAATGCCTTCTCTTGTGCTGGTCCCCATTTGAACTCCACATTCTTCTTAATTACTGAAGTGAGGAGTGCACAACAATACTAAAGTCTTTGACAAATCTTCTATAGAAACTAGCCAATCCATGGAAACTCCTCACATGTCCGATTGTTGTTGGGGTTGGCCAATCTAGAATTGCTTTGATCTTTTCTTCATCGACCTTTAAGCCCTGAGAACTTACAACAAATCCTAGGAATACACAGTGCATAAAGTACATTTCTTAAGGTTAGCATAAAGGTTTTCAGCTTTAAGCGTTTCAAGTACCTGCTCAAGATGTTGTAAGTGATATTCAAGATTAGAGCTATAGATTAGAATGTCATCAAAATAAACTACTACGAACTTACAGATAAATGCTCTTAGGACGTGGTTCATGAGTCTCATGAAAGTACTTGGAGCGTTTGTGAGTCCAAATGGCATGAATAGCCATTCATACAACCCTTGTTTGGTTTTAAACGCTGTCTTCCATTCGTCACCTTCTTTCATTCTCACCTGATGATATCCACTTCTTAGATCAATTTTTGAGAAGATAGTTGCTCCATTGAGTTCATCTAGCATGTCATCAAGTCTTGGAATTGGATGTCGGTATTTGACAGTGATATTGTTGATTGCTCTACAATCAACACACATTCTCCAAGTTCCATCTTTCTTAGGCACTAGAAGAACAGGAACAGCACATGGGCTTAGACTTTCTCGGATATAGCCCTTAGACATTAGGTCTTGTACTTGTCTTTCCAGCTCCTTTGCTTTTTCTGGATTCACTCTATAGGCTGATCGGTTTGGCAATGGTGCTCAAGGAACAAGATCAATCTGATGCTCGATTCCTCTTATAGGTGGCAATCCTGGTGGTATCTCTTCTGGAAAAACATCAGTGAATTTGTCAAGAAGCTCTAGAACAGCAGCAGGGAGTTCCTCCTTTTCTTGTCCTGAAAACAACACTTCTTTAAAGATCATTAGTAGCACCTCTTCTATAGAATCAAGAGATTTCAAAACAGTGGCAGGTGTTACATAAAGGTTAGTTTTATTTAGCTTTTCTCCTTTAGACATAGTTTGTTGCATCTCATGCACTTCCTGTGGAGTTAAAGGTGCTAAGCTATGTTTCTTGTTATTGTGCATGAAGGTATAGTGATTGGTGCGTCCATTGTTTAATGTTTCTTTGTCAAATTGCCATGGACGACCTAGAAGTAGATGTCCAGCTTGCATAGGCACCACATCACACACAACTTGATCTGCATACTTGCCTATGCTGAATGGTATGGTGACTTGTTCTGCGATATTTAGCTCAGTTTCATCGTTCAGCCATTTGAGCTTGTATGGTCGAGGATGCTTTGTCTTTTGTAACCCTAGCTTATCAACCAAATACTTGCTGGTTAAGTTAGTACAAGAACCACCATCTATGATCAAGCTACATACCTTAGAGTATATTGTGCACCGAGAATGGAAAATGTTTTCTCTTTGTATAGTTTCTGGTTGAAAAAGAGCACTGAGGGATCTTCTTGTAACTAGAAGCTCTCCGGTATCAGGATAGTCAACAACTTCTTCCTACGAGTTTTCTGGTTCATATTCGTCTTCATCTTGAGACTCGTATTCGCCATTTGATTTAAGGATCATAACTCTCTGGTTTGGGCATTCTCTTGCATAATGGCCTTTTCCCTGACATTTAAAACAGGTTATGTCACGAGATCTTTGAGTTGGAATTTTACCTTGCTCTGGTTTATTGTTTTTAGACGTTTCAGCAATGGATTTCTTGAATCTGGATTCTATGTCGATGGCCTTTCCTTTGTCCAGAGCCTTTTCAGGTTGTTGATTCCAGGTAGACTTGCTACGATTTACTGAGATAGTCTTCCTTTTTATGTGCTGCTCGGCTGAACCGCAAGATGCAGCAACTCGCCCAAATCATGATAGGTTTGTCTCTCCACTTTTCTAGCAATTCGATCTTGCAGACCATCTAGGAATTGAGCCATCAAAGTTTCTTCTGAATCTTCAGTCTCCAACCTGTTTCTAAGCATTTCAAACTCATCAAAGTATTCTTCAGCAGATTTAGAACCTTGAGTTAGTTTTCTAAATTTCTTCTGCAACTCTCTGTAGTTGTATGCAGGGACATATCTCCTCCTTAGTTGGAACCTCATGTCTTCCCAAGTAGTGATCTGACCATGTCTATGTATTCTTCTTTCAGACACATCTCTGTCCCACCAAGCTAGAGCGCTTTCAGTGAGTTGAGCAGCCGCTAGAGACACTTTTCTCTGATCTGAGTAGTTGTAATACTCAAATATGTATTCCATACGCCTTTCCCAATCAAGGTAGGCATCTGGATTAACCTTTCCAGCAAAGGTTGGTACTCTGAGCTTTACGTCTCTGTTTCCATGCCAAGATTCTTCTACTCTATCTCTGTCACGTTGATATTGTCTTCTTGGTCTATGATTATGATCAGGTTCTGGTGGAAAATCATCTTCTAAGTCAGCTATTTCATCCTCCTCATGATTCACATGTTGGGCATTCGCATTTCTGATAGGATTTCAGCAAATTGGTGGTGGTTGTTCTATTCTTGTCATGCGATCGCCTAGGTTCTGAAGTTGAATCTGAATAGCAGCAAGCATCTGAGCAACATTCACATCTACTGGTTCTCCCATAGTCACACAATCTGTCTCACACTAAACAAACACATCAATTGCAAAAGAAGTCGAATACACACAATCAAAACCAACTTAAAATGGACAGAACTAGTTGCAGCAGCAAAGGAAGTCGAATAGACACAATCAAAACAACTGAAAATCGACAAATCTAGTTGCAGCAGCAAAGGAAGTCAAATAGACACAATCAAAAACAACTAAAAATTGACAGATCTAGTTGCAGCAGCAAGGAAGTCGAATAGACACAATCAACACAACTGAAAATCGACAGATCTAGTTGCAGAAGCACAAGCCATCAACAACTAAGGATGTTACTGGTTTCTAACACACAAAAACAACAGATTGGAGTTCGATTTTTATGGGTTTTATGAAGAGATGCTGTTGGACAGCAAGTTAACAAAGCAATGACAGAGTAAAAAAACGAAAATGGGGGTAGATAAACCTGAATAGGAGCGATTAAGCTCTGATACCAGATGATGCATGAACAAGAGGACTTGTTCGAGCAAGGGGAACTGCTGGAGAGACTCTAGCTGGCTGTACAGCACTTTCTAGAGACTCAAGAGTGATGGGTTGATGGTGACCCTTCAGCTTGCTGTAGAGCACTTTCTGGAGGATCTAAGTGAGGATTGAGTAGAGAGGTGGATCGAGAGACGCCACACAGATTATGGAAGGTCTGTGATAAGTCTAGAGCACTCAAGCTTCAAGGATTCTCACACAAGAAGGGTGGAGGCATCGCCTCCTTTCAAAGGAAGAAAAACTAGATTTTTATTTCATAAAACTTAAGTGATTACATGCTGAGAAGGGACTTTATATACTAGTCCAACAGCAGGTGCCTTCTAGGGCTGAAAATACATTATAATGAAAGGACTAAAGGAAAAATAACAACAACACATTAGGACCTAATAACAAATAAACTTAACAGTCACATTCCTGCAAAAACAAGAAAATAAACTTGTTAATTCAAACATAAGAATTTTAAATACGCACCTTGGTCTCTTGTAGCTCCTTATAATGCCTTCTTAAGTTTGTTTAGCAATGATGAACAAGGTTGTATCTCTGAAGTCTTGTAAAACTGGAAGGAGTGAAATTGTGGTAGTCTTTAGTTGTTCATAGTCTCCTTCTTTTAATTCTTTAGTAAGTTCAGCTTCATGGAATCCTCCATCTTCTATGATTGTTAAAATTTTGTCACAATATAGGTGAGCTCATTCTAAACTGACATTATTGGTGTGATCATTCTAAACTGATTATTGGTGCTCATGGAATAAAAGGCTTACAAATGAGGCATAATGCATGACATCACACAGTTCGGGATAGATTGGATTACTTGGACGCTTTGTCATATCTAGTTCTGTCTCAAATTTTGTTATAATATAGAAAATTCAGCAAGCTTAACGTGGGCATTGGATTCTTGTCATTCTGAGTTCTGAATCAAAAGATACAGAATATTTAGTGCAGACATGTCAAGTTGATTGGCCACTTAATGTGATCATTCTAAACTGATCATTGCTTCTCATTGAGTAAAGGCTTACAAATGAAGCATGATGCATGGAATCACAAAGTTCGGGATAGATTGGATTACATGGATGCTTTGTCGTATCTATTTTGGTCTCAAATTTTGTCAAAATATTGAAAATTGAGCTAGCTTAACGTGGTCATTGGATTCGTGTCATTCTGAGCTCTAAATCAAAAGTTACGCACGATTTAGTGCGGATATTTCAAGTTGATCGGCCAATCACTATGATCATTCTAAACTGATCATTGGTGCTCATTGAGTAAAGGCTTATAAATTGTGCATAATGCATGACATCACGTAGTTCAGGATAGATTAGATTACTTGGACAATTTGTCGTATCTATTTATGTCTCAAATTTTTTCACAATATAGTAAATTGTTCTAGTTTAACGTGGGCATTGGATTCGTGCCAGTCTGACCTCTAAATCAAAAGTTCGGACGATTTAATGCCGATATCTCAAGTTAATCTACCATTTAAAGTGATCATTATAAACTGATCATTGCTGCTGATGGAGGAAAGGCATATAAATGAAGCATAATGCATAGCATCACACAGTTAGGGATAGATTGGATTACATGGACGCTTTGTCGTATCTATTTCTGTCTCAAATTTTGTCGCAATATAGAAAATTGAGATAGCTTAACCTGGACATTGGATTCGTGTTATTCTGAGCTCTATATCAAAAGATACAGATGATTTAGTGCGGATATGTCAAGTTGATCGGCCAGTTAAAGTGATCATTCTAAACTGATCATTGGTGCTCATTGAGTAAAAGCTTATAAATGAAGCATAATGCATGACATCACGTAGTTCAGGATAGATTGGATTATTTGGACGCTTTGCCATATCTATTTCTGTCTCAAATTTTGTCACCATATAGAAAATTGATCTAGCTTAATGTGGGCATTGGATTCGTGTCATTCTAAGCTCTAAATCAAAAGTTACAAATGATTTAGTGCAGACATGTCAAATTGATCGGCTAGTTAAAGTGATCATTCTTAACTGAGCATTGGTGCTCACTGAGTAAATGCTTAGAAATGAAGCATAATGCATGGCATCACGCACTTTTGGCTAGATTGGAGTACTTGAACGCTTTGTCTTAATTTCTCTTATCTATTTCTGTCCCAAATTTTGTCACAATATAGAAAATTGAGCTAGATTAATGTGGGCAATTATGTGTAGACATGTCCAATTGATTGCGCAGTTGAAGTGATCATTCTAAACTTATCATTGGTGTTCATTGATTAAAGTCTGATAAATGAAGTATAATGCATGATATCACGTACTTTTAGAAAGATTTGATTACTTGGAGGACTGCTTGAAGCAATTTTAATGTTAAAATTTATCGCAATAAAAACAAATTGAGAAAGTTTAACGTGGGCATTGCATTCGTGTCAGTCTGATCTCTAAATCAAAAGTTATGCACGATTTAGTGCGGACATGTCAAGTTGATCAGCCATTTAAAGTGATCACTCTAAACTGATCATTGTTGCTTATTGAGGAAAGGCATATAAATGAAGCATACTGCATAGCATCACGCAGTTCGGGATTGATTGGATTACATGGACACTTTGTCGTATCTATTTCTGTCTCAAATTTAGTCACAATATAGAAAATTGAGCAAGCTTAACGTGGGCATTGGATTCGTGTTATTCTAAGTTTTAAATCAAATGTTATGGACAATTTAGTGCAGACATGTCCAGTTGATTGCCCAGTTAAAGTGATCATTCTAAACTGATCATTGGTGCTCATTTATTAAATGCTTATCAATGAAGTATAATGCATGACATCACATACTTTTAAAAAGATTTGATTAATTGGAGGACTGCTTGAAGCAATTTTAATGTTAAAATTTATCATAATAAAATAAAATTGCGATAGCTTAACGTGGGCATTGGATTCCTGTCCGTCTGATCTCTAAATCAAAAGTTACGCACGATTTAGTGCGGATATCTCAAGTTGATCGGCCATTTAAAGTTATCATTCTAAACTGATCATTGCTGCTGATTGAGGAAAGCCATAAAAATGAAGCATAATGCATAGCATCACACAGTTAGGGATAGATTGGATTACATGGATGCTTTGTCGTATCTATTTCTGTCTCAAATTTTGTCGCAATATAGAAAATTGAGATAGCTTAACCTGGACATTGGATTCGTGTTATTCTGAGCTCTTAATCAAAAGTTATGGACAATTTAGTGCAGACATGTCTAGTTGATTACCCATTTAAAGTGATCATTCTAAACTGATCATTAGTGCTCATTGATTAAAGGCTTATAAATGAAGTATAATGCATGACATCACGTACCTTTAGAACGATTAGATTACTTGGAGGACTGCTTAAAGCAATTTTAATGTTAAAATTTTTCACAATAAAAACAAATTGAGATAGCTTAACGTGGGCATTGGATTCGTGCCAGTATGATCTCTAAATCAAAAGTTATGCACGATTTAGTTCGTACATGTAAAGTTGATCGGCCATTTAAAGTGATCATTCTAAACTGATCATTGCTGCTGATTGAGTAAAGGCATATAAATGAAGCATAATGCATAGCATCACGCAGTTCGGGATAGATTGGATTACATGGAAGCTTTGTCGTATCTATTTATGTCTCAAATTTTGTCACAATATGGAAAATTGAGCTAGCTTAACGTGGGCATTGGATTCATGTTATTTTGAGCTCTAATTAAAAAGATACGGATGATTTAGTGCGGACATGTCAAGTTGATCGGCCAGTTAAAGTGATCATTCTAAACTGATCAATGGTGCTCATTGAGTAAAAGTTTATAAATGAAGCATAATGCATGACATCACGTAGTTTAGGATAGATTGGATTATTTGGACGCTTTGCCATATCTATTTCTGTCTCAAATTTTTTCACAATATAGAAAATTGATCTAGCTTAACGTGGGCATTGGATTCGTGTCATTCTAAGCTCTAAATCAAAAGTTACAAATGATTTAGTGCAGACATGTCAAATTGATCGGCTAGTTAAAGTTATCATTCTTAACTGAGCATTGGTGCTCACTGAGTAAATGCTTATAAATGAAGCATAAAGCATGACATCACGCACTTTTGGCTAGATTGGAGTACATGAACACTTTGTCTTAATTTCTCTTATCTATTTCTGTCCCAAATTTTGTCACAATATAGAAAATTGAGCTAGATTAACGTGGGCAATTTAGTGTAGACATGTCCAATTGATTGCGCAGTTGAAGTGATCATTCTAAACTGATCATTGGTGTTCATTGATTAAAGTCTGATAAATGAAGTATAATGCATGATATCACATACTTTTAGAAAGATTTGATTACTTGGAGGACTGCTTGAAGCAATTTTAATGTTAAAATTTATCACAATAAAATAAAATTGCGATAGCTTAACGTGGGCATTGGATTCCTGTCCGTCTGATCTCTAAATCAAAGTTACGCACGATTTAGTGCGGACATCTCAAGTTGATCGGCCATTTAAAGTGATCATTCTAAACTGATCATTGTTGCTGATTGAGGAAAGCCATATAAATGAAGCATAGTGCATAGCATCACACAGTTACGGATAGATTGGATTACATGGACGCTTTGTCGTATCTATTTCTGTCTCAAATTTTGTCGCAATATAGAAAATTGAGATAGCTTAAACTGGACATTGGATTCGTGTTATTCTGAGTTCTTAATCAAAAGATATGGACAATTTAGCAGACATTGCCAGCGATACACCCGGCCATTTATCATGGATCATTCACACTGGTTCTCGCTTTGCCATATCTATTTCTGTCTCAAATTTTGTCACCATATAGAAAATTGATCTAGCTTAATGTGGGCATTGGATTCGTGTCATTCTAAGCTCTAAATCAAAAGTTACAAATGATTTAGTGCAGACATGTCAAATTGATCGGCTAGTTAAAGTGATCATTCTTAACTGAGCATTGGTGCTCACTGAGTAAATGCTTAGAAATGAAGCATAATGCATGGCATCACGCACTTTTGGCTAGATTGGAGTACTTGAACGCTTTGTCTTAATTTCTCTTATCTATTTCTGTCCCAAATTTTGTCACAATATAGAAAATTGAGCTAGATTAATGTGGGCAATTATGTGTAGACATGTCCAATTGATTGCGCAGTTGAAGTGATCATTCTAAACTTATCATTGGTGTTCATTGATTAAAGTCTGATAAATGAAGTATAATGCATGATATCACGTACTTTTAGAAAGATTTGATTACTTGGAGGACTGCTTGAAGCAATTTTAATGTTAAAATTTATCGCAATAAAAACAAATTGAGAAAGTTTAACGTGGGCATTGCATTCGTGTCAGTCTGATCTCTAAATCAAAAGTTATGCACGATTTAGTGCGGACATGTCAAGTTGATCAGCCATTTAAAGTGATCACTCTAAACTGATCATTGTTGCTTATTGAGGAAAGGCATATAAATGAAGCATACTGCATAGCATCACGCAGTTCGGGATTGATTGGATTACATGGACACTTTGTCGTATCTATTTCTGTCTCAAATTTAGTCACAATATAGAAAATTGAGCAAGCTTAACGTGGGCATTGGATTCGTGTTATTCTAAGTTTTAAATCAAATGTTATGGACAATTTAGTGCAGACATGTCCAGTTGATTGCCCAGTTAAAGTGATCATTCTAAACTGATCATTGGTGCTCATTTATTAAATGCTTATCAATGAAGTATAATGCATGACATCACATACTTTTAAAAAGATTTGATTAATTGGAGGACTGCTTGAAGCAATTTTAATGTTAAAATTTATCATAATAAAATAAAATTGCGATAGCTTAACGTGGGCATTGGATTCCTGTCCGTCTGATCTCTAAATCAAAAGTTACGCACGATTTAGTGCGGACATCTCAAGTTGATCGGCCATTTAAAGTGATCATTATTGTGATCATTGTCCATCTGTCTGAATCGGACCATTCTGAAAGTTAAGTGCATGTCTAATGTGATCATTGATCATCTCACGTATAATGCCATCACGGGATTAGATTGGAGGACATGTGACGTATTGCAGTATCTCTAAATTTATGTCGTACAATTGATTTGTGATCATAAACTGATGATTGCATTTGAAGCATAATGCTTATTCGTAGATTGGCATGGAAGCTTTGTCGTATCTATTTATGTCTCAAATTTTGTCACAATATGGAAAATTGAGCTAGCTTAACGTGGGCATTGGATTCATGTTATTTTGAGCTCTAATTAAAAAGATACGGATGATTTAGTGCGGACATGTCAAGTTGATCGGCCAGTTAAAGTGATCATTCTAAACTGATCAATGGTGCTCATTGAGTAAAAGTTTATAAATGAAGCATAATGCATGACATCACGTAGTTTAGGATAGATTGGATTATTTGGACGCTTTGCCATATCTATTTCTGTCTCAAATTTTTTCACAATATAGAAAATTGATCTAGCTTAACGTGGGCATTGGATTCGTGTCATTCTAAGCTCTAAATCAAAAGTTACAAATGATTTAGTGCAGACATGTCAAATTGATCGGCTAGTTAAAGTTATCATTCTTAACTGAGCATTGGTGCTCACTGAGTAAATGCTTATAAATGAAGCATAAAGCATGACATCACGCACTTTTGGCTAGATTGGAGTACATGAACACTTTGTCTTAATTTCTCTTATCTATTTCTGTCCCAAATTTTGTCACAATATAGAAAATTGAGCTAGATTAACGTGGGCAATTTAGTGTAGACATGTCCAATTGATTGCGCAGTTGAAGTGATCATTCTAAACTGATCATTGGTGTTCATTGATTAAAGTCTGATAAATGAAGTATAATGCATGATATCACATACTTTTAGAAAGATTTGATTACTTGGAGGACTGCTTGAAGCAATTTTAATGTTAAAATTTATCACAATAAAATAAAATTGCGATAGCTTAACGTGGGCATTGGATTCCTGTCCGTCTGATCTCTAAATCGAAAGTTACGCACGATTTAGTGCGGACATCTCAAGTTGATCGGCCATTTAAAGTGATCATTCTAAACTGATCATTGTTGCTGATTGAGGAAAGCCATATAAATGAAGCATAGTGCATAGCATCACACAGTTACGGATAGATTGGATTACATGGATGCTTTGTCGTATCTATTTCTGTCTCAAATTTTGTCGCAATATAGAAAATTGAGATAGCTTAACCTGGACATTGGATTCGTGTTATTCTGAGCTCTTAATCAAAAGTTATGGACAATTTAGTGCAGACATGTCTAGTTGATTGCCCATTTAAAGTGATCATTCTAAACTGATCATTAGTGCTCATTGATTAAAGGCTTATAAATGAAGTATAATGCATGACATCACGTACCTTTAGAAAGATTAGATGACTTGGAGGACTGCTTAAAGCAATTTTAATGTTAAAATTTTTCACAATAAAAACAAATTGAGATAGCTTAACGTGGGCATTGGATTCGTGCCAGTATGATCTCTAAATCAAAAGTTATGCACGATTTAGTTCGTACATGTCAAGTTGATCGGCCATTTAAAGTGATCATTCTAAACTGATCATTGCTGCTGATTGAGTAAAGGCATATAAATGAAGCATAATGCATAGCATCACGCAGTTCGGGATAGATTGGATTACATGGAAGCTTTGTCGTATCTATTTATGTCTCAAATTTTGTCACAATATTGAAAATTGAGCTAGCTTAACGTGGGCATTGGATTCATGTTTTTTTGAGCTCTAATTAAAAAGATACGGATGATTTAGTGCGGACATGTCAAGTTGATTGGCCAGTTAAAGTGATCATTCTAAACTGATCAATGGTGCTCATTGAGTAAAAGTTTATAAATGAAGCATAATGCATGACATCACGTAGTTTAGGATAGATTGGATTATTTGGACGCTTTGCCATATCTATTTCTGTCTCAATTTTTTTCACAATATAGAAAATTGATCTAGCTTAACGTGGGCATTGGATTTGTGTCATTCTAAGCTCTAAATCAAAAGTTACAAATGATTTAGTGCAGACATGTCAAATTGATCGGCTAGTTAAAGTTATCATTCTTAACTGAGCATTGCTGCTCACTGAGTAAATGCTTATAAATGAAGCATAAAGCATGACATCACGCACTTTTGGCTAGATTGGAGTACATGAACACTTTGTCTTAATTTCTCTTATCTATTTCTGTCCCAAATTTTGTCACAATATAGAAAATTGAGCTAGATTAACGTGGGCAATTTAGTGTAGACATGTCCAATTGATTGCGCAGTTGAAGTGATCATTCTAAACTGATCATTGGTGTTCATTGATTAAAGTCTGATAAATGAAGTATAATGCATGATATCACATACTTTTAGAAAGATTTGATTACTTGGAGGACTGCTTGAAGCAATTTTAATGTTAAAATTTATCACAATAAAATAAAATTGCGATAGCTTAACGTGGGCATTGGATTCCTGTCCGTCTGATCTGTAAATCAAAAGTTACGCACGATTTAGTGCGGACATCTCAAGTTGATCGGCCATTTATAGTGATCATTCTAAACTGATCATTGTTGCTGATTGAGGAAAGCCATATAAATGAAGCATAGTGCATAGCATCACACAGTTACGGATAGATTGGATTACATGGATGCTTTGTCGTATCTATTTCTGTCTCAAATTTTGTCGCAATATAGAAAATTGAGATAGCTTAACCTGGACATTGGATTCGTGTTATTCTGAGCTCTTAATCAAAAGTTATGGACAATTTAGTGCAGACATGTCTAGTTGATTGCCCATTTAAAGTGATCATTCTAAACTGATCATTAGTGCTCATTGATTAAAGGCTTATAAATGAAGTATAATGCATGACATCACGTACCTTTAGAAAGATTAGATTACTTGGAGGACTGCTTAAAGCAATTTTAATGTTAAAATTTTTCACAATAAAAACAAATTGAGATAGCTTAACGTGGGCATTGGATTCGTGCCAGTATGATCTCTAAATCAAAAGTTATGCACGATTTAGTTCGTACATGTCAAGTTGATCGGCCATTTAAAGTGATCATTCTAAACTGATCATTGCTGCTGATTGAGTAAAGGCATATAAATGAAGCATAATGCATAGCATCATGCAGTTCGGGATAGATTGGATTACATGGAAGCTTTGTCGTATCTATTTATGTCTCAAATTTTGTCACAATATTGAAAATTGAGCTAGCTTAACGTGGGCATTGGATTCATGTTATTTTGAGCTCTAATTAAAAAGATACGGATGATTTAGTGCGGACATGTCAAGTTGATCGGCCAGTTAAAGTGATCATTCTAAACTGATCAATGGTGCTCATTGAGTAAAAGTTTATAAATGAAGCATAATGCATGACATCACGTAGTTTAGGATAGATTGGATTATTTGGACGCTTTGCCATATCTATTTCTGTCTCAATTTTTTTCACAATATAGAAAATTGATCTAGCTTAACGTGGGCATTGGATTTGTGTCATTCTAAGCTCTAAATCAAAAGTTACAAATGATTTAGTGCAGACATGTCAAATTGATCGGCTAGTTAAAGTTATCATTCTTAACTGAGCATTGCTGCTCACTGAGTAAATGCTTATAAATGAAGCATAAAGCATGACATCACGCACTTTTGGCTAGATTGGAGTACATGAACACTTTGTCTTAATTTCTCTTATCTATTTCTGTCCCAAATTTTGTCACAATATAGAAAATTGAGCTAGATTAACGTGGGCAATTTAGTGTAGACATGTCCAATTGATTGCGCAGTTGAAGTGATCATTCTAAACTGATCATTGGTGTTCATTGATTAAAGTCTGATAAATGAAGTATAATGCATGATATCACATACTTTTAGAAAGATTTGATTACTTGGAGGACTGCTTGAAGCAATTTTAATGTTAAAATTTATCACAATAAAATAAAATTGCGATAGCTTAACGTGGGCATTGGATTCCTGTCCGTCTGATCTCTAAATCAAAAGTTACGCACGATTTAGTGCGGACATCTCAAGTTGATCGGCCATTTAAAGTGATCATTCTAAACTGATCATTGTTGCTGATTGAGGAAAGCCATATAAATGAAGCATAGTGCATAGCATCACACAGTTACGGATAGATTGGATTACATGGACGCTTTGTCGTATCTATTTCTGTCTCAAATTTTGTCGCAATATAGAAAATTGAGATAGCTTAAACTGGACATTGGATTCGTGTTATTCTGAGTTCTTAATCAAAAGATATGGACAATTTAGTGCAGACATGTCCAGTTGATTGCCCATTTAAAGTGATCATTCTAAACTGGTCTTTAGTGCTCATTGATTAAAGGCTTATAAATGAAGTATAATGCATGACATCACCTACCTTTAGAAAGATTAGATTACTTGGAGGACTGTTTAAAGCAATTTTAATGTTAAAATTTTTCACAATAAAAACAAATTGAGATAGCTTAACGTGGGCATTGGATTCGTGCCAGTATGATCTCTAAATCAAAAGTTATGCACGATTTAGTTCGTACATGTCAAGTTGATCGGCCATTTAAATTGATCATTCTAAACTGATCATTGCTGCTTATTGAGTAAAGGCATATAAATGAAGCATAATGCATAGCATCACGCAGTTCGGGATAGATTGGATTACATGGACGCTTTGTCGTATCTATTTATGTCTCAAATTTTGTCACAATATTGAAAATTGAGCTAGCTTAACGTGGGCATTGGATTCGTGTTATTTTGAGCTCTAATTAAAAAGATACGGAGGATTTAGTGCGGACATGTCAAGTTGATCGGCCAGTTAATGTGATCATTCTAAACTGATCAATGGTGCTCATTGAGTAAAAGTTTATAAATGAAGCATGATGCATGACATCACATAGTTTAGGATAGATTGGATTATTTGGACGCTTTGCCATATCTATTTCTGTCTCAATTTTTTTCACAATATAGAAAATTGATCTAGCTTAACGTGGGCATTGGATTCGTGTCATTCTAAGCTCTAAATCAAAAGTTACAAATGATTTAGTGCAGACATGTCAAATTGATCGGCTAGTTAAAGTTATCATTCTTAACTGAGCATTGGTGCTCACTGAGTAAATGCTTATAAATGAAGCATAAAGCATGACATCACGCACTTTTGGCTAGATTGGAGTACTTGAACACTTTGTCTTAATTTCTCTTATCTATTTCTGTCCCAAATTTTGTCACAATATAGAAAATTGAGCTAGATTAACGTGGGCAATTTAGTGTAGACATGTCCAGTTGATTGCGCAGTTGAAGTGATCATTCTAAACTGATCATTGGTGATCATTGGTGTTCATTGATTGCGTAGTTGAAGATATCACGTACTTTTAGAAAGATTTGATTACTTGGAGGACTGCTTGAAGCAATTTTAATGTTAAAATTTATCACAATAAAATAAAATTGCGATAGCTTAACGTGGGCATTGGATTCCTGTCCGTCTGATCTCTAATTCAAAAGTTACGCACGATTTAGTGCGGACATCTCAAGTTGATCGGCCATTTAAAGTGATCATTCTAAACTGATCATTGTTGCTGATCGAGGAAAGGCATATAAATGAAGCATAATGCATAGCATCACGTAGTTCGGGATTTATTGGATTACATGGACGCTTTGTCGTATCTATTTATGTCTCAAATTTTGTCACAATATAGAAAATTGAGCAAGCTTAATGTGGGCATTGGATTCGTGTTATTCTAAGGTTTAAATCAAAAGTTATGGACAATTTAGTGCAGACATGTCGAGTTGATTGCCCAGTTAAAGTGATCATTCTAAACTGATCATTGGTGCTCATTGATTAAATGCTTATAAATGTAGTATAATGCATGAATCACCTACTTTTAGAAAGATTTGATTAATTGGAGGACTGCTTGAAGCAATTTTAATGTTAAGATTTATCACAATAAAAACAAATATCGATAGCTTAACGTGGGCATTGGATTCGTGTCCGTCTGATCTCTAAATCAAAAGTAATGCACGATTTAGTGCAGACATCACAAGTTGATCGGCCATTCAAAGTGATCATTCTAAACTGATCATTGCTGCTGATTGAGGAAAGGCATATAAATGAAGCATAATGCATAGCATCACACAGTTAGGGATAGATTGGATTACATGGACGCCTTGTCGTATCTATTTCTGTCATAAATTTTGTTGTAATATAGAAAATTTAGATAGCTTAACCTCGACATTGGATTCGTGTTATTCTGAGCTCTTAATCAAAAGTTATGGACAATTTAGTGTAGACATGTCCAGTTGATTGCCCATTTAAAGTGATGATTCTAAACTGATCATTAGTGCTCATTGATTAAAGGCTTATAAATGAAGTATAATGCATGACAGTACGTACCTTTAGAAAGATAAGATTACTTGGAGGACTGCTTAAAGCAATTTTAATGTTGAAATTTATAACAATAAAAACAAATTGAGATAGCTTAACGTGGGCATTGTATTCGTGCCAGTATGATCTCTAAATCAAAAGTTATGCACGATTTAGTTCGGACATGTCAAGTTGATCGGCCATTTAAAGTGATCATTCTAAACTGATCATTGCTGCTGATTGAGTAAAGGCATATAAATGAAGCATAATGCATAGCATCACGCAGTTCGGGATAGACTGGATTACATGGACGCTTTGTCGTATCTATTTATGTCTCAAATTTTGTCACAATATTGAAAATTGAGCTAGCTTAACATGGGCATTGGATTTGTGTTATTTTGAGCTCTATATCAAAAGATACGGATGATTTAGTGCGGATATGTCAAGTTGATCGGCCAGTTAAAGTGATCATTCTAAACTGATCATTAGTGCTCATTGAGTAAAAGCTTATAAATGAAGCATAATGCATGACATCACGTAGTTCACGATAGATTGGATTATTTGGACGCTTTGCCATATCTATTTCTGTGTCAAATTTTGTCACAATATAGAAAATTGATCTAGCTTAACGTGGGCATTGGATTCGTGTCATTCTAAGCTCTAAATCAAAAGTTACAAATGATTTAGTGCAGACATGTCAAATTGATCGGATAGTTAAAGTGATCATTCTTAGCAGAGCATTGGTGCTCACTGAGTAAATGCTTATAAATGAAGCAAATGCATGGCATCACGCACTTTTGGCTAGATTGGAGTACTTGAACGTTTTGTCATAATTTATCTTATCAATTTCTGTCCCAAATTTTGTCACAATATAGAAAATTGAGCTAGATTAACGTGGGCAATTTAGTGTAGACATGTCCAATTGATTGCGCAGCCAAAGTGATCATTCTAAACTTATCATTGGTGTTCATTGATTAAAGTCTGATAAATGAAGTATAATACATGATATCACGTACTTTTAGAAAGATTTGATTACTTGGAGGACTGCTTGAAGCAATTTTAATGTTAAAATTTATCGCAATAAAAACAAATTGAGAAAGCTTAACGTGGGCATTGCATTAGTGTCAGTCTGATCTCTAAATCAAAAGTTATGCACGATTTAGTGCAGACATGTCAAGTTGATCAGCCATTTAAAGTGATCACTCTAAACTGATCATTGTTGCTGATTGAGGAAAGGCATATAAATGAAGCATAATGCATAGCATCACGCAGTTCGGGATTGATTGGATTACATAGACGCTTTGTCGTATTTATTTCTGTCTCAAATTTAGTCACAATATAGAAAATTGAACAAGCTTAACGTGGGCATTGGATTCGTGTTATTCTGAGTTTTAAATCAAAAGTTATAGACAGTTTAGTGCAGACTTGTCCAGTTGATTGCCTAGTTAAAATGATCATTCTAAACTGATCATTGGTGCTCATTTATTAAATGCATATAAATGAAGTATAATGCATGACATCACGTACTTTTAGAGAGATTTGTTTAATTGGAGGACTGCTTGAAGCAATTTTAATGTTAAAATTTATCACAATAAAATAAAATTGCGATAGCTTAACGTGGACATTTGATTCGTGTCCGTCTGATCTCTAAATCAAAAGTTACGCACGATTTAGTTCGGACATCTCAAGTTGAACGGCCATTTAAAGTGATCATTCTAAACTGATCATTGTTGCTGATTGAGGAAAGGCATATAAAAGAAGCATAATGCATAGCATCGCACAATTAGGGATAGATTGGATTACATGGACGCTTTGTCGTACCTATTTCTGTCTCAAATTTTGTCGCAATATAGAAAATTGAGATAGCTTAACCTGGACATTGGATTCGTGTTATTCTGAGTTCTTAATCAAAAGTTATGGACAATTTAGTGCAGACATGTACAGTTGATTGCCCATTTAAAGTGATCATTCTAATCTGATCATTAGTGCTCATTAATTAAAGGCTTATAAATGAAGTATAATGCATGACATCACGTACCTTTAGAAAGATTAGATTACTTGGAGGACTTCTTAAAGCAATTTTAATGTTAAAATTTATCACAATAAAAACAAATTGAGATAGCTTAACGTGGGCATTGGATTCGTGCTAGTATGATCTGTAAATCAAAATTTATGCACGATTTAGTTCGGACATGTCAAGTTGATCGGCCATTTAAAGTGATCATTCTAAACTGATCATTGCTGCTGATTAGTAAAGGCATATAAATGAAGCATAATGCATAGCATCACACAGTTCGGGATAGATTGGATTACATGGACGCTTTGTCGTATCTATTTATGTCTCAAATTTAGTCACAATATTGAAAATTGAGCTAGCTTAACGTGGGCATTGGATTCGTGTTATTTTGAGCTCTATATCAAAAGATACGGTTGATTTACTGCGGACATGTCAAGTTGATCGGCCAGTTAAAGTGATCATTCTAAACTGATCAATGGGGCTCATTGAGTAAAAGTTTATAAATGAAGCATAATGCATGACATCACGTAGTTCAGGATAGATTGGATTATTTGGACGCTTTGCCATATCTATTTCTGTCTCAAATTTTTTCACAATATAGAAAATTGATCTAGCTTAACGTGGGCATTGGATTCGTGTCATTCTAAGCTCTAAATCAAAAGTTACAAATGATTTAGTGCAAACATGTCAAATTGATTGGCTAGTTAAAGTGATCATTCTTAACTGAGCATTGGTGCTCACTGAGTAAATGCTTATAAATGAAGCATAAAGCATGGCATCACGCACTTTTGGCTAGATTGGAGTACTTGAACGCTTTGTCTTAATTTATCTTATCTATTTCTGTCCCAAATTTTGTCACAATATAGAAAATTGAGCTAGATTAACGTGAGAAATTTAGTGTAGACATGTCCAATTGATTGCGCAGTTGAAGTGATCATTCTAAACTGATCATTGGTGTTGATTGATTAAAGTCTGATAAATGAAGTATAATGCATGATATCATGTACTTTTAGAAAGACTTGATTACTTGGAGGACTGCTTGAAGCAATTTTAATGTTAAAATTTATCGCAATAAAAACAAATTGAGAGAGCTTAACGTGGGCATTGCATTTGTGTCAGTCTAATCTCTAAATCAAAAGTTATGCACGATTTAGTGTGGACATGTCAAGTTGATCGGCCATTTAAAGTGATCATTCTAAACTGATCATTGTTGCCGATTGAGGAAAGGCATATAAATGAAGCATAATGCATAGCATCACGTAGTTCGGGATAGATTGGATTACATGGACGCTTTGTCGTATCTATTTATGTCTCAAATTTTGTCACAATATTGAAAATTGAGCTAGCTTAACGTGGGCATTGGATTCGTGTTATTTTGAGCTCTATATAAAAAGATACGGTTGATTTAGTGCGGACATGTCAAGTTGATCGGCCAGGTAAAGTGATCATTCTAAACTGATCAATGTTGCTCATTGAGTAAAAGTTTATAAATGAAGCATAATGCATGACATCATGTAGTTTAGGATAGATTGGATTATTTGGACGCTTTGCCATATCATTTCTGTCTCAAATTTTTTCACAATATAGAAAATTGATCTAGCTTAACGTGGGCATTGGATTCGTGTCATTCTAAGCTCTAAATCAAAAGTTGCAAATGATTTAGTGCAGACATGTCAAATTGATCGGCTAGTTAAAGTGATCATTCTTAACTGAGCATTGGTTCTCACTGAGTAAATGCTTATAAATGAAGCATAAAGCATGGCATCACGCACTTTTGGCTAGATTGGAGTACTTGAACGCTTTGTCTTAATTTATCTTATCTATTTATGTCCCAAATTTTGTCACAATATAGAAAATTGAGCTAGATTAACGTGGGCAATTTAGTGTAGACATGTCCAATTGATTGTGCAGCTGAAGTGATCATTCTAAACTGATCATTGGTGTTCATTGATTAAAGTCTGATAAATGAAGTATAATGCATGATATCACGTACTTTTAGAAAAATTTGATTACTTGGAGGACTGCTTGAAGCAATTTTAATGTTAAAATTTATCGCAATGAAAACAAATTGAGATAGCTTAACGTGGGCACTGCATTCGTGTCAGTCTGATCTCTAAATCAAAAGTTATGCACGATTTAGTGCGGTCATGTCAAGTTGATCGGCCATTTAAAGTGATCATTCTAAACTGATCATTGTTGCTGATTGAGGAAAGGCATATAAATGAAGCATAATGCATAGCATCACGCAGTTCTGGATTGATTGGATTACATGGAAGCTTTGTCGTATCTATTTCTGTCTCAAATTTTGTCGCAATATAGAAAATTGAGACAGCTTAACGTGGGCATTGGATTCGTGTTATTCTGAGTTTTAAATCAAAAGTTATGGACAATTTAGTGCAGACATGTCGAGTTGATTGCCTAGATAAAGTGATCATTCTAAACTGATCATTGGTGCTCATTGATTAAATGCTTATAAATGAAGTATAATGCATGACATCACGTACTTTTAGAAAGATTTGATTAATTGGAGGACTTCTTGATGAAATTTTAATGTTAAAATTTATCACAATAAAAACAAATTGTGATAGCTTAACGTGGGCATTGGATTCGTGTCCATCTGATCTCTAAATCAAAAATTATGCACGGTTTAGTGTGGACATCTCAAGTTGATCGGCCATTTAAAGTGATCATTCTAAACTAATCATTGTTGCTGATTAAGGAAAGGCATATAAATGAAACATAATGCATAGCATCACACAGTTAGGGATAGATTGGATTACATGGACGCTTTGTCTTATCTATTTCTGTCTCAAATTTTGTCACAATATAGAAACTTGAGATAGCTTAACCTGGGCTTTGGATTCGTGTTATTCTGAGCTCTTAATCAAAAGTTATGAACAATTTAGTGCAGACATGTCCAGTTGATTGCCCATTTAAAGTGATCATTCTAAATTGATCATTGATGCTCATTGATTAAAGGCTTATAAATGAAGTATAATGCATGACATCACGTACTTTTAGAATGATTTGATTTCTTGGAGGACTGCTTGAAGCAATTTTAATGTTAAAATTTATCACAATAAAAACAAATTTAGATAGGTTAACGTGGGCAACGTATTCGTGCCAGTATGATCTCTAAATCAAAAGTTATGCATGATTTAGTTCGGACATGTCAAGTTGATCGGCCATTTAAAGTGATCATTCTAAACTGATCATTGTTGCTGATTGAGTAAAAGCATATAAATGAAGCATAATGCATATCATCACGCAGTTCTGGATAGATTGGAATACATGAACGCCTTGTCGTATCTATTTCTGTCTCAAATTTTGTCACAATATTGAAAATTGAGCTAGCTTAACGTGGGCATTGGATTCGTGTTATTTTGAGCTCTAAATCAAAAGATACGGATGATTTAGTGCGGACATGTCAAGTTGATCGGCAAGTTAAAGTGATCATTCTAAACTGATCATTGGTGTGCATTAAGTAAAAGCTTATAAACGAACCATAATGCATGACATCACATAGTTCAGGATAGATTGGATTATTTGGACGCTTTGTCGTATCTATTCCGGTCACAAATTTTGTCACAATATAGAAAATTCAGCTAGCTTAACGTGGCATTGGATTCGTGTCATTCTAAGCTATAAACCACAAGTTACATATGATATTGTGCAGACATGTCAAGTTGATCGGATAGTTAAAGTTATCATTCTTAACTGATCATTGTTGCTCACTGAGTAAAGGCTTATAACTGAAGCATAATGCTTGACATCATGCAGTTCGGGATAAATTGGATTATATGGACGCTTTGTCGTATCTATTTCTATATCAATTTTGTCACAATATATAAAATTGAGATAGCTTAACGTGGGCATTGGATTCGTGTTATTTTGAGCTCCAAATCAAAATATACAGACGATTTACTACGGACATGTCAAGTTGATCACCCAGTTAAAGTGATCATTCTAAACTAATCATTGGTGCTTATTGAGTAAAGGCTTATAATTGAAGCATAATGCATGACATCACGTAGTTCAGGATAGATTGGATTATTTGGACGCTTTGCCATATCTATTTCAGTCTAAAATTTAATCACAATATAGAAAATCAAGTTAGCTTAATGTGGGCATTTGATTCGTGTCATTCTAAGCTTTAAATCAAAAGTTACAGATGATTTAGTGTACACATGTCAAATTGATCGGCTAGTTAATGTTATCATTCTTAACTGATCATTGGTGCTCACTGAGTAAAGGCTTATAAATGAAGCATAATACATGGCATCACGCACTTTTTGCTAGATTGGATTATTTGAATGCTTTGTCTTAATTTATCTTATCTATTTCTGTCTCAAATTCTATCACAATATAGAAAATGGAGCTAGCTTGACGTGGGCATTGGATTCGTGTCATTCTAAGCTCTAAATCAAAAATTACGAATGATTTAGTGCGGACATGTCAAGTTGATCGGCCAGTTAAAGTGACCATTCTAAAGTAATCATTGGTGCTCATTGAGTAAAAGCTTATAACGATGCATAATGCATGACATCACACAGTTCAGTATAGATTGGATTACTTGGACGCTTTGTCGTTTCTATTTCTATCCCAATTTTGTCACAATATATAAAATTGAGATAGCTTAACGTGGGCATTGGATTCGTGTTATTTTGAGCTCCAAATCAAAATATACAGACGATTTACTGCAGACATGTCAAGTTGATCACCCAGTTAAAATGATCATTCTAAACTGATCATTGGTGCTCATTGAGTAAACACTATAATTGAAGCATAATACATGACATCACGTAGTTCGGGATAAATTGGATTACATGGACACTTTGTCATATCTCTTTCTATCCCAATTTTGTCACAATATATAAAATTGAGATAGCTTAACGTGGGCATTGGATTCGTGTTATTTTGAGCTCCAAATCAAAATATACAGACGATTTACTGCAGACATGTCAAGTTGATCACCCAGTTAAAATGATCATTCTAAACTGATCATTGGTGCTCATTGAGTAAAAGCTTATAATTGAAGCATAATACATGACATCACGTAGTTCAGGATAGATTGGATTATTTGGACGCTTTACCAATCTATTTCAGTCTCAAATTTTGTCACAATATTGAAAATCGAGTTAGCTTAACGTGGGCATTGGATTCGTGTCATTCTAAGCTCTGAATCACAAGTTACAGATGATTTAGTGTAGACATGTCAAATTTTTCTGCTAGTTAAAGTGATCATTCTTAACTGATCATTGGTGCTCACTGAGTAAAGGCTTAAAAATGAAGCATAATGCATGGCATCACGCACTTTTTGCTAGATTGGATTACTTGAACGCTTTGTCTTAATTTATCTTATCTATTTCTATCTCAAATTCTGTCACAATATAGAAAATTGAGCTAGCTTAACGTGGGCATTGGATTCGTGTCATTCTGAGCTCTAAATATAAAGTTACGAATGATTTAGTGCGGACATGTCAAGTTGATCGGCCAATTAATGTGACCATTCTAAAGTAATCATTGGTGCTCACTGAGTAAAAGCTTATAATGATGCATAATGCATGACATCACGCAGTTCAGGATAGATTGGATTACTTGGACGCTTTGTCGTTTCTATTTCTGTCTAAATTTTTTTCACAATATAGAAAATTGAGCTAGTTTAAAATGGGCTTTGGATTCGTTCCACTCTGATCTCTAAATCAATAGTTAAGACGATTTAGTAAGGACATGTCAAGTTCCTCGGCCAGTTAAATTGATCATTCTTAACTGATCATTGGTGCTCATTGAGTAAAGGCTAATAAATAAAGAAACATGCATGGCATCATGAATTTCGGGGTAGATTGGATTACATGGACACTTTGTCGTATCTATTTTGGTGTCAAATTTTGTCACTATATAGAACATTGAGCTAGTTTAACGTGGGCATTGGATTCGTGCCAGTCTGACCTCTAAATCAAAACTTTGAACGATTTTGTATGGACATGTCCAGTTGATCGGCCAGTTAAAGTGATCATTGTTAATTGTTCATTGGTGCTCATTGAGTAAAGGCTTATAAATGAAGCATAATGCATGGCATCACGTAGTTTGGGATAGATTGGATTACATAGACGCTTGGTCTTATCTATTTCTATCTCAAATTTTGTCACAATATAGAAAATTTAGCTAGCTTAACATGGGCATTGGATTCATGTTATTTTGAGCTCTAAATCAAAAGTTACGGATGATTTAGTGCGGACATGTCAAGTTGATCGCCTAGTTAAAGTTATCATTCTAAACTGATCAATTGTGATCATTGAGTAAACGCTTAGAAATGAACCATAATGCATGGCATCACGCAGTTTTGGTTAGATTGGATTACATGGACACTCTGCCGTATCTATTTTTGTCTCAAATTTTGTCACAATATAGAAAATTGAACTAGCTTAACGTGGGCATTGGATTCATTTCATTCTGAGCTCTAAATCATAAGTTACGAACGATTTAGTGCGGATATGTCAAGTTGATCGGCTAGGTAAAATGATCATTCTAAACTGATCTTTGGCGGTCATTGTGTAAAGGCTTATAAATGAAGCATAATGCATGGCATCATGTAGTTTTAGTATATTGGAGTACTTGAACGCTTTTTATATCTATTTTTGTTTCAAATTTTGTCAAAATATAGATAATTGAGCTAGCTTCGTTGGCATTGGATTCGTGTCATTCTGAGTTCTAAATCAAAAGTTAGGGACGATTTAGTGCGGACATGTCAAGTTTATCATCCAGTTAACATGATCATTCCAAACTGATCATTGGTGCTCATTGAGTAAAAGCTTATAAATGAAGCATAATGAATGACATCACGTAGTTCAGGATAGATTGGATTATTTGGACGCTTTGTCGTATCAATTTATGTCTCAAATTTCGTCACAATATAGAAAATTGAGCTAGATTAATGTGGGCATTGTATTCGTGTATTTCTGAGCTCTAAATCATAAGTTACGGACGATTTAGAGCGGGGATGTCAAGTTGATCAGCCAGTTAAAGTGATCATTCTAAACGGATCATTGGTGCTCATTGAGTAAAGGCTTATAAATCAAGCTTGATGCATGGCATCACACAGTTTTGGTTATATTGGATTACATGAACGCTTTTTTATATCTATTTTGTCACAATATATAAAATTGAGCTATCTTAACGTAGGCATTGGATTCGTGTCATCCGGAGCTCTAAATCAAAAGTTAGTGATGATTTAGTGCAGACATGTCAAGTTGATCGGGCAGTTAAAGTGATAATTCTAAACTGATAATTGGTGCGCATTGAGTAAAGCCTTAGAAATGAAGCATAATCCATGGCATCATGCAGTTTTGGTTAAATTGGAATACTTGAACGCTTTTTCGCATATATTTTTGTCTCAAGTTTTGTCACAATAGAGAAAATTGAGCTACCTTAACTTGGGCATTGGATTCATGTTATTCGGAGTTCTAAATCAAAAGGTACAGACGATTTAGTGCGGAGATGTGAAGTTGATCGCATAGTTAAAGTGATCATTCTAAACTGATCATTTGTGCTCATTGAGTTAAGGCTTATAAATGAAGCATAATGCATGGGATCATGCAGTTTTGTGTATATTGGATTACTTGAATGCTTTTTTGTATCTATTTTTATCTCAAATTTCATCTCAATATAGAAAATTGAGCTAGCTTAACGTGGGCATTGGATTCATGTTATTCTGAGCTCTAAATAAAAAGTTACAAAATATTTAGTGCGGACATGTCAAGGTTACCACCTAGTTAAAGTGATCATTGAATAAAGTCTTATAAATGAAGCATAATGCATGGCATAACGTAATTTTTGGTTAGATTGGATTACTTGAATGATTTTTTATATATATTTCTATCTCAAAATTTGTCACAATATAGAAAATTGAGCTAGCTTAAGGTAGGCATTGGATTCGTGTCATCTAAATCAAAAGTTAGGGATGATTTGGTGCGGACATGTCTAGTTGATCGGCTAGTTAAAGTGATCATTCTAAACTAATCATTGGTGCTCATTGAGTAAAGGCTTATAATTGAAGCATAATGCATGCCATCACGCAGTTGTGGTTAGAATGGATTACTTGAATGATTTGTTATATTTATTTTTGTCTCAAATTTTGTAACAATATAGAAAATTGAGCTACCTTAAGGTAGGAATTAGATTCGTGTCATTTTGAGCTCTAAGTCAAAAGTTAGGGATGATTTGTTGCGGACATGTCAAGTTGATATGCCAGTTAAAATGATCATTCTAAACTGATCATTGGTGCTCATTGAGTAAAGCCTTAGAAATGAAGCATAATGCATGGCATCACGCAGTTTTGGTTAGATTGGATTACTTGAACGCTTTTTGTTTCTATTTTCGTCTAAAATTTTCCTAAAATTTAGAAACTTTAGCTAGATTAACGTAGGCATTGGATTCGTTTCATTCTGAGCTCTAAATCAAAAGTTAGGGATGATTTAGTGTAGAAATGTCAAGTTGATCGGCCAGTTAAAGTGATCATTCTAATCTGATTATTGGTTCTCATTGAGTAAAGGCTTATAAATAAAGCATAATGCATGGCATCACGCAATTTGGGTTACATTGGATTACTTGAACGTTTTTTTGTACCTATTTTTGTCTCAAATTTTGTCACAATATAGAAAATTGAGCAAACTTAACATGGACATTGGATTTTTGTTATTCGGAGCTCTAACTCAAAATTTAAGGACAATTTAGTGCAGACATGTCAAGTTGATGGCCTAGTTAAAGTCATCATTCTAAATTGATCATTTGGGCTCATTGAATAAAGGCTTATAAATGAAGCATAATGCATGACATTATGCAGTTTTGGCTAGATAGGATTACTTGAATGCTTTTTGTATATATTTCTGTCTCAAATTTTGTCACAATATAGAAAATTGAGCTAGCTTAACGTGGGCAGTGGATTCGTGTCATTCTGAGCTATAAATCATAAGTTACAAATGATTTAGAGCGTACATGTCAAGTTGATCGGCCCGTTAAAGTGATCATTATTAACTGATCGTTAGGGCTCATTGAGTAAAGGCTAATCAATGAAGCACAATGCATGGCATCACGCAGTTTTGGTTATATTCGATTACTTGAACGCTTTTTTATATCTATTTTTGTCACAATACTGAAAATTGAGCCAGAGTAAACGTAGGCATTGGATTTGTGTCATTTGGAGCTCTAAAACAAAAGTTAGTAATGATTTAGCGTAGACATGTCAAGTTGATCGGCCTGTTAAAGTGATCATTCCATACTAATCATTGGTGCTCATTGAGTAAAGGCTTAGAAGTGAAGCATAATGCATGGCATCGCACAATTTTGGTTAGATTGGATTACTTAAACGCTTTTTCATATTCATTTTTTGTCTCAAGTTTTGTCATAATATAGAAAATTGAGCTAGCTGAATGTAGGCATTGGATTCATGTCATTTTGAGCTCTAAATCAAAGTTAAGGATGATTTAGTGCAAACATGTCAAGTTGATCGGCCAGTTAAAGTGATCATTCTAAACTGATCATTGGTACTCATTGAGTAAATGCTTAGATATGAAGCATAATGCATGGCATCACGCACTTTTGGTTAGATTGGATTACTTGAACGCTTTTTCCTATCTATTTTCGTCTCAAATTTTGTCACAATTTAGAAAATTGAGCTAGCTTAACATAGGCATTGGATTCGTGTCATTCTGAGCTCAAAACCAAAAGTTAGGGATGATTTAGTGCGGACATGTCAAGTTGATATGCCAGTTAAAGTGATAATTCTAAACTGATCATTGGTTCCCATTGAGCAAAAGCTTAGAAATGAAGTATAATGCATGGCATCATGCAGTTTTGCATAGGTTGGATTACTTGAACGCTTTTTGTATCCACTTCTGTCTCAAATTTTGTAAAATATAGAAAACTGAGCTAGCTTAACGTGGGCATTGGATTCATGTCATTATGAGCTATAAATCATAATTTACAGACGATTTAGGGCGAACATGTCAAGTTGATCGGCCAGTTAAAGTGATCATTCTTAACTGATCATTGGTGCTCATTGAGTAAAGGCTTATAAATGAGGCATAATTCATGGCATCACACAGTTTTGGTTATATTCGATTACTTGAACGCTTTTTTATATCTATTTCTGTCACAATATAGAAAATATAGCTAGTTTAACGTAGGCATTGGATTCGTGTCATTTGGAGCTCTAAATAAAAATTTAGTGATGATTTAGTGTAGACATGTCAAGTTGATCGGCCAGTTAAAGTAATCATTATAAACTGATCATTGGTTCTCATTGAGTAAAGGCTTTGAAGTGAAGCATAATGCATGGCATCACGCAGTTTTGGTTAGATTGGATTACTTGAAGGCTTTTTCGTATATATTTTTGTCTTAAATTTTTTCACAATACAAAAAATTGAGCTAGCTTAACGTAGGCGTTGGATTTGTCTTATTCTGAGCTCTAAATCAAAAGTTAAGGCTAATTTAGTGCGGACATGTCAAGTTGATCGGCCAGCTAATGTGATAAGTTTAAACTGATCCTTGGTGCTCATTGAGTAAAGGCATAGAAATAAAGCATAATGTATGGCATCACGCAGTTTTAATTAGACTGGATTACCTGAACCCTTTTTGGTATATATTTTCGTCTCACATTTTGTCACAATTTAAAAAACTTAGCTAGCTTAACATACGCATTGGATTCGTGTCATTCTAAGCTCTAAATTATAAGTTAGGGATGATTTGGTGCAGACATGTGAAGTTTATCGGCTATTTAAAGTGATCATTTTAAACTGATCAATTGTGCTCATTGAATAAAGTCTTATAAATGAAGCATAATGCAAGGCATCACACAGTTTTGGTTAGATTGGATTACTTGAATGATTTTTTATATAAATTTAGGTCTCAAATTTTGTCACAATATAAAAAACTGAGCTAGCTTAAGTTAGGGATGGGATTTGTGTCATTCGGAGCTCTAAATCAAAAGTTAGGGAGTATTTGGTGCGGACATGTCAAGTTGATCGGCTAGTTAAAGTGATCATTCTGAATTGATCATTGGTGCTCATTAACTAAAGGCTTAGAATGAAGCATAATGCGTGGCATCACGGAGTTTTGGCTAAATTGGATTACTTGTTTTTGTATCTATTTCTGTCTCAAGTTTTGTGAAAATATAGAAAATTGAGCTAGCTTAACGTGGGCATTGGATCCGTGTCATTATGAGCTATAAATCATAAGTTATGAACGATTTAGTGCGGATATGTCAAGTTGATCGGCCAGTTAAAGTGATCATTCTTAAATGATCATTGGTGCTTATTGAGTAAAGGCTTATAAATGAAGTATAATGCATGGCATCACACATTTTTGGTTAGATAGGATTACTAGAATGATTTTTTATATATATTTTTGTCTCAAATTTTGTCCCAATATAGAAACTTGAGGTAGCTTAAGGTAAGAATTGGATTCGTGTCATTTTGAGCTCTAAATAAAAAGTTAGGGATGATTTACGGCGGACATGTCAAATTGATCGGCCATTTAAAGTGATCATTCTAAGCTGATCATTGGTGCTCATTGAGTAAAGGCATTGAAATAAAGCAAAATGCATGGCATCACGCAGTTTTTTCTAGCTTAGATTACTTGAACGCTTTTTAGTATCTATTCCTATCTCAAATTTTGTCACAATATAGAAAATTGAGCTAGCTTAACGCGGGCATTGGATTTTTGTCATTATGAGCTATATATCCAAAGTTATGTACGATTTATTGCAAACATATCAAGTGTGTCTCCCAGTTATATTGATCATTCTAAACTGATCTTCATGACATTATACGCTATAAATCAAAAGTTATGGACGATTTAGTGGAAACATGTCAAGTTGATCGCCCAGTTAAATTGATCATTCTAAACTCATCATTGGTGCTCAGTGAGTAAAGACTTATAAATGAAACACCATGCATGGCATCACGTAGTTTTGGATAGATTGGATTACTTGAACACTTTTTTGTATCAATTTTTGTCTCAAATTTCGTCACAATATAGAAGATTTAGCTAGCTTAACGTGGCCATTGGATTCGTGTCATTGTGAGCTCTAAATCAAAAGTTATGGATGATTTAGTGCAGAGATGTCAAGTTGATCGGCCAATGAAGCTGATCATTCTAAACTGATCATTGGTGCTCATTGAGTTAAGGCTTATAAATGAAGAATAATGCATGACATCACGCAGTTCGGGATAGATTGGACTACTTGGATGCTTTGTCTTATCTATTTCTGTCTCAAATTTTGTTACAATATAGAAAATTGAGTAAAGGCTTGGATTCGTGTCATTCGGAGTTAAAGTGATCATTCTTAACTGATCATAGGTGGCCATTAGGTAAATGCTTATAAATTAAGCACAATTCATGGCATCACGCAGTTTTGGCTAGATTGGATTACTTGAACGCTTCATTGTGTCTGTTTCTGTCTTAAATTGTGTCACAATATAGAAAATTGAGCTAGCTTAACGTGGGCATTTTGCTTCAATCAAAAGTTAGGGACGATTTAGTGCGGATATGTCAAGTTGAATTGATGATTCTAAACTGATCATTGGTGCTCATTGAGTAAAGGCTTTTAATTGAAGCATAATGCATGGTATCACACAGTTTTGGCTAGATTGGATTACTTGAATGCTTTTTCGTATTTATTTTTTCTCAAATTTTATCAAAATATTGAAAATTGAGCTACCTTAACGTAGCCATTGGATTCGTGTTATACTGAGCTCTAAATAAAAAGTTTCAGACGATTTACTCCAGACATGTCAAGTTGATCACGTAGTTAAAGTGATAATTCTAAACTGATCATTGGTGCTCATAAACTAAACGCTTATAAATGGACCAAAAAGCATGGGATAACGTAGTTCGGGATAGAATTGGATTACTTGGACGCTTTGTCGTATCTAGTTCTGTCTCAAATTTTGACACAATATAGAAAATTGAGCTAACTAAACGTGGGCATTGGATTTGTGTCATTCTGAGATCTAAAATATAAGTTAAGTACGATTTAGTGTAGACATGTCAAGTTGATCGGCCAGTTAAAGTGATCATTCTAAACTAATCATTGGTTTTCATTGAGTAAAGGCTTAGAAATGAAGCATAATGCATGGCATCACGCAGTTTGGGTTAAATTGGATTACTTGAATGCGTTTTCGTATATATTTTTGTCTCAAATTTTGTCACAATATAGAAAATTGAGCTATGTTAACTTGGGCTTTGGATTCACGTTATTCTGAGCTCCAAAGCGAAAGTTACGAATGATTTAGTGTGGACATGTCAAGTTGATCGCCTTGTTAAAGTAATCATTCTAAATTGATCATTTGTGCTCATTGAATAAAAGCTTATAAATGAAGCATAATGCATGGCATCATGCAGTTTTGCATAGAATGGATTAGTTGAATGCTTTTCTGTATCTACTTTTGTCTCAAAATTCGTCACAATATAGAAAATTGAGCAAGCTTAACGTGGGCATTGGATTCATGTTATTCTGAGCTCTAAATCAAACGTTACGGACGATTTAGTGCGGACATGTCAAGTTGACCGCCTAGTTAAAGTGATCATTTTAAACTGATCATTTGTGCTCATTGAATAAATCTTATAAATGAAGCATAATGCAAGGCATCACACAGTTTTGGTTAGATTGGATTACTTGAATGATTTTTTATATAAATTTAGGTCTCAAATTTTGTCACAATATAAAAACCTGAGCTAGCTTAAGTTAGGGATGGGATTCGTGTCATTCGGAGCTCTAAATCAAAAGTTAGGGAGTATTTGGTGCGGACATGTCAAGTTGATTGGCTAGTTAAAGTGATCATTCTGAATTGATCATTGGTGCTCATTAAGTAAAGGCTTAGAAATGAAGCATAATGCGTGGATCACGGAGTTTTGGCTATATTGGATTACTTGTTTTTGTATCTATTTCTGTCTCAAGTTTTGTGAAAATATAGAAAATTGAGCTAGCTTAACGTGGGCATTGGATCCGTGTCATTGTGAGCTATAAATCATAAGTTACGTGGGCATTGCTGATAAGTCAAGTTGATCGGCCAGTTAAAGTGATCATTCTTAAATGATCATTGGTGCTTATTGAGTAAAGGCTTATAAATGAAGTATAATGCATGGCATCACACATTTTTGGTTAGATTGGATTACTAGAATGATTTTTTATATATATTTTTGTCTCAAATTTTGTCCCAATATAGAAACTTGAGCTAGCTTAAGGTAAGAATTGGATTTGTGTCATTTTGAGCTCTAAATAAAAAGTTAGGGATGATTTGCTGCGGACATGTCAAATTGATCGGCCATTTAAAGTGATCATTCTAATCTGATCATTGGTGCTCATTGAGTAAAGGCTTAGAAATGAAGTATAATGCATGGCATCACGCAGTTTTGGTTAGATTTGATTACTTGAATGCTTTTTCGTATATATTTTCGTCTCAAATTTTTTTCACAATTTAGAAAATTGAGCTAGCTTATCGTAGGCATTGATTCGTGTCATTCTGAGCTCTAAATCAAAAGTAAGGGATGATTTAGTGCGGACATGTCAAGTTGAACAGCCAGTTAAAGTGATCATTCTAAATTGAGCATTAGTTCTCATTGAATTGATTACTTGGACGCTTTTTCATATCTATTTCTTTCTCAAATTTTGTCACAATATAGAAAATTGAGCTAGCTCAACATGGGCATTGGATTCGTGTCATTATGAGCTCTAAATCAAAAGTTACATATGATTTAGTGCGGACATGTCAAGTTGATCGGCTAGTTAAAATGATCATTGGTGCGAATTAAGTAAAGCCTTATAAATGAAGTATAAAACATGGCATCAGGTACTTTGGGATAGATTGGATTACTTGGACGCTTTGTCGTCTCTCTTTCTGTCTAAAATTTTGTCGAAATACAGAAGATTGAGCTAGCTTAACAAGGGCATTGGATTCTTGTCATTCTGAGCTCTGAATCAAAAGTTCTATACGATTTAGTGCAAACATGTCAAGTTGATCAGCCAGTTAAAATGATCATTCTAAAATGATCATTGGTGCTTATTAAGTAAAGGCTTATAAATGAAGCATAAGGCTTGGCATCACGCAGTTTGGGATAGATTGGATTACTTGGACGCTTTTTCGTCTCTAGTTCTGTCTCAAAATTTGTCAATCTATAGAACATATATCTAGTTTAACGTGGGCATTGGATTCGTGTCATTCTATGCTCAAAATCAAAAGTTACGGACGATTTAGTGGGGACATGTCAAGTTGATTGGCCAGTTAATATGATTATTCTAAACTGATCGTTGTAACTCATTGAGCAAAGGATTATAAATGAAGCATAATTCTTGGCATCACACAGTTTTGGATAGATTGGATTACTTGGAAGCTTTGTCGTGTCTATTTCTATCTCAAATTTTGTTACAAATAGAAAATTGACATACCTTAACGTGGGCATTGTATTCGTGTCATTCCAACCTCTAAATCAAAAGTTACGGACGATTTAGTACGGACATGTCAAGTTGAGTGGCCAGTTAAAGTGATCAATCTAAACTGATCATTGGTGCTTATTAATTAAAGGCTTATAAGTGAAACATAATGTATGGCATCAAGCAGTTTTGATAGATTAGATTAGTTAGATGCTTTTTCATCTTTATTTCTGTATAAAATTTTGTTACAATATAGAAAATTGAGCTAGTTTAACGTGGGCATGGGATTCGTGTCAATCTTTGCTTTAAATCAAAAGTTGCGAACGATTTAGTGCGGACATGTCAAGTTTATTGGCCAGTTAAAGTGATCATTCTAAACTCATCACTGGTGCTCATTATTTAAAGGCTTATAAATGAAGCATAATGCATGACATCACACAGTTTTAGATAGATTTGGTTACTTGGACGCTTTGTCGTCTCTATTTATGTCTCAAATTTTGTCAAACCATAGAAAATTGAGCTAGCTTAATGTGGACATTGGATTCATTTCATTCTGAGCTCTAAATCAAAAGTTGTAGACGGTTTAGTGCGGACATGCCAAGTTGATAGGACAGTTAAAATGATCATTCTAAAATGATAATTGGTGCTCATTAAGTAAAAGCTTATAAATGAAACGTAAGGCATGGCATCACGCAGTATGTGATAGATTGGATTACTTGGACGCTTTGTCGTGTCTACTTCTGTCTCAAAATTTGTCCAAATATAGAATATTTATCTAGCTTATCGGGGGCATTGGATTCGTGTCATTCTGAGCTGAGAATCAAATGTTACAGACGATTCAGTGTGTACATGTCAATTTGATCGGGCTGTTAAATTGATTATTCTAAATTGATCTTTGCTGCTCATTGAGTAAATGCTTATAATTGAAGTATAATAAATGGCATCACACAATTTTGGATAGATTGCATTACTTGGAAGCTTTGTCATGTATATTTTTGTCTCAAATTTTGTTACAATATAGAAAATTGAGCTAGTTTAACGTGGGCATTTGATTCGTGTCATTCTAAGCTCTAAATCAAAAGTTATGGACGATTTAGTGCAGACATGACAAGTTGATCGGCCAATTAAAGTGATCATTCTAAACTGATCATTGGTTCTGATTAAGTAAAGGCTTATAAATGAAGCATAATGAATGCATGGCATCACACAGTTTTGGATAGATTGGATTACTTGGACGCTTTCGCATCTCTATTTATGTCTCAAATTTTGTCAAACCATAGAAAATTTAGCTAGCTTAATGTGGACATTGGATTCATATCATTCTGAGCTCTAAATCAAAAGTTATAGACGATTTAATGCGGACATGCCAAGTTGATCGGCCAGTTAAAATGATCATTTCAATATGATAATTGGTGCTCATTGGGTAAAGGCTTATAAATGAAGCATAATGCATGGTGTCACACAGTTTTGGATAGATTGGATTACTTGGAATCTTTGTCGTGTCTATTTTTGTCACCAATTTTGTTAGAATATAGAAAATTGAGCTAGTTTAACGTGGACATTAGATTCGTGTCATGCTAAGCTCTAATCAAAAGTTGCGGACGACCTAGTGCGGACATGTCAAGTTTATCGGCCGGCTAAAGTGATCATTCTAAAGTCATCATTGGTGCTCCTTAAGTAAAGGCTTATAAATGAAGCATAATGCATGGCATCACACAGTTTTGGATAGATTGGATAACTTGGACGATTTCTCGTCTCTATTTCTGTCTCGAATTTCATTAAACCATAGAATGATGAGCTAGCTAAATGTGGGTATTCGATTCGTGTCATTCTGAGCTCAAAATCAAATGTTACGAACGATTTAGTGCATACATGTCAAGTTGATCCACCAGTTAATATGATAATTCCAAACTGATCATTGCTGCTCGTTGAGTAAATGCTTATAAATAAAGCCACACAGTATTGGATAGATTGGATTACTTGGAAGCTTTGTGGTGTCTATTTTGGTCTTAAATTTTATTACAATATAGAAAATTGAGATATCTTAATGTGGGCATTGGATTCCTATAATTCTGAGCTCTAAATCAAAAGTTACAAATATGATTTAGTTCGGACATGTCAAGTTGAGTGGCCAATTAAAGTGATCATTCTAAACGAATCATTGGTGCTCATTAAGTAAAAGCTTATAAATGAAGCATAATGCATGGCTTCAAGCAGTTTGGATAGATTGGATTACTTGGATTCTTTGTCGTCTCTATTTCTGTCTTAAATTTTCTCAAAATATAGAAAATTGAGCTAGCTTAACGTGGGCATTAGATTCGTTTCATTCTATACTTTAAATCGAAAATCAGGGACGATTTAGTGCGGACATGTCAAGTTGATCGGCCAGTTAAAGTAATCATTCTAAACTGATCATTGGTGTTCATTAAGAAATGTCATGTCATCACGCAGTTTGTGATAGATTGGATTACTTGGTCGCTTTGTCATATCTACTTCTGTCTCAAACTTTGTCAAAATATAGAAAATTTATCTAGCTTAACGTGGGCATTGGATTTATATCATTTTGAGCTTAAAATCAAGTGTTACGGACGATTTTTAGTGCGGACATGTCAAGTTGATCGACCATTTAAGTGATCATTCTAAACTGATCATTGGTGCTCTTTAAGTAAAGGCTTATAAATGACGCATAATGCATGGCATCAAGCAGTTTGGATAGATTTGATTTCTTGGAAGCTTTGTCGTCTCTATTTTTTGTCTCAAATTTTGTCAAAATATAGAAAATTAAGCTAGCTTAACATGGGAATTGGATTCGTGTCAGTTTGAGCTCTAAATCAAAAGTTACAAATGATTTAGTGTGGGCATGTCAAGTTGGTCGCCCTGTTAAAGTGATCATTCTAAACTGATCATTGGTGCTCATTGAGTAAAGGCTTATAAATGAAACATAATGCATGGCATCACACAGTTTTGGATAGATTGGATAACTTGGATACTTTATTGTACTTATTTCTGTCTCAATTTTTGTAATAATACAGAAAATTGGGCTAGCTAAACGTGGGCATTGCATTATTGAGTTTCTGAGCTATAAATAAAAAGCTACATACGTTTTAGTGCGGACATGTCAAGTTGATCGTCCAGTTAAAGTGATCATTCTAAACTTATTATTGGTACTTATTACATAAAGGCTTATAAATGAAGCATAATGCATGGCATCAAGCAGTTTGGATAGATTGGATTACATGGACGCTTTGTCTTCTCTATTTGTGTCTAAAACTTTGTCAGAATATAGAAACTTAACTAGCTTAACTTGGGTTTCCAATTCTTGTCATTCTGAGGTATAAATCAATAGTTATTGATGATATAGTGCGTACCTGTCAAGTTGATCGATCAGTTAAAGTGATCATTCTAAACTGATCATTGGTGCTCATTGAGTAAAGGCTTAAAAATGAAGAATAATGCATGGCACCACACAGTTTTGGATAGATTTGATTACTTGGATGCTTTTTCATATATAGTTCTGTCTCAGATTTTTTCACAATATAGAAAATTGAAATAGCTTAATGTGGACATAGGATTCGTGTAATTCTGAGGTACTAATCAAAAGTTATGGACGATTTAGTGCATACATAACAAGTTGATAGGGCAGTTAAAATGATCATTCCGAACTGATCATTGGTGCTCATTCAGTAAAAGCTTATAAATGAAAAATAATGCATGGCATTACACAGTTTTGGATGGTTTGGATTATTTGGACGCTTTGTCGTATCTATTTCTGTCTCAAATTTTGTCACAATATATAAAATGGAGTTCGCTTAACGGGGGCATTGGATTTGTGTCATTCAGATTTCTAAATCAAAAGTTATGGACGATTTTTGGTGCGGACATGTTAAATTGATTGGCCAGTTCAAGTGATCATTTTCAACTGATCATTGGTGCTCATTAAGTAAGGGCTTATAATAGACGGATAATGCATGGCATCAAGCAGTTTGGATAGATTTGATTACTTGGACGCTTTGTCATCTCTCTTTCTGTCCTAAATTTTTTCAAAATATAGAAAATTGATCTAGTTTAACATGGGCATTGGATTCGTATTAGCTTGAGCTCTAAATCAAAATTTACCAACAATTTAGTGCGGATAAGTCAAGTGCATCGGCCAATTAAAGTGATCATTCTAAACTCATCATTGGTGCTCAGTGAGTAAAGACTTATAAATGAAACACCATGCATGGCATCATGCAGTTTCTGATAGATTGGATTACTTGAACACTTTTTTGTATCAATTTCTGTCTCAAATTTCATGACAATATAGAAACTTTAGCTAGCTTAACGTGGCCATTGGATTCGTGTTATTGTGAGCTCTAAATAAAAAGTTACGGATGATTTAGTGCAGAGATGTCAAGTTGATCGGCCAATTAAACTGATCATTCTAAACTGATCATTGGTGCTCATTGAGTTAAGGCTTATAAATGAAGCATAATGCATGACATCACGTAGTTTGGGATAGATTGTATTACTCGGACGCTTTCTCTTATCTATTTCTTTCTAAAATTTTGGTACAATATAGAAAATTGAGTAAAGGCTTGGATTCGTGCCATGTTGAGTTAAAGTGATCATTCTTAACTGATCATTAGTGGTCATTGAGTAAATGCTTATAAATTAAGCATAATCTATGGCATCACGCAGTTTTGGCTAGATTGGATTACTTAAACGCTTTTTGTGTCTGTTTCTATCTCAAATTGTGTCACAATATAGAACATTGAGCTAGCTTAACGTAGGCATTGGATTGATGTCATTCTGAGCTCTAAATCAAAAGTTAGGGACGATTTAGTGCGGACATATCTATTTTAACGGCCAGTTAAAGTGATCATTCTAAACTGATCATTGGTGCTCATTGAGTAAAGGCTTATAAATGAAGCATAATGCATGGCATCACACAGTTTTGGCTAGATTGGATTACTTGAACGCTTTTTCGTATTTATTTTTGTCCTAAATTTTGTCACAATATAGAAAATTGAGCTACCTTATCGTAGGCATTGGATTCGTGTTATACTGAGCTCTACATAAAAAGTTACGGACGATTTACTGTAGACATGTCAAGTTGATCACCTAGTTAAAGTGATCATTCTAAACTGATCATTGGTGCTCATTAAGTAAACGCTTATAAATGAAGCAAAAAGCATGGGATCACGTAGTTCGGGATAGAATTGGATTACTTGGACGCTTTGACGTATCTAGTTCTGCCTCAAATTTTGTCACAGTATAGAAAATTGAGCTAACTTAACGTGGGCATTGGATTTGTGTCATTCTGAGCTCTAAAATATAAGTTAAGAACGATTTAGTGCAAGTCAAGTTGATCGGCCAGTTAAAGTGATCATTCTAAACTGATCATTGGTACTCATTGAGTAAAGGCTTAGAAATGAAGCATAATGCATGGCATCATACAGTTTTGGTTAAATTGGATTACTTGAACGCTTTTTCGTATATATTTTATTCTCAAATTTTGTCACAATATAGAAAATTGAGCTATCTTAACTTATGCTTTGGATTTGCGTTATTCTGAGCTCCAAAGCAAAAGTTATGAACGATTTAGTGTGGACTTGCCAAGTTGATCGGCCAATTAAACTGATCATTCTAAATGGGTCATTGGGTTCATTGAGTAAAAGGTTATAAATGAAGAATAATGCATGGCATCACGCAGTTTTGGTTAGATTGGATGACTTTAACGCTTTTTCGAATCTATTTTCATCACAAATTTTTTCACAATTTAGAAAATTGAGCAAGCTTAACGTAGGCATTGGATTCGTGTCATTCTGAGCTCTAAATCAAAAGTTAGAGATGATTTAGTGCGTACAGTCATATTGATCGGCCAGTTAAAGTGATCATTCTAAGCTGATCACTGGTTCCCATTGGGGAAAGGCTTAGAAATGAAGCATAATGAATGGCATCATACAGTTTTGGTTATATTGGATTACTTGCACGATTTTTTGTATTTATTTTTGTCTCATATTTTGTCACAATATAGAAAATTGAGCTAACTTATCATTGGCATTGGATTCGTGTCATTATGTGCTCTAAATCATAAGTTACAGACGATTTAGTGCGGACATGTCAAGTTGATCGGCCACTTAAAGTGATCATTCTAAACTGATCATTGGTGGTCATTAAGTAAAGGCTTATAAATGAAGCATAATGCATTGCATCATGCAAGTTTGCATAGATGGGATTACGTACTTGGACGCTTTGTTGCCTCTATTTCTATATCAAATTATTGTCAAAATATAGAAAACTGAGCTAGCTTAACGTGGGCATTGGATTCGTGTCATTCTGAGCTCTAAATCAAAAGTTAGCGACGATCTAGTGCGGACATGTCAAGTTGATCGGCCAGTTAAAGTGATCATTCTAATCTGATCATTTGTGCTCATTGAGTAAAGGCTTATAAATGAAGCATAATGCACGGGATCATGCAGTTTTGGCTATATTGGATTACTTGCACATATTTTCGTATCTATTTCTATCTCAAATTTTGTTACAATATAGAAAATTGAGCTAGATTAACGTGGGCATTGGATTCGTGTGTTTATGAGCTCAAAATCAAAAGTTACGGACAACTTAGTGCGGACATGTCATGTTGATCGGCCAGATAATAGCGTTTGGATAGATTGCAATACTCTAACACTTTGTTGTCTCTATATTTGTCTCAAATTTTGTCAAAATATAGAACATTGAGCTACCTTAATTTGGGCACTGGATTCGTGTCATTATGAGCTCTAAATCAAAAGTTACGGACGATTTAGTGCAGACTTGTCAAGTTGATCGTCGAGTTAAAAATTGTTCTAAACTGGTCATTGGTGCTCATTGAGTAAAGGCTTATAAATGAAGCATAATGGATGGCATCACACAATATTGGATAGACTGGATTACTTGTACGCTTTCTCTTATCTTTTTTGTCTTAAATTTCATTATAATATACAAAATTGAGCTAACTTAACGTGGGCATTGGATTCGTGTGTTTCAGAGCTCCAAATCAAAAGTTACAAATGATTTAGTGCAGACATGTCAAGTTGATCGGCCAGTTAAGGTGATCATTCTAAACTGATCATTGGTGGTCATTAATTAACGGCTTATAAATGAAGTATAAAGCATGCCATTAAGGAGTTTGGATAGATTGGATTACTTGGACGCTTTAGCGTCTCTATTTCCCTCTCAATTTTTGGCAAAATATAGAAAATCCAGCTAGGTTAACGTGGGGATTGGATTCGTGTCATTCTATGCTCTAAATCAAAAGTTACGAACAATTTAGTGCGGACATGTCAACTTGATCGGCCAGTTAAATTGCTCATTCTAAACTGATCATTGGTGCTCATTGACTAAAGGCTTATAACTGAAGCATAAGGTGTGGCATCACACAGTTTGGGATAGATTGGATTACTTGGACGCTTTGTGGTGTCTATCTTGGCCTCAAATTTTGTTACAATATAGAGAATTGAGCTAGCTTAACGTGGGTATTGGATTCGTGTCATTCTAATCTCTAAATCAAAAGTTGCAGACGATTTAGTGCGGACATATCAAGTTGCGTGGCAGGTTAAAGTGATCATTCTAAAGTGATCATTGGTGCTGATTAAGCTAAGGCTTATGAACGAAGCATAATGCATAGCATCAAGCAGTTTGGATTGATTGGATTAGTTGGATGCTTTGTCATCTCTATTTCTATCACACATTTTGTCAAAATATAGAAAATTGAGCTAGGTTAACGTGGGGATTGGATTCGTGTCATTCTACGCTCTAAATCAAAAGTTACGGACGATTTAGTGCGGACATGTCAAGTTGATCGGGGAGTTAAAGTGGTAATTTTAAACTGACCATTTGTGCTGATTGAGTAAAGGCTTATAAATGAAGCATAATGAATGACATCACATAGTTTTGGATAGATTGGATTACTTGGACGCTTTGTCGTATCTATTTCTGTCTCAAAATTTGCCACAATATAGAAAATTGAGGTAGCTCAACGTGGGCATTGGTTTCATGTGCTTCTGAGCTCTAAAAAAAAAGTTACGGACGATTTAGTGCGGACATGTCAAGTTGATCGGCCAGTTAAAGTGATCATTCTAAACTGATCATTGGTGGTCATTAAGTAAATGCTTTTAAATGAAGCATAAAGCATGGCATCAAGTAGATTGGATAGATTGGATTACTTGGACGTTTTGTCGTCTCTATGTTTGTCTCAAATTTTGTCAAAATATAGAAAACTTAGCTAGCTTAATGTGGGCATTGGACTCCTGTGTTTCTAAGCTCTAAATCAAAAGTTACGAACGATTTAGTGCGGACATGTCAAGTTGATCGGTGAGTTAAAATGTTCATTCTAAACTAATCATTGGTGTTCCTTAAGTGAGGCTTAAAAATGAGGCATAAAGCATGGCATTACGCATTTTGGAATAGATTGGATTACTTGGACGCTTTGTTGTATCTAGTTCTGTTTTAAATTTGTCACAATATAGAAAATTGAAATAGCTTAATGTGGGCAATTAATTCGTGTCATTCTAAGCTATAAATTAAAAGTAATGGATGATTTAGTGCGGACATGAGAAGTTGATCAGCCAGTAAAAATGATCATTATAAACTGATCATTGGTGCTCACTGAGTAAAAACTTATAAATGAAAAATAATGCATTGCATCACACAGTTTGGGAAGGATTGAATTACTTGGATGCTTTGGCGTATCTATTTCTGTCTCAAATTTTCTCACAATATAGAAAATTGAGCTAGCTTAACCTCGGCATTTTATTCGTGTCATTCAGAGTTCTAAATCAAAAGTTATAGACGATTTAGTGCAGAAATGTCAAGTTGATAGGCCAGTTAAAGTGATCATTCTAAACTGATCATTGGTGCTGATTGAGTATAGGGTTATGAATGAAGCATAATGCATGGCATCACGCAGTTTGGGATAGATTGGATTACTTGGACGCTTTGTCGTATCTAGTTTTGTCTCAAATTTTGTCACAATAAAAAAACTTTAACTAGCTTATTGTGGACAACTGATTCATGTCATTCTGATCTATAAATCAAAAGTTATGCACGATTTAGTGCGGACATATCAAGTTTATCGGCCAGTGAAAGTGATCGTTCTCAACTGATCATTGGTGTAGATTGAGTAAACGCTTATAAATGAAGCATAATGCATAGCATCACACAGTTTTGGATAGATGGGATTACTTGGATGCTTTGTCGTATCTACTTCTCTCTCAAACTTTGTTACACTATGGAAAATTGAACTAGCTTAACGTGGGCATTGGATTCATGTGTTTCTAAACTGTAAATCAAAAGTTACGGACGATTTAGTGCGGACATGTCAAGTTGATCGGCGAGTTAAAATGATCATTCTAAACTAATCATTGGCACTCATTAAATGAGGCTTATAAATGAGGCATAAAGCATGGCATCACACATTTTGGAATAGATTGGATTATTTGGACGATTTGTCATATCTAGTTCTGTTTCAAATTTTGTCACAATATAGAAAATTGAACTAGCTTAATGTGGGCAATTGATTTGTGTCATTCTAAGCTATAAATCAAAAGTAATGGATGATTTAGTGCGGACATGACAAGTTGATCGGCCAGTTAAAATGATCATTCTAAATTATCATTGGTGATCGCTGAGTAAAAGCTTATAAATGAAAAATAATGCATTACATCACACAACTTCAGAAGGATTGGATTACTTGGACTCTTTGTGGTATCTATTTCTGTCTCAAGTTTTGTCACAATATAGAAAATTGCGCTAGCTTAACGTTTGCATTTGATTTGTGTCATTCTGAGTTCTAAATCAAAAGTTACGGATGATTTAGTGCGTACATGTCAAGTTGATAGGCCAGTTAAAGTGATCATTCTGAACTGATCATTGTTGCTGATTGAGTAAAGGCTTATAAATAAAGCATAATGCATGCCATCAAGCAGTTTGGGATTGATTGGATTACTTGGACGCTTTGTCGTATCTAGTTTTGTCTTAAATTTTGTCACAACATAGAATATTGAACTAGCTTAATGTTGCCATTGGATTCCTGTCATTATGAGCTACAAATCAAAAGTTATAGACTATTTACTGCAGACATGTCAACTTTATCGGCCAATTAAAATGATCATTCTAAACTGATCATTGGTGCTTATTAAGTAAACTCTTAAAAATGAAGAATAATGTATGGAAATACGCAGTTTGGGATGGATTTGATTATTTGGACACTTTGGCGTATCTATTATTTCTCAAATTTTGTCACAATATAGAAAATTGAGATAGCTTAACTTGGGCACTGAATTCATGTCATTCTGAGCTCTAAATCCAAAGTTACGGACGATTAAGTGCGGGCATGTCAAGTTCGTCATGGAGTTAAAATGATCATTCTAAACTGATCATTGGTGCTCATTAAGTAAGGCTTTTAAATTAGGCATAAAGCACGGCAACACGCAGTTTGGGATAAATTAGATTACTTGGACGCTTTCTGATCTCTAGTTGTATTTGAAATTTTGTCACAATATTGAAAATTGAACTAGTTTAATGTGGGTAATTGATTCGTGTCATTCTGAGCTATAAATCTAATGTTATGCACGATTTAGTGTCGACATGACAAAATGACCGGCTCGTTAAAATGATCTTTCTAAAGTGATCATTGGTGCCCATTGAGTAAAAGCATATAAATAAAAAATAATGCATGGAATCACGCAGTTTGGGAAAGATTGGATTACTTGGATGCTTTGTCATTCTATTTTTGTATCAAATTTTGTCACAATATAGAAAATTGAGCTTGCTTAACGTGGATACTGGATTCGTGTCATTCTCAGCTCTAAATCAAAAGTTACAAACGATTTAATGTGGACATATCAAGTTGATCGGCCAATTAATATAATTATTTTAAAATGATCATTGGTGCTCATTGAGTAAATACTTATAAATGAAAAATAACGCATGGCATCATGCAGGTTGGGATGGACTCGATTACTTGGACGCTTTGTCGTATCTATTTCTGTCTCAAATTTTGTCACAATATAGAAAATTGAACTAGGTTACTTTGGGCATTGGATCGAGTAATTCTGACCTACAAATCAAAAGTTATGTACAATTTAATGTGGACATGACAAGTTTATCGGCCAGTTAAGATGATTATTTTAAATTGATCATTAGTGCTCATTGAGTAAAACCTTGTAAATGAAAAATAATGCATAGCATCACGCCCGTTAGGGATCGATTGGATTACTTGGATGCTTTGTCGTATCTATTTCCGTCTCAAAATTTGTCACAATATAGCTTAATATGTGCATTGGATTCGTGTCATTATGAGTTACAAATCAAAAGTTATGAACATGTCAAGTTTATTGGCCAGTTAAAATGATCGTTCTAAACAGATTATTGGTGCTCATTGGGTAAAGGCTTATAAATGAAGAATAATGCAAGGCATCACACAGTTTGGGATGGACTGGATTACTTGGATGCTTTGTCGTATCTATTTAATTCTCAAACTTTATCACAATATAGAAAATTGAGCTAGTTTACCGTGGGCATTGGATTCATGCCATTCTGAGTTCTAAATCACAAGATACATATGATTTAGTGCAGACATGTCAAGTTGATCGGCAAGTTAAAGTGATAATTATAAACTGATCATTGGTGCTCGTTGAGTAAATGCTTATAAACAAAGCATAATGCATGGCATCACGGAGTTTGGGATAGATTGGATTACTAGGACGCACAGTCGTATCTAGTTATGTCTCAAATTTCGTCACAATATAGAAAATTGAACTAGCTTAATGTGGGCAATTGATTCGTGTCATTCTGAGCATTAAATCAATAGTTATCGATTATATAGTACAGACATGTCAAGTTGATCGGCCAGTTAAAATGATCATTCTAAAATGAACATTGGTGCTCATTGAGTAAAAGCTTATAAATGAAGAATATTGCATGGCATGGACTGAACTGGATTACTTAAACGCTTTTTCGTATAAATTTCTATCTCAAATTTTGTCACAATATTGGAAATGGAGCTAGTTTAAAGTGTGCACTGGACTTGTGTCATTCTGAGCTATAAACCAAAAGTTACAGACGATTTAGTACGGAAATGTAAAGTTGAGTGGCCAGTTAAAGTGATCATTCAAAACAGATCATTGGTGCTCATTAAGTGAAGGCTTATAAATGAAGCATAAAACATGGCATCAAGTAGTTTGGATATATTGGATAACTTGGAGGCTTTGTTCTCTCTTATTTTGTAACAAATTTTGTCAAAATATAGAAAATTGAGCTAGCTTAACGTGTGCATTGAATTTGTATCATTCTGAGCTCTAAATCAAAAGTTACGGACATGTCAAGTCGATCGGCCAGTTAAAATAGTCATTCTAGACTGATCATTGGTGTTCATTGAGTAAACGCTTATAAATGAAGAGCATGGCATCACGCAGTTTGGGATGGAGTGGTTTACTTGGACGGTTTGTTGTATCTATTTACGTCTCAAATTTTGTCATAATATAGAAAATTGAGGTAGCTTGATGTGGGCATTGTATTCTTGTCATTCCGAGATCCAAATCAAAATTTACAAATAATTTAATGCGGATATGTCAAGTTGATCGGCCAGTTAAAGTTATCAATCTAAAATGATCATTGGTGGTCATTGAGTAAAGTGTTATAAATGAAGTATAATGCATGGCATCACATAGTTTGGGATATATTGGATTACTTGGATCTTTGTCGTATCTAGATTTGTTTTAAATTTTGTCACAATATATAAAATTGAACTAGCATGATGTGAGCATTGGATTTCTGTCATTTTAAGTTCTAAATCAAAAGTTACAGACGATTTAGTGCGGCACATGTCAAGTTGATCGGCTAGTTAAAGTGATCTATCTAAACTGATCATTAGTGATTATTGAGTAAGGGATTATAAATGGAGTATAATGCATGGCATCACGCAGTGTGGGACAGATTGGATTACTTGGATGATTTTTCGTATCCTGTCATGTCTCAAATATTGTCACAATACAGAAAATTGAACTATCATAATTTGGGCAATTGATTCGTGTCATTCTGAGCTATAAATCAAAAGTTACTCACGATATACTGCAGACATGTAAAATTGATCGGCTAGTTAAAATGATTATTCTTAATTGATCGCTTGTGCTTATTGAGTAGAAGCTTATAAATGAAGAATAATGCATGGCTTCATGCAATTTGGGACCGACTGGATTACTTGGACGCTTTTTCGTATCTATTTCTGTCTCAAATTTTATCACAATATAGAAAATTGAGATAGATTAAAGTGGGCATTGGATTCATGTCATTTTGACTCTAAATCAAAGTTACGGACGATTTAGTGCGGACATGTCAAGTTGAGTGGCCAATTAAAGTGATCATTCAAAACAGATCATTGGTGCTCATTAAGTAAAGGCTTATAATGAAGCATAAAGCATGGCATCAAGTAGTTTGGATAGAATGGATAACTTGGATGCTTTGTCATCTCTTATTTTGTAACAAATTTTTTCAAAATTTAGAAAATTGAGCTAGCTTAACGTGGGCATTGGATTTGTGTCATTCTGAGCTCTAAATCAAAAGTTATGGACATGTCAAGTTGATCGGCCTGTTAAAATAATCATTCTAGACTGATCACTGGAGTTCATTGAGTAAAGGCTTATAAATGAAGAATAATGCATGGCATCACACAGTTTGGGATGGAGTGGTTTACTTGGACGGTTTGTTGTATCTATTTATGTCTCAAATTTTGTCTCAATATAGAAAATTGAGATAACTTGACGTGGGCATTGGATTCTTGTCATTTCGAGATCTAAATCAAAAGTTACAAACGATTTAATGTGGATATGTCAAGTTGATCGGCCTGTTAAAGTGATCAATCTAAACTGTTCATTGCTGCTCATTGGGTAAAGGCTTATAAATAAGGTATAATGCATGGCATCACGTAGTTTGGGATAGATTGAATTACTTGGAGGCTATGTCGTATCTAGTTTTGTTTCAAATTTTGTTACAATACATAAAATTGAACTAGCTTGACGTGAGCATTGGATTTCTGTCATTTTGAGTTCTAAATCAAAAGTTACGGACGATTTCTTGCAGACATGTCAAGTTCATTGGCTAGTTAAAGTGATCTATCTAAACTGATCATTGGTGTTCATTGAGTAAAGGATTATAAATGGAGCATAATGCATGGCATCATGCCGTTTGGGATAGATTAGATTACTTGGACGCTTTATCGTATCTGGTCCTGTTTCAAATATTGTCACAATACAGAAAATTGAACTAGCATAGTGTGGGCAATTGATTCGTGTCATTCTGAGCTATAAATCAAAAGTCAAGGACGATATACTGCAGACATGTCAAATTGATAAGCCAGTTAAAATGATCATTCTAAACAGATCGCTTGTGCTTATTGAGAAAAAGCTTATAAATGAAGAATAATGCATGACATCACGTAGTTTGGGACGGACTAGATTACTTGGACGCTTTGTCTTATCTATTTCTGTCTCAGATTTTGTCACAATATAGAAAATTGAGCTAGATTAAAGTGGGTATTGAATTCGTGTCATTCTGAGCTCTAAATCAAAAGTTACGGACGACTTAGTGTGTACATGTCAAGTTGATCGCCCAGTTAAAGTGATCATTCTAAACTGATTATTGGTGCTCATTGAGTAAAGGCTTATAAATGAAGCATAATTCATGGCGTCACATAGTTTGGGTTATATATGATTACTTGGACACTTTGTTGTATCTAGTTCGGTTTCAAATTTTGTCACAATATAGCAAATTGAACTTGCTTAATGTGGGCATTGGATTCGTGTCATTCTCAGCTATAAATCAAAAGTGATGGACGATTTAGCGCAGACATGTCAAGTTGATCGGTCAGTTAAAATGATCATTCTAAACTGATCGTTGGTGCTCGTTTAGTAAAACCTTATAAATGAAGAATAATGCATGGCACCACGCAGTTTGGGATGCACTGGATTACTTGGACGCTTTGTCGTATCTATTTATATCTGAATTTTCTAATAATATAGAAAATTGAGCTAGCTTAACGTGGGCATTATATTCGTGTCATTCTGAGCTCTAAATCAAAAATTACGGACGATTTAGTGCAGACATGTTTAGTCTATCCGCCATTTAAAGTGATTATTCGAAACTGGTCATTCGTGCTCATTAAATAAAGGCTTATAAATGAAGCATAATACATGACATCACACTGTTTGGGATGGATTGGATTACTTGAACGCTTTATCGAATGTATTTCTATTTCCAATTTTCTCACAATATAGAAATTTGAACTAGATTGATGTGAGCATTGGATTTGTGTCATTCCGAGCTCTAAATCAAAAGTTACAGACAACTTAGTGCAGACATGTCAACTTTATCGGTAAGTTAAAGTGATCATTCTACAGACATGTCAAGTTTATCGGCTAGATAAAGTGATCATTGGTGCTCATTGAGTAAAGGCTTTTAGCTGAAGCATAATGCATGACATCACACAGTTTGGGATAGATTGGATTACTTGGACGCTTTCTAGTATGTTGTTCTGTCTCAAATTTTGTCACACTATAGAAAATTGTACTAGCATAATGTGGGCAATTGATTCGTGTCATTCGGAGCTATAAATCAAAAGTTATGGACGATATAGTGCAGACATGTCAAGTTGATAGACTAGTTAAAATGATCATTCTAAACTGATCGTTGGTGCTTATTGAGTAAAACCTTATAAATAAAAAATAATGCATGGCATCACTCATTTTAGGATGGATTGGATTTCATGGACGCTTTGTCGTATCTATTTCAATCTTAAATTTTGTCACAATATAGAAAATTGAGCTAGCTTAAATTGGGCATTGGATTCATGTCATTCTGAGCTATAAATCAAAAGTTACGGACAACTTACAGCGGACATGTCAAGTTTATCGGGTAGTTAAGGTCATCATTCTAAAATGAACATTGGTGCTCATTGAGTAAAGGCTTATAAATCAAGCATAATTCATAATATTGCACAGTTTTGGAAAGATTGGATTACTTGGATGCTTTGTCGTATCTAGTTCTATTTGAAATTTTGTCACAATGTAGAAAATTGAATTTGCTTAATGTGGGCATTGGATTCGTGTAATTCTCAGGTATAAATCAAAAAGTTATGGACGATTTAGTGCAAAAATGTCAAGTTGATCGATCTGTTGAAATGATCTTTCTAAACTTATCGTTGGTTCTCATTGTGTAAATACTTACAAATGAACCATAATGAATGACATCAAACATTTTTGGATAGATTGGATTACTTGGACGCTTTGTCGTATCTATTTATGTCTCAAATTTTGTTACAATATAGAAAATTGAGGTAGCTCAATGTGGGCATTGGATTCGTGTCATTCTAAGGTTTAGATCGAAAGTTACACCCAAATTAGTTTGGAAATTTCAAATTGAGTGGTCAGTTAAAGTGATCATTCTAAACAGATCATTGATGCTCATTAAGTAAAGGCTTATAAATGAAACATAAAGCATGTCATCAAGTAGTTTGGATAGATTGGATTACAAGGACGCTTTGTCATCTCTATTTTGTCTTCAATTCTGTCAAAGTATAGAAAATTGATCTAGGTTAACGTGGGCATTGGATTCGTGTCATTTTGAGCTCTAAATCAAATGTTACGAACGATTTCGTGTGGACATGTCAAGTAGAGTGGCTAGTTAAAGGTGTCATTCTAAACATGTAATTGGTGCTCATTAAGTAAATGCTTATAAATCAAGCATAAAGCATGGCATCAAGTAGTTTGGATAGATTGGATTACTTGGACGCTTTATCGTCTGTATTTTTGTCTTAAGTTTTGACAAAATATAGAACATTTAGCTAGTTTAACGCAGGGATTGGATTCGTGTCAATCATAAGTTGCGGAGTATTTAGTGTGGACATGTTAAATTGAGCATTGGATTTGTATCACTCTAAGCTCTAAATAAAAAAGGTACAGACGATTTAGTGAGCATTGGATTTGTATCACTCTAAGCTCTAAATAAAAAAGGTACAGACGATTTAGTGTGGACATGTCAAGTTGATCGGCTAGTTAAAGTGATCATTCTGAACTAATCATTGGTGCTCATTAAGTAAAGGATTATAAATGAAGCATAAAGCATGGCATCACGCAGTTTGATATAGATTGGATTACTTGGACGCTTTGTCATCTCTACTACTGTCTCAAATTTTTTCAAGATATAAAAAATTTATCTAGCTTAGCGTAGGCATTGGATTCGTGTGTTTCTAAGCTTTAAATCAAAAGTTACGGACGATTTAGTGCGGACCAGTCAAGTTGATCGGCCAGTTTATATGATTATTCTAAAGTGATCATTGGTTCTCATTGAGTAAAGGCTTCTAAATGAAGCATAATGCATGGCATCACACAATTTTAGATAGATTAGATTACTTGAATGCTTTGTGTTAACTATTTATGTCTCAAACTTTATTACAATATAGAAAACTGAGCTAACTTAACGTGGGCATTGGATTCGTGTCATTCGGAGCTCTAAATCAAAAGTTACACACATTTTAGTGCGGATATGTCAAGTTGATTGGCAAGTAAAAATGATCATTCTAAATTGATCAATGGTGCTCAATTAGTAAAGGCTTATAAATGAAGCATAATGCCTGACATCACATAGTTTTGGATAGATAGGATTACTTGTTTGCTTTATCGTATCTAGTTCTGTTTGCTTAATGTGGATATTGGATTCGTGTCATTCTGAGCTATAAATCAAAAGTTATTGACGATTTAGTGCATACATGTCAAATTGGTCGGCCAGTTAAAATGATCATTCTAAACTGATCATTGGTGCTAATTGAGTAAAAGCTTATAAATGAAAAATAATACATGACATTACACAGTTTGGGATGGATTGGATTACTTGGACGCTTTGTCGAATGTATTTCTATTTCAACAATAATACATGACATCACACAGTTTGGGATTCGATTACTTGGACGTTACGTCGTATCTATTTATGTCTCAAATTTGTCACAATATAGAAGCTTGAGCTAGATTAACGTGGGCATTGGATTGTGTCATTCTGCGCTCTAAATCAAAAGTTATGGACGATTTAGTGCGGACATTGCAAGTTGACCGGCCCGTTAAATGAAGCATAGAGCATGGCAGCAAGTAGTTTGGATAGATTGGATTACTCGAACACTTTTTCATCTCTTCTTCTGTCTCCAATTTTGTTAAAATATAGAAAATTGAAATAGCTAAATGTGGGCATTGGATTCGTGTCATTCTGAGCTATAAATCAAATGTTATGCACGTTTAGTGCAGACATGACAAGTTGATCGGCCAGTTAAAATGACTATTATAAACTGATCATTGGTGCTCATTGATTAAAAGCTTATAAATGAAAAATAATGCATCGGATCATGCAGTTAGGGATGGATTGGATTACATAGACGCATTATAGTATCTATTTCTATATCAAGTTTTGTCACAATATAGAAAATTGAGCTAGTTTAACGTGGGCATTGGATTCTTGTCATTCTAAGCTCTAAATCATAAGTTACGGACGATTTAGTGCAGACATGTCAATTTGATCGGCCAGTTAAAGTAATCATTCTAAACTGATCATTGTAAACTGATCATTGGTAATCATTGAGTAAAGGCTTATAAATGTAGCATAATGCATGGCATCAAACAGTTTTGATTAGATTGGATTACTTGGATGCTTTATCGTATCTATTTATGTCTCAAATTTTGTTACACTTTAGAAAATTGAGCTAGCTTAACGTGTACATTGGATTTGTTTGTTTCAGAGCCCTAAATCAAAAGTTACGCACAAGTTAGTGCGGACATGTCAAGTTGTTTGGCCATATAAAGTGATTATTCTAAACTGATCATTGGTGCTCATTAAGTAAAAGCTTATAAGTGAAATATAAAGAATGGCATCAAGCGATTGGACCCTTTGTCATCTCTATTACTGTATCAACTTTTGTCAAAATATAGAATATTGAGCTAGCTTAACGTGGGCATTGGATTCGTGTAATTCAGAGCTCTAAATCAAAATTTGCGAACGATTTAGTGCGAACATGTCAAGTGGAACAAGTAGTTAATATGATTATTAAAAACTGATCATTGTTACTCATTGAGTAAAGGCTTATAAATGAAGGGTAATGCATGGCATCACGCAGTTTGGGATAGGTTGAATTACTTGTACGCTTGGCCGTATCTAGTTCTCTCCCAAATTTTTTCAAAATATAGATACTTGAGCTAGATTACGTGGGCATTGGATTCGTGTCATTCTGAGTTGTGAATCAAGATTTTCTGATGATTTAGTGGGGACATGTCAAGTGGATCGGCCAGTTAATATGATTATTCTAAACTGATCGTTGATACGCATTGTGTAAAGGGTTATAAATAAAGCATAATGCATGGTATCACGTGGTTCGGGATAGATGGATTACTTGGACGCTTTGTCGTATCTTACTGTGTCTCAAATTCTGTCACAATATAGAAACTTGAAATAGCTTAACGTGAGCATTGGATTCGTTTCATTCTCCGCTATAAAACAAATTTATGGACGACTTAGTGCAACCATGTCAAGTGGATCGGTCAGTTAAAGTGATCATTCTAAACTTATCATTGGTGCTCATTGAATAAAGGCTTATAAATAAAGCATAATGCATAGTATCACGCAGTTCAGGATAGAATGGACTACTTGGAAGCTTTGTCGTATCTATTTCTGCCTCAAATTCTGTTACAATATTGGAAATTATGGACGATTTAGTGCAGACGTGACAATTTGATCGGCCAGTAAAAATTATCATTCTAAACTGATAATTGGTGCTCACTGAGTAAAAGCTTATAAATGAAAAATAATGCATGGCATCACGCAGTTTCGATGGATTGGATTACTTGGACGCTTTGTCGTATCTAATTCTGTTACAAATTTGATCACAATATAGAAAATTGAGCCAGCTTAACGTGGGCATTGAATTCTTGTCATTCTAAGCTCTAAATCAAGATTTACAAATGATTTAGTGCGGACATGTCAAGTTGATTGTCCAGTTAAAGTGCTCATTCTAAACTGATCATTGGTGATCATTGAGTAAAGTCTTATAAATTGACCATAATGCATGACATAACGCAGTTTAGGACGCTTTGTCATATCTAGTTCTGTCTCAAACTTTGTCGCAATATAGAAAACTGAACTAGCTTATTGTGGGAATTGGATTCGTGTCATTCTAAGCTAGAAATAAAAAGTTATGGACAATTTAGTGCAAACATGTCAAATTGGTCGGCCAGTTAAAATGATAATTCCAAACTGATCATTGGTGCTAATTGAGTAAAAGCTTATAAATGAAAAATAATACATGACATTACACAGTTTGGGATGGATTGGATTACTTGGACGCTTTGTCGAATGTATTTCTATTTCAAAAATAATACATGACATCACACAGTTTGGGATTCGATTACTTGGACGTTACGTCGTATCTATTTCTGTCTCAAATTTTGTCACAATATAGAAGCTTGAGCTAGATTAACGTGGGCATTGGATTGTGTCATTCTGAGCTCTAAATCAAAAGTTATGGATGATTTAATGCGGACATTGCAAGTTGATCGGCCGGTTAAATGACGCATAGAGCATGGCAGCAAGTAGTTTGGATAGATTGGATTACTCCAACAGTTTGTCATCTCTTCTTCTGTCTCCAATTTTGTTAAAATATAGAAAATTGAAATAGCTAAATGTGGGCATTGGATTCGTGTCATTTTGAGCTATAAATCAAATGTTATGCACGATTTAGTGCAGACATGACAAGTTGATCGGCCAGTTAAAATGACTATTATAAACTGATCAATTGTGCTCATTGATTAAAAGCTTATAAATGAAAAATAATGCATGGGATCATGCAGTTAGGGATGGATTGGATTACATAGACGCTTTATAGTATCTATTTCTATATCAAGTTTTGTCACAATATAGAAAATTAAGCTAGCTTAACGTGGGCATTGGATTCGTGTCATTCTAAGCTCTAAATCATAAGTTACGGACGATTTAGTGCAGACATGTCAATTTGATCGGCCAGTTAAAGTAATCATTCTAAACTGATCATTGTAAACTGATCATTGGTGCTCATTGAGTAAAGGCTTATAAATGTAGCATAATATTGGATTACTTGGATGCTTTATCGTATCAATTTATGTCTCAAATTTTGTTACACTTTTGAAAATTGAGCTAGCTTAACGTGTATATTGGACTCGTTTGTTTCAGAGCCCTAAATCAAAAGTTACGCACGAGTTAGTGCGGACATGTCAAGTTGATTAGCCATATAAAGTGATTATTCTAAACTGATCATTGGTGCTCATTAAGTAAAAGCTTATAAATGAAATATAAAGCATGGCATCAAGCGGTTCGACCCTTTGTCATCTCTATTACTGTATCAACTTTGGTCAAAATATAGAATATTGAGCTAGCTTAACGTGGGCATTGGATTCGTGTAATTCAGAGCTCTAAATCAAAATTTGAGAACGATTTAGTGCGAACATGTCAAGTGGAACAACCAGTTAATATGATTATTCAAAACTGATCATTGTTACTCATTGAGTAAAGGCTTATAAATGAAGGATAATGCATGGCATCACACAGTTTGCGATAGGTTGAATTACTTGTACGCTTTGCCGTATCTAGTTCTCTCCCAAATTTTTTCAAAATATTGATATTTGAGCTAGATTACGTGGGCATTGGATTCGTGTCATTCTGAGTTGTGAATCAAGATTTATCGACGATTTAATGGGGACATGTCAAGTGGATCGGCCAGTTAATATGATTATTCTAAACTGATCGTTGATACGCATTGTGTAAAGGGTTATAAATAAAGCATAATGGATGGTATCACGCGGTTCGGGATAGATGGATTACTTGGACGCTTTGTCGTTTCTTACTCTGTCTCAAATTTTGTCACAATATAGAAACTTGAAATAGCTTAACGTGAGCATTGGATTCGTGTCATTCTGCGCTATAAAACAAAGTTATGGATGACTTAGTGCAACCATGTCAAGTGGATCGGTCAGTTAAAGTGATCATTCTAAACTTATCATTGGTGCTCATTGAATAAAGGCTTATAAATGAAGCATAATGCATAGTATGGATTACTTGGACGCTTTGTTGTATCTATTTCTGCCTCAAATTCTGTTACAATATTGGAAATCGTGCAAGTTTAATGTGGGCATTGGATTCGTGTCATTCTAAGCTCTAAATCAAAATTTACAGACCATTTAGTGCGGACATGTCAAGTGGATCGGCCAGTTAATATGATTAATCAAAATTGATCATTGGTACTCATTGAGTAAAGGCTTATAAATGAAGGATAATGCATGGCATCACGCGGTTTGAGATAGGGTGGATTACTTGGAGACTTTGCCGTATCAAGTTCTCTCTCAAATTTTGTCAAAATGTAGAAATTTGAGTTAGATTAGTGGGCATTGGATTCGTATCATTCTGAGCTCTAAGTAAAAATTTACGGATGATTTAGTTGGGATATGTCAAGTGGATCGGCTAGTTAAAATTATTATTCTAAACTGATCAATTGTACGCATTGTGGAAAGGCTTATAAATGAAGCATAATGCATGGCATCATGCAGTTTGGGATAAATTGGATTATTTGGACGCTTTGTCGTATCCAATTGTGTCTTCAATTTTGTTACAACATAGAAAATTGAGCTAGCATAACGTGCACACTAGATTCGTGTGTTTCTGAGCTCTACATCAAAATTTATGTACGATTTAGTCCATACATGTCAAGTTGATTGGCCAGTTAAAGTGAGCATTCTAAACTGATCACTTGTGCACATTAAGTAAAGGCGTATAGATGAAGCAGAGAGCATGCCATCACATAGTTTGGGATAGATTGGATTACTTGGATGCCTTGTCTTCTCTATTTCTGTCTCAAATTTTGTCAAAATATAGAAATTTGAGCTAGCTTAATGTGGGTATTGGATTCGTGTCATTCTGAGTTCTAAATCGAAATTTACGGACGATTTTGTGCAGACATGTCAAGTGGATCAGCGAGTTAATATGATTATTCAAAACTGATCAGTGGTACTCATTGAGAAAAAGGCTTATAAATGAAGCATAATGCATGGCATCTCGCGGTTTGTGATAGATTGGATTAATTGGATGCTTTGTCGTATCTATTTATGTCTCAAATTTTTTCACAGTATAGAAAATTGAGCTAGCTTAAAGTCAGCATTTGATTCAGGTCATTCTGAGTTCTAAATCAAAAGTTACATACGATTTAGTACAGAAATGTCAAGTCGATCAGCCAGCTAAGTGATCATTCTAAACTGATCATTGGTGATCATTAAGTAAAGGCTTATAAATGAAGCATAAAGCATGGTATCAAGCAGTTTGGATAGATTCGATTAGTTGGACGCTTTGTCGTTTCTATTTCTGTTTCAAATTCTGTAAAAATATAGAAAATTGATATAGGTTAACGTGGGCATTGGATTCGTGTCATTCTAAGTTCTAAATCAAAATTTATGGACGATTTAGTGCAGACATGTCAACTGCATTGGCGAGTTAATATGAATATTCAAAACTGATCTTTGCTACTCATTGAATAAAGGCTTATAAATGAATCATAATGCATGGCATCACGCAGTTTGGGATAGATTGGATTACATGGACGCTTTGTAGTATCTAGATTTGTCTCAAATTTTGTCAAAAATATAGAAAATTGAGCTAGCTTAACGTGGGCATTGGATTCATTTCATTCGGAGCTGTAAATCAAAATTTACAAACGATTTATTGCGGACATGTCAGGTGGATTGCCAGTTAATATGATTATATTAAACTGATCGTGGGTACACATTGAGTAAAGGCTTATAAATGAAACATAATGCCTGGCATCACACGGTTTCGGATAGATTGGATCACTTGGAGCCTTTGTCATATCTAGTTCTGTCTCATATTTTGTCACAATATAGAAAAAATAAATAGCTTAACGTGGGCACTGGATTCGTGTAATTCTGAGTCATAAATCAAAAGTTACGGATGATTTAGTGCACCCATGACAAGGTTATTGGCCAGTCAATATGATCATTCTAAACTAATCATTGGTGCTCATTGAGTAAAAGCTTATAAATGAAGAATAATGCAAGACATCACGAAGTTTGGGATATATTGGATTACTTTGACGCTTTGTCGTATCAATTTGTGTCTCAAATTTTGTCGTAATATAGAATATTGAGCTAGCTTAACGTGGGCATTTGATTAGTGTCATTCTGAGCTCTAAATCAAAAGTTACGGACGTTTTAGTGCAAACATGTCAAGTTGAACAGCCAGTTTATATGATCATTCTAAACATATTATTGATGCTCATTGAGTAAATGCTTATAAATGAAGCATAATGATGACAGCACACATTTTTGGATAGCTTAGATAACTTGAATGCTTTGTCGTATCTATTTCTGTATCAAATTTTGTCTCAATATAGAAAATTGAACTTGCTTAATATGGGCATTGGATTTGTGTCATTTTGAGATATAAATCAAAAGTTATGGACAATTTAGTGCAGAAATTTCAAATTGGTCGGCCAGTTAAAATTATCATACATAACTGATCATTGGTGCTCATTGAGTAAAGGCTTATAAATGAAGGATAATGCATGGCATCATGCAGTTTGGGATAGATTGGATTACGTGGACGCCTTTTCATATCTATTTCTCTCTTAATTTTGTCTCAATATAGAAAATTGATCTAGCTTAACGTGGGCATTGGATTTGTTTCATTTTGAGCTATAATTAAAAGTTACATACGATTTCATGCGGTCATTTCAAGTTTAATGGCCAGTTAATATAATTATTCTGAACTGATAATTGGTGCTCATTGAGTTAAGGCTTATAAATGAAGCATAATGCATGGCATCACGCACTTTGAGATATATTGGAAAATTTCGACCCTTTGTCGTATCTAGTTTTGTCTCAAATTTTGTCATAAAATAGAAAATTGAACTAGTTTAACATGGGCAATGGATTCATGTCATTCATAGATATAAATCAAAAGTTATGGACAATTTAGTGCAGAAATGTCAAGTTGATCGGCCAGTTAAAATGATCACTCTAAATTGATCATTGGTGCTTATTGTGTAAAGGTTTATAAATGAAACATAATGCATGACATCTCGCAGTTCTGGATAGATTGGATTACTTGGACGCTTTGTTATATCTACTTCTATCTCAAATTTTGTCAAAGTATTGAAAATTGTGCTAAAACGTGGGAGTTGGATTCGTGTAATCCTGAGCTCTAAATGAAAATTTACGGATGATTTAGTGCGTACATGTCAAGTGGATCGACCAGTTAATATTACTATTCTAAACTGATCATTGGTACGCATTGTGTAAAGGGTTATAAATAAAGCATAGTATATGGGATCACACGGTTTGGGATTGATTGGATTACTTGGACGCTTTTTTGTATCTAATTATGTCTCAAATTTTGTCACAATATAGAAAATTGAACTAGTTTAACATGGGCATGGGATTCGTGTCATTCTGAGCTATAAATCAAAAGTTACTGACGATTTATTGTAGCCATGTCAATGACGCAGTTTGGGATAGATTGGTTTACTTGGACACTTTGTCATATCTATTTCTGTCTCAATTTTTTCTCAATTTAGAAAATTTAGCTAGCTTAATGTGGGCATTGGATTTGTGTCATTTTGAGCTATAAATCAAAAGTTACAGACGATTTAGTGTGGACAGATCAAGTTGATCGACCAGTTAATATTATTATTCTAAACTGATCATTGGTGCTCATTGAGTGAGGATTATAAATGAAGCATAACGCATGGCATCACACAGTTTGGGCTAGATTGTAATACTTGGATGATTTGTCGTATCTAGTTTTGTCTCAAATTTAGACACAATATAGAAAATTGAACTAGTTTAACATGGGCATTGGATTCGTGTCATTTTAAGCTATAAATCAAAAGTTATGGATAATTTAGTGCAGAAATGTCAAGTTGATCAGCCAGTTAAAATGATCAGTGTAAACTTATCATTGGTGCTTATTGAGTAAAGGAATGCATGACATTTCGCAGTTCGGGATAGATTGCAATACTTGGACGCTTTGTCGTATCCACTTATGTCTTCGATTTTGTTACAATATAGAAAATTGAGCTAGCTTAACGTGGGCATTGGATTTATGTCATTATGAGCTATAAATCAAAAGATACAGACGATTTAGTGCATATATGTCAAGTTGATTGCCAAGTAAGAATGGTCATTTTAAACTGATCATTGGTGCTCATTGAGTAAAGGCTTATAAATGAAGCCTAATGCATGATATCACACAGTTTTGGATACATTTGTTACTTGGAGGACATTTCGAAGCAAATTTAGTCTTAAATTTTGTCAAAATATAGAAAATTGAGCTAGCTTAACGCAGGCACTGGATTTGTGTCATTCTGAGCTCTAAATCAAAATTTACGGACGATTTAGTGCGGACATGTCAACTGGATCGACCAATCAATATGATTATTCAAAACTGATCATTGGTACTCATTAGGTAATAGCTTATAAATGAAGCATAATGCATGACGTCACACAGTTTTAGATAGATTTGATTACTTGGAGGACTTTTCGAAGCAAATTTAGTCTTAAATTTTGTCAAAATATAGAAAATTGAGCTAGCTTAACGCGGGCATTGGATTCATGTCATTCTGAGCTCTAAATCAAAATTTACGAACGATTTACTGCGGACATGTCAAGTGGATCGACAAGTTAATATGATTATTCAAAACTGATAATTGATATTCATTGAGTAAAGGCTTAACAATTAAGCATTATCTATGGCATCACGCTGTTTGGGATAGATTGGATTATTTGAATGCTTTCTCGTATCTAGTTCTGTCTCAAATTTTGCCAAAATATAGAAAATTGAGCTAGCTTAACATGTGCATTGGATTTGTGTCATTATGAGCTATAAATCAAAAGTTACAGACAATTTAGTGCATATATGTCAAGTTGATCGCCAAGTTAGAATGATCATTTTAAACTGATCATTGGTGCTCATTGAGTAAAGGCTTATAAATGAAGCATAATGCATGACATCACATAGTTTTGGATAGATTTGATTACTTGGAGGACTTTTCGAAGCAAATTTAGTCTTAAATTTTGTTAAAATATAGTAAATTGAGCTAGCTTAACGTGGGCATTGGATTCGGTCATTGTGAGCTATAAATCAAAATTTACGGACGATTTAGTGCGGACATGTCAAGTGGATCGAAGAATTAACATGATTATTCAAAACTGATCATTGGTACTCATTGGGTAAAAGCTTATAAATGAGGAATAATGCATGACATCACACAGTTTTAGATAGATTTGATTACTTGGAGAACTTTTCGAAGCAAATTTAGTCTTAAATTTTGTCAAAATATAGAAAATCGACCTACCTTAACATGGGCATAGGATTCGTGTCATTCTGAGCTCTAAATCAAAATTTACAAACAATTTAGTGCGGACATGTCAATTGGATCTACCAGTTAATATGATTATTAAAAACTAATCATTGGTGCTCATTGAGTAAAGGCTTACAAGTAAAGCATAATCCATGGTGTCACTAAGTCTGTGGTAGATTGGAGAACTTAGACGCATTGTCGTATCTAGTTTTCTCTCAAATTTTGTCATAATATAGAAAATTGAACTACCTTAACATGGGCATTGGATTCGTGTCGTTCTGAGCTATAAATCAAAAGGTATGGACGATTTAGTGCAGACATATCTAGTTGATCGGACAGTTAAAGTGATCATTCCAAACAGATCGTGGGTGCTCATTGAGTAAATGCATATAAATGATGCATATTGCAATGCATCACGCAGTTTGGGATAGATTGTATTACTTGGACGCTTTGTCGAATCTAGTTCTATCTCAAATTTTGTCAAAATATAGAAATTGAACTAGCTTAACGTGGGCATTGAATTCTGGTCATTATGAGCTATAAATCAAATGTTCCAGACGATTTAGTGCAGGCATGTCAAGTTGATTGGCCAGTTAAAATTATCATCCTAAACTGATCATTGGTGCTCATTGAGTAAAGGTTTGTCAATGAAGCATAATGCATGGTATCAGACAGTTTGGTATAGATTGGATTACTTGGATGCTTTGTCGTATCGATTACTGTATCAAAATTTTCTCAATATAGAAAATTGAGCTAGCTTAACGTGGGCATTGGATTCGTGCCATTTTGAGCTATAAATCAAAAGTTACGGACGATTTAGTGCGGACATATCAAGTTGATCGGCCAGTTAATATAATTATTCTAAACTGATCATTGGTGTTCATTGAGTGAAGGCTTATAAATGAAGCATCAGGCATGGCATCACGCTTTGTCGAATCTAGTTTTGTCTTATTGAGTGAAGGCTTATCAATGTAAACTTATCATTGGTGCTTATTGAGTAAAGGAATGCATGGCATGTCTCAGTTCGGGATAAATTGATTACTTGAACGCTTTGTCGTATCTATTTGTGCCTTAAATTTTGTCACAATATAGAAAAGTGAGCTAGCTTTTTAACGTGGGCATTTGATATGTGTCATTATGAGCTATTAATCAAAAGTTACAGACGATTTAGTGCAGATATGACAAGTTGATCGACTAGTTAGAATGATCATTTTAAACTGATCATTGATGCTCATTGAGTAAAGGGTTATAAATGAAGCATAATGCATGACATCACATAGTTTTGGATAGATTTGATTACTTGGAGGTTTTTTTGAAGCAAATTTAGTCTTAAATTTTGTCAAAATATAGAAAATTGAGCTAGCTTAACGTGGGCACTAGATTCGTTTCATTATGAGCTCTAAATCAAAATTTACGAACGATTTAGTGCGGACATGTCAAGTGGATCGGCAAGTTAATATGATTATTCATAACTGATCATTGGTACTCATTGAGTAAAGCCTTATAAATGAAGCATAATCTATGGCATCACGCTGTTTGGGATAGATTGGATTACTTGGACGCTTTGTCGTATCTAGTTCTGTCTCAAATTTTGTCACAATATAGAAAATTGAACTAGTTTAACATGCGCATTGGATTCGTGTCATTCTAAACTCTAAATCAAAAGTTATGGACGATTTAGTGGGGACATGTCAAGTTTATCGGTCTGTTAAAGTGATCATTTTAAACTGATCATTGGTGCTCATTTAGTAAAGGCTTTGAAATGAAGCATAATGCATTGCATTACATAAGTATGGATAGATTGGATTACTTGGACGCTTTGTCATATATATATTTCTGTCCCAAATTTTGTTACACTATAGAAAATTTAGCTAGGTTAACGTGGGCATTGGATTCGTGTGTTTTGGAGCTCAAATCAAAGGAATAGCCGCTTGACATCGAATTACCATATAAAGGAGGCTCTAGGGAAGTCGGAATAGGAGAGCACTCATCTTGGGGTGGACTTGTCGAAGCAATTTTAGTCTTACATTTTATCACAATTTTAACGTGGCCATTGGATTCGTGTCATTCGGACCTCTATATCAAAAGTTACAGAAGATTTAGTAACAAAATGGCCAATCAACTTGAAATGATCATTCTAATTTGATCATTGGTGCTAATTGAGTAAATGCTTACAAATGAAGCATAATGCAGAGCATCACACAGTTCAATATAGATTGGATTACTTGGATGCTTTGTCGTATTTGTTTTTGTTTCAACTTTTGTCACAATATAGAAAATTGAGCTAGCTTATTGGGGGAACTGGATCCGTGTCATTACGAGCTGTAAATAAAACGTTATGGACAATTTAGTGCAGACAGGTCAAGTTGATCGGCCTGTTAAAATGATCATTCTAACTCTGATCATTGGTGCTCATTGAGTAAAGACATATAAATGAAGCATAATGCAGAGCATCACCCAGTTCGGGATATATTGGATTATTTTGACACGCTTTGTCATATCTATTTGTGTCTCAAATTTTGTCACACTATAGAAAACATAGCTAGCTTAACGTGGGCATTGAATTCGTGTCACCGGAGCTCTAGATCAAAGTTACGGACGATTTAGTGTGGACATGTCAAGTTGATCGGCCTGTTAAAATGATTATTCTTAACTAATTATTGGTGCTTATTGAGTAAAGGCCTACAAATGAAGCATAATGAAAAGCATCACACAGTTCGGTATACATTGGATTACTTGGAAGCTTTTTCGTCTCTATTTATGTCTATAATTTTGTCAAAATATAGAAAAATTGAGCTACCTAACGTGGGCATTGGATTTGTGTCATTCTGATCTCTAAATCAAAAGTTACGGACGATTTAGTGCGGACATGTCAAGTTAATCAGCCAGTTAAAATGATTATTCTAAACTGATCATTCGTACTCATTGAGTAAAGGCTTATAAATGAAGCCTAATGTAAAGCATCATGCAGTTCGGGATAGATTGGATTGCTTGGATGCTTTTTCGTAACTATTTTTGCCTCAAATTTTGTCATAGTATAGATAATTGAGCCTGCTTAAAGTGGGCATTAGATTCGTGTCATTCGGAGCTCTGAATCAAAAGTTACGTACGATTAGTGCGGACATATCAAGTTGACCGTCCATTTAAAATGATCATTCTTAACTGATCATTGGTGCTCATTGAGTGAAAGCTTATAAATGAAGCATAATGCATGGCATCACACAGTTCGAGATAGATTGGATTACTTGGTTGCTTGGTCGTATCTATTTTTGTATGAAATTCTTTCACAATATAGAAAATTGAGCTAGCTTAACGTGTGCATTGGATTCGTGTCATTATGAGCTATAAATCAAAAGTTATGGATGATTTAGTGAAGACATGTGGAGTTGATCGGCCAGTTAAAATGATCATTATAAATTGATCATTTCTGCTCATTGAATAAATGCTGATAAATGATGCATAATGTAGAGGAACACGTGGTTTGGGATAGATTGAATTACTTGGATGCTTTGTTGTATCTATTTTTGTCTCAAATTTTTCACAATATAGAAAATTGAGCTACCTTAATGTGGGCATTGGATTCATGTCATTATGAGCTATAAATCAAAAGTCATGGACGATTTAGTACATACATGTCAAGTTAATCAGCCTGTTAAAATGATCATTCTAAATTGATCATTGGAGCTTATTGAGTAAAGGCTTACAAATAAAGCATAATGCAGAGCATCACACAGTTCAGAATAGATTCGATTACTTGGACACTTTGTCGTATTTTTTTTTGTTTCAAATTTTTTCACAATATATAAATTAAGCTAGCTTATCGTGGGAATTGGATCCGGGTCATTACGAGCTATAAAAAAAGTTATGGACAATTTAGTGCAGAAATGTCAAGTTGATCGGCTAGTTAAAATGATCATTCTAAACTGATGATAGGTGCTCATTGAGTAAAGACATATAAATGAAGCATAATGCAGACCATCACCCTGTTCGGGATATATTGGATTACTTTGACGCTTTGTCATATCTATTTGTGTCTCAAATTTTGTCACAATATAGAAACTTGAGCTAGCTTAACGTGGGCATTGGATTCGTGTCACTCGGAGCTCTAGATCAAAAGTTACGGACGATTTAGTGTGGACATGTCAAGTTGATCGGCCTGTTAAAATGATCATTCTTAACTAATCATGGGTGATTATTGAGTAAAGGCTTACAAATGAAGCATAATGAAGAGCATCATGCAGTTCGGTATACATTGGATTACTTGGACGCTTTGTCATCTCTATTTATGTATATAATTTTGTCAAAATATAGAAAATTGAGATGCCTAACGTGGCCATCGGATTCATGTCATTCTGATCTCTAAATCAAAAGTTACGGACGATTTAGTGCGGACATGTCAAGTTAATCAGTCAGTTAAAATGATTATTCTAAACTAATCATTCGTACTCATTGAGTAAAGGCTTATAAATGAAGCCTAATGTAGAGCATCACGCAGTTCAGGATAGATTGGATTACTTGGACGCTTTTTCGTATCTATTTTTGTCTCAAATTTTGTCATAATATAGGTAATTGAGCTAGCTGAAAGTGGGCATTGGATTCGTGTCATTCAGAGCTATGAATCTTAAGTTACGGACGATTAGTGCGGACATATCAAGTTGACCGTCAGTTAAAATGATCATTCTTAACTGATCATTGGTGCTCATTGAGTGAAAGCTTATAATTGAAGCATAATGCATGGCATCACACAGTTTGAGATAAATTAGATTTCTTGGTTGCTTGGTTGTATCAATTTTTGTATGAAATTTTTTAACAATATACAAAATTGAGCTAGCTTAACGTGGGCACTGGATTCGTGTCATTATGAACTATAAATCCAAAGTTATGTATAATGTAGTGAAGACATGTGAAGTTGATCGGCCAGTTAAAATGATCATTCGTGCTGATTGAGCAAATGCTTATAAATGATAATGTACAGCTACATGTAGTTTGTTGGATGCTTTGTTGTATCTATTTTGTCTCAAATTTTGTCACAATATTGAAAACTGAGCTAGCTTAATGTGGGCATTGGATTCGTGTCATTATGAGTTATAAATCAAAAGTTATGGATGATTTAGTGTATACATGTCAAGTTAATCGGCCAGTTAAAATGAGCATTCTAATTTGATCATTGGTGCTTATTGAGTAAATGCTTACAAATGAAGCATAATGCAGAGCATCATACAGTTCAGTATATATTGGATTACTTGGACGCTTTGTCGTATTTTTTTTTTGTTTCAACTTTTGTCACAATATAGAAAATTGAGCTAGCTTATTGGGGGAACTGGATCCGTGTCATTACGAGCTGTAAATAAAACGTTATGGACAATTTAGTGCAGACAGGTCAAGTTGATCGGCCTGTTAAAATGATCATTCTAACTCTGATAATTGGTGCTCATTGAGTAAAGACATATAAATGAAGCATAATGCAGAGCATCACCCAGTTCGGGATATATTGGATTATTTTGACACGCTTTGTCATATCTATTTGTGTCTCAAATTTTGTAACAATATAGAAAATCGAGCTAGCTTAACGTGGGCATTGAATTCGTGTCACTCGGAGCTCTAGATCAAAGTTACGGACGATTTAGTGTGGACATGTCAAGTTGATTGGCCTGTTAAAATGATCATTCTTAACTAATTATTGGTGCTTATTGAGTAAAGGGCTACAAATGAAGCATAATGAAAAGCATCACACAGTTCGGTATACATTGGACTACTTGGACGCTTTTTCGACTCTATTTATGTCTATAATTTTGTCAAAATATAGAAAATTGAGCTACCTAGCGTGGGCATTGGATTCGTGTCATTCTAGTCTCTTAATCAAAAGTTACGGACGATTTAGTGCGGACATGTCAAGTTAATCAGCCAGTTAAAATGATTATTCTAAACTGATCATTCGTACTCATTGAGTAAAGGCTTATAAATGAAGCCTAATGTAGAGCATCACGCAGTTTGGGATAGATTGGATTGCTTGAATGCTTTTTCGTAACTATCTTTTCCTCAAATTTGTTCACAATATAGATAATTGAGCTAGCTTAAAGTGGCATTAGATTGGTGTCATTCGGAGATCTGAATCAAAAGTTACGTATGATTAGTGCGAACATATCAAGTTGACCATCCATTTAAAATGATCATTCTTAACTGATCATTGGTGCTCATTGAGTGAAAGCTTATAAATGAAGCATAATGCATGGCATCACACAGTTCGAGATGAGCTAGCTTAATGTGGGCACTAGATTCGTGTCAGTATGAGCTATAAATCAAAAGTTATGTATGATTTAGTTAAGACATGTGAAGTTGATCGGCCAGTTAAAATGATCATTATATACTGATCATTCGTGCTCATTGACTAAATGCTGATAAATGATGCATAATGTAGAGCAACACGTAGTTTGGGATATATTGGATTACTTGGACGCTGTGTTGTATCTTTTTTGTCTCAAATTTTGTCAAAAAATAGGAAATTGAGCTATCTTAATGTGGGCATTGGATTCGTGTCATTATGAGCTATAAATCAAAAGTTATGGATGATTTAGTGCAAACATGTCAAGTTGATTGGCCAATTAAAATGATCATTTTAAACTGATCGTAGGTGCTTATTGAGTAAAGGCTTACAAATGAAGCATAATGCAGAACACCACACAGTTCAGTATAGATTGGCATTGGATTCCTGTCATTCAGAGCTATGAATCAAAAGGTACGAATGATTAGTGCGGATATATCAAGTTGACCGTCCAGTTAAAATGATCATTCTTAACTGATCATTGGTGCTCATTGAGTGAAAGCTTATAATTGAAGCATAATGCATGACATCACACAGTTTGAGATAAATTGGATTACTTGGTTCCTTGGTCGTCTCAATTTTTGTATGAAATTTTTTAACAATATAGAAAATTGAGCTAGCTTAATGTGGGCACTGGATTCGTGTCATTATGAGCTATAAATCAAAAGTTATGTATGATTTAGTGAAGACATGTGAAGTTGATCGGCCAGTTAAAATGATCATTATAAACTGATCATTCGTGCTCATTGACTAAATGCTGATAAATCATGCATAATGTAGACCAACACGTAGTTTGGGATATATTGGATTACTTGGACGCTGTGTTGTATCTATTTTTGTCTCAAATTTTGTCAAAAAATAGGAAATTGAGCTATCTTAATGTGGGCATTGGATTCGTGTCATTATGAGCTATTAATCAAAAGTTATGGATGATTTAGTGCAAACATGTCAAGTTGATTGGCCAATTAAAATGATCATTTTAAACTGATCGTAGGTGCTTATTGATTAAAGGCTTACAAATGAAGCATAATGCAGAACATCACACAGTTCAGTATAGATTGGCATTGGATTCCTGTCATTCAGAGCTATGAATCAAAAGGTACGAATGATTAGTGCGGATATATCAAGTTGACCGTCCAGTTAAAATGATCATTCTTAACTGATCATTGGTGCTCATTGAGTGAAAGCTTATAATTGAAGCATAATACATGACATCACACAGTTTGAGATAAATTGGATTACTTGGTTCCTTGGTCGTCTCAATTTTTGTATGAAATTTTTTAACAATATAGAAAATTGAGCTAGCTTAATGTGGGCACTGGATTCGTGTCATTATGAGCTATAAATCAAAAGTTATGTATGATTTAGTGAAGACATGTGAAGTTGATCGGCCAGTTAAAATGATCATTATAAACTGATCATTCGTGCTCATTGACTAAATGCTGATAAATGATGCATAATGTAGACCAACACGTAGTTTGGGATATATTGGATTACTTGGACGATGTGTTGTATCTATTTTTGTCTCAAATTTTGTCAAAAAATAAGAAATTGAGCTATCTTAATGTGGGCATTGGATTCGTGTCATTATGAGCTATAAATAAAAAATTATAGATGATTCAGTGCAAACATGTCAAGTTGATTGGCCAATTAAAATGATCATTTTAAACTGATCGTAGGTGCTTATTGAGTAAAGGCTTACAAATGAAGCATAATGCAGAACATCACACAGTTCAGTATAGATTGGATTACTCGGACGTTTTAGTGCGCACATATCAAGTTGATCGTCCCGTTAAAATGATCATTCTTAGCTGATCATTGGTGTTCATTTAGTAAAACCTTATACACAAAGCATAATGCAATGCATCCCGCAATTCGGGATAGATTGGATTACTTGGACGCTTGATCATATCCAATTTTGTTTCAAATTTTGTCACAATATAGAAAATTAATCTAGCTTAATGTGGGCATTGGATTCGTGTCATTCGGAGCTCTGAATCAAAAGACACGGACGATTAGTGCAGACATATCAAGTTGACCGTCCAGTTAAAATGATCATTCTTAACTGATCATTAGTGCTCATCTAGTGAAAGCTTATAAATGAAGCATAATGCATGGAATCACACAGTCCGAGATAGATTGGATTACTTGGTTGCTTGGTCGTATCGATTTTTGTTTAAATTTTTTAACAATCTAGAAAATTGAGCTAGCTTAACGTGGGCATTGGATTCGTGTCATTATGAGCTACAAATCAAAAGTTATGGACTATTTAGTGAAGACATGTGAAGTTGATCGGCTAGTTACAATGATCATTATAAACTGATCATTCGTGCTCATTGAGTAAATGCTTATAAATGATTTATAATGTTGAGCAACACGTAGTTTGGGATAGATTGGATTACTTGGACGCTTGGTTGTATCTATTTTATCTCAAATTTTGTCACACTATAGAAAATTGAGCTAGCTTAATGTGGGCATTGGATTCGTGTCATTATGAGCTATAAATCTAAAGTTATGGACGATTTAGTTCAGACATGTCAAGTTGATCAGCCAGTTAAAATGATCATTCTAAATTGATCATTGGTGCTTATTGAGTAAATGTTTACAAATGAAGCATAATGTACAGCATCACACAGTTCTGTATTGATTGGATTACTTGGACGCTTTGTCGTATCTATTTTTGTTTCAAATTTTGTCACAATATAGAAAATTGAGCTAGCTTATGTCGGAATTGGATTCTTGTCATTACGAGCTATAAATAAAAAGTTATGGACAATTTAATACAAACATGTCAAGTTGATCGGCCAATCAAAATGATCATTCTAAACTGATCATTGGAGCTCATTGAATAAAGACATATAAATGAAACATAATGCAGAGCATCACCTAGTTCGGGATATATTGGATTACTTTGACGGGTTGTCATATCTATTTGTGTCTCAAATTTTGTCACAATATAGAAAATCGAGCTAGCTTAACATGGGCAATTGATTCGTGTCACGTGGAGCTCCTGATCAAAAGTTACGGACGATTTAGTGTGGACATGTCAAGTTGATCGGTCTCTTAAAATGATCATTCTTAACTGATCATTGGTGCTTATTGAGTAATGGCTTACAAATGAAGCATTATGAAGAGCCTCACGCAGTTTGGTATACATTGGATTACATGGATGCTTTGCCATCTCTATTTCAGTCTATACTTTTTTCAAAATATAGAAAATTGAGCTAGCTTAACGTGGGAATTGGATTCTATCATTATGAGCTATAAATAAAAAGTTATGGACGATTTAATGCAGACATGTCAAGTTGATCAGCCAATTAAAATGATCGTTATAAGCTGATCATTGGTGCTCATTGTTATAAATGAAGCATAATGCAGAGCATCACCTAGTTCGGGATATACTGGAATAATTTGACCCTTTGTGTCTCAAAGTTTGTCACGATATAGAAAATCGAGCTAGGTTAACGTGGGTACTGGATTCGTGTCACTCAGAGCTCTAAATCAAAAGCTACGGATGATTTAATGTGAACATATCAAGTTGGTCGGCCAGTTAAAATGATCATCCTTAACTGATCATTGGTGCTCATTGAGTAAAGGCTTATAAATGAAGCAGAATGCATAACATCACGCAGTTCAGGATAGAATGGATTAGTCCGATTCTTTGTCATATCTATTTCTATCTCAAATTTTCTCTCAACATGGAAAATTGAACTAGCTTTACGTGGGTATTGGATTTGGGTCATTATGAGCTCTAAATCAAAAGTTATAAATGATTTAGTATGGACATGTCGAGTTGATCGGCCCGTTTAAATGATCATTCTTAACTGATAATTGGTGCTCATTGAGTAAAGTCTTATAAATGAAACATAATGCAGAGCATCACGCAGCTCGGGATAGATTGGATTACTTGGACACTTTTTCGTATTTATTTTTGCCTCAAATATTGTCAAAATATTGAAAATTGAGCTAGCTTAATGTGGGCATTGGATTCGTGTCATCTGGAGCTCTAAATCAAAAGTTACAGACGATTTAATGCGGACATGTCAAGTTGATCGGCTAGTTAAATGATCATTATTAACTGATCATTGGTGCTTATTGAGTAAAAGTGTATCAATGAAGTTAAATGCATCAGATCACGTAGTTTAGGATAGATTGGATTACTGGGACGCTTCTTTGTCTTTATTTCTTTCTATTATTTTGGCAAAAGAAAGAAAATTAAGCTAGTTTAACGTGGGCATTGGATTCGTGTCATTATGAGCTATAAATCAAAAGTTATGGACGATTTAGTGCAGACATGTGAAGTTGATCGTCCAGTTAAGATGATCATTCTAAACTGGTCATTCGTGCTCATTGAGTAAAGGCTTATAAATGAAGCATAATGTAGAGCAACACGCAGTTTGGGATAGATTGGATTACTTGGATCCTTTCTCGTATCTATTTTTGTCTCAGATTTTGTCACAATATAGAAAATTGAGTTAGCTTAATGTGGGCAATGGATTCGTGTCATTATGAGCTATAAATCATAAGTTATGGACAATTTTGTGCAGACATGTCAAGTTGATGGGCCAGTTAAAATGATTATTCTAAACTGATCATTGGTGCTTATTGAGTAAAGGCTTACAAATGAAGCATAATGCAGAGCATCACTGAGTTCGGTATAGATTGGATTACTTGGACGCTTTGTCGTCTCTATTTATGTCTATAATTTTGTAAATATATAGAAAATTGAGCTACCTAACGTGGGCATTGGATTTGTGTCATTCTAATATCTAAATAAAAAGTTACGGACTATTTAGTGCGGAAATGTCAAGTTAATCGGCCAGTTTAAATGATCATTTTTAACTTATCATTGATGCTCATAGAGTAAAAGCTTTTAAATGAAGCATAATGCATGGAATCACGCAGTTCGGGATAGTTTGGACTACTTGGATGCCTGGTCGTCTCTATTTCTGTCTATAATTCTATCAAAATATAGAAATTTGAGCTAGTTTAACGTGGGCATAGGATTCTTGTCATTCGGAGCTCCAAATCAAAAGTTATGATCGATTTAGTGCGTACATATCAAGTTGATCGTCGAGTTAAGATGATCATTATTAACTGATCATTGGTTCTCATTGATTGAAAATGAAGTATAATGCATGGCATCACACAGTTCGAGATAGATGGGATTACTTGGACGCTTGGTTGTATCTATTTTTGTCTAAAATTTTGTCACAATATATAAAATTGAGCTAGCTTAACATGGGCATTGCATTCGTGTCATTATGAGCTATAAACCAAAAGTAATGGACGATTTAGTGCAGACATGTCAAGTTGATCGGCCAATTAAAATGATCATTCTAAACTGATCGTACATGCTTATTGAGTAAAGGCTTACAAATGAAGCATAATGCAGAGCATCACACAGTTCAGTATAGATTGGATTACTTGGATGCTTTGTCGTATTTTTTTGTGTTTCAAATTTTGTCACAATATAGAAAATTGAGCTAGGTTAACGTGGGTATTGGATTCGTGTCACTCGGAGCTCTAAATCAAAAGTTACGGATGATTTAATGTGGACAAGTCAAGTTGGTAGGCCAGTTAAGATGATCATCCTTAGCTGATCATTGGTGCTCCTTGAGTAAAGGCTTATAAATGAAGCAGAATGCATAACATCACGCAGTTCGGGATTGAATGGATTAGTCTGATTCTTTGTCATATCTATTTCTCTCTCAAATTTTCTCTCAACATGGAAAATTGAACTAGCTTAACGTGGGTATTGGATTTGGGTCATTATGAGCTCTAAATCAAAAGTTATAAGTGATTTAGTATGGACATGTCAAGTTGATCGGCCCGTTTAAATGATCATTCTTAACTGATAATTGGTGCTCATTGAGTAAAGTCTTATAAATGAAACATAATGCAGAGCATCACGCAGCTCGGGATAGATTGGATTACTTGGACACTTTTTTGTATTTATTTTTGCCTCAAATATTTTCACAATATTGAAAATTTAGCTAGCTTAATGTGGGCATTGGATTCGTGTCATCTGGAGCTCTAAATCAAAAGTTACGGACGATTTAATGCTGACATGTCAAGGTTATCGGCTAGTTAAATGATCATTATTAACTGATCATTGGTGCTTATTGAGTAAAAGTGTATCAATGAAGTTAAATGCATCAGATCACGCAGTTTGGGATATATTGGATTACTGGGACGCTTCTTTGTCTTTATTTCTGTCTATAATTTTGGCAAAATATAGAAAATTAAGCTAGTTTAACGTGGACATTGGATTCGTGTCATTATGAGCTATAAATCAAAAGTTATGGACGATTTAGTGCAGACATGTCAAGTTGATCGTCCAGTTAAAATGATCATTCTAAACTGGTCATTCGTGCTCATTGAGTAAGGGCTTATAAATGAAGCATAATGTAGAGCAACAGGCAGTTTGGGATAGATTGGATTACTTGGAACCTTTCTCGTATCTATTTTTGTCTCAGATTTTGTCTGAATATAGAAAATTGAGTTAGCTTAACGTGGGCAAGGGATTTGTGTCATTATGAGCTATAAATCAAAAGTTATGGACAATTTTGTGCAGACATGTCAAGTTGATGGGCCATTTAAAATGATTATTCTAAACTGATCATTGGTGCTTATTGAGTAAAGGCTTACAAATGAAGCATAATGTAGAGCATCACTGAGTTCGGTATAGATTGGATTACTTGGATGCTTTGTCGTCTCTATTTATGTCTATAATTTTGTAAATATATAGAAAATTGAGCTACCTAACGTGGGCATTGGATTTGTGTCATTCTAATATCTAAATCAAAAGTTACGGACTATTTAGTGCGGAAATGTCAAGTTAATCGGCTAGTTAAAATGATCATTTTTAACTTATCATTGGTGCTCATAGAGTAAAAGCTTTTAAATGAAGCATAATGCATGGAATCACGCAGTTCGGGATAGTTTGGACTACTTGGATGCCTGGTCGTCTCTATTTCTGTCTATAATTCTATCAAAATATAGAAATTTGAGCTAGTTTAACGTGGGCATAGGATTCGTGTCATTCGGAGCTCCAAATCAAAAGTTATGATCGATTTAGTGCGTACATATCAAGTTGATCGTCGAGTTAAGATGATCATTATTAACTGATCATTGGTTCTCATTGATTGAAAATGAAGTATAATGCATGGCATCACACAGTTCGAGATAGATTGGATTACTTGGACGCTTGGTTGTATCTATTTTTGTCTAAAATTTTGTCACAATATATAAAATTGAGCTAGCTTAACATGGGCATTGCATTCGTGTCATTATGAGCTATAAATCAAAAGTTTTGGACGATTTAGTGCAGACATGTCAAGTTGATCGGCCAGTTAAAATGATCATTCTAAACTGATCGTAGGTGCTTATTGAGTAAAGGCTTACAAATGAAGCATAATGCAGAGCATCACACAGTTCAGTATAGATTGGATTACTTGGACGCTTTGTCGTATTTTTTGTGTTTCAAATTTTATCAAAATATAGAAAATTGAGCTAGGTTAACGTGGGTATTGGATACATGTCACTCGGAGCTCTAAATCAAAAGTTACGGATGATTTAATGTGGACATGTCAAGTTGGTAGGCCAGTGAAAATGATCATCCTTAACTTATCATTGGTGCTCATTGAGTAAAGGCTTATAAATGAAGCAGAATGCATAACATCACGCAGTTCGGGATTGAATGGATTAGTCTGATTCTTTGTCATATCTATTTCTATCTCAAATTTTCTCTCAACATGGAAAATTGAACTAGCTTAACGTGGGTATTGGATTTGGGTCATTATGAGCTCTAAATCAAAAGTTATGAACGATTTAGTATGGACATTTCAAGTTGATCGGCCCGTTTAAATGATCATTCTTAACTGATAATTGGTGCTCATTGAGTAAAGGCTTATAAATGAAACATAATGCAGAGCATCACGCAGCTCGGGATAGATTGGATTACTTGGACACTTTTTCGTATTTATTTTTGCCTCAAATATTGTCACAATATTGAAAATTTAGCTAGCTTAATGTGGGCATTGGATTCGTGTCATCTGGAGCTCTAAATCAAAAGTTACAGACGATTTAATGTGGACATGTCAAGGTTATCGGCCAGTTAAATGATCATTATTAGCTGATCATTGGTGCTTATTGAGTAAAAGTGTATCAATGAAGTTAAATGCATCAGATCACGCAGTTTGGGATATATTGGATTACTGGGACGCTTCTTTGTCTTTATTTCTGCCTATAATTTTGGCAAAATATAGAAAATTAAGCTAGTTTAACGTGGGCATTGGATTCGTGTCATTATGAGCTATAAATCAAAAGTTATGGACGATTTAGTGCAGACATGTGAAGTTGATCGTCCAGTTAAAATGATCATTCTAAACTGGTCATTCGTGCTCATTGAGTAAAGGCTTATAAATGAAGCATAATGTAGAGCAACACGCAGTTTGGGATAGATTGGATTACTTGGATCCTTTCTCGTATCTATTTTTGTCTCATATTTTGTCACAATATAGAAAATTGAGTTAGCTTAATGTGGGCAAGGGATTTGTGTCATTATGATCTATAAATCAAAAGTTATGGACAATTTTGTGCAGACATGTCAAGTTGATGGGCCAGTTAAAATGATTATTTTAAACTGATCATTGGTGCTTATTGAGTAAAGGCTTACAAATGAAGCATAATGCAGAGAATCACTGAGTTCGGTATAGATTGGATTACTTGGATGCTTTGTCGTCTCTATTTATGTCTATAATTTTGTAAAAATATAGAAAATTGAGCTGCCTAACGTGGGCATTGGATTTGTGTCATTCTAATATCTAAATCAAAAGTTACGGACTATTTAGTGCGGAAATGTCAAGTTAATCGGCCAGTTAAAATGATCATTTTTAACTTATCATTGGTGCTCATAGAGTAAAAGCTTTTAAATGAAGCATAATGCATGGAATCACGCAGTTCAGGATAGTTTGGACTACTTGGATGCCTGGTCGTCTCTATTTTTGTCTATAATTCTATCAAAATATAGAAATTTGAGCTAGTTTAACGTGGGCATAGGATTCGTGTCATTCGGAGCTCCAAATCAAAAGTTATGATCGATTTAGTGCGTACATATCAAGTTGATCGTCGAGTTAAGATGATCATTATTAACTGATCATTGGTTCTCATTGATTGAAAATGAAGTATAATGCATGGAATCACACAGTTCGAGATAGATTGGATTACTTGGATGCTTGGTTGTATCTATTTTTGTCTAAAATTTTGTCACAATATATAAAATTGAGCTAGCTTAACATGGGCATTGCATTCGTGTCATTATGAGCTATAAATCAAAAGTTATGGACGATTTAGTGCAGACATGTCAAGTAGATCGGCCAGTTAAAATGATCTTTCTAAACTGATCGTACGTGCTTATTGAGTAAAGGCTTACAAATGAAGCATAATGCAGAGCATCACACGGTTCAGTATTGATTGGATTACTTGGACGCTTTGTCCTATTTTTTTGTGTTTCAAATTTTGTCACAATATAGAAAATTGAGCTAGGTTAACATGGGTATTGGATTCGTGTCACTCGGAGCTCTAAATCAAAAGTTACGAATGATTTAATGTGGACATGTCAAGTTGGTAGGCCAGTTAAAATGATCATCCTTAACTGATCATTGGTGCTCATTGAGTAAAGGCTTATAAATGAAGCAGAATGCATAACATCACGCAGTTCGGGATTAAATGGATTAGTCTGATTCTTTGTCATATCTATTTCTATCTCAAATTTTCTCTCAACATAGAAAATTGAACTAGCTTAACGTGGGTATTGGATTTAGGTCATTATGAGCTCTAAATCAAAAGTTATAAACAATTTAGTATGGACATGTCAAGTTGATCGGCCCGTTTAAATGATCATTCTTAACTGATAATTTGTGCTCATTGAGTAAAGGCTTATAAATGAAACATAATGCAGAGCATCACGCAGCTCAGGATAGATTGGATTACTTGAACACTTTTTTGTATTTATTTTTGCCTCAAATATTGACACAATATTGAAAATTTAGCTAGCTTAATGTGGGCATTGGATTCGTGTCATCTGGAGCTCTAAATCAAAAGTTACGGACGATTTAATGCTGACATGTCAAGGTTATCGGCTAGTTAAATGATCATTATTAACTGATCATTGGTGCTTATTGAGTAAAAGTGTATCAATGAAGTTAAATGCATCAGATCACGCAGTTTCGGATATATTATATTACTGGGACGCTTCTTCGTCTTTATTTCTGTCTATAATTTTGGCAAAATATAGAAAATTAAGCTAGTTTAACGTGGGTATTGGATTCGTGTCATTATGAGCTATAAATCAAAAGTTATGGACGATTTAGTGCAGACATGTGAAGTTGATCGTCCAGTTAAAATGATCATTCTAAACTGGTCATTCGTGCTCATTGAGTAAAGGCTTATAAATGAAGCATAATGTAGAGCAACACGTAGTTTGGGATAGATTGGATTACTTGGATCCTTTCTCGTATCTATTTTTGTCTCAGATTATGTCACAATATAGAAAATTGAGTTAGCTTAATGTGGTCAATGGATTCGTGTCATTATGAGCTTTAAATCAAAAGTTATGGACAATTTTGTGCAGACATGTCAAGTTGATCGGCCAGTTAAAATGATTATTCTAAACTGATCATTGGTGCTTATTGAGTAAAGGCTTACAAATGAAGCATAATGCAGAGCGTCACTGAGTTCGGTATAGATTGGATTACTTGGACGCTTTGTCGTCTCTATTTATGTCTATAATTTTGTAAAAATATAGAAAATTGAGCTACCTAACGTGGGCATTGGATTTGTGTCATTCTAATATCTAAATAAAAAGTTACGGACTATTTAGTGCGGAAATGTCAAGTTAATCGGCTAGTTAAAATGATCATTTTTAACTTATCATTGGTGCTCATAGAGTAAAAGCTTTTAAATGAAGCATAATGCATGGAATCACGCAGTTCGGGATAGTTTGGACTACTTGGATGCCTGGTCGTCTCTATTTCTGTCTATAATTCTATCAAAATATAGAAATTTGAGCTAGTTTAACGTGGGCATAGGATTCGTGTCATTCGGAGCTCCAAATCAAAAGTTTTGATCGATTTAGTGCGTACATATCAAGTTGATCGTCGAGTTAAGATGATCATTATTAACTGATCATTGGTTCTCATTGATTGAAAATGAAGTATAATGCATGGCATCACACAGTTCGAGATAGATTGGATTACTTGGACGCTTGGTTGTATCTATTTTTGTCTAAAATTTTGTCACAATATATAAAATTGAGCTAGCTTAACATGGGCATTGCATTCGTGTCATTATGAGCTATAAACCAAAAGTAATGGACGATTTAGTGCAGACATGTCAAGTTAATCGGCCAATTAAAATGATCATTCTAAACTGATCGTACGTGCTTATTGAGTAAAGGCTTACAAATGAAGCATAACGCAGAGCATCACACAGTTCAGTATAGATTGGATTACTTGGATGCTTTGTCGTATTTTTTTGTGTTTCAAATTTTGTCACAATATAGAAAATTGAGCTAGGTTAACGTGGGTATTGGATTCGTGTCACTCGGAGCTCTAAATCAAAAGTTACGGATGATTTAATGTGGACATGTCAAGTTGGTAGGCCAGTGAAAATGATCATCCTTAACTTATCATTGGTGCTCATTGAGTAAAGGCTTATAAATGAAGCAGAATGCATAACATCACGCAGTTCGGGATTAAATGAAGCAGAATGCATAACATCACCCATGGATGAGTCTGATTCTTTGTCATATCTATTTCTATCTCAAATTTTCTCTCAACATGGAAAATTGAACTAGCTTTACGTGGGTATTGGATTTGGGTCATTATGAGCTCTAAATCAAAAGTTATAAACGATTTATTATGGACATGTCAAGTTGATCGGCCCGTTTAAATGATCATTCTTAAATGATAATTGGTGCTCATTGAGTAAAGGCTTATAAATGAAACATAATGCAGAGCATCACGCAGTTCGGGATAGACTGGATTACTTGGACACTTTTTCGTATTTATTTTTGCCTCACATATTGTCACAATATTGAAAATTGAGCTAGCTTAATGTGGGCATTGGATTCGTGTCATCTGGAGCTCTAAATCAAAACTTACGGACGATTTAATGCGGACATGTCAAGTTGATCGGCTAGTTAAATGATCATTATTAACTGATCATTGGTGCTTATTGAGTAAAAGTGTATCAATGAAGTTAAATGCATCAGATCATGCATTTCTGTCTTAATATAGAAAATTGAACTAGCTTAACGTGGGCATTGGATTCGTGTTATTATGAGCTATAAATCAAAAATTACGGACGATTTCTTGTAGAAATGTCAAGTGATCGGCCAGTTAAAATGATCATTCTAAACTGATCATTGGTGCTCATTGAGTCAAGGCTTATAAATGAAGCCTAATGCATGACATCACGTAGTTTTGGATAGATTTGATTACTTGGAGGACTTGTGGAAGAAATTTTAGTATTAAATTTTTTTATCACAATATTGAAAATTGAGCTAGCTTAACGTTAACATTGGATTCGTGTCATTCTGAGCTCTAAGTCAAAAGTTACAGACGATTTAGTGCGGACATGTATAGTTGATTGGCAATTTTAAATTATCATTCAAAACTGATCATTGGTGCTTATTGAGTAAAAGTTTATAAATGAAGCTTAATGCATAACATCACGCAATTTGGATAGATTAGATTACTTGGACGCTTTGTCGTCTCCATTTTTGTCTCAAATTTTGTCACAATATAATAAACTAAGCTAGCATAACATGAGCATTCGATTCGTGTTATTCTGAGCTCTAATTTAAAAGTTATGGATGAAATAGTTCGGAAATTTCAAGTTCATCGGCCATTTAATATGATCATTTTAAGCTAATAATTGGTGATCATTGAGTAAATGCTTATGAATGAAGCATACTGCATGACATCATGCATTTTTAGATATATTGGATTACTTGGAAGTTTTGTCATATCAATTTTTGTCTCAAATTTCATCTCAATATAGAAATTTGAACTAGCTTAACGTGGGCTATGTCAAGTTGATCAGCCACTTAAAATGATCATTCTAAACTTATCACTGGTGCTCATGGAGTAAAAGCTTATAAATGAACAATAATGCATGGCATCACGGAGTTTGGATAGATTGGATTACTTGGACACTTTATCGTATCTATTTATGTCTTAAATTTTGTCATAATATAGAAAATTGAGCTAGCTTAACGTGAGCATTGGATTCGTGTTATTCAGAGCCCTAAATTAGAAGTTACAGACAATTTAGTGGGGAAATATCAAGTCGATCAGCCGTTAATATGATAATGCTAAACTGATCATCAGTGCTCATTGAGTAAAAGATTATAAAAGAAGCATAATGCATGGCATCACACAGTTTGGGTAGGTTATATTACTTGGACGCTTTGTTGTCTCCATTTCTGTCTAAAATTTTGTCACAATATAATAAACTGCACTAGCTTAACATGAGCATTGGATTCGTGTTATTCAGAGCTCTAAATTAGAAGTTATAGACAATTTAGTGGGGACATGTCAAGTTGAGCAGCCGTTAATATGATCATTCTAAACTGATCATTGGTGCTCATTGAGTAAAAGATTATAAAAGAAGCATAATGCATCACATAATGCAGTTTTGGATAGATTAGATTACTTGGATGCTTTGTCGTATCAATTTTTGTCTCAAAATTTGTCTCAATATAGAAATTTGAACTAGCTTAACGTGGGCACTGGATTCGTGTTATTCTGAGCTATAAATCAAAATTTACCTACAATTTAGTGCTGACATGTCAAAAGGATCGGCGAGCTAAAAGAATCATTCTAAACTGATCATTGGTACTCATTGAGTAAATGCTTATAAATGAAGCATAAGGCATGACATCACGTAGTTTGCGATAGATTTGATTACTTGGACTCTTTGTCGTATCTATTACAGTCTCAAATTTTGTCTCAGTATAGAAATTTTAACTAGTTTAACGTGCGCATTGGATTCGTGTCATTATGAGCTATAAATTAAAAGTTATGGACGATTTAGTGCAGACATGCCAAGTGATCGGCGAGTTAAAATGATCATTCTAAACTGATCATTGGTACTGATTGAGTAAATGCTTATAAATGAAGCATAAGGCATGACATCACGCAGTTTTGGATAGATTTGATTACTTGAAGGACTTGGCGAAGCAATTTTAGTCTTAAATTTTATCACAATATAGAAAATTGAGCTACACTAACGTGGGCATAGGATTTGTCTCATTATGAGCTCCAAATCAAAAGTTACAGACGATTTAGTGCAGACATTTCAAGTTGATTGGCCAGTTAAAATTATCAATCAAAACTGATCATTGGTGCTTATTTAGTAAAAGCTTATAAATGAATCATAATGCATGGCATCATGCAGTTTGGGATAAATTGGATTACTTGGATGCTTTGTCATCTCCATTTCTGTCTCAAATTTCGTCAAAATATAATAAACTGAGCTAGCTTAACGTAACCATTGGATTCGGGATATTCTCAGCTCTAAATCAGAAGTCATTGACGATTTAGTGGGGACATATCAACTTGATCAGCCGTTAACATGATCATTCTAAACTAATCATTGGTGCTCATTTAGTAAAAGATTATGAATGAAGCATAATGCATGACATCACGCAGTTTTGGATAGATTGGATTACTTGGACGCTTTGTCGTATCTATCTTTGTCTTAATATAGAAAATTGAACTAGCTTAACGTGGGCATTGGATTCGTGTTATTATCAGCTATAAATCAAAAAATACGGACGATTTATTGCAAACATGTCAAGTGGATCGGCCAGTTAAAATTATCATTCTAAACTGATCATTGGTGCTCATTGAGTCAAGGCTTATAAATGAAGCATAATGCATGACATCACGTAGTTTTGGATAAATTTGATTACTTGGAGGACTTGTCGTAGCAATTTTAGTTGATCGGCCAGTTAATATGATTATTCTAAACTCATCATTAGTGGTCATTGAGTAAAGGCTTAAAAATGAAACATAATGCATGGTATCACGAGGTCTTGGATAGATTGAATTACTTGGATGCTTTGTCGTATCTAGTTCTGTCTCAATTTTGTCACAGTATAGAAAATTGAATTAGCTTAACGTGTGCATTGGATTTGTGTCATTCTAAGCTATAAATCAAAAGTTACAGATGATTTAATGCTGACATGTCAAGTTGATCGGCCAGTTAAAATGATCATTCTAAACTGATCATCTGCACTCATTGAGTAAAAGCTTATACATAAAGAATAATGGGATGGCATCATGCAGTTTGGAATATACTGGATTACTTGGACGTTTTTTCGTATCTATTTTTGTCTCAAATTTATTCACAATATAGAAAATTTAGCGAGCTTAACATGGGCATTGGATTCGTATCATTCAAAGTTATAAATCAAAAGTTACGGACAATTTAGTGCTGACATGTCAAGTTGATAGGCAAGTTAAAATGATTATTCTAAAGTGATCATTGGTGCTCATTGAGTAAAAGCTTATAAATGAAGAATAATGCATGGCATCACATAGTTTGGGATAGAATGGATTACTTGGACGCTTTGTCGTATCTACTTCTGTCTCAAATTTTGTCACAATAGAGAAAATTGAATTAGGTTAATGTGGGCATTGGATTCATGTCATTCGGAGCTCTAAATCAAAAGTTACGGATGATTTAGTGCGGAAATGTCAACTTGATCGGCCACTTAATATGATTATTCTAAACTGATCATTGGTGCTCATTGAGTAAAGGCTTAAAAATGAAGCATAATGAATGGCATCAGGCAGTTTTGGATAGATTGCATTACTTGGACACTTTGTCATATCTAGTTTGTTATAAATTTAGTCACAATATAAAAAATTGAACTAACTTAACATGACCATTGGATTTATGTCATTCTAAGCTATAAATCAAAACTTACGGATGATTTAGTGCAGACATATCAATTTGATCGGCCAGTCTATCAATTTGTGAGAGACTGGATTACTTGGACACTTATCGTATATATTTCCGTCTCAAATTTTTTCACAATACAGAAAATTGAGTCAGCTTAACGGGGGCATTGGATCTGTGTAATTCATCGCTCTAAACAAAAAACTTTCAAACAATTTAGTGTGGACATTTCAAGTTGGTCGGCCATTTAATATGATCATTCTAAACTATTCATTGGTGCTCATCGAGTAAATGCTTATAAATGAAGCATAATGCATGACATCACGCAGTTGGGAATAGATTGGATTACTTGGATGCTTTGTCGTATCTATTTCTATCTCAAATTCTGTCCCAATATTGAAAATTGAGCTAGCTTAACGTGGGCATTGGATTCGTGTCATTATGAGCTATAAATCAGAAGTTACTGACGATTTACTGTGGACATGTCAAGTTGATCGGCCAGTTAATATCATCATTCTAAAATGATCATTGCTGCTCATTGAGTAAAGGCTTACAAATGAAGCATAATGCATGGCTTAATGCAGTTTGGGATAGATTGGGTTACTTGGACGTTTTGTCGTATCTAATTCTCTCTCAAATATTGTCTCAATATAGAAAATTGACCTAAATGAATGTGGGCATTGGATTCGTGTTATTCTGAGCTCTAATTCAAAAGGTATGGATGATTTACTGCATACATGTCAAGTTGATCGGCCAATAAAATGATCATTCTAAACTGATCATTGGTGCTTATTGAGTAAAGGCTTATAAATGAAGCACAATGCATGACATCTCGCAGTTTCGGATAGAATGGATTACTTGGACGCTTTTTCATATCTAGTTTTGTCTCAAATTTTGTTACGATATAGAAAATTTAACTACCTTAACGTGGGAATTGGATTCCTTACATTCTAAGCTAATAAGCAAAAGTTACGAACGATTTAATGCATACATGTCAAATTGACTAACCAGTTAAAATGATCATTCTTAACTGATCATTGGTGCCCATTGAGTAAAAGCTTATAAATGAAAAATAATGCATGGCATCACACAGTTTCGGATAGACGAGATTACTTGGACGATGTCGTATATATTTCCATTCAAATTTTGTTACAATATAGAAAATTGAGCTAGCTTAACGTGGGCATTGGATTCGTGTCATTCTGCGCTCTAAATAAATATATACATTCTAAACTGATCATTGCTGCTGATTGCGTAAATGCTTATAAATGAAGCATAATGCATGACATCCCGTAGTTTTGAATAGATTGGATTATTTGGCCGCTTTGTCGTATCGATTTCTGTCTCAAATTATGTCTCAATATAGAAAACTGAACTAGCTTAACATGGGCATTGGATTCTTGTCATTCTGAGCTATAAATGAAAACTTACGAACGATTTGGTGAAGACGTTTCCAGTTGAACGGCCAGTTAAAATGATCATTCTAAACTTATCATTGGTGCTCACTGAGTAAAGTCCTATAAATAAATCGTAATGCATGGCATCACCCTGTTTCGGATAGATTGGATTACTTGGAAGCTTTGTCGTATCTATTTTTATCTCAAAATTTGTTACAATATAGAAAATTGAACTATCTTAATGTGGGCATTGGAGTCGTTACATTCTAAGCTAATAAGCAAAAGTTACTGATGATTTAGTACAGACTTGTCAAGTTGATCAACCAATTAATATAAAAATTCTAAACTGATCATTGGTGCCCATTGAGTAAAAGCTTATATATGGAAAATAATGCATGGCATCACGCAGTTTTGGATCGTTTGGATTATTTGGACGCTTTGTCTTATCAATTTTTGTCTCAAATTATGTCTCAATGTAGAAGATTGAACTAGCTTAACGTGGGCATTGGATTCGTGTCATTCTCAGCTATAAATCAAAACTTACGAATGATTTGGTGAAGACGTGTCCAGTTGAACGGCCAGTTAAAATGATCATTCTAAACTTATCATTGTTGCTCATTGAGTAAAGTCCTATAAACAAATCATAATGTATGGCATCACGCAGCTTAGGATAGATTGGATTACTTGGACGCTTTGTCCTATATATTTTTATCTCAAAATTGTGTTACAGTATAAAAAATTTAACTATCTTAACGTGGGCATTGGATTCGTTACATTCTAAGCTAATAAGCAAAGGTTACGGGCAATTTAGTGCAGACATGTCAAGTTGATCAACCAGTTAAAATGATCATTCTAAATTGATCATTGGTGCCCATTGAGTAAATGCTTATAAATATAAAATAATGCATAGCATCACGCAGTTTGGGATAGACTAGATCACTTGGACGCTTGTCGTATCTATTTCTGTCGTAAATATTGTCTCAATATTGAAAATTGAGGTAAATCAACACGGGCATTGGATTGGTTTCATTCTGAGCTATAAATCAAAAGTTATGGACATTTACTACAGACATGTCAAGTTGATCGGCCAGTTAAAATGATCATTCTAAACTGGTCATTGGTGCTTATTGAGTAAAGGCTTATAAATGAAGCATAATGCATGACATCTCTTAGTTTGGAATAGAATGGATTACTTGGACGCTTTGTCGTATCTATTTTTGTCTCAAATTTGTTCTCAATATCGAAAATTGAACTATCTTAACGTGGGCTTTGGATTCGTTACATTCTTAGCTATAAAGCAAAAGTTACGGACGATTTAGTGCAGACATGTCAAGTTGATCAACCTGTTAAAATGATTTTCCTAAACTGATCATTGGTGCCCATTGAGTAAAAGCTTATAAATGAAGAATAATGCATGACATCACACCGTTTGGGATAGAGTGGATTACTTGCACGGTTTTCGTATCTATTTCTATCCCAAATTTTGTTACAATATAAAAAATTGAGCTAGCTTAACGTGGGCATCGGATTCGTGTCATTCTACGCACTAAAAAAATACGGATGATTTAGTGTGGACTTGTCAAGTTGATCGGCCAGTAAATATGATCATTCTAAACTGATCATTGTTGCTCATTGAGTAAATGCTTATAATAAAGCATAATGCATAACATCACACAGTTTTGGATATTTTGGATTACTTGGACGCTTTGTCGTTTCCATTTCTGTCTCAATTTTTGTCTCAATATAGAAAATTGAACTAGCATAACATGGGAATTGGATTCGTGTCATTCTGAGCTACAAATCAAAACTTATGAACGATTTGGTGAAGACATGTCCACTTGATCAGCCAGTTAAAATGATCATTATAAAATGATCATTGGTGCTCATTGAGTAAAGGCCTATAAATAAGGCATAATGCCATGCATCACGCAGTATGGAATAGATTGGATTACTTGGATACTTTTTCGTATCTATTTCCGTCTCTAATTTTGTTACAATATAGAAAATTGAGCTAGATCAACGCGGGCATTGGATTCGTGTCATTCTGAGCTATAAATCAAAAGTTAGGGACAATTTCCTGCAGACATGTCAAGTTGATCGGCCATTTAAAATGATTATTTTAAACTGATCATTGGTGCTCATTGAGTAAAAGCTTATAAATGAATCATAAAGCATGACAGCTCGCAGTTTGGGACAGAATAGAATACTTATACGCTTTGTTGTATCTATTTCTGTCTCAAATGTTGTCTCAATAGAGAAAATTGAACTAGCTTAACGTGGGCACTGGATTCATGTTATTCAAATTTATTAATCAAAAGTTACCGACGATTTAGTACAAACATGCCAAGTTCATAGACAAGTTAAAATGACTATTCTAAATTGATCATGGGTGCTCATTGATTAAAAGCTTATGAATGAAGAACAATGCATGGCATCACGCAGTTTAAGATATAATGGATTACTTCTATGCTTTTTCGTATCTATTTCTGTTTCAAATTTTGTCAAAATATAGAAAATTGAACTAGCTTAACGTGGGCATTGGATTCGTGTCATGCTAAGATATAAATTAAGAGTTACGAACGATTTAATGCCAAAATGTCAAGTTGATCGGCTAGTTAAAATGATCCTTCCAAACTGATCATTGGTGCTCATTGAGTGAAAGCTTATAAATAAAGAATAATGCATGGCATCATGCAGTTTGCTTGGATGCTTTGTCGTATCTATTTCTGTCTCAAATTTTTTCACAATAAAGAAAATTGAGCTAGGTTAACGTGGAGATTGGATTCATGTCATTCTGAGCTCTAATTCAAAAGCTAAGGATGATTTAGTGTGGACCTGTCAAGTTGATCGACAAGTTAAAATGATCATTCTAAACTTATCATTGGTGCTCATTGAGTAAAGGCTTACAAATGAAGCATAATGCATGGCATCTCGCAGTTTGCGATAGAATGGATTACTTGGATGCTTTGTCGTATCTATTTCTGTCTCAAATTTTGTCTCAATATAGAAAATCGAACTATCTAACCGTGGGCATTGGATTCGTTACATTTAACGCTATAAAGCAAAGTTACGGACAATTTATTGCAGAAATGTCAAGTTTATCGGGCAGTTAATATGATCATTCTAAGCTGATCACTGGTGCTCATTGAGTAAAAGCTTAGAAATGAAACATAATGCAAGGCACCACGCAGTTTGGGATAGATTGGATTACTTGAAAGGTTTGATGGATATATTTCCCTCTTAAATTTTATCACAATATAGCAAATTGAGCTAGCCTAACGTGGACATTGGATTCGTGTCATTTTGTGCTCTAAATCAAAAGTTTTAGATGATTTAGTGTGGAAATGTCAAGTTGAATGGCCAGTTAATATGATTATTCTAAACTGATCATTGATGCTCATTGAATAAATGCTTATAAATGAAGCATAATGGATCAAATCACGCTGTCCCAGATAGATTGAACTACTTGGACGCTTTGTCGTTTCTAGTTCTGTCTCAAATTTTGTCACAATAAATCAAATTGAACTAGCGTAACGTGGGCATTGGATTCGTGTCATTATGAGCTATAAATCAAAAACTATGGACGATTTAGTGCAGACATGTCAAGTTTATAGGCCAGTTAAAATGATCATTCTAAATTGATCATTGGTGCTCATTGAGCAAAAGTTTATAAATAAAGAATAATGCATGGCATCACGCATTTGGGATAGACTGGATTACTTGGACGCTTTGTCGTATCTATTTCTGTCTCAAGTTTTGCACAATATTGAAAATTGAGCTAGATTAATGTGGGCATTAGATTCGTGTTTTATTATGAGCTCTAATTCAAAAGTTACGGATGATTTAGTTTGGACATGTCAAGTTGATCGGCAAGTTAATATGATCATTTTAAACTAATCATTGGTGCTCACTGATTAAAGGCTAATAAATGAAACATAATGCAAGGTATCAAGCAGTTTGGGATAGATTGGATTATTAGGACATTTTGTTGCATATATTTATGTCTCAAATTTTGTCTGAATATAGAAAATTGAGCTAGCTTAATGTGGGCATTGGATTCGTGTCATTCTGAGGTATAAATCAAATGTTACGGACAATTTAATGCAAACATTTCAAGTTGATCGACGAGTTAAAATGATCATTCTAAACTGATCATTGGTACTCATTGAGTAAAGGCTTATCAATGAAGAATAATGCATGGCATCTCGCAGTTTGGGATAGAATAGATTACTTAATCGCTTTGTCATATCTAGTTTTCTCTTAAATTTTGTAACAATATAGATAAATTGAGCTAGTTAAACGTGGGCATTGGAAATCATGTCGTTCTGAACACTAAATCAAACGATACAGACGATTTAATGCGGACATGTCAAGTTGATCGGCTAGTTAAAGTGATCATTGGTGCTCATTGAGTAAATGCTTATAAATGAATCATAATGCATGGCATCACACAGTTTTCGATAGATTCGTGTCATTATGAGGTCTAAAGCAAAAGTTACGCACGATATAGTGTAATGCATGGCATCGCACAGTTCTCGATAGATTCGTGTCATTCGGAGGTCTAAAGCAAAAGTTACACATGATATAGTGTGGAGATGTCATGTTGATCATCTAGTTAGTAGTATCATTTTAAAATGATAGTTAGTGCTCATTCAGTAAAGACTTATAGATGAAGCATAATGCAAGACATCACACAGTTTTGGATAGATTTAATTACTAGGAGGACTTGTCGAAGCAATTTTATTTTTAAATTATGTTACAATATAAAATATTAAGCTAGCTTAAAGTGGACATTGGGTTCGTGTCCTTCTGAGCTCGAAATCAAAAGTTATGGACGATTTAGTGTAGACATGTCAAGTTGATCGGCCAGTTAAAATGATCATTTCAAACTGATCATTGGTGCTCATTGAGTAAAGGCTTATAAAGGAAGCATAATGCATGACATCACGCAGTTTGGGATAGATTGGATTACTTGAACCCTTTGTCGTATCTAGTTTGCTCTCAAATTTTGTCACAATATTTATAAATTGAGCTTTCTTAATGTGGGCAATGGAATCGTGTCATTCTGTGCGTACATATCAAGTTGATCGACCAGTTAAAGTGATCATTCTAATCTGGTCATTGGTGCTTATTGAGTAAAAGCTTATAAATGAAACATAATGCATGGCATCACGTAGTTTTGGATAGATTGGATTACTTGGACGATCTATTTCTGTTTCAAATTTTGCTACAATACAGAAAATTGAGCTAGCTTAACATGTGCATTGGATTCGTGTCATTATGAGCTATAAATCAAAAGTTACGGACAATTTAGTGCAGAATTTTCAAGCTGATCGGCCAGTTAAAAGGATCATTCTAAAATTATCTTTGGTGCTCATTGTGTAAAGGCTTATAATGAAAAATTAGGAAACTTACTAATCTACCCTAAGAAATGTGCGTATTTACTATCTTACCCTACAAAGTTTTTTAATTACTAGAATACTTTCCGTACCGAAACTACCCTTATTCGCATTTGATAGAAAAAACGTAATTACAGTTATGCTACTATATTCGAATTTCCACATCAGCAAAAATAATAATATTGCATTATTTCAGCTATAGTATTATGAAAATCTGCCAAATAAATTTGCCAATGTTTTTGTGGAAGTTATTATACCCATGGCTGATTTACTGTGGCTGACATTGGCGTCGGCAGAGTTTTTCTGCTGACTTATGGTTCAACAGACTATTATCCAGCCGATGTGGCAGATTTATAGATAACAGCAGACTTCTGTAAAATCTGGCAGATTTATCAAACAATTACAGCAGATTACTGAAAATGTCGGCTGATTTATGAAAGATTGGCAGACTTATGGCTCCATAATGGCGACAAATTTATGTAATAATTTCCTTTTTACCACTGACTTATTATCTGATGAAATTTGGATTAAATGACTAAGATACCATGACGATATGACAAACTTTCGTAAATGACTCGGCGGACTTATGGAAAATTGCAGATTTATTGACTTAAACCGCAGAATTTCGTAAGAAATGATTCCGGCAAAAGTTTACTAGAATACCCTAACGAACCCGACAGAGTTTAAGTGGCAGATTTATGTAACAAGTTTTATGGCAGGTTTTCATAACATTGCTTCGTAATTTCAGAATAGGTCCCTGTGGAAGTTATTATACCCATGGCTGATTTACTGTGGCTGATTTTGCAAAATCATCATATAATAATCCAGAAATTGAAATTGGAAAGAAAAAAGGGAGGTTTGTGATGGTTTTTCAATCTTTTATACTAGGTAATCTAGTATCCTTATGCATGAAGATAATCAATTCGGTCGTTGTGGTCGGACTCTATTATGGATTTCTGACCACATTCTCCATAGGGCCCTCTTATCTCTTCCTTCTTTGAGCTTGGGTTACGGACGAAGGAGAAGAAGGAACCGAGAAAAAAGTATCAGCAACAACTGGTTTTATTGCGGGACAGCTCATGATGTTCATATTGATCTATTATGCGCCTCTGCATTTAGCATTGGGTAGACCTCATACAATAACTGTCCTAGCTCTACCGTATCTTTTGTTTCATTTATTCTGGAACAATCACAAACACTTTTTTGATTATGGATCTACTACGAGAAATGAAATGCGTAATCTTCGCATTCAATGTGTATTCCTGAATAATCTCATTTTTCAATTATTCAACCATTTCATTTTACCAAGTTCAATGTTAGCCAGATTAGTCAACATTTTACCAACTTCGAATATTCCATGAAAACCCCAGCGTCTCTAACCTAAATTAGGGTTGCCGCCGTTCACCTCCATTGTCGCGAGAAAGCTTTTTTCAGACCCAAATTTTGCGGCATTTGTACACAAAATATTTGGGAGTTAACAAAGAAGTTAACAAAGAAGTCATGGAAGAGATTATCCTTGTTTGTGGTCGATGGAAGATAGAAAAAAATAAGTGGGTCTTTGTCGCCGATAACGAGAAAGGATGTCGACTTTTACATGCGAGTGAAGCTACGAGGTACAGTGAATTTATTTATATGGTTTACGAAGATTTTGAGTTTGATAAGAGATTTTGTGATCTAGAATTGAGCTACATGTTTTAAAAAAAAAAGCTCCAAAGACTTTCTCACAATACAACTCTGGTAATTGTTAAAAATTCTCGACAGTTTCATGCATTTTTATCACAATCGAAATCTGATCCGCTATGGCTATGTATTGTCGTTAACGAGAAAAAAAAATTTCGAATGGAATGGGAATGGCAAGGTTTTGGAGATGACGTTCAGTACCGTGAAGACATAAAGGGAGAGAAACACTCGATAGAGCATGAGGTGGATTCGCAACCCAATTTCATGAACTTCGAGAACGAAGATGGTGAGAATGAGTGTAGGTTTGATTATTGTGATGATTACGATGGTGCGAGCTCAGATGATGAAGATTTAAGTGCTTACGAAAAGCCTCCAAGTCAAGATGAGACTTCACCAACTTTACCGATCAAAAAAAGAACTACGTTAACAGTTTCGGCAGAGAAAGAAATGCTTGTCAATCATGATTTTGTTAAGATGGAGTTGGAGTCTCTTAACATACGAGTTGGACAACGATATCCAACAATAGAAGTGTTAGAAACACGATTGAAAATTCTTTCTGTCTTGAATTGGTTTGATTTTGTTGTCGACCGTTCTGAACCGACGATATTGACTGTTAGATGTTGGATAAAGGGCTGCTCGTGGAGAGTAAGAGCTTCTACAATAGACAGTGGAGGAGAGTTTTAGATCCGTAAATATGTTGCAGACCATACTTGTTCGGTAACAGAATGATCTGGACGTTCTCGCCAAGCTACACCAGAAGTACTTGGTTTGTTATGCAAGGATTATCTTGGCGGTGTTGGTCCCACGGTTAAGCCCACTCACGTAGCAGTAGCTCTTAACAAGAGATTTGGTATAAAGGTATTAAAAATTTTTGGAGCAGAATTTCGGTTGTATATGGCGGATTTATTGTTCTTTGATCACTTATTTTCAATAGATTTATGGCAGAGTTTTACTTAATTTTCTCGTAGATACAATACTGTTATGACAGACTTATTATTATTTCGATTTAGGTACATCGTAGTTTTCATTCAGTACTGCGTACATACAATACCATTATGGCAGACTTATGATTACTTTGATATAGTTACAACCGAGTTTTAATTCATAACTACGTAGATACGATACCAGTATGGTAGACTTATGATTACTTTGATTAGATTTCATTATTGCAGACTTATTACTACGTTGATTTAGTTACAACAGAGTTTTACTTTTACACTGACTTATTACTACATTGATGTGGTTGACTTAATTTATCAATGTTATAATCATGGCAGACTTACTTTTACGTTGATGTAGTTGACTTAATTTATCAATGTTATATTCATGGCGGACTTACTTTTACACTGATGGAGTGATTTCCTCTGATTTGTACAGATTGACTACTGGAAGGCTCATAGGACTTTACGCTGTACGAGAGAGTTGGTTACTGGAACTTCGGAAAAAGGATATGAGGAATTGCCTACGTACTTGTACATGATTAAAAGAGCAAACCCAGGAACTTACACTCGGCTTGAAGTTGATAAGGAGCAAAGGTTCAAATACCTATTTCTATCATTTGGTGCTACACTTACTGGATTTCCTTTTACGAGAAAAGTTGTGGTTGTTGATTGCACTTTCTTCCAAGGTAAATACAAATGGATGCTTTTCACAGCGTCATCTCAAGATGGGAATTTTCAGATATTTCCAACTGCTTTTGCAATTGTTGATACTGAAAATGATGCATCTTGGGAATGGTTTTTTCAGCATCTTTGTTTTGTGATTCCTGACGATGAGGAACTTGCAATTATTTCAGATCGTCACAAGTCAATCGGAAAAGCAATAGGTAAGATCTATCCGAGGGCGAGTCACGGAATTTGCACGTATCATCTATATAAGAATATTATTGTCCGTTATAAAGGTGGAGCTGCTTTCAAATTGGTAAAGAAAGCGGCTAATTGTTTTCGACTTCAAGAATTTGAAACTATTTTTGTTGTGATTGGAGCGCTTAACCCCGCTCTACATAGTTACCTACAACAGGCAGATATACGCATGTGGTCTAGAGTCCATTTCCCCAGAGATAGATACAACATCACAACTACCAATATTGCAGAGTCAATTAATAAGGTTTTATCATCTGCTCGAAGTTTGCCGATCGTACGTTTATTAGAAGAGATTAGATCAATGATGACTAGATGGTTTTCTTCTCGGAGGAATGATGCAAATGCAATGAATACAATGCTTACTCGTGGTGTTTGAAAAATTATTGGCTGTAAGTTTCTAATTTTAGTTCTTTACGTAATGAAGTTGTCACATAAATTACTTATTTCTTCTATTTCAGGCTCGGATATTTCATGCTAAAATGCTAACGGTGCAAGCAGTCGATGCCCACCACATTCAAGTCACCAAACGGTTATTCTTTGGAGGTTGTCAATTTGCTTGACAAAAAATGTACATGTCATAGGTTTGATCATGAGAAATTACCATGTGTGCATGTGATTGCAACGGCATACTTGAGGAAAGTAAAACCAATTTCGCTTTGTCATCCGTACTACTATAAGGAATACTTGATTAATGCTTACAATGGCTCAGTTATGCCTATTGATGCAACTTTTCCTGCACCTAAAGAAGTTCTCGCTCAAGTGTGTTTACCACCTCTGGTTCGTCAACAACCTGGTAGACCAAAGAGTGGGCGAATGAAGTCCACTTTAGAAATTTCAATGGACAAAAAACGTCACAGAAAGGAGTATACTTGTTCGTGTTGTAAACAAGTTGGACATAATTGTAAAAGTTGTACTGCTAATTTGTAAAAAATTTTAAATACTTAGTTCATAAATCTGGAACAAACTGAGATAACTCCGCCACATTGAGTTCCGAAAGTGAAAAATCTGCCATGCTGTAGTTAAAAGTCTGCTTGATCTTCGTTTTTGGATATATCGTCATTCAGACGTTTTTGGATGTTCTCCTACTTTTTCTTGCATGACTTAAGTTGATAAAATCATATTAAAAGTCTTCCATAATACCAAACAAGAATTAATAACTTTGTCGTGAAATACATAAGTCTGCAGAGAAATAGATAATAAAACATAAGTTTGCTACGTAATCGAACTTAAATAGTCTGCCACATGTTAGAAATTGGGATAACAAGTCTGTCGCCATAAGTCTGCCTAGGGTTGGGTACTGGACATTAGTGGTACCCTATCATCGTATTCACCTAGAAGTAGTGGATTAGAAAGATCGCATGTCGAATTCAGTACCTCGTTAAATAAATAAGCTCCTAGTTTCTCCCGTATGGCTTGAATGTTGCTGTCGCTTAGACCATCGAATGGTAATCTCAAAGCTAGGCATTCAATATACTTGAACGCAAACACACCACAATCGCCTGGGTTCTGGTTTTGCGGCACATTTTTGTATCAATGGCACGCAAACTGTTTGGTGCTTCTCTTCCTGACCTGAGGCGGTACGAAGGAGTTCAACATTGCATGGAGCATCTTCGTGAAAAACCTGCATGCTTCTACGATTTCCTTGTCAGTCGTCATGTACAATATGGAATCGTAGACGAATACCTTCTCTTTAATCAGGTTGACGTGAATAGCTATCCAGTGCGATGCTTTGACGTTCTGAAAAAAACAAGTGATCCACATCTATAAACCACTTGTTGTTTGTTTGGCTGTCATAAGGAGTTTGGCCATTGAAGACATGCGAATATGCTGATCGGAACAGAAAATTCCGTGGGTCTATTTCGAACTGGGAATAGTCATGAACCCAACTACCCACAAACCATTGGTCCAAAAAAGCAATTCGATCAGATTTGAACGGTGATGGATTCCGCATTTGTCTTCTGCGGAGCATAGTCATGCAAGCTGAAAGATGCTGCGAAAGAGAGTTCAAGCGTTTGTTTAGCATAGCAAGTACAATTTCTTGAAATAAAGAGTTCTTGAATATATTGAATACCTCTGTAGCAAGCCACCCATAAGTACCGCTACTCCATTCCTTCCACAGAGTAATTATAATCTTGTAAAACTCGACTTCCGAATCGACTGACGAGATAGGTTGCTCCCTAAAATTTGTAATAACATTAGAACAAGTTTGCTAATATATATGCCATAATATAATACTACATCTATCATATATCTGCCATAATATAACACTACATCTATCATATATCTGCCATAATATAACACTACATCTATCATATATCTGCCATAATATAACACTACATCTATCATATATCTGCCATAATATAACACTACATCTATCACATATCTGCCATAATATAAACACTACATCTATCATATATCTGCCATAATATAATATATCATATATCTGCCATTATATATTATTAACTCAGCTATACTAAAAAACTATATCTGCCCTATTATAGTCTTATCTCTGCCATTAAATAATATAATACCTATGATATATCTGTCATAATATAACAATACATATCACATATTTGCTATCTTATATCATTAACTCTGCTATAGTATATAACTATATCTGTCGTAATATACTCTTATGTCTGCCATTAAATAACACTAACACTACTCTTATGATATATGTGTCATAATCTAACACTATAAATATCATATGTCAGCCATCATATATTATTAACTATGATATACTAAATAACTATATATGCCCTAAAACTGAAAATATGGTTGTATACTTACTCCGGTTCACGAATGAATTGCTGCAAAGCATTAAGTTTTTTGAATCAATAGGCTCAAATGGATCGTATGCAGCCATAAAAAGTTTTTCTTTTTGAATAACTCTCTTCATTGTCGAATTCCCTACAAATGGAGGTACTTGAGTATGACTTAACTGGGGAACTCGTTTCGAACGTGTACGAATGTTCTCGCCTTGCAATTTAGCAGCGAGTGCATCTAAGGCATCACCTGCTACCTTCAGTTTTTTTCGCCAGTGGATTGGGATTTTCCACTTGACGTAGAACACATTCTGAGTTCCTCCTCTCTCACTTCCTTCGTCACATCACAAACATTAGAGTCATCACGCAATTGAGGAGCAAATGGTGTGCCAATCATCTTGGCTGACCTTCGAGTGGTCCTCCTGTCGTACGTAACTCCTGTGAACTTTGATTTCCCAGTATCAACATTCTCCGGAATCTTGCGCTTTTTCCCTTCTGGAGTTTTTGTTTTGGGAGCTTTAACAACATAGCGCACTGGGAAGTCATCTTGTAAGGTGATCTTCTCTTTCACCTACCAATCCTGTCACAAAAATAAGAACAAATGTTGTTATTTTATTCAACATTAAGTCTACCACATTATTTAACTACACTATATGTCTACCCTAATATATCAATATGTCAGCCACCAAATTTAAAGAAGTTTGTCATAATTAATCAATATGTCTGCCATTTTCAAAATCTTATTTTCCCATAAATATCTCGCAAAGTTCAAAAATGTTTGTCACAAATTCATAACCAAACGTCTGCCACACGATGATAAAAGTGGGAACACTTATTTTTCTCGTATATCTAAGTCTGCCATTGCATTTATTCAAGGATTTCTCGTATAACTAAGTCTGCCATCGCATTTATTCAAGCACATACCATGGCATTGCTATTCCCCTCATCTTCAGCTTCGGCATTTAAGTGTGATTTTTCCTTCGGAGGAGGAGCGGTTTGAATAAGACCTCTGAGATCTTTAACCTCACTCTCCAGGGTACCAATCTTCGTACCTAACCTATTCTCAAGAGAGTTAACACTCTCAAATATTTTTTCACAAAATCTTCTTCTCCATGGTGTCAAAGTTTTCATAAATTTTTTTTACTAAAAGAATTAAACCAGAAACCCCAACATCAACATCGAAGGATTTCCCCTTTGCCTGCCCCTCATCTCTTCCTTCTGTACAAACCTATAATTTGATATGTAAATATAGTTAGCAACATATTGAATCCAACTTCTCAAATTGATTGAAAAAAGAAACTAACCGATGTGGTTGTTTTCTTCTCCTTTGCATTTTTTGTTTTATCCTCCAAAACCAAATCATCAGCCTGGTCGTTGTTACGATGCCTCCGCTTCTTCTGCTTATTCACAGCATCCCAATTTGATGGTATTGACCGGTTGTTCATCAATTCATTGACCAGATTATGTAGCTCTTCATCGATCACATTGTCATCCCACTCGAGGAAAATCTCCTCTTCAGGCTTCAGTATGAGGTTTCTAGCTCGAACCTGAAATTAAGTGATCAACATTAGCAGTCAACTTATTAATTACCATAAGTCAGTCACATATTGACTATAAGTCTGCCGTAGTATACATAATTTCGAAGATCAGCTAAATAAATTAACCTAAATCTGCCACAACGACATTTTAATCTCATGAATTTAATACCTAAGTCTGCTATCAAATGAGCATAATTTATACCTATTTATTGTCATGAACTTCATAATTAAGTTTCTCACTAAGTGATCATAAGTCTGTCATTAAGTGATCATAAGTCAGCTGTAATTATGGGATCTCCTCAACTAAATCTGTCCATAATAAAATTTTGTCTAGAAAAATGTATCTCTCCATACGTCTCTACTTCCTTCTGAATCACAGCCTCGAAGCTTGTTCTTGGTCTTGATCCGCCCCACGCCAGCAAGGGTACCTCAGCGCCTTCTATCTTGTTGCCAAAACGCTCACCAAATGCCGCCACTGACTTGTAAATCCAAATAAGCAGCACATGAACACAACCATGAACAGTGTAAGAATTGTTGCCATATGTGACAACCTTGATAGAGACTACCAACTCTATGAACCCGATACGACCCCAAGGGTAACTTTCAAAAGCTTCGACATCAACAACCCGCTTGGCAGCTTCAAGTGGAATTCTAGAATTATGGTGCAAACCATATATTCCAACAGAAAGAACAAACAACCATCCCAACATTCTTCTCTATTCAAAACTCCAAGTTTTACATCTTCGCAATGCTAAAACTAATTCATCGTAAGTCGTACCATCCCCTTCACCAACGTCTATTAACTTCCAGAATTCCCTATACTCAACGTTCAATTCTTCTTTCGGGATAGGATCACTGTTTAAGCCAGTGATCTCTGTAAACTCGTGTAAGGAAAACCTTATAGGTTGGCCACCAACCAACGACCATATCTCATGGTACTTCTTCATTGCCAACTGACGCATTAGAAAATAATGAACAGTCTTACCAGACCAGACATAGTTACTGTCAACCAGCTTGACAATAACTCCAACAGCTGACTCCCTCAACGCATTCAACACATCGGTTTCTATTGCTTCCCTAACCGAAGCAAGATTACCCAATAAGAAGTTGTGGTTCATGATTTTGTTTTGAATAGGGGTTTTCCCTTCTTCATAGAGTCTTTGGGGATAATATTTTTCTTTAGACATCTTCGAAATTCTGAAAAGCAATAAAATTCAAAATGTTTGTTAAGTACAAGTCTGTCGCTATGTAGTTATAAGTCAGCCGTATCTAGAAATCTTGGTAATATAGGTCTGCCTATTTGACCATAAGTCTGCTACACATTGGCGTTCTGCCATGCATATTTTATGTGTGTTTTACCTAAATCTGCAATGCATATTTTATCTAAACATAGTATATGTCTGCCATCAACTAACTATAAGTCAGCCATAAGTGTAAAATTTCCTCCGACTAAATGTGCCACGTTCATCAATACAATTTATAAGTCTGTCACAATATAATCATATATCGGCCATTGAAAATCATAAATCAGCGTAAACTTCCTGATAAATCTGTTATACTTTTCTAAAAAAAAAATTTCAGTAAAAACGCACTAGAAACGATTGCACTAAAAATCCGACAAAAACACAAACAACGAGTGTGGAAAGGATTTCGCACACGATTTCGAACACAATTTTACAAGACAATTTTGCGGGTTACGATGGAAGAGAGAAAGGCATGCGAAATTGAAAACGAATCAAAACCGCGAAAATGGAATACGAAAAGACAGAAAATCCTAAATCTGCTAGGGAATGACAATAAGTCAGTCATAAATTTGTGTTCTTCTCGACTTAAATCTGCCATATATATTTAACAAGTTCGCTACAATTTACGTATGAGTCTGCCAAATTCTCATATATAAACATAATAAATCTCTGCCACTAAATGACAATAAGTCAGTCATATATGACCTAACTCTGCCGTGAAATGCAATAGAATTAATAAGTCTGCCACTATATTAACATAAATCTTTTACTATAAAAATCATAGATCTGCCACTGTATATCATAAATCGGCGAAAACTATCTGATAAATCTGTCATATATTTCGAAAATTTTTATACGATATTTCAGTAAAACGTACTAAAAATCCAACAAAAACACAAACAACGACTGAGTTTTCCGATTTTGCACACCATTTCGCACACGACTTTGTACATGATTTTGCAACCCGATTTTGCGGGTTACGGTGGAAGACGAAATGGCATGTGAAATCAGAAAACAAAACAAAACCACGAAAATGGAAAGACCCTAAACGAAAATATTACCTTGAGAGAGTCACGGCAAGTCACAGCGAATCATGGGGAGTCACGTCAGATAACAGCGAGTTAAGACGATGAGGAGGCGACAACAGAGAAAAAAAAAAGAAGAAAAAACCAAAATGATAAGACGACGAAAGAAAAACCGTGATGAGACGAGAGAAACTTACCACGAAATGCAAGAGAAAACATGGCACAACGGAGAGAGGAAGACGGCGAGAGGGTGAGAGAACAGCATAAAGTAAATCGACGGCGAGAGAAGAGAGAACACGGCAAGAAATAATCGTCGACGAGAGAAGAGAGAGAGAAGAGAGAGAGAAGAGAGAGAAGAGAGAGAAGAGAGAGAAGAGAGAGAGAGAACAAGTGTCGTAATGGGGAAGATATTGGAAACTGTCGAATCAGTTTCCAATATTTTCCCCCAACTAAAATTAACTAATTAAAAATTAATTTCAAATTTTAATTAATTAAAAATTAAATTTTATTTTATTATGTTTTTTAATTAAAAGGGTAAAAACGACTTTTTCCACACAATATAGGGTAGTGTAGTAAAACATGTTTTTTGGCTGGTAAAGTAATAATATCGACTAAAATTTAGGGTATTTGAAGTAATTCCTCTAACTTTTATCATAATATAAAAAATTGAGCTAGATTAATGTGGGCATTGGAATCGTGTCATTCTGAGCTCTAAATCAAAAGTTATGGACGATTTAGTGCAGACATGTCAAGTTAATCGGCCAGTTAAAATTATCATTACAAAATGATCATTGGTGCTGATTGAGTAAAGACTTATTGGTGCATCATTACAAAATGATCATTGGTGCATAATGCATGGCATCACACAGTTTTGGATAGATTGGATTACTTGGAAGCTTAAAGTTTGCATTGGATTCGTGTCATTCCAAGCTACTAATCAAAAGTTACGCACGATTTAGTGCAGATATGTCAACTTGATTGGCCAATTAAAAGGATCATTCTAAAATGATCATTGGTGCTCATCGAGTAAAGCCTTATAAATGAAGCATAATGCATGACATCACGCAGTTCAGGATAGATTAGATTATTTGGATACTTTGTCGTATCTAGTTCTCCCTCAAGTTTTGTCACAATATAGTTAAATTGAGGTAGCTTAACGTGGCCATTGGAATCGTGTCATTCTGAGCTCTAAATCAAAACTGATGGAAAATTTAGTGCGGACATGGTAAGTTGATCGGCCAGTTAAAGTGATCATTCTAAACTGATCATTGGTGCTCATTGAGTGAAGGCTTATAAATTAAGCTTAATGCGCATCATGAAGTTTTGGATAGATTGAATTACTTGGACCCTTTGTCGTATCTATTTATGTGTGAAATTTTGTCAACATATAGAAGATTGAGTTAGCTTAACGTGGACATTGAATTTGTGTCATTATGAGCTATAATTCAAAAGTTATGGACAATTTAGTGCACACATGTCATGTTGATCGGCCAGTTAATATGATCAATCTGAACTTATTATTGGTGCTCATTGAGTAAAGGCTTATAAATGAATCATAATGCATGACATCACGTAGTTTTGGATAGATTGGATTACTTGGACGCTTCATCGTATCTATTTGTCTCAAATTTTGTCACAATATAGCTAAATTGAGGTAGCTTAACATGGACACTGGAATCTAGTCATTCCGAGCTCTAAATCAAAAGTTACAGATGATTTAGTTTGGGCATGTCAAGTTGATCGGTCAGTTAAAGGATCATTCTAAAATGATCATTGGTGCTCCTTGAGTAAAGGCTTATAAATGAATCATAATTCATGACATCATGCCCTTTTGAATATATTAGATTACTTGGAGGACTTGTAGATGCCATTTTAGTCTTCAATTTCGTAACAATATAGAAAATTGATCTAGCTTAACATGGGCACTGGGTTCGTGCCATTCTGAGCTCTAAATCAAAAGTTACAGATGATTTAGTGCGGACATGTCAAGTTGATCGGCCAGTTAAAACGATCATTATTAACTGATCATTGGTGCTCATGGAGTAAAGGCTTATAAATGAAGCATAGTGCATGACATCACGTAGTTTGGAATATATTTGATTTATTGGACACTTTGTCGTATCTATTTTAGTCTCAAATTTTGTCACAATATTCAAAATTGAGCTAGCTTAACATGTGCATTAGTTTTGTGTCATTCTGAGCTCTAAATCAAAATTTACCGACGATTTAGTGCAGACATGTCAAGTTGATCGCCAGTTAAAGTGATCATTCTAAACTGAACATTGGTGCTCATTAAGTAAAGGCTTCTAAATCAAGCATAATGCATGGTATCACACAATTTTGGATAGATTACATTACTTGGAAGCTTTCTCGTATCTATTTCTGTCTCAAGTTTTGTCACGAAATAGACAGTTGACCTAGCTTAACGTTGCCATTGGATTCGTGTCATTCGGAACTATAAATCAAAAGTTACAGAGGGTTTAGTGGAGACATGTCAACTTCAACGACAAGTTAAAAGGATCATTCTAAAATGATCATTAATGCTCATTGAGTAAAGGATTATAAATGAAGCATAATGCATGATATCACGTAGTTCATGACAGATTGGATTATTTGGACGTTTTATCGTCTCTATTTTATCTCAAGTTTTGTCAAATATATAGAAAATTGAGCTAGCTTAATGTGGGAATTGGATTCGTGTCATTCTGAGCTCTAAATCAAAAGTTACGGATGATTTAGTGTAGACATGTAAAGTTGACCGGCCAGTTAAAATGATCATTATCAACTGATCATTGTTTCTCATTGAGAAAAGACTTATAAATGAAGCATAATGAAAGGTATCACGCAGTTTGGGATAGATTCGATAACTTGGACGTTTTGTCATATCTAATTCTCTCTCAATTTTGTCACAATATAGATAAAGTGAGATAGTTTAACATGGGCATTGGAATTGTGTAATTCTGAGCTCCAAATGAAAAGTTACGGATGATTAAATGTGGACATGTCAAGTTGATTGGCCAGTTTTAATGATCATTCCAAAATTATCATTGGTGCTCATTGAGTAAAGGCTTATAAATGAAGCATAATGCATTGTATCACGCAGTTTTGGATAGATTGGATTACTTGGATGCTATGTCGAATCTAGTTCTCTCTCAAATTTTGTCACAGTATAGATAAATTGAGCTAGCTTAATGTGGGCATTGGAATCATGTCATTCTAAGTTTTAAATCAAAACTTACGGATGATTTAGTGCGGACATGTCAAGTTGATCGGCCAAGTTAAAGTGATCATTCTAAACTGATCATTGGTGCTCATTGAGTAAAGGCTTATAAATGAAGCATAATGTATGGCATCACACAGTTTTCAATAGATTGGATTACTTGGACCCTTTTTCGTATCTATTTCCGTTTCAAATTTTGTCACAATATATAGAAATTGAGCTAGCTTAATGTTGGCATTGAAATCGTGTCATGCTGAGGTCTAAATCAAAAGTTACGGATGATATAGTGTGGACATGTCAATTTGATCGGCCATTTAAAGTGATCACTATAAACTGATCATTGGTGGTCATTGAGTAAAGGTTTATAAATGAAGCATAATACATAATCACGTAGTTTTGGATAGATTGGATTACTTGGACGCTTTTTCGTATCTATTTCTGTCTCCAATTTTGTTATAATATAAAAAATTGAGCTAGCGTAACATGGGCATTGGATTCATGTCATTATGAGCTATAAATAAAAGTTACGGACAATTTCAAGTTGATCGGCCATTTAAAGTGATCACTCTAAACTGATCATTGGGGCTGATTGAGTAAAGGCTTATAAATGAATCATAATGCATGGTATCACGCAGTTCTGGATAGATTGGATTACTTGGACACCTTGTCCTATCTAGCTTTTTCTCAAATTTCGTCACAATATAGATAAATTGAGCTAGCTTAATGTGGGCATTGGAATCGTATCATTCTGAGCTCTAAATCAAAACTTACGGACGATGTAGTGCAGAAATCTCAAGTTGATCGGCCAGTTAAGGTGATCATTCAGAACTGATCATTGGTGCTCATTGAATAAAGGCTTGTAAATGAGGCATAATGTATGGCATCACACAGTTTTTGATAGATTGGATTACTTGGACGCTTTGTTGTATCTATTTTCTGTCTCAAATTTTGTCAAAGTATAGATAAATTGAGCTAGCTTAATGTGGGCATTGTAATCGTATCATTCTGAGCTCTAAATCAAAAGTTAGGGATGATTTAGTGTGGACATGTCAGGTTGATCGGCCATTTAAAGTGATCACTCTAAACTGATCGTTGGGGCTCATTGAGTAAAGGCTTCTAGATGAAGCATAATACATGACATCATAAAGTTTTGGATAGATTGGATTACTTGGACGCTTTGTCGTATCTATTTATGTCTCAAATTTTGTTACAATATAGAAAATTGAACTAATGTAACATGGGCATTGGATTCGTGTCATTATGAACTATAAATAAAAGTTACGGACAATTTAGTGAAGACATGTCAAGTTGTTCAGTTAGTTAAATGGATCATTCTAAAATGATCATTGGTGCTCCTTGAATAAAGGCTTATAAATGAAGCATAATGCATGACATTACGCAGTTTTGGATAGATTTGATTACTTGGAGGACTTGTCGAACCAATTTTAGGCTTAAATGTTATCAGAGTTTTAACGTGGCCATTGGATTCGTATCATTCGGACCTCTATATCAAAAGTTACAGAAGATTAAGTGCAGATATGTCAAGTTGATTGGCCATTTAAAATTATTCTAAACTGATCATTGGTGCTCATTGAGTAAAGGCCTATAAATGAAGCATAATGCATGGAATCACGGATTATTTGGACGGTTTGTCGTATCTATTTCTCTCTCAAATTTTGTCACAATATAGATAAATTATGCTAGCTTAACGTGGGCAATGGAATCGTGTCATTTTGAGCTCTAAATCAAAAGTTACGGATGATTTAGTGTGGACATGTCAAGTTGATCGGCCATTTAAAGTAATCATTCTAAACTGATCATTGATGCAAAATGAGTAAAATCTTATAAATGAAACATAATGCGTGGCATCATTATGTTTTGGATATATTGGATTACTTGGACCCTTTGTCGTCTCTATTTATGTGTCAAATTTTGTCAAAATATAGACAATTGAGGTAGCTTAACATGGGCATTGGACTCGTGTCATTATGAGCTACAAATCAAAAGTTATGGACAATTTAGCGCACACATGTCAAGTTGATCGGCCAGTTAATATGATCATCCTGAACTGATAATTGGTGCTCATTGAGTAAAGGCTTACAAATGAAGCATAATGCATGGTATCACGTAGTTTTGGATAGATTGGATTACTTGGATGCTTTGTCCTATCTAGTTCTTTCTTAAATTTTGACACAATATAGATAAATTGAGCTAGCTTAATGTGGGCATTGGAATCGTACCATTCTGAGCTCTAAATCAAAACTTACGGACGATTTAGTGCAGACATGTCAAGTTGATCGGCCAGTTAGAGTTATCATTCTAAACTGATCATTGATGCTCATTGAGAAAAGGCTTATAAATGAAGCATAATGTATGGCATCACACAGTTTTGATAGATTGGATTACTTGGACGCTTTGTCCTATCTATTTTTGTCTCAAATTTTGTCACAGTATAGATAAATTGAGCTATCTGAACGCGGGCATTAGATTCATGTCATTTTCAGGTCTAATTTAAAAGTTACAGACAATTTAGTGCGGACATGTCAAAGTTATCGGCTAGTTAAAACGATAATTCTAAGCTGATCATTGGTGCTCATTGAGTAAAGGCCTATAAATGAAGCATAATGCATGGAATCACGGATTATTTGGACGGTTTGTCGTATCTATTTCCCTCTCAAATTTTGTCACAATATAGATAAATTATGCTAGCTTAACGTGGGCAATGGAATCATGTCATTTTGAGCTCTAAATCAAAAGTTACGGATGATTTAGTGTGGACATGTCAAGTTGATCGGCCATTTAAAGTGATCATTCTAAACTGATCATTGATGCAAAATGAGTAAAATCTTATAAATGAAACATAATGCGTGGCATCATTATGTTTTGGATATATTGGATTACTTGGACCCTTTGTCGTCTTTATTTATGTGTCAAATTTTGCCAAAATATAGACAATTGAGGTAGCTTAACGTGGGCATTGGACTCGTGTCATTATGAGCTACAAATCAAAAGTTATGGACAATTTAGTGCACACATGTCAAGTTGATCGGCCAGTTAATATGATCATCCTGAAGTGATAATTGGTGCTCATTGAGTAAATGCTTATAAATGAAGCATAATGCATGGTATCACGTAGTTTTGGATAGATTGGATTACTTGGATGCTTTGTCCTATCTAGTTCTTTCTTAAATTTTGACATAATATAGATAAATTGAGCTAGCTTAATGTGGGCACTGGAATCGTACCATTCTGAGCTCTAAATCAAAACTTACGGACGATGTAGTGCAGACATGTCAAGTTGATCGGCCAGTTAAAGTTATCATTCTAAACTGATCATTGATGCTCATTGAGAAAAGGCTTATAAATGAAGCATAATGCATGGCATCACACAGTTTTGATAGATTGGATTACTTGGACACTTTGTCCTATCTATTTCTGTCTAAAATTTTGTCACAATATAGATAAATTGAGCTATCTTAATGCGGGCATCGGATTCATGTCATTTTGAGGTCTTATTTAAAAGTTACAGACAATTTAGTGCGGACATGTCAAAGTTATCGGCTAGTTAAAACGATAATTCTAAACTGGTCATTGGTGCTCATTGAGAAAAAGCTTATAAATGACGAATAATGCATGGCATCACACAGTTTTGGATAGATTGAATTATTTGAACGATTTGTCGTGTCTATTTCTACCTCAAATTTTGTCCCAATGTAGAAAATTGAGCTAGCTTAACATGGGCATTGGATTCACGTCATTCGGAGCTCGAAATCAAAAGTTACAAACGATTTAGTGCAGACATGTCAAGTTGATCGGACAGTTAAAATGATGATTCTTCTGATCATTTGTTCTCATTGAGTAAAGGCTTATAAATGAAGCATAATGCTTGGCATCACGTAGTTTGGGATAGATTGGATTACTTAGGTGCTTTGCGGTATTTATTTTGTCTCAAAGTTTGGCACAATATAGCAAATTGAGCTAGCTTAACGTGGGGATTGGATTCATGTCATTCTAAGCTCTAAATCAAAAGTTACAAACGATTTAGTGCGGACATGTCAAGTTGATCGGCTAGTTGAAATGATGATTCTTCTGATCATTTGTTCTCATTGAGTAAAGGCTTATAAATCAAGCATAATGGATGGTATCACGCAGTTTGGGATAGATTGGATTACTTGGACACTTAGTCGTATCTATTTTTGTCTCAAATTTGCCACAAGATAGAAAATTTAGCTAGCTTAATGTGGGCATTGGATTCGCGTCATTCGAAGCTATAAATCAAAAGTTATGGACGATTTAGTGCAGACATGTCAAGTTGCTCGGCCACTTAAAGTGATCATTCTAAAATGATCATTGGTGCTCATTAATTAATGGCTTATAAATGAAGCATAATGCATGTCATCACGAAGTTCAGAATATAATGGATTAATTAAATGCTTTGTCGTATCTATTTCTGTCTCAAATCTTGTCACAATATAGAAAATTGAGCTAGCTAAACGTGGGTATTGGATTCATGTCATTATGAGCTACAAATCAAAAGTTATAGATGATTTAGTGCAGACATGTAAAGTTGATCGGCCAGTTAAAATGATCATTCTAAACTGATCATTCGTGCTCATTGAGTAAAGGCTTATAAGGGAATCATAACGCATGACATCAAAAAGTTTGGGATAGATTTGATTACTTGGAGGACTTGTCGAAGAAATTTTAGTCTTAAATTTTATCACAATATAGAAAATTGAACTAGCTTAACGTGGGCATTCAATTCGTTTCTTTTTAAGCTCTAAATCAAAAGTTACAGATGATTTAGTGTGGACATGTCATGTTTATCGGCACGTTAAAATGATCATTCCAAAGTGATAATTGGTGCTCATTGAGTAAAGGCTTACAAACGAAGCATAATGCCTGGCATCACGCAGTGAGGGATAGATTGGATTACTTGGGATATTTCTCGTATCTACTTTTGTTTTAAATTTTCGCATGATATAGCAAATTGAGCTAGCTTAATGTGAGCACTGGATTCTTGTCATTATGAGCTACAAATCAAAAGTTATTGACGATTTAGTGCAGAGATTTCAAGTTGATCACCCAGTTAAAATGATCATTCTAAACTTATCGTTGGTGCTTATTCAATAAAGGCTTACAAATGAAGCATAATGTTGAGCATCACGCAGTCCGGGAAAGATTGGATTACTTCGACACTTAGTCGTATCTAATTTTATCTCCAACTTTGTCACAACATAGAAAATTTAGGTACCTTAATCTGAGCATTTGGTTTGTGTCATTCGGAGCTCTAAACCAATAGTTACGGACGATTTAGTGTGGATATGTCAAGTTGATCGGTTGGTTAAAATAATCATTCTTAACTGATCATTGGTGCTCATTAAGTAAAGGCTTATAAATGAAGCATAATGGATGGCATCATGCAGTTCGGGATAGATTAGATTAAGTGGACACTTTTTCGTATCTATTTCTGTCTCAAACTTTGTACCAATATAGAAAATTGAGCTAGCTAAACGTGGGTATTGGATTCGTGTCATTATGAGCTATAATTCAAAAGTTATGTACGATTTAGTGCAGACATGTCGAGTTGATCGGCCAGATAAAATGATCATTCTAAACTGATCATTGGTGCTCATTGAGTAAAGGCTTATAAATGAAGCATAATGCATAGCATCACGCAGTTCGGGATAAATTGGATTACTTGGCGCTTTGCCGTATCTATTTTTGTCTCAAATTTTGTCACAAAATAGAAAATTGAGCTACCTTAATGTTGGTATTGGATTTGCGCGATAATTCTGAAAAGACAGATTTCCTATCTTTTCTTTCATCTCGGGTGAAATACGATCGGGGGGGGCTAATTCAAACCCCTCCGGTAAAATAAGAACAGCTCCCACATTCAAAGCTCCTTTTTTACCATTAGCTAGAACTTGTTTAAGTTGCATATCATAAGGAATTTTAACAACTGCTTCAAATACAGTATCAGGTTGTACCGCTTGTGGAACCTCAATATCCACGGGCTTACTAGCTAAATGGCAATTGGCACATACAATACGCCCAGTTGCCTATCATTGATTTTCATAATTCTGCTGGGCAAAAATCAGATATGCACTTGAAATGGATGCCCAAGTTATTATATATATCATGAGTAAGACAGATATGGAGCGAGTAATCTCTTCCCTATCCAAGAAAAGATATTTCTAGTTTGCATGGTCCAATCATTTATCCCGAAAATTTCTACAATAAAGTTAGGTAGGTTGATAAGATACTTCCCTAGCCACAATTCTGCTATTTACATTTACTGAAAAAATAATATTTTTTTTGTTCAAATATACAAGAAATCCCTTATGGGTAAAAAGTGTAAAGTAAATACGACTTTGATTTGGTTATGATGTATAAGGTAAGAAAGATTAGAATTGGATTAGTGAATCATTTTTTAGTCATTTATTGCATGATAAATCACTACAAGTGACGGAGATACACGATTTAAATAACGAAAGATCCAATATTTAAAAATTGTATCAAGAATGACTGGAAAGGTAGAAACTAGACCGGATAAAATTTGCTCATAATGAGCAAACCCAAAATCTTTGTAAATATAACCAATCATTAGTTCCCAACCGTGAGGCGAATGGAATCCGATACATAAATCAGTTAATAAAAGAATCGAAAAAGCTTTAATTGTATCACTTAAATTATATAGGAATTCTTGAACCCAAGAATTCTGAATAAAAAGCTTTTCCTTACCCCAAAAGGAATAACCACTTAGAATAACGAAAGATATTAGATTTTTCGAGAAGTGCAAGATTGTACGGATACGATACTCATTGTGTATCTTGATGAATTGGATCATTTCTTTGTGGATTCTTAGACGAAATTGTTGTAAATCGGTTTATGGGTATTCCTTTATCATTTCATCCAGCTGGAATAGTTCCTCTAATTGTATGAATTTTTCTAGAACACTTTTTTCTTGAATATCATTCAAAAAAGTTTCGCATTGTCTAGTATTCCAACAATTAGTAATCCAAGTTTTCAAAATTTTATTACAGCAGAGAGAGATCAACCAGGGCAAAAAGACCATAGATGTAAAATAAAAAAAAGGAATGAATGCTTTTTTTTGCCATTTTGAATCTGTGAATTGCTAATGAACCTACCACATTTATTGATTCTATTAGATCTAATATTTCTATCGAGCATGAGTTTCTAGTCTAATTCAAATAGAATGTATTGAGCCTATGAATCCATTTTATCTTTTTCTTTTGATTCAAGACTTAGTCTTTGCTTTGAATCAAAAAAGAATACAGAAATAGACTCAGAATACACTTCCAATTTGAATCAAGAAAAATTGGATTTCATGGGTATTATTCCCCCTTTTTCGATCAATACTAAAAGAACTTTTTCAAATTTTTCAAATAAAAAATATTATTTTATTTTCGAGATGAAGAAACTCCCTTTCTTTTCTATCAAATATATAAAAAACGAGCATAAAAGAATAGATGAATGTTCAATTGAAAAAAAAGAAAGAAATTCTTTCGTTTTTTCTTCCTACTGCCAAAGCATTTAGTCTTTGAAAATTAATTCATTTCAAAATACTTCAATTGGTACACGCAAGAAGTAAGCCAATTCAGCAGCTTTTTGCTCAATTTCTCGTGTAGTAAAAGTTTCATCAGTACAAATTAAAGGAATAGCCCCTTGACATCGAATTTCCATATAAAGGAGGCTCTAGGGAAGTCGGAATAGGAGAGCACTCATCTTGGGGTGGACTTGTCGAAGCAATTTTAGTCTTACATTTTATCACAATTTTAACGTGGCCATTGGATTCGTGTCATTCGGACCTCTATATCAAAAGTTACAGAAGATTTAGTAACAAAATGGCCAATCAACTTGAAATGATCATTCTAATTTGATCATTGGTGCTTATTGAGTAAATGCTTACAAATGAAGCATAATGCAGAGTATCACACAGTTCAGTATAGATTGGATTACTTGGATGCTTTGTCGTATTCTTTTTTGTTTCAACTTTTGTCACAATATAGAAAATTGAGCTAGCTTATTGGGGGGAATTGGATCCGTGTCATTATGAGCTATAAATAAAAAGTTATGGACAATTTAGTGCAGACAGGTCAAGTTGATCGGCCAGTTAAAATGATCATTCTAACTCTGATCATTGGTGCTCATTGAGTAAAGATATATAAATGAAGCATAATGCAGAGCATCACCCAGTTTGGGATATATTGGATTATTTTGACACGCTTTGTCATATCTATTTGTGTCTCAAATTTTGTCAAAATATAGAAAATCGAGCTAGCTTAACGTGGGCATTGAATTCGTGTCACTCGGAGCTCTAGATCAAAGTTACGGACGATTTAGTGTGGACATGTCAAGTTGATCGGTCTGTTAAAATGAGTAAAGGCCTACAAATGAAGCATAATGAAAAGCATCATACAGTTCGGTATACATTGGATTACTTGGACACTTTTTCATCTCTATTTATGTCTATAATTTTGTCAAAATATAGAAAAATTGAGCTACCTAACGTGGGCATTGGATTCGTGTCATTCTGATCTCTAAATCAAAAGTTACGAACAATTTAGTGCGGACATGTCAAGTTAACCAGCTAGTTAAAATGATTATTCTAAACTGATCATTCGTACTCATTGAGTAAAGGCTTATAAATGAAGCCTAATGTAAAGCATCATGCAGTTCGGGATAGATTGGATTGCTTGGATGCTTTTTCGTAACTATTGTTGCCTCAAATTTTGTCACAATATAGATAATTGAGCTAGCTAAAAGTGGGCATTAGATTCGTGTCATTCGGAGCTCTTAATCGAAACTTACGTACGATTAGTGCGGACATATCAAGTTGACCGTCCATTTAAAATGATCATTCTTAACAGATCATTGGTGCTCATTGAGTGAAAGCTTATAAATGACGCATAATGCATGGCATCACACAGTTCGAGATAGATTGGATTACTTGGTTGCTTGGTCATATCTATTTTTGTATGAAATTCTTTCACAGTATAGAAAATTGAGCTAGCTTAACGTGCGCATTGGATAAGTGTCATTATGAGCTATAAATCAAAAGTTATGGATGATTTAGTGAAGACATGTGGAGTTGATCGGCCAGTTAAAATGATCATTATAAACTGATCATTTCTGCTCATTGAGTAAATGCTGACAAATGATGCATAATGTAGAGCAGCACGTGGTTTGGGATAGACGGATTACTTGGATGCTTTGTTGTATCTATTTTTGTCTCAAATTTCGTCACAATATAGAAAATTGAGCTACCTTAATGTGAGCATTGGATTCATGTCATTATGAGCTATAAATCAAAAGTCATGGACGATTTAGTACATACATGTCAAGTTAATCGGCCTGTTAAAATCATCATTCTAAATTGATCATTGGATCTTATTGAGTAAAGGCTTACAAATAAAGCATAATGTAGAGCATCACACAGTTCAGTATAGATTCACTTACTTGGACGCTTTGTCGTATTTTTTTTGTTTCAAATTTTGTCACAATATATAAATTAAGCTAGCTTATCGTGGGAATTGGATCCAGGTCATTACGAGCTATAAAAAAAGTTATGGACAATTTAGTGCAGAAATGTAAAGTTGATCGGCTAGTTAAAATGATCATTCTAAACTGATCATTGGTGCTCATTGAGTAAAGACATATAAATAAAGCATAATGCAGACCATCACCCTGTTCAGGATATATAGGATTACTTTGACGCTTTGTCATATCTATTTGTGTCTCAAATTTTGTAACTATATAGAAACTTGAGCTAGCTTAACGTGGGCATTGGATTCGTGTCATTCGGAGCTCTAGATCAAAAGTTACGGACGATTTAGTGTGGACATGTCAAGTTGATCGGCCTGTTAAAATGATCATTCTTAACTAATCATGGGTGATTATTGAGTAAAGGCTTACAAATGAAGCATAATGAAGAGCATCACGCAGTTTGGTATACATTGGATTACATGGACGCTTTGTCATCTCTATTTATGTATATAATTTTGTCAAAATATAGAAAATTGAGATGCCTAACGTGGCCATTGGATTCATGTCATTCTGATCTCTAAATCAAAAGTTACGGACGATTTAGTGCGGACATGTCAAGTTAATCAGTCAGTTAAAATGATTATTCTAAACTAATCATTCGTACTCATTGAGTAAAGGCTTATAAATGAAGCCTAATGTAGAGCATCACGCAGTTCAGGATAGATTGGATTACTTGGACGCTTTTTTCGTATCTATTTTTGTCTCCAATTTTGTCATAATATAGGTAATTGAGGTAGCTTAAAGTGGGCATTGGATTCGTGTCATTCAGAGCTATGAATCAAAAGTTACGGACGATTAGTGCGGACATATCAAGTTGACCGTCCAGTTAAAATGATCATTCTTAACTGATCATTGGTGCTCATTGAGTGAAAGCTTATAACTGAAGCATAATGCATGGCATCACACAGTTTGAGATAAATTGGATTACTTGGTTCCTTGGTCGTCTCAATTTTTGTATGAAATTTTTTAACAATATAGAAAATTGAGCTAGCTTAACGTGGGCACTGGATTCGTGTCATTATGAGCTATAAATCAAAAGTTATGTATGATTTAGTGAAGACATGTGAAGTTGATCGGCCAGTTAAAATTATCATTATAAACTGATCATTCGTGCTCATTGACTAAATGCTGATAAATGATGCATAATGTAGAGCAACACGTAGTTTGGGATATATTGGATTACTTGGACGCTGTGTTGTATCTATTTTTGTCTCAAATTTTGTCACAAGATAGAAAATCGAGCTAGCTTATCGTGGGAATTGGATCCGTGTCATTACGAGCTATAAAAAAAGTTATGGACAATTTAGTGGAGACATGTCAAGTTGATCGGCCAGTTAAAATGATTATTTTAAACTAATCATTCGTGCTCATTGAGTAAAGACATATAAATGAAGCATAATGCAGAGCATGACCCAGTTCGGGATATATTGGATTACTTTAACACTTTGTCATATCTATTTGTGTCTCAAATTTTGTCACAATATAGAAAATCGAGCTAGCTTAATGTGGGCATTGGATTCGTGTCACTCGGAGCTCTCGATCAAAGTTATGGATGATATAGTGTGGACATGTCAAGTTGATCGGCCTGTTAAAATGATCATTCTTAACTAATTATTGGTGCTTATTGAGTAAAGGCCTACAAATGAAGCATAATGAAAAGCATCACACAGTTCGGTATACATTGGATTACTTGGACGCTTTTTTCGTATTTATTTTTTTCTCAAATTTTGTCATAATATAGATAATTGAGCTAGCTTAAAGTGGGCATTGGATTCGTGTCATTCGGAGCTCTGAATCAAAAGTTACGGACGATTAGTGCGGACATATCAAGTTGACCATCCAGTTAAAATGATCATTCTTAACTGGTCATTGGTGCTCATTGAGTGAAAGCTTATAAATGAAGCATAATGCATGGCATCACATAGTTCGAGATAGATTGGATTACTTGGTTGTTTGGTCGTATCTATTTTTGTATGAACTTTTTTCACAATATAGAAAATTGAGCTAGCTTAACGTGGGCATTGGATTCGTGTCATTATGAGCTATAAATCAAAAGTTAAGGATGTTTTAGTGAAGACATGTGAAGTTGATCGGCCAGTTAAAATGATCATTATAAAATGCTCTTTGAGTGAATGCTGATAAATGATGCATAATGTAGAGCAACACATAGTTTGGGATAGATTGAATTACTTGGACGCTTTGTTGTATCTATTTTTGTCTCAAATTTTGTCATAATATTGAAAATTGAGCTAGCTTGATGTGGGCATTGGATTCGTGTCATTATGAGCTATAAATCAACTGTTATGGACGATTTAGTGGGGACATGTCAAGTTGATGGGCCAGTTAAAATGATCATTCTAAATTGATCATTGGTGTTTATTGAGTAAAGGCTTACAAATGAAGCATAATGCAGAGCATCACACTGTTCAATATAGATTGGATTACTTGGACGTTTTGTCATTTTTTTTTTGTTTCAAATTTTGTCACAATATAGAAAATTGAGCTAGCTTATTGTGGGAATTGGATACGTGTCATTACGACCTATAAAAAAAAGTTATGGAAAATTTAGTGCAGACATGTCAAGTTGATAGGCTAGTTAAAATGATCATTCTAAACTGATCATTGGTGCTCATAGAGTAAAAGCTTTTAAATGAAGCATAATGCATGGAATCACGCAGTTCGGGATAGTTTGGACTACTTGGATGCCTGGTCGTCTCTATTTCTGTCTATAAATTTGTCAAAATATAGAAATTTGTGCTAGTTTAACGTGGGCATAGGATTCGTGTCATTCGGAGCTCCAAATCAAAAGTTATGATCGATTCAGTGCATACATATCAAGTTGATCGTCGAGTTAAGATGATCATTATTAACTGATCATTGGTTCTCATTGATTGAAAATGAAGTATAATGCATGGCATCACACAGTTTGAGATAGATTGGATTACTTGGATGCTTGGTTGTATCTACTTTTGTCTAAAATTTTGTCACAATATATAAAATTGAGCTAGCTTAACATGGGGATTGCATTCGTGTCATTATGAGCTATAAATCAAAAGTTATGGACGATTTAGTGCAGACATGTCAAGTTGATCGGCCAGTTAAAATGATCATTCTAAACTGATCGTAGGTGCTTATTGAGCAAAGGCTTACAAATGAAGCATAATGCAGACCATCACACAGTTCAGTATAGATTGGATTACTTGGACGCTTTGTTGTATTTTTTTGTGTTTCAAATTTTGGCACAATATAGAAAATTGAGCTAGGTTAACGTGGGTATTGGATTCGTGTCAGTCGGAGCTCTAAATAAAAAGTTACGGATGATTTAATGTGGACATGTCAAGTTGGTCGGCCAGTTAAAATGATCATCCATAACTGATCATTGGTGCTCATAGAGTAAAGGCTTATAAATGAAGAAGAATGCATAACATCACGCAGTTCGGGATTAAATGGATTAGTCTGATTCTTTGTCATATCTATTTCTATCTCAAATTTTCTCTCAACATGGAAAATTGAACTAGCTTTACGTGGGTATTGGATTTGGGTCATTATGAGCTCTAAATCAAAAGTTATAAACGATTTATTATGGACATGTCAAGTTGATCGGCCTGTTTAAATGATCATTCTTAACTGATAATTGGTGCTCATTGAGTAAAGGCTTCTAAATGAAACATAATGTAGAGCATCACGCAGCTCAGGATAGATTGGATTACTTGGACACTTTTTCGTATTTATTTTTTCCTCAAATATTTTTTGCCTCAAATTTTTGCCTCAATTATCACAATATTGAAAATTGAGCTAGCTTAATGTGGGCATTGGATTCGTGTCACCCGGAGCTCTAAATCAAAAGTTACAGACGATTTAATGCGGACATGTCAAGTTGATCGGCTAGTTAAATGATCATTATTAACTGATCATTGGTGCTTATTGAGTAAAATTGTATCAATGAAGTTAAATGCATTGGATCACGCAGTTTGGATAGATTGGATTACTGGGATGCTTCTTCGTCTTTATTTCTGTCTAAAATTTTGGCAAAATATAGAAAATTAAGCTAGTTTAACGTGGGCATCAGATTCGTGTCATTATGAGCTATAAATCAAAAGTTATCGACGATTTAGTGCAGACATGTGAAGTTGATCGTCCAGTTAAAATGATCATTCTAAACTGGTCATTCGTGCTTATTGAGTAAAGGCTTATAAATGAAGCATTATGTAGAGCAACACGCAGTTTGGGATAGATTGGATTACTTGGATCCTTTGTCGTATCTATTTTTGTCTCAGATTTTGTCACAGTATAGGAAATTGAGTTAGCTTAATGTGGGCATTGGATTCGTGTCATTATGAGCTATAAATCAAAAGTTATGGACAATTTAGTGCAGACATGTCAAGTTGATCGGCCAGTTCAAATGATTATTCTAAACTGATCATTGGTGCTTATTGAGTAAAGGCTTACAAATGAAGCATAATGCAGAGCATCACTCAGTTCGGTATAGATTGGATTACTTGGACGCTTTGTCGTCTCTATTTATGTCTATAATTTTGTAAAAATATAGAAAATTGAGCTACCTAACGTCGGCCAAATTCGTGTCATTCTAATCTCTTAATCAAAAGTGATGGACGATTTAGTGCGGAAATGTCAAGTTAATCGGCCAGTTCAAATGATCATTTTTAACTTATCATTGGTGCTCATAGAGTAAAAGCTTTGAAATGAAGCATAATGCATGTAATCACGCAGTTCGGGATAGTTTGGACTACTTGGATGCCTGGTCGTCTCTATTTCTATCTATAGTTTTGTCAAAATATAGAAATTTGAGCTAGTTTAATGTGGTCATAGGATTCCTGTCATTCGGAGCTCTAAATCAAAAGTTATGATCGATTTAGTGCGTACATATCAAGTTGATCGTCGAGTTAAAATGATCATTATTAACTGATCATTGGTTCTCACTGATTAAAAATGAAGTATAATGCATGGCATCACATAGTTCGAGATAGATTGGATTACTTGGATGCTTGGTCGTATCTATTTTTGTCTAAAATTTTGTCACAATATAGAAAATTGAGCTAGCTTAACGTGCACATTGCATTCGTGTCATTATGAGCTATAAATCAAAAGTTATGGACGATTTAGTGTAGACATGTGAAGTTGATCAGCTAGTTAAAATGATCATTCTTAACTGATCATTAGTGCTCCTTAATTAAAAGCTTATAAACAAAGCATCATGCATGGCATCACACAGTTTGAGATAGATTGGATTACTTGGATGCTTCGTCATATCTATTTTTGTCTCAAATTTTGTCACAAAATTGGGCTAGATTAACGTGTGCATTGGATTCGTGTCATTATGAGATATAAATCAAAAGTTATGGACTATTTTGTGTAGACATGTCAAATTGATCGGGCAGTTAAAATGATTATTTTAAAGAGATCATTGATGATTATAAAGGCTTACAAATGAAGCATAATGCAAGCATCACGCAGTTCGGGATAGATTGGATTACACTGACACTTTATTGTATCTATTTTTTTCTCAAAATTTTGTCACAATATAGAAAATTGAGCTTTAAATAAAAAAATAAAGATGATTTAGTGGGGACATATCCAGTTGATCGGCCAGTTAAAGTGATCATTCTAAACTGATCATTGGTGCCCATCGTGTAAAGGCTTATAAATGGAGCATAATGTATGGCATCACAAAGTTTGGGATAGATTCGATTACTTGGACGCTTTGTCGTATCTAGTTCTGTCTCAACTTTTGTCACAATATAGAACATTGAACTAGCTTAATGTGTGCAATGGATTCCTGCCATTCTGAGCTATAAATCAAAATTTATGGACGATTTAATGCAGACATGACAAGTTGATCGGCCAGTTCAAATGATCATTTTAAACTGATAATTGGTGCTTATTGAGTAAAAGATTATAAATGAAAAATAATGCATGGCATCACACATTTTTGGATGGATTGGATTACTTGGACACTTTGTCATATCTATTTCTGTCTAAAATTTTGTTACACTATAGAGATTGAGCTAGCTTAACGTGGACATTGGATTCGTGTGTTTTTGAGCTCTAAATCAAAAGTTACGGACGATTTAGTGGATTGGCCTGTTAAAGTGATAATGCTAAAAATATCATTGGTGCTCATTAAGTAAAGGCTTATAACTAAAGCATAAATCATGGCAGCAAGTAGTTTGGATAGATTGGATTACTTTGATGCTTTGTTGTCTCTATTTCGGTCTCAAAATTTATCCAAATATAGAAAATTGGACTAGCTTAACGTGGGCATAGGATTCGTGTTATTCGGAGCTCTTAACCAAAAGTTACGGACGATTTAGTGCACACTTGTCAAGTTGATCGACCAGTTAAAGTGATCATTCTAAACTCATCATTGGTGCTCATTGAGTAAAGGGTTATCAATGAAGCATAAAGCAAGACAGCGAGTAGTTTGCGTCTCTATTTCTATCTCAAATTTTGTCACAATATAGAAAATTGAGCTAGCTTACGTGGGCATTGGATTTGTGTCATTCTGAGCTCTAAATCAGAAATAATGGACGATTTAGTGCAGACATGTCAAGTTGATCGGCCAGTTAAAGTGATCATTCTAAACCGAACATTGGTGCTCATTGATTAAAGGCTTATAAATGAAGAATAATGCATGGCATCACACAGTTTGGGTTTTATTGGATTAGTTGCATGCTTTATCGTATCTAGTTCTGTTTCAAATTGTGTCACAATTAATATAGAAAATTGAACTAGCTTAATGTGGTCATTGGATTCGTGTAATTCTGAGCTATAAATCAAAAGTTATGGATGATATTGTTAATTGATCGTCCAGTTAAAATGATCATTCTAAACTGATGGTGCTCATTGAGTAAAACCTTATAAATGAAGCATAACGCATGGCATCAAGTAGTTTAGATAAATTGGATTACTTGTACGCTTTGCCGTCTCAATTTTTATCTCAAATTTAGTCACAATATGGAAAATTGAGCTAGCTTAGCGTGTGCATTGGATTCGTGTCATTCTGTGCTCTAAATAAAAAAATTACGGACGATTTAGTGCGTACATGTCAAGTTGATCGGACAGTTACAATGATCATTCTAAACTAATCATTGGTGCTCATTGACTAAAGGCTTATAAATGAAGCATGATGCATGGTATCACGCAGTTTGGGTTATATTGGATTACTTGGACGCTTTTTCATTTCTAGTTCTGTTTCAAATTTGGTCACAATATAGAAAAATTAACTAGCTTAATGTGGGCATTAGATTCGTGTCATTTTGAGCTGTAAATCAAAAGTTATGGACGATATATTGCCAAAATATCAAGTTGATCGGCCAGTTAAAATGAGATAACTCTAAACTGATCACTGGTGCTCATTGAGTAAAAGGTTATAAATGAAGCATAGAGCAAGGCAGCAAGAAGTTTGGATAGATTGTATTACTTGGACGCTTTGTCGTATCTATTTGTGTCTCAAATTTTGTCACAATATCGAAAAGTGAGCTAGCTTAATGTGGGCATTGGATTTCTGTCATTCTGAGCTCTAAATCAAAAATTGACGGACAATTTAGTGTGGACATGTCAAGTTGATCGGCCAGGTATAGTGATGAGGACATCAGGTCGTACATCCAGCCAGGAGACCAGACTGGCCGACCAGGAAGCTTGCCCGAGACAGCAGGATCATCTGGCACGTCTGCCGGACCAGGCAGTACCGCCGGACCCTCGACCTATAGGACCAGACTGGTCAGCATCGCCGGCGGAGAGGCTCAAGCTTCCGGCACACTTGGTGGGGACGTGGATGACACCGCCGGTCCCTCTGCTGATGCCGCCAACTCCGGGATCAACTTGGCCGGTCCTGAAGGCATCCCGGCCAGTACCGCGCACAATCCAGCCGGTACAGCCGATCCAGCCAAGTACACGCGCATTTCCACTTCCACACAAGAGGACTCGGACCAAATGAGCTACCAGCTCCAGGACATGCACCTAGAAGAAGTATCTACACCAGTGGTACCTCAAGGAGCAATGACAAGAAGCAGATCAAGGGCACTCTTCCACAAATTCAGAGGAAGATCAGCTAAGGACAATGGGCCAGAAGAGCAAAGTAGAGTCCAAAGGCTTCTCAACAACACAAGGAACATCAGAGACTTGTGCTTTAGTGACAAGAGAGGTCAGGGCCCAAAGATTTTTAACCCTACTCCAAGTCGAAGACTAGGAGCAAGGCGCGTGCATGCCACAAGGACGGTCACCTTCCATTTCTTGGCCATGAGGTAAGTTAAGGTAAGTTTCAATTCGAATATATGCCTCTTTCTGTTTTGCAGGGTAGGATCTAGATGCTTTACATTTTTGAGTCAAGAACATTTTAGGAATAGGTCCTTTTTTTTTGGTTATACACTTTTGTATCTTTTCCTTTTGTGCACTTTTGTAAACTTTCCTTTTCTTTGTTTGAGTCGACCCTAGAAGGTCAAGCTGTCGAGCATATTAATAAGGCTCCTTCCAGCATTGTAGTTCGACAACCTTTTTGATATTAATAAAGATAGAACTTTTTCCCCAACAAGTTTTCTCTCAAGAATCTTGTGCGCTTAGAACCTAGTTGAGACCAGCCCTCCTAGCTCTAAGTTTGTGATTTACCACGAGGTTCATCACCCCTCGTGTGGTTCACTTCACCTTTCCATCGAATACCAATCCAAAAACCCCTATCCAAGAAGCAGAAGGTCGAGTTTCTCACCTAAACTTCTCCAAACAGCCCACGCGCATACATCCTTGAATCAAGGCTTGTATCATTTTGGTATCAGAGCTTAAAGCTCCTAAACCAGGTTGTTTCTATCCTTTTGCTTGTTTTTTTAGTTCTTGCATTAGTTTAAGTCGCATTCAAGAAAAATAAAAAAAATAACATCAAACTCCAAACCGAGTGCATCTAGCCTTCTACGTGTTTCACTAGGGTTTAGATTCACTTTTGCATTGCCATTCACGTTTTCCTTTTTGTTTAAATCATATTTCCTTTATTTTTAAGTTAAATTAAAAAGAAAAGAAAAAGAAAATAGAAAGAATACTAAAGGAATTCGAATTGGACAGCTAGCACAAGTTGTCAAGAAAGTTTCCTTTTTCTCAAATCTTCACATTTTTGAATTTCCAATTCCCAGATTTTTTCCTTTTTGCAAATTTTCGAATCCTTATAAAAAGAAAACCCTCCTAATAATTTAGGAGCATCCTAACTTGTCTTCTCTCTTTGTAGCACACAATGGCAGAAGAAAATAGAGAAGCAACCGAAGCCATGAGGGCCATGTTCACCACACTCCAAACACAACTCGCATCCATAGGCGAGAGGTTGGAGCGCGTGGAAAGACCGGTGAGATTCCAGGCCATAAGGCACGTGAGAGCTGAGCAAGACCGTCCTGAAGGTCCTGAGCACCTTAGGACACGGCACGAACAGGAGGAACCCCAGCCAGATGGAGATGAGGACACACGACCTCATAACTATCACCATAGGCCGAGAGGACCTCCACGGCAACCAGAGGCAGAAGATGATGGCTTTGAGCCATATGGTCTTCACCAGAGACCAAGAATACCTCCTAGACAACATGAGGATGGAAAAGTAGACCCCGAGGCTTACCTAGATTGGGAGAGAAGAATGGATCATATCTTTGATCATTACAACCAACCAGGACCTAGGAGAGTCTCAATGGCAATAGCACAACTCACGGACAATGCCCTCATCTGGTGGGATCGTGAGGTATCTGACAGAAGGAGGAAGAGAATGAGGCCCATAGAATCATGGGTCGAAATGAAAGACCTCATGCGACAAAGGTTTGTTCCACCTTACTTTCACAGAGATTTGCAACGTCGTTTTCGTTCTCTTAAGCAGGGTACCAGATCAGTAGAGGAGTACTATGAAGAGTTCGAGAAGCTAACGAACAGATTGGAGCTCAATGATGATGAAGAAGCATTGATGGCACAATTCTTGGATGCACTCCAAGAAAGGATCAGCTGCAAGGTGGAAAGGCAAATCTACAATGACTTCAAAGACTTGTTACACCTATCAAACGTAAGAGCCAAGACATCCGCAGCAAGCCTAAAACACCTTGGGCACCAAGCAACATGCCCAAGCCTGTAGACAAAGGCAAGAGCATAGAGATCGAGTCAAGGTTCAAGAGCAAGCCTCCTGAACCCACCCGTGACCAGAGAGAGCCTGGTAAGTCTTCTAACCCTCAAAGATCACGTGACATAACTTGTTTCAAGTGCAGGGGACGTGGACACATCTCAAGAGAGTGCCCAAACAACCGAGTCATGCTGATTACGGAGGCAGGAGAGTATGAGTCCCAAGATGAAGAGGACTATGAGCCAGAAGGAGAGTATGGTGACATTGAGTACCCTGATGTGGGGGAAGTGCTGGTCACTAGACGTATCCTCAGTGCAATGGTGGATCCTTCAGAGACCATCCAAAGGGAGAACATCTTCCACAGCCGTTGCACCATCAAGGGCAAGGTATGTAACCTCATCATAGATGGTGGTTCTTGCACTAACGTTGCTAGTGCATATATGGTTGATAAGCTAGGTCTAGAGAAGACAAAGCATCCTCGACCATATAGACTGAGATGGCTCGATGACAAAGTGGAGCTCAAGATCCATGAACAAGTCACTGTGCCATTCAGTGTGGGCAAGTACCAAGACCAAGTCGTGTGCGACGTGGTGCCCATGCAAGCTGGCCATCTTCTGCTAGGAAGACCATGGCAGTTTGACAAAGAGACCAGGCATGATGGCTGAACAAATCTCTACACCTTCGTGCATGACAAGAGAAAGGTCAGCCTAGCTCCTCTTACACCTGCCCAGGTACATGAGCTACAACTCCAAATGAGTAAGGAAAAGAAACTTATCAAGTCTAATTTTCTTATTCAACCAAGCCATGTCCGGAGAGTTTTAGCCTCGAAGGATTTAATGTTAATAATGGTCTTCAAAGAAGTTTTGAGTATAGAACAGGGACAGGTAGAGCTACCTCCTGAAGTAGCAACTCTCCTCAACAAGTTCCAGGATGTATTTCCAGAGGAGATACCAGCAGGCTTGCCTCCTTTACGTGGCATAGAACACCAGATTGATCTAGTGCCCAGAGCAGCCCTGCCCAACCAGCCAGCCTACCGGATGAGTCCAGAGGAGTCCAAGGAGCTTGAGAAGCAAGTCAAGGAGCTCCTGGAGAAAGGATATGTTCAAGAGAGCCTCAGTCCATGTGCCGTACCAGTGCTACTAGTGCCCAAGAAGGATGGGACTTGGCGCATGTGCGTGGACTGCCGAGCAATCAACAACATCACAGTCAAGTACAGGCATCCAATACCACGACTGGATGACATGCTAGATGAGCTGAGTGGAGCCACGGTCTTCTCCAAGATAGACCTCAAAAGTGGATACCACCAGGTAAGAATGAAGGAAGGTGATGAGTGGAAGACTGCTTTCAAGACAAAGCAAGGGCTCTGCGAGTGGACAGTCATGCCATTCGGCTTGACTAATGCCCCAAGCACCTTCATGCGCCTTATGAACCAAGTTCTTAGGGCGTACATCAGTAAGTTTGTGGTAGTTTACTTTGATGATATACTAGTTTATAGTAAGTGCCTACAGGAACACCTCACACATCTTGAGATGGTACTTAAAACCCTTCGACAAGAAGAGCTTTATGCCGATCTCAAGAAGTGCACCTTTTGTACTGATAAACTTGTCTTTTTAGGTTTTGTTGTAAGTTCACAGGGCCTACAGGTTGATGAAGAGAAGATTCGAGCCATACAAAAATGGCCAACACCAGGCAACATCAGCCAAGTAAGGAGCTTCCACGGACTGGCCAGCTTCTATAGGAGATTCGTGCTCAACTTCAGCAGTATTGCCTCACCATTGACGGCAGTAGTGAAGAAGAACGTGGGATTCAGCTGGAGAGAAGCTCGGGAGAAGGCATTCCAGGCCTTGAAGGACAGCCTTACACATGCACCAGTGCTAGTCCTGCCCGACTTCAACAAGGCGTTTGAAGTGGAGTGTGATGCCTCTGGAATAGGCATAGGAGCAGTGCTAACCCAAGGAGGGAGACCAGTGGCATACTTCAGTGAGAAGCTAGGTGATGCCTCACTGAACTACCCCACTTATGACAAGGAGCTTTATGCCCTTGTCCGAGCATTGGAGACTTGGCAGCATTACTTGCTGTCCAAGGAGTTTGTGATCCACACTGATCATGAGACTCTCAAACACCTCAGAGGGCAATCCAATCTCAAGAGGAGACATGCCAGGTGGATGGAGTTCATAGAGACCTTCCCGTACATCATCAAGTACAAGAAGGGCAAAGACAATGTGGTAGCCGATGCACTATCAAGGAGGTTTGCCTTGATATCAACCATGGAGGCAAAGGTCCTAGGATTCGAGCACATCAAGGACCTATACAAGGATGATCCTGACTTTGCTGAGAGCTACAAGGAGTTTGGCACAGAGAGTCATGGCAAGTTCTACATCCATGAGGGATTCTTGTTCCGATAAAGAAGGCTGTGTATACCACAAGGATCATTAAGGGAGCTTATCATCCGAGAAGCTCATGGAGGTGGACTCATGGGCCACTTTGGTGTCGACAAGACTCTAGCAGTGGTCAAGGAGCACTTCTACTGGCCACACATCAAGAGGACAGTAGAAGCTCATTGTGCAAGATGCATCACTTGCAAGAAGGAAAAGTCCCGAGTGCAACCTCACGGGTTGTATCTCCCACTGCCCATACCTACACATCCATGGGTGGACATCTCAATGGACTTTGTTCTAGGTCTGCCCAAGATCAACCACAAAGATGCAATCTTTGTAGTGGTGAACAGATTCTCCAAGATGGCACACTTCATTCCATGTGCCAATGTCAATGATGCCACACAAACAGCTGAGCTGTTCTTCAGGGAGATAGTACGGCTTCATGGGGTGCCAAGAACCATCGAATCAGACAGGGACACCAAGTTCCTCAGCCATTTCTGGAGGACCCTTTGGAGAAAGCTAGGCACGAAGCTACTCTTCTCTACCACCTGCCATCCTCAAACCGATGGCCAAACTGAAGTTGTCAACAGGACACTATCAACTCTTCTCAGAACTACACTAGGGAAGAACCTAAAGACTTGGGTGGAGTGCCTGCCATTCATAGAGTTCGCTTACAACCGAGCCGTGCACTCAGCAACCAAGAAGACACCATTTGAAGTGGTATACGGCTTCAACCCTCTCACCCCATTGGAGCAAACACCACTACCACCAGCTGAGATGACCAACCTCAACGGAGCATCCAAGGCAGAGTTCATAAGGAGATTACACCAGAAGGTAGCAGAAAACTTGGAGAAGAGGACCGGACAGTACGTGACTCATGCCAACAAGGGAAGAAAGGAGGTGATCTTTCAACCAGGCGATTGGGTGTGGCTACACCTCGGCAGGAGAGGTTCCCAAACCTAAGGAGTTCCAAGCTAGCACCAAGAGGAGATGGACCATTCAGAGTGCTCGAGAGGATCAACAACAACGCCTACCGGATCGAGCTGCCAGGTGAGTTTAATGTGTCCAATACGTTCAATGTTACTGACTTAGCCCTTTCCATGCAGATGAACCAGTTTTGAGGACAAAACCTACTGAAGAGGGAGGGAATGATGAGGACATCAGGTCGTACATCCAGCCAGGAGACCAGACTGGCCGACCAGGAAGCTTGCCCGAGACAGCAGGACCATCTGGCACGTCTGCCGGACCAGGCAGTACCGCCGGACCCTCGACCTATAGGACCAGACCGGTCAGCATCGCCGGCGGAGAGACCCAAGCTCCCGGCACACTTGGTGGGGACGTGGATGACACCGCCGGTCCCTCTGGTGATGCCGCCAACTCCGGGATCAACTTGGCCGGTCCTGAAGGCATCCCGGCCAGTACCGCGCACAATCCAGCCGGTACAGCCGATCCAGCCAAGTACACGCGCATTTCCACTTCCACACAAGAGGACTCGGACCAAATGAGCTACCAGCTCCAGGACATGCACCTAGAAGAAGTATCTACACCAGTGGTACCTCAAGGAGCAATGACAAGAAGCAGATCAAGGGCACTCTTCCACAAATTCAGCTTATGGGTCGACAAGCTCCTAGAGGAAGATCAGCTAAGGACAATGGGCCAGAAGAGCAAAGTAGAGTCCAAAGGCTTCTCAACAACACAAGGAACATCAGAGACTTGGGCTTTAGTGACAAGAGAGGTCAGGGCCCAAAGATTTTTAACCCTACTCCAAGTCGAAGACTAGGAGCAAGGCGCGTGCATGCCACAAGGACGGCCACCTTCCATTTCTTGGCCGTGAGGTAAGTTAAGGTAAGTTTTAATTCGAATATATGCCTCTTTCTGTTTTGCAGGGTAGGATCTAGATGCTTTACATTTTTGAGTCAAGAACATTTTAGGAATAGGTCCTTTTTCGGTTATACACTTTTGTATCTTTTCCTTTTGTGCACTTTTGTAAACTTTCCTTTTCTTTGTTTGAGTCGACCCTAGAAGGTCAAGCTGTCGAGCATATTAATAAGGCTCCTTCCAGCATTGTAGTTCGACAACCTTTTTGATATTAATAAAGATAGAACTTTTTCCCCAACAAGTTTTCTCTCAAGAATCTTGTGCGCTTAGAACCTAGTTGAGACCAGCCCTCCTAGCTCTAAGTTTGTGATTTATCACGAGGTTCATCACCCCTCGTGTGGTTCACTTCACCTTTCCATCGAATACCAATCCAAAAACCCCTATCCAAGAAGCCTAAGGTCGAGTTTCTCACCTAAACTTCTCCAAACAGCCCACGCGCATACATCCTTGAATCAAGGCTTGTATCATATAGTGATCATTCTGAAATGATCATTAGTGCTCATTGAGTAAAGGCTTATAAATGAAGCATAGTGCATGGCATCACGCAGTTTTGGTTTTATTGGATTACTTGCACGCTTTGTTGTATCTAGTTCTGTTTCAAATTGTGCCACAATGTAGAAAATTGAGCTACTTTAACGTGGGTCTTGGATTCATGTTATTCTGAGCAATAAATCAAAAGTTATGGAAGATTTAGTGTGGACATGTCATGTTGATCAGCCAGTTAATATGATCATTCTAAACTGATCATTGGTGCTCATTGAGTAAAATCATATAAATGAAGCATAAAGCATGGCAGCAAGTAGTTTGGATAGATTGGATTACTTGGACGCTTTGTCGCCTCCATTTCTGTCTCAAATTTTGTCACAATAATTGAGCTAGCTTAACATGGGTATTGGATTCGTATCATTCTGAGCTCTAAATCAAAAGTTACAGACGATTTAGTGCGGACATGTCAAGTTGATAGTCCAGTTAAAGTTATCATTCTAAACTGATCATTGGTGCTGATTGAGTGAAGACTTATAAATGAAGAATAATGCATGGCACCACGCAGTTTGGGATAGATCAAATTATATGGACGCTTTGTTGTGTCTATTTCTGTCTCAAATTTTGTAAAAATATAGAAAATTGAGCTTGCTTATCACGGACATTGGATTCGTGTCATTCTGAGCTCAAAATCAAAAGGTACAACGATTTAGTGTGGTCATGTCAAGTTGATCGGCCTTTTGATATTATTATTCTAAATTGATCATTGGTGCTCATTGATTAAAGGCTTATAAATGAAGCATAAAGCATGGTATCGCGCAGTCTGGGATAGATTGGATTACTTTTACGCTATGTTATAACTAGTTCTGTCTCAAATTTTGTAACAATATAGAAAATTGAACTAGCTTAATGTGGGCATTGGATTCGTGTCATTCTAAGCTGTAAATAAAAAGTTATGGATGATATAGTGCCGACATGTCAAGTTGATCAGCTAGTTAAAATGATCATTCTAAACTAATTGTTGGTGCTCATTGAGTAAAAGCTTATAAATGAAGAATAATGCATGGCATCACGCAGTTTGGGATAGACTGGATTACTTGTACGCTTTGTTGTATCTATTTCTATCCTACATTTTGTCATAATATAGAAAATTGAGATAGCTTAACGTGAGCATTGGATTTCTGTCATTTTGTGCTCTAAATCAAAAGATATAAACTAATCATTGGTGCTGATTGATTAAGCACTTATAAATGAAGCATAAAGCATAGCATCACACAATTTTGGATAGATTGGATTACTTGGACGATTTGACGTATCTATTTCTATCTCAAATTTTGTTATAGTATAGAAAATTAGCTTAACGTGGGAATTGATCCGGTTGTTTCTGAGCTCTAAATCAAAAGTTACGGACGATTTAGTGTGGATATGTCAAGTTGATCGGCCAGTTAAAATGATCATTCTAAACTGTTCATTGGTGCACATTGAGTAAAAGCTCATAAATGAAAAATAATGCATGGCATCACACAGTTTGGAATGGGTTCAATTACTAGGACGCTTTGTCGTATCTATTTTTGTCTCAAATTTTGTCACAATATAGAAAACTTAACGTGGGCATTGGATTTGTGTCATTATGAGCTCGAAATCAAAAGTTATGGAGGATTTAGTGCGGACATGTCAAGTTGATCAGCCAGTTAAAATGATTATTCGAAACTGATCATTGGTGCTCATTAAATAAAGGCTAATAAATGAAGCATAACGCATGGCATCACACAGTTTTGAATAGATTGGATTACTTGTATGCTTTGTCATATCTATTTCTGTCTCAAATTTTGTTACAATATAGAAAAATGAGCTAGCTTAACGTGGACATTGGATTTGTGTCATTCTGAGCTCTATATCAAAAGTTATGTACGATTTAGTGCGGACATGTCAAGTATATCGGCGAGTTAAAATGATCATTCTAAAGTGATCATTGGTGCTCATTACATAAAGGCTTATAAATGAGACATAAAGCATGGCATCAGACAGTTTGGGATAGATGGGATTACTTTGACGCTTTGCCGTATCTACTTCTGTTTCAAATTTTGTCGCAATATAGAAAATTGAACTAGGTTAATGTGGGAATAGGATTCGTGTCATTCTGAGCTATAAATCAAAATTTATGGATGATTAAGTGCAGACATGACAAGTTGATAGACTAGTTAAAATGATCATTCTAAACTGATCATTGGTGCTCATTAAGTAAAAACTTATAAATGAAAAATAATGCATGGCATCACGCTGCTTGGGATGATTGGTTTACTTGGACGCTTTGTCGTATCTATTTTTGTCTCAAAATTTTTCACAATATAGAAAATTGATCTAGTTTAACGTGGTATTTAATTTGTGTCATTCTGACCTCTAAATCAAAAGTTATGGACAATTTAGTGCGGACATGTCAAGTTCATCGGCTAGTTAAAGTGATCATTCTAAACTGATCATTGGTGGTTATTGAGTAAAGACTTATAAAGAATCATAATGCATGGCATCATGCAGTTTCGGATAGATTGGATTACTTTGATGCTTTGTTGTATCTAGTTCTTTTTGAAATTTTGTCACAATATAGAAAATTGAACTAGCTTAACGTGGGCATTGGATTCGTGTCATTCTGAGCTATAAATCAAAAGTTATGGATGATTTAGTGCAGACATATCAAGTTGATCGGACAGTGAAAGTGATCATTCTGAACTAATCGTTGGTGCTGATTGATTAAATGCTTATAAATGAATCATAATGCATAGCATCGCACAATTTTGGATAGATTGGATTATTTGGACGCCTTGACGTATCTATTTCTGTCTCAAATTTTGTTATACTATAGAAAATTGAGCTAGCTTAACGTGGGAATTGATCCGTGTGTTTCTGAGTTCTGAATCAAAAGTTACGGAAGATTTTGTACAGACATTTTTGTACAGACATTTTTGTACGGACGTTTTAGTACGGACGATTTAGTACGGACGCTCGGTCTCAATTTTTGTCATAGTATAGAAAATCGAACTAACTTAATGTGGGCAATTGGTTCGTGTCATTCTGAGCTATAAATCAAAAGTTATGGACGATTTGGTGCTAACATGACAAGTTGATCGGCCAGTTAAAATTATCATTAGAAACTGATCATTAGTGCTCATAGAGTAAAAGCTTATAAATGAAAAATAATGCTTGGTAGCACGCATTTTGAGATGGATTGGATTACTTGTACGCTTTTTCGTATCTGTTTCTGTCTCAAATTTTGTCGTAATATAGAAAATTGAGATACCTTAATGTGGGCAATTGATACGTGTCATTCTGAGCTATAAATAAAAAGTTGTGGAAGATATAGTGCAGAGACGTCAAGTTGATCGGCCAGTTAAAATGATTATTCTAAACTGATCGTTGGTGCTCATTGAGTAAAAGATTATAAATGAAGAATAATGCATGGCAACATGCAGTTGCGGATGGACTGGATTTCTTGGACGCTTTGTCCTATCTGTTTCTGTGTAAAATTTTGGTACACTATAGAAAATTGAGCTAGGTTAGCGTGGGCATTGGATTCGTGTGTTTCTAAGCTCTAAATCAAAAGTTACGGACCATTTAGTGCGGACATGTCAAGTTGATTGGCGAGTTAAAATGATTAATCTAAACTGATCATTGGTGCTCATTGAGTAAAGGCTTATAAATGAAGCATAATGCATGGCATCAAGTAGTTTGGGGTAGAATGGATTACTTGGACGCTTTATCGCATCTAGAGTTGTTTCAAATTTTGTCACAATATAGAAAATTGAACTAGCTTAATGTGTGGCAATGGATTCGTGTCAATTTGAGCTATAAATCAAAAGTTATGCATGATTGAGTGCATACATGACAAGTTGCTCAGCCAGTTAAAATGATCTTTCTAAACTGATCATTGGTGCTCATTGAGTAAAAGCTTATAAATGAAAAATAATGCATGGCATCACGCAGTTTGGGATGAATTGGATTACTTGGATGCTTTGTTGTATCTATTTCTGTCTCAAATTTTGTCAAAATATAGAAAATTAAGCTAGCTTGACGTGGGAATTGGATTCGTGTCATTCGGAGCTATCAATAAAACGTTATGGACGATTTAGTGCAGACATGACAAGTTGATCGGCCTGTAAAAATGATCATTCTAAACTGATCATTGGTGCTCATTGAGTAAAAGCTTATAAATGATAAATAATGTATAACATCACGTAGTTGGGGATGGACTGGTTTACTTGGACTCTTTGTCGTATCTATTTCTATGTCAAATTTTGTTACACTATAGAAAATTAAGCTAGCCTAACATGGGCATTGGATTCGTGTGTTTCGGAGCTCTAAATCAAAGGTTACAAACCATTTAGTGCGGACATGTCAAGTTGATTTGCGAGTTAAAATGATCATTCTAAACGGATCGTTGGTCCTCATTGAGTAAAGGCTTATAAATGAAGCATAATGCATGGCATCACGCAGTTTGGGATAGATTGGATTACTTGGACGCCTTGTCATATCTAGAGTTGTTTCAAATTTTGTCACAATATAGAAAATTGAACTAGCTTAATGTGGACATTGGATTCGTGTTATTTTGAGCTATAAATCAAAAGTTATGGATGATTTAGTGCAGACATGACAAGTTGATCAGCCAGTTAAAATGATCATTCTACACTGTTCATTGGTGCTCATTGAGTAAAAGCTTATAAATGAAAAATAATGCATAGTATCACGCAGTTTGGGATAAATTGGATTATTTTGACGCATTGTCATATCTATTTCTATCTCAAATTTTGCAACAAAATAGAAAATTGAGCTAGTTTAACGTGGGCATTGGATACGTGTCATTCTAAGCTCTAAATCAAATGTTAAGGATGATTTAGTGCTGACATGTCAAGTTGATCGGCTAGTTGAAGTGATTATTCTAAACTGATAATTGGTTCTCATTGAGTAAAGGCTTATAAATGAAGCATAATGCATGACATCAAACAGTTTTGGATAGATTGAGTTACTTGGACACTTTGTCCTAACTATTTATGTCTCAAATTTTGTTACAATATAGAAAATTGAGCTAGTTTAATGTGGGCATTGGATTCAGGTCATTTTGAGCTCTAAATCAAAAGTTAGGGCCGATTTAGTGTGGACATGTCAAGTTGAGTGGCCAGTTAAAGTGATCATACAAAACAGATCATTGGTGCTCATTAAGTAAAGCCTTATAAATGAAGCATAAAGCACGACATCAAGTAGCTTGGGTAGATTGTATTACTTGGATGCTTTGTCGTCTCTATTTTTGTATCAATTTTCTTCAAAATATTGAAAGTTGAGTTAGCTTAACGTGCGCATTGTATTCCTGTCATGCTGAGGTCTAAATCAAAAATTACGGACGATTTAGTGGGGACATGTCAACTTGATCGGCCAGTTAAAGTGATCATTCTAAACTGATCATTTTTGCTCATTGTGTAAAGGCTTATAAATGAAGCATAATGCTTGGCATTGCGCAGTTATATTGGATTACTTGCACCGTTTGTAGTATATAGTTCTATTTCAAATTGTGTCGCAATATAGAAAATTAAACAAGCTTAATGTGCTCATTGGATTCGTGTCATTCTGAGCTATAAATTAAAAGTTGTGGACGATATTGTTAGTTGATCGGCCAGTTAAAATGATCATTCTAAACTGACCATTGGTGCATATTAAATAAAACCATATACATAAAGCATAAAGCATGGCAGTTAGTAGTTTGGATAGATTGGATTACTTGGATGCTTTGTATTCTCCATTTCTGTCTCAAATTTTGTCACAATATAGAAAATTGAGCTAGCTTAACGTGGGCATTGGAATTTTGTCATTCTTAGCTCTAAATCAAAAATTACCGATGATTTAGTGTGTACATGTCAAGTTGATCGGCAAGTTAAAGTGATTATTCTAAACTGATCATTGGTGGTCATTGAGTAAATGCTTATAAATGAAGCATAATGCATGGCATCACGCAGTTTGGGTTATATTGCATTACTTGGACGGTTTTTCGTATCTATATCTGTTTCAAATTTTGTCACAATATAGAAAATTGAACTAGCTTAATGTGGGCATTGGATCCGTGTCATTTTGAGCTATAAATCAAAAGTTATGGACGATATAGTGTAGACATGTCAAGTTGATCAGCCAATTAAAATGATCATTCTAAACTCATCATTGGTGCTCATTGATTAAAAGCTTATACAAGAAGCATAAAGCTTGGCAACAAGTAGTTTGGATAGATTGGATTACTTGGACGCTTTGTATTCTCCATTTCTATCTCAAATTTCGTCACAATATTGAAAATTGAGGTAGCTTAACGTGGGCATTGGATTCATGTCATTCTGAGCTCTACATCAAAAATTACGGACGATTTAGTGGGGAAATGTCAAGTTGATCGGCCTGTTAAAGTGATCATTCTAAACTGATCGTTGGTGCTCATTGTGTAATGGCTTATAAATGGAGCATAATGCATGGCATCACAAAGTTTGGGATAGATTGGATTACTTGGATGCTTTGTCGTATCTATTTCTATCTCAAATTTTGATACACTATAGAAAATTGAGCTAGCTTAACGTGGGTATTGGATTCTTGTGTTTCGGAGCGCTAAATCAAAAGTTACGAACCATTTAGTTTGGACATATCAAGTTGATTGGCAAGTTAAAATGATCATTCTAAATGGATCATTGGTGCTCATTGAGTAAAGGCTTATAAATTAAGCATAATGCATGACATCACGCAGTTTTGGGATAGATTGGATTACTTGGACGCTTTGTCGTATCTAGAGTGGTTTTAAATTTTGTCACAAATATAGGGAATTGAGCTAGCTTATCGTAAGCATTGGATTTGTGTTATTCTGAGCTATAAATCAAAATTTATGGACGATTTAGTGTAGACAAGACAAGTTGATCGCCCAGTTAGAATAATAATTCTAAACTGATCATTGGTGCTCATTGAGCAAGAGCTTATAAATAAAAAATAATGCATGGCATCACGCATTTTGGGATGGATTGGATTACGTGGAAGCTTTGTCGTATCTATTTTTGTCTTAAATTTTTTTATAGTATAGAAAATTGAGCTAGCTCAATGTGGACAATTGATACGTGTCATTCTGAGCTCTAAATAAAAAATTATGGATGATATTTTGCATACATGTCAAGTTTATCGGCGAGTTTAAATGATCATTATAAACTGATTGTTGGTGCTCATTGAGTAATAGCTTATAAATGAAGAATAATGCGTGGCATCACGCAGCTGTGGATGGACTGGATTACTTGGACGCTTTGCCGTATGTAGTTCTGTCTCAAATTTTGTCACAATATAGAAAATTGAAATAGGTTAATGTGGGCAATTGATTTGTGTCATTCTGAACTATAAATTAAAAATTATGGACGATTTAGTGCATCTAGGACAAGTTGATCGGCCTGTTAAAATGATCATTATAAACTTATCATTCGTGCTCATATCTATTTTTGTCTCAAATTTTGTCATAATATAGAGAATTGAGCTAGCTCAATGTGGACAATTGATACGTGTCATTCTGAGCTCAAAATCAAAACTTATGGATGATATTGTGCATACATGTCAAGTTGATCGACCAGTTAAAATGATCATTCTAAACTGATTGTTGGTGCTCACTGAATAAAAGCTTATAAATGAAGAATAATGCATGGCATCATGCAGTTGTGGATGGACTGGATTACTTGGACGCTTTGTCGTATCTAATTCTATCTGAAATTTTGATACACTATAGAAAATTGAGCTAACTTAACGTGGGCATTGGATTCGTGTGTTTCTGAGCTCTAAATCAAAAATTACGGACGATTTATTGGGGACATGTCAAGTTGATCGGCCAGTTAATATAATTATTCTAAACTAATCATTGGTGGTCATTGAGTAAAGGCTTATAAATGAATCATAATGCATGGCATCACACAATTTTGGATAGATTGGATTACTTGGATGCTTTGTCATATCTATTTATGTCTCAAATTTTGTCAAAATATAGAGAATTGAACTAGCTTAACATGGGCATTGGATTCGTATCATTCTCAGCTATAAATCAAAAATTACAGACGATTTAGTGAAGAAATGTCAAGTTGATGGGCCAGTTAAAGTGATCATTCTAAACTTATCATTGTGTTTCATTAAGTAAAGACTTATAAATGAAACCTAAAGAACAGTATCACGCAGTTTGGGATAGATTGGATTACTTGGATGCTTTGTCGTCTCTACGTCTGTCTCAAATTTTCCCAAAATATCGATAGTTTATCTAGTTTAGTGTGGGCATTGGATTCGTGTCATTATGAGCTCTAAATTAAGAGTTACGGACAATTTACTGTGGACATGTCAAGTTGATCGGCCATTCAATATGATTATTCTAAACTGATCATTGGTGCTCATTGCGTAAAGGCTTGTAAATGAAGCATAATGCATGACATCACACAATTTTCGATAGATTGGATTATTTGGATGCTTTGTCGTATCTATTTTTGTCTAAATTTTGTTACAATATATAAAATTGAGCTAGCTTAACGTGGGCATTGGATTTGCGTCATTCGGAGCTCTAAATCAAAAGTTAAGGATGATTTAGTGTGGACATGTCAAGTTGATCTGACACTTAAAGTGATCATTCTAAACTGATCATTGGTGCTGATTGAGTAAAGGCTTACAAAAGAAGCATAATGCATGGCATCACGCAGTTTGTGATAGATTAGAGTACTTGGATGCATTCTCGTCTCTAGTTTTTTCTCAAATTTTGTAGAAGTATAGAAAATTGAGCTAGCTTAACATGGGCATTGGATTTGTGTCTTTCTGAGCTATAAATCAAAAGGTACAAATGATTTAGTGCGGAAATGTCAAATTGATCCGCCAGTTAAAGAGATCATTCTAAAACGATCAGTGGTGCTCATTGAGTAAAGGCTTATAAATGTAGCATAAGGCATGACATCGTGAAATTTAGGATAGATCGGATTACTTGGACGCTTTGTCATATCTAGTTATGTATCAAATTTTTTCACAATATTGAAAATTGAACTAGCTTAATGTGGGCATTGGATTCGTATCATTTTGAGCACAATATCAAAAGTTACCGATGATTAAGTGCGGACATGTCAATTTGATCGGCCAGTTAAAGTAATCATTCTAAGCTTGTCATTGGTGCTTATTATGTAAAGGCTTATAAATGAAGCATTGTGCATGGCATCACACAGTTTTTGATAGATTGGATTACTTGGACGCTTTGTCATATCTATTTATGTCTCAAATTTTGCGAAAATATAGAAAATTGAGCTATCTTAACATGGGCATTGGATTTATGTGTTTCTGAGCTCTTAATCGAAAGTTACAAATGATTTAATGCGGACATGTCAAGTTGATCGGCATGTTAAAATGATCATTCTAAACTTATCATTGGTGCTCATTGTGTAAAGGCTTTTAAATGGAGCATAATGCATGGCATCACACAGTTTGGGATATATTAAATTACTTAGACGCTTTGTTGTATCTAGTTTTGTCTCAAATTTTGTCACAATATAGAAAATTGAAATAGCTTAATGTGGGCAATTGATCCGTGTCATTCTGACTATAAAAAAAATTATGGACGATTTAGTGCATACCAGACAAGTTGATCGGTCTGTTAAAATGATCATTCTAAACTTATCATTCGTGCTCATTGAGTAAAAGTTTATAAATGAATAATAGTGTGTGGCACCACGCATTTTGGGATGAATTGGATTACTTGGACTCTTTGTCGTATCTATTTCTGTCTCAAATTTTGTCGCAATATAGAAAATTGAGCTAGATTAATGTGGGCAATAGAAACGTGTCATTCTGAGTAATAAATCAAAAGTTATGGACGATATAGTGCAGACATGTTAAGTTGATCGGCCTGTTAAAATGATCATTCTAAACTGATTGTTGGTGCTCATTGAGTAAAAGCTTACTAATGAAGAATAATGGATGGCATCATGGAGTTTTGGGATCGATTGGACTACTTAGATGCTTCGTCGTATCTAGAGTTTCTTCAAATTTAGTCACAAATATAGGAAATTGAGCTAGCTTATCGTAAGCATTGGATTTGTGTCATTCTAAGCTATAAATCAAAAGTTATGGACGATTTAGTGCAGATAAGACAGGTTGATCGGGCAGTTAGAATAATCATTCTAAACAGATCATTGGTGCTCATTGAGTAAAAGCTTATAAATGAAAAATAATGCATGACATCACGCATTTGGGGATGGATTGGATTACGTGGAATTTGTCGTATTTATTTTTGTCTCAAATTTTGTGGCAATATAGAAAATTGAGCTAGCTCAATGTGGACAATTGATACGTGTCATTCTGAGTTCTAAAACAAAAGTTATATATGGATGATATTGTGCATATATGTCAAGTTGATCGGCCAGTTAAAATGATCATTATAAACTGATTGATGGTGCTCACTGAGTAAAAGCTTATAAATGAAGAATAATGCATGGCATCATGCAGTTGGGGATGAACTAGATTACTTGGACGCTTTGTTGTATCTACTTCTATCTCGAATTTTGTTACACTATTGAAAATTTTGCTAGGTTAACGAGGGCATTGGATTACTATGTTTCTGAGCTCTAAATCAAGAATTGCGGACGATTGATTTGGGACATGTCAAGTTGATTGGCCAGTTAATATAATAATTCTAAACTAATCATTGGTGGTAATTGAGTAAAGGCTTATAAATGAATCATAATGCGTGGCATCACATAGTTTTGGATAGATTGGATCACTTGGATGCTTTGTCATATCTATTTCTGTCTCAAATTTTGTCAAAATATAGAGAATTGAGCTAGCTTAACATGGGCATTGGATTCGTGTCATTCTCAGGTCTAAATCAAAAGTTACAGACGATTTAGTTTGGACATGTAAAGTTGATGGGCCAGTTAAAGTGATCATTCTAAACTTATCATTAGTGCTCATCAAGAATTACAGACAATTTACTCTGGGCATGTCAAGTTGATCGGCCATTCAATATGATTATTCTAAGCTGATCATTGGTGCTCATTGCGTAAAGGCTTATAAATGAAGCATAATGCATGGCATCAGACACTTTTCGATAGATTGGTTTATTTGGACGCTTTGTCGTATCTATTTTACTCACAAATTTTGTTACAATATATAAAATTGAGCTAGCTTAACGTGGGCATTGGATTTACGTCATTCTGAGCTCTAAATAAAAAATTAAGGATGATTTAGTGCGGACATGTCAAGTTGACCTGACACTTAAAGTAATCATTGGTGCTCATTAAGTAAAGGCTTATAAATGAAGCATAAATTATGGCATCACGGAGTTTGGGATAGATTGGATTAATTGGATGCTTTCTCGTCACTATTTTTTTCTCAAATTTTGTAAAAGTATAGAAAATTGAGCTAGCTTAACGTGGGCATAAATCAAAAGGTACCGATGATTTAGTGCAGACATGTCAAGTCTATCCGCCAGTTAAAGGGGTCATTCTAAAATTATCAGTGGTGCTCATTGAGTAAAGGCTTATAAATGAAGCATAAGGCATGACATCGTGCAGTTTGTCATATCTAGTTTTGTATCAAATTTTGTCACAATATTGAAAATTTAACTAGCTTAATGTGGGCATTGGATTCGTGTCATTCTGAGCTCTATATCTTACCAATGATTAATTGCAGACATGACAAGTTGATCGGCCAGTTAAAGTAATCATTCTAAACTTGTCATTGGTGCTTATTGTGAAAAGGCTTATAAATGAAACATAGTGCATGGCATCACACAGTTTTGGATAGATTGGATTACTTGGATGCTTTTTCATATCTATTTTTGTCTCAAATTTTGTTAAAATATAGAAAATTGAGCTATCTTAACGTGGGCATTGGATTCGTGTGATTTGGAGCTCTAAATGGAAAGTTACACATGATTTAATGCGGACATGTCAAGTTGATCGGCCTGTTAAAGTGATCATTCTAAACTACTCATTGGTGCTCATTAAGTAAAGGCTTATAAATGAAGGATAAAGCATGGCATCACGCAGTTTGCGATAGATTAGATTATTTGGATGCTTTGTCGTCTGTATTTCTATTTCAAATTTTTTCAAAATATAGAAAAGTAAGCTAGTTTAAAGTGGGCATTGGATTCGTGTCATACTAAGCCCCATACCAAAATTTACGAACGATTTAGTGCGGACATGTCAAGTTGATCAGCCAGTTAAAAGGATCATTCTAAACTGATCATTGGTGCTCATTAAGTAAATGCTTATAACGGAAGCATAATGCATGACACCACGCAGTTTTGGATAGATTGGAATACTTGGACGCTTTTTCGTCTCTTTTTATGTCTCAAATTTTGTGAAAATATTGAGAAATGACCTAGCTTAACGTGGCCATTGGATTCGTGTCATCATGAGCTCTAAATCAAAATTTACGAACGATTTAATGCGGACATGTCAAGTTGATCTGGCAGTTAAAGTGATCATTCTAAATTGTTCATTGGTGCTCATTAAGTTAAGGCTTATAAATGAAGCCTAAAGAATGGTATCACGCAGTTTGGGATAGATTGGATTAGTTGGACGCTTTGTCATATCTATTTTTGTCTCAAATTTTGTTAGAATATACAAAATTGAGCTAGCTTAACGTGGGCATTGGATTCGAATCATTCTCAGCTCTAGATCAAAAGTTAAGGACGACTTATTGCAGACATGTCAAGTTGATCGGCCAGTTAAAGTGATCATTCTAAACTGAACATTTGTGCTCATAAACTAAAGGCTTATAAATGAAACATAAAGCATGGCATCACACAGTTTGGGATAGATTGGAATACTGGGACGCTTTTTCATCTCTATTTCTAACTCAAATTTTGTTTAAAAATATAGAAAATTGAGCTACCTTAACGTGGGCATTGGATTTGTGTCATTTTGAACTCTAAATCAAAACTTACGGACGATTTAGTGCGGACATGTCAAGTTGATTGGCCCGTTAAAGTGATCATTCTAAACTGATCAGTGGTGCTCATTAATTAAAGGTTTATAAATGAAGCATAAGGCATGGCATCGTGCAGTTAGGATAGATTGGATTACTTGAACGCTTCGTTGTATCTATTTCTATCTATAATTTTGTCACAATATTGAAAATTGAACTGGGTTAATGTGGACATAGGATTCTTGTCACTCCGAGCTCTAAATCAAAAGTTACAGAAGATTTAGTGCGGACATGTCAAGTTGATCGGTCAGTTAAAATGGTCACTATAAACTGATCATTGGTGCTCATTAAGTAAAGGCTTAACACCGAAGCATAATGCATGGCATCACATAGTTTTAGATATATTGGATTACTTGGACGCTTTAGTGTCTTTATTTCTATCTCAAATTTTGTTAAGATATTTAAAATTAGGCTAGCTTAATGTGGGCATTGGATTTGTGTCATTCTGAGCTCCAAATCAAAAGTTACGGACGATTTAGTGCAGACATGTCAAATTTATCGGCCAGTTTCGGATGGACAGGAGTAGTTGGACGCTTTGTCCTATCGGTTTATGTCTCAAATTTTGTCACAATATAAAAAATTGAGCTAGCTTAACATGGGCATTGTATTCAGGTCATTTTTAGCTCTAATTCAAAAGTTACGGACAATTTGGTGCAGATATGTCAAGTTGATTGGCCAGTTAAAGTGATCATTCTAAACTGATCATTGGTGCTGTTTGAATAAAGGCTTATAAATGAAGCATAATGCATGGCATCACAAAGTTTTGGATAGATTGCATTACTTGGATGTTTTGTCATATCTATATCTATCTCCAATTTTGATACACAATAAAAAAATTGAGTTAGTTTAATGTGGGCATTGGATTTGTGTGTTTCTGAGCTCCAAATCGAAAGTTACGGACGATTTATAGCAGACATGTCAAGTTGATCGGCGAGTTAAAATGATAATTTTAAACTGATCATTGGTGCTCGTTAAGTAAAGGCTTATAAATGTGGCATAAAGTATGGTATCATGCAGTTCGGGATTGATTGGATTACTTGGACTCTTTGTCATATCTACTTATATTTCAAATTTTGTCACAATATAGAAAATTGAACTAGGTTAATGCGGGCTTTGGATTCGTGTCGTTCTGAGCTATAAATCAAAAGTTATGGAAGATTTAGTGCAGATATAACAAGTTGATCGGCCAGTTAAAATGATCATTCTAAACTGATCAATTGTGCTCATTGAGTAAAAGCATATAAAACAAATGCATGTCATCACACATTTTGGGATGGACTGGATTACTTGGATGCTTTGTCGTATCTATTTCTGTCTCAAATTTTGTTACAATATAGAAAATTGAGCTAGCTTAACGTGGACATTGGTTTCGTGTGTTTCTGAGCTCTAAATCAAAAGTTACGGACTATTTAGTGCGGACATGTCAAGTGGATCGACGAGTTAAAATGATCATTTTAAACTGATCATTGGTGCTCAATAAGAAAAGGCTTATAAACTGATCATTGGTGCTCATTAAATGGTCACTATAAACTGATCATTGGTGCTCATTAAGTAAAGGCTTATAACCGAAGCATAATGCATGGCATCACACAGTTTTAGATAGATTGGATTACTTGGTCACTTGATCATTGGTCACATAATGCATGGCATCTCAAATTTTGTTACGATATATAAAATTAGGCTAGCTTAACGTGGGCATTGGATTTTTGTCATTCTGAGCTCCAAATCAAAAGTTACGGACGATTTAGTGCAGACATGTCGAATTGATGGCCAGTTTAAGTGATCATTCTAAACTGATGACTGGTCCTGATCGAGTAAAGGCTTATAAATGAATCATAATGCATGGCATCACAGAGTTTCGGATATATTGGATTATGTATTTCTGTCTCAAATTTTGTTACACTATAAAAATTTGAGTTAGCTTAACGTGGGCATTGGATTCGTGTGTTTCTGAGCTCTAAATAAAATGTTTATGACGATTTAGTGCAGACATGTCAAATTTATCGGCCAATTTCGGATGGGCAGGAGTAGTTGGACGCTTTGTCCTATCGGTTTATGTCCCAAATTTTTTCACAATATAGAAAATTGAGCTAGCTTAACGTGGGCATTGGATTCGTGTCATACTAAGCCCCATACCAAAATTTACGAACGATTTAGTGCGGACATGTCAAGTTGATCAGCCAGTTAAAGGATCATTCTAAACTGATCATTGGTGCTCATTAAGTAAATGCTTATAACAGAAGCATAATGCATGACACCATGCAGTTTTGGATAGATTGGAATACTTGGATGCTTTTTCGTCTCTTTTTATGTCTCAAATTTTGTGAAAATATAGAGAAATGACCTAGCTTAACGTGGCCATTGGATTCGTGTCATCATGAGCTCTAAATCAAAATTTACGAACGATTTTATGCGGACATGTCAAGTTGATCTGGCAGTTAAAGTGATCATTCTAAATTGTTCATTGGTGCTCATTAAGTTAAGGCTTATAAATGAAGCCTAAAGAATGGCATCACGCAGTTTGGGATAGATTGGATTAGTTGGACGCTTTGTCGTATCTATTTTTGTCTCAAATTTTGTTAAAATATACAAAATTGAGCTCGCTTAACGTGGGCATTGGATTCGAATCATTCTCAGCTCTAGATCAAAAGTTAAGGACGACTTATTGCAGACATGTCAAGTTGATCGGCCAGTTAAAATGATCATTCTAAAATGAACATTTGTGCTCATAAACTAAAGGCTTATAAATGAAACATAAAGCATGGCACCACACAGTTTGGGATAGATTGGAATACTGGGACGCTTTTTCTTCTCTATTTCTAACTCAAATTTTGTTAAAAATATAGAAATTGAGCTACCTTAACGTGGGCATTGGATTTGTGTCATTTTGAACTCTAAATCAAAAGTTACGGACGATTTAGTGCGGACATGTCAAGTTGATCGGCCCGTTAAAGTGATCATTCTAAACTGATCAGTGGTGCTCATTGATTAAAGGTTTATACATGAAGCATAAGGCATGGCATCGTGCAGTTAGGGATAGATTGGATTACTTAAACGCTTAGTTGTATCTATTTCAATCTATAATTTTGTCACAATATTGAAAATTGAACTGGGTTAATGTGGACATAGGATTCTTGTCACTCCGAGCTCTAAATCAAAAGTTACAGAGGATTTAGTGCGGACATGTCAAGTTGATCGGCCAGTTAAAATGGTCACTATAAACTGATCATTGGTGCTCATTAAGTAAAGGCTTAACACCAAAGCATAATGCATGGCATCACACAGTTTTCGATATATTGGATTACTTGGACGCTTTAGTGTCTTTATTTCTATCTCAAAATTTTGTTACGATATATAAAATTAGGCTAGCTTAACGTGGGCATTGGATTTGTGTCATTCTGAGCTCCAAATAAAAAGTTACGGACGATTTAGTGCAGACATGTCAAATTGATGGCCAGTTAAAGTGATCATTCTAAACTGATGACTGGTCCTGATCGAGTAAAGGCTTTTAAATGAATCATAATGCATGGCATCACAGAGTTTTGGATATATTGGATTATGTATTTCTGTCTCAAATTTTGTTACACTATAAAAATTTGAGTTAGCTTAACGTGGGCATTGGATTCGTGTGTTTCTGAGCTCTAAATAAAATGTTTCTGACGATTTAGTGCAGACATGTCAAATTTATCGGCCAGTTTCGGATGGACAGGAGTAGTTGGATGCTTTGTCCTATCGGTTTATGTCTCAAATTTTGTCACAATATAGAAAATTGAGCTAGCTTAACGTGGGCATTGGATTCAGGTCATTTTTAGCTCTAATTCAAAAGTTACGGACAATTTGGTGCATATATGTCAAGTTGATTGGCCAGTTAAAGTGATCATTCTAAACTGATCATTGGTGCTGTTTGAATAAAGGCTTATAAATGAAGCATAATGCATGGCATCACAAAGTTTTGGATAGATTGCATTACTTGGATGTTTTGTCATATCTATTTCTGTCTCCAATTTTGATACACTATAGAAAATTGAGTTTGTTTAATGTGGGTATTGGATTTGTGTGCTTCTGAGCTCTAAATCGAAAGTTACGAAGGATTTATAGCGGACATGTCAAGTTGATCGGCGAGTTAAAATGATAATTGTAAACTGATCATTGGTGCTCATTAAGTAAAGGCTTATAAATGTGGCATAAAGTATGGTCTCACGCAGTTCGGGATTGATATGATTACTTGGACTCTTTGTCGTATCTACTTATATTTCAAATTTTGTCACAATATAGAAAATTGAACTAGGTTAATGTGGGCTTTGGATTCGTGTCATTCTGAGCTATAAATCAAAAGTTATGGATGATTTAGTGCAGATATAACAAGTTGATCGGCCAGTTAAAATGATCATTCTAAACTGATCAATTGTGCTCATTGAGTAAAAGCATATAAAACAAATGCATGTCATCACACAGTTTGGGATGGACTGGATTACTTGGATGCTTTGTCGTATCTATTTCTGTCTCAAATTTTGTTACACTATAGAAAATTGAGCTAGCTTAACCTGGGCATTGGTTTCGTGTGTTTCCGAGCTCTAAATCAAAAGTTACGGACCATTTAGTGCGGACATGTCAAGTGGATCGACGAGTTAAAATGATCATTTTAAACTGATCATTGGTGCTCAATAAGAAAAGGCTTAGAAATGAGGCATAAAACATGGCATCATGTAGTTTGGGGTAGATTGGATTACTTGGACGCTTTGTCGTATCCATTTCTGTTTTAAATTTGGTCATAACATAGAAAATTGAACTAGCTTAATGTGGGCATAGTATTCGTGTCATTCTGAGATATAAATCAAAAGTTATGGACGATTTAGTGCGAAATGACATGTTGATCGGCCGGTTAAAATGATCATTTTAAACTGTTTATTGGTGCTCATTGAGTAAAACCTTATCAATGCAAAATCATGAATGGCATCACATAGTTTTGGATGGATTTGATTACTTGGACACTTTGTCGTATCTATTTCGATTTCAAATTTTTTCACAATATAGAAAATTGAGTTACCTTAATGTGTGCGTTTGAATCGTGTCATTCGGAGCTATAAATCAAATGTTATGGACGATTTAGTGTAGACATGACAAGTTGATCGGGCAGTTAAAATGATCATTCTAAACTGATCATTGGTGCTCATTGTGTAAGGCTTATAAAGGAAGTATAATGCATGGCATCACGCAGTTTGGGATAGATTGAATTACTTGGACAATTTGTCGTATATAGTTTTGTTAAAAAAATTTCAAAATAGAGAAAATTGAGCTTGCTTAATGTAGGCATTGGATTCGTGTCATTGTGAGCTCTAAATCAAATGTTACGAATGATTTAGTACGGACATGTCAAGTTTAGTGGCCAATTAAAGTGATCATTCTAAACAGATCATGGTGATCATTAAGTAGAGGCTTTTAAATGAAGCATAAAGTATGGCATCACGCAGTTTGGGATAGAATGGATTACTTAGACGCTCTGTCGTATCTAGTTTTGTCTCCAAATTTGTCACAATAAAGAAAATTGATCTAATTTATGTGGGCATTGGATTCATGTTGTTTTGAGCTCTAAATAAAAAGTTATAGACGATTTAGTGCGGACATCAAGTTGATCGGCCAGTGAAAGTGATCATTCTAAACGGATCATTGGTGTTGATTCACTAAACGGTTATAAATGAAGCACAATGCATAACATCACAAAGTTTTGGATAGATTGGATTACTTAGACACTTTGTTGTATCTATTTCGGTCTCAAATTTTGTTATACTATAGAAAATTGAGCTAGCTTAACCTGGGCTATGGTTTTGTGTGTTTTTGAGCTCTAAATCAAAAGTTACAGACGATTTCGTGCGGACATGTCAATTTGATCGCCGAGTTGATATGATCATTCTAAACCGATCATTGGTGCACATTAAGTAAAGGCTTATAAGAGAGGCATAAAGCATGGCATCACGCAGTTTGAGATACATAGGATTACTTGGAAACTTTGTCGTATCCAGTTCTGCTTCGAATTTTGTCAAAGTATAGAAAATTGAACTAGCTTAATGTGGGCATTGTATTAGTGTCATTCGGAGCTATAAATCAAAAGGTATGGACGATTTAGTGCAGACATGGAAAGTTGATCGGGCAGTTAAAATGATTATTCTATAATGATAATTGGTGTTCATTGTGTAAAAGTTTGTAAATGAAAAATAATGCATGGCATCACGTAGTTCGAGATGGATTGGATTACTAGGACGCTTTTTCGTATCTATTTCTGTCTCAAATTTTGTTACACTATAGAAAATTGAGCTAGCTTAACGTGGGCATTGAGTTCGTGTCATTTTGAGCTCTAAATCAAAAGTTACGGATGCTTTAGTGCGGACATGTCAAGTTGATCAGCCTGTTAAAGTGATCATTCTAAGCTGATCATTGGTGCTCATTGAGTAAAGGCTTATAAATGAAGCATAATGCATGACATCACACAGTTCGTGATAGATTAGATTATTTGGACGTTTTTTTGTATCTAGTTCTCTCTCAAATTTTGTCACAATATAGAATATTGAACTAGCTTCATGGGGGCATTGGATTTGTGTCATGGTGAGCTATAAATCAAAAGTTATGGACGATATAATGCATACATGTCAAGTTGATCGGCCAGTTAAATTAATAATAATTATAAACTGATCGTTGGTGCTCATTGAGTAAAATCTTATAAATGAAGAATAATACATGGCATGATGCTGTTTGAGCATTGGATTCGTATCATTCAGAGCCCTAAATCAAAAGTTACAGACAATTTAGTGCGGACATATCAAGTTGATTGGCCAGTTAAGTGATCATTCAAACATGATCACTGGTGCAAATTGAGTAAATGCTTATAAATGAAGCATAATCCATTGCATCACACAGTTTTGGATAGATTGGATTACTTGTACGCTTTGACGTATCTATTTCTATCTCAAATTTTGTTACACTATAGAAAATTGACTTAGCTTAACGTGGGCATTGGATTCGTGTGTTTTAAGCTCTAAATCAAAAGTTACGCATGATTTACTGTGGAAATGTCAAGTTTATCGGCGAGTGAAAATGATCATTCTAAACTGATCATTGGTGCCCATTAAGTAAAAGCTTATAAACGAGTCTTAAAGCATGGCATCACGAAGTCCGGAAATGATTGGATTACTTGGACGCTTTGTCATATCTACTTATGTTTCAAACTTTGTCACAATATAGAAAATTGAACTAGGTTAATGTGGGCATTGGATTCGTGTCAGTCTGAGCTATAAATCAAAACTTATGGACGATTTAGTGCAGACATGACAAGTCTATCGGCCTGTTAAAATGATCATTCTAAACTTATGTGCTCATTGAGTAAAAGCTTATAAATGAAAAATAACGCATGGCATCACGCAGTTGGGGATGGATTCGATTACTTGGATACTTTAACGTATCTATTTATGTCTCAAATTTTATCACAATATTGAAAATTGAGCTAGCTTAACGTGGGCAATGGATTCGTTTCATTCTGAGCTCTAAATCAAAAGTTATGGAAGATTTAGTGCGGACATGTCAAGTTGATCGGCCAGTTTAAATGGTCACTATAAACTGATCATTGGTGCTCATTAAGTAAAGGCTTATAACCGAAGCATAATGCATGGCATCACACAGTTTTTGATAGATTGGATTACTTGGTCACTTTAGTGTATTTATTTCTATCTCAAATTTTGTTACGATATATAAAATTAGTCTAGCTTAACGTGGGCATTGGATTTTTGTCATTCTGAGCTCCAAATCAAAAGTTACGGACAATTTAGTGCAGACATGTCAAATTGATGGCCAGTTAAAGTGATCATTCTAAACTGATGACTGGTCCTGATCGAGTAAAGGCTTATAAATGAATCATAATGCATGGCATCACAGAGTTTCGGATATATTGGATTATGTATTTCTGTCTCAAATTTTGTTACACTATAAAAATTTGAGTTAGCTTAACGTGGGCATTGGATTCGTGTGTTTCTGAGCTCTAAATAAAATGTTTCTGACGATTTAGTGCGGACATGTCAAATTTATCGGCCAGTTTTGGATGGACAGGAGTAGTTGGACGCTTTGTCCTATCGGTTTATGTCTCAAATTTTGTCACAATATAGAAAATTGAGCTAGCTTAAAGTAGGCATTGGATTCGTGTCATACTAAGCCCCATACCAAAATTTACGAACGATTTAGTGCGGACATGTCAAGTTGATCAGCCAGTTAAAGTATCATTCTAAACTGATCATTGGTGCTCATTAAGTAAATGCATATAACAGAAGCATAATGCATGACACCATGCAGTTTTGGATAGATTGGAATACTTGGACGCTTTTTTCGTCTCTTATTATGTCTCAAATTTTGTGAAAATATAGAGAAATGACCTAGCTTAATGTGGCCATTGGATTCGTTTCATCATGAGCTCTAAATCAAAATTTACGAACGATTTAATGCGGACATGTGAAGTTGATCTGGCAGTTAAAGTGATCATTCTAAATTGTTCATTGGTGCTCATTAAGTTAAGGCTTATAAATGAAGTCTAAAGAATGGCATCACGCAGTTTGGGATAGATTGGATTAGTTGGACGCTTTGTCGTATCTATTTTTGTCTCAAATTTTGTTAAAATATACAAAATTGAGCTAGCTTAACGTGGGCATTGGATTCGAATCATTCTCAGCTCTAGATCAAAACTTAAGGAAGACTTATTGCAGACACGTCAAGTTGATCGGCCAGTTAAAATGATCATTCTAAACTAAACATTTGTGCTCATAAACTAAAGGCTAATAAATGAAACATAAAGCATGGCACCACACAGTTTGGGATATATTGGAATACTGGGACGCTTTTTCGTCTCTATTTCTAACTCAAATTTTGTTAAAAATATAGAAAATTGAGCTACCTTAACGTGGGCATTGGATTTGTGTCATTTTGAACTCTAAATCAAAAGTTACGGACGATTTAGTGCGGACATGTCAAGTTGATCGGCCCGTTAAAGTGATCATTCTAAACTGATCAGTGGTGCTCATTGATTAAAGGTTTATACATGAAGCATAAGGCATGGCATCGTGCAGTTAGGGATAGATTGGATTACTTGAACGCTTAGTTGTATCTATTTCTATCTATAATTTTGTCACAATATTGAAAATTGAACTGGGTTAATGTGGACATAGGATTCTTGTCACTCGGAGCTCTAAATCAAAAGTTACAGAGGATTTAGTGCGGACATGTCAAGTTGATCGGCCAGTTAAAATGGTCACTATAAACTGATCATTGGTGCTCATTAAGTAAAGGCTTAACACCAAAGCATAATGCATGGCATCACACAGTTTTCGATATATTGGATTACTTGGACGCTTTAGTGTCTTTATTTCTATCTCAAAATTTTGTTACGATATATAAAATTAGGCTAGCTTAACGTGGGCATTGGATTTGTGTCGTTCTGAGCTCCAAATCAAAAGTTACGGACGATTTAGTGCAGACATGTCAAATTGATGGCCAGTTAAAGTGATCATTCTAAACTGATGACTGGTCCTGATCGAGTAAAGGCATATAAATGAATCATAATGCATGGCATCACAGAGTTTCGGATATATTGGATTATGTATTTCTGTCTCAAATTTTGTTACACTATAAAAATTTGAGTTAGCTTAACGTGGGCATTGGATTTGTGTGTTTCTGAGCTCTAAATAAAATGTTTCTGACGATTTAGTGCAGACATGTCAAATTTATCGGCCAGTTTCGGATGGACAGGAGTAGTTGGACGCTTTGTCCTATCGGTTTATGTCTCAAATTTTGTCACAATATAGAAAATTGAGGTAGCTTAACGTGGGCATTGGATTCAGGTCATTTTTAGCTCTAATTCAAAAGTTACGGACAATTTGGTGCAGATATGTAAAGTTGATTGGCCAGTTAAAGTGATCATTCTAAACTAATCATTGGTGCTGTTTGAATAAAGGCTTATAAATGAAGCATAATGCATGGCATCACAAAGTTTTGGATAGATTGCATTACTTGGATGTTTTGTCATATCTATTTCTGTCTCCAATTTTGATACACTATAGAAAATTGAGTTAGTTTAATGTGCGCATTGGATTTGTGTGCTTCTGAGCTCTAAATCGAAAGTTACGAACGATTTATAGCGGACATGTCAAGTTGATCGGCGAGTTAAAATGATAATTGTAAACTGATCATTGGTGCTCATTAAGTAAAGGCTTATAAATGTGGCATAAAGTATGGTCTCACGCAGATCGGGATTGATATGATTACTTGGACTCTTTGTCGTATCTACATATATTTCAAATTTTGTCACAATATAGAAAATTGAACTAGGTTAATGTGGGCTTTGGATTCGTGTCATTCGGAGCTATAAATCAAATGTTATAGATGATTTAGTGCAGATATAACAAGTTGATCGGCCAGTTAAAATGATCATTCTAAACTGATCAATTGTGCTCATTGAGTAAAAGCATATAAAACAAATGCATGTCATCACACAGTTTGGGATGGACTGGATTACTTGGATGCTTTGTCGTATCTATTTCTGTCTCAAATTTTGTCACAATATAGAAAATTGAGCTAGCTTAATAGGGGCATTGGATTCGTGTCATTCTGAGCTCTAAAAAAAAGTTATGGACGATTTAGTACACGCAAGTCAAGTTGATTGGCTAATTAAATTGATCATTTTAAACTGATCATTGGTGCTCATTAAGTAAAGGCTTATAAACGAAGCATAATGCATGATATCACACAACTTTAGATAGTAGACAACAAAGCATCCAAGTAATCCAATCTATCCAAAACTATGTGATGCAATGCAATATGCTTAGTTTATAAGCCTTAACTGAATGAACACTAATGATCAGTTTAGAATGATCACTTTAATTGGCCAATCAACTTGATATGTCCGCACTAAATCGTCAGTAAGTTTTGATTTTGAGATCAGAATGACACGAATCCAGTGTCTAACTTAAGCTAGCTCAGTTTTCTATATTGTGGCAAAATTTGTGATAGAAATAGGTACCACCAAGCATCCAAGAAATCCAATCCATCACAAACTGCGTGATGCCATGCATTATTTTTAATTTATAAGCTTTTCCCCAGTGAGCACCAATGATCAGTTTAGAATGATCATTTTAACTGGCCGATGACTTTGTCATGTCAGCACTAAATTGTCTGAAACCTTTGATTTAGACCTTAGAATGACACGAATGCAATACCCACGTTAAGCTAGCTCAATTTCTATATCGTGACAAAATTTTGAGACAGAAATAGAGACGACAAAACATCCAAGTAATCCAATCTATCCAATGTGCTTGATGCCATGCATTATGCTTCATTTCAAAGCCTTTACTTAATGAGCCTCAATCATCAGTTTAAAATGATCACTTTAACTGGCCGATCAATTTGACATGTACGCACTAAATCGTCCATAACTTTTGAATTAGAGCTCTGAATGACACAAATCAAATGCCCACGCTAAGCTAGCTAAATTATCTATATTGTGACAAAATTTGAGACATAACTAGTTACGATAAAGCATCCAAGTAGTCCAATCTATCCAAAATGGTGTGATATCATGCAATATGCTTCATTTATAAACCTTTACTCAATGAGCACCAATGATCATTTTAGAATGATCACTTTAACGGGCCGATCAACTTGACATGTCCACACTAATCGTCCGAAACTTTTGACTTAGATCTCAGAATTACACGAATCTAGCTCAATTTGAGAGAGATATAGAGACGAGAAGGCGTCCAATTAATCCAATCTATCCAAAACTGTGTGATGCCATGCATTATGCTTCATTTATAAGTCTTTACTCAATGAGCACCAATGATCACTTTAGAATGACCATTTTATTTGACAGATCAACTTGCCATGTCCGGATTGTATCGTCCGAAACATTTGATTTAGAGCTCAAAACACACGAATCCAATGAGTACCAATGATCATTTTAAGCTATTATTTAATGACCACCAATGATCATTTTAGAATGATCACTTTAACTGGCCGATCAACTTCACATGTCCGTACTAAATCGTCTGTAACTTTTGATTCCGAGCTCAGAATGACACGAATCCAATGCCAACGTTAAGCTAGCTCAATGTTTCTGTATTTTGATAAAATTTGAGTCAGAAATAGAGACGACAAAACGTCCAAGTAATCCAATCTATCGCAATATGCTTGATGCCATGCTTTATGCTTCATTTATAAGCATTTATTTAATGGGCACCAATGATCAATTTAGAATGAGCACTTTAACAGGCCTATCAAATTGACATGTCCACACTAAATCCTCTGTAACTTTTGATCTAGAGTTCAAAAACACACGAATCCAATGTCCACGTTAAGGTAGCTCAATTTTTTATATAATGTAACAAAATTTGAAACCGAAATAGAGGCGACAATAAGTCCAAGTAACCCAATCTATCCCAAAATGCGTGATGCCATGCTTTACTTCATTTATAAGCCTTTACTTAATGAGCAACATTGATCAGTTTAGAATGATCACTTTAACTCGCCGATCAACTCTACATGTACGCACTACATCGTCCTTAACTTTTTATTTAGAGCTTAGAAACACATGAATCCAATGCCCATGTTAAGCTAGTTCAATTTTTTATAACATAACAAGATTTGAGACGGAAATAGATTCGAAAAAGGGTCCAAGTATTCCAATCTATCCTAAACTGTGTGATGCCATGCATTATGCTTCATTTATACCCGTTTACTCAATAAGCATTAATGATCAGTTTAGAATCACTTTAACTGGCCGATCATTTGACATGTCCACACTAAATCATCCATAACTTTTGATCTAGAGCTCACAATGACACGAATCCAATGCCCACGTTGAGGTCGCTAAATTCTCTCATTTTTGACAAAATGTGAGACAGAAATAGGGATGACAAAGTGTCCAAGTAATCCAATGTATCCCAAACTGCTTGATGCCATGCATTATGCCTCATTTATAAGCCTTTATTTAATGAGCACCAATGATCAGTTTAGAATGATCACTTTAAATGGCCGATCAACTCGACATGTCCGCAATAAATCGTTCGTAACTTTTGATTTAGAGCTCGGAATGGCACGAATCAGATGCATACATTAAGCAAGCTCAATTTTCTATATTTTGACAAAATTTGAGAGAGAAATAGAGACGACAAAGCGTCCAAGTAATCCAATCTATCCAAACTGCTTGATACCATGCCACTACAAGAAAACAGCCGTTTTGCGACTACGTGATGTGGTCGCAAAATAATAGTCGCAAAAAAAATTAGTCGCAAATCAGTCGCAATTTTGCGACTGATTTGCGACCACGGTCATAGTGGGTATTTTGCGACTAATTTGCGACCACAACCGTGGTCGCTTTTTTGCGACTAATTTGCCACTGAATTTCCGTAACAAATATTGCTACTGTTTTGCGACTACTGTTGTGGTTGCTAAATTTGTAGTCGCAAAACAGTTGCAAATTTTTGTGACTGATTTGCGACTACGGTGGAACCGCAGTTGCAAATCAGTCACTGTTTTTTGTGACTGTTTTGCGACTGTAGGTGAACCGTAGTCGCAAATCAGTCACAAAAAACAGTGACTGTTTTGCGACTACAGGAGAAACGCAGTTGCAAAACAGTCACAAATATTTGTGACTGTTTTGCGACTACAGGAGAAACGCAGTCGCAAAACAGTCACAAATATTTGTGACTGTTTTGCGACTACATGTGAAACGTAGTCGCAAATCAGTCACAAAAATGTGTGACTGTTTTGCGACTACAGGTGAACCGTAATCGCAAATCAGTCACAAAAATTTGTGACTACACCGTAATTAGATTTAAAAAAAAATATTAATATATTTTTTATTTTTATTATTGAAATAATATATTAATAATTTAAAGATATAATATTAATAAAATAATATTAAAAATATAATATTAATAATTTTAAATATATATATATATATATATTTATATTTTTACTACTAAAATAATTTCGTATATTAGTGAAATATAATATTAATATTTTTTAAATTATTTTTAAAAAATGTAAAATAATATTTAAAAATTAAAATTTCAATAATAATTTAGAAAATTAATTTGAATAATAAATATAATTATTTGAAATTAGAAATATTAATAAAATAATTTAGATTAACTATTAATATAATTGGTTTAAAATATTATTATAATATTTATTATAATATTTATTAATTTTTATTAATGAATTAAAAATATTATAATATTAAATGAAAAATATGTAAACTAATTAATATAAAATATTGAATAAAAAGATATACAAATTTAAAATTATAACATTTATTATTGAAAATTATTTAATACATGAAAAAAAAATCTAATTGTCCGGTGGCGGAAATTGGAAATCTGATGGCGAAAATGGGGTGGTGGGCGGAGCCGTCGATGGTTCCCCTGTGCAAAGACGGCCTCGTTCATCAGGAACAGATGACTATAAAATTACGAAAACGTAAATTATATAATAAAAGTAATTATTTTGTAATTAGGAAAATATGTAAAAAGGAAAAAGTTTGAAAATTTTTTTTTACCTGTAAGAAGATCTCATTCTTCTGTGCTTGAGTCAGCTCAATTGGACGGGAGGTTCCATTGGATGTTTCTGTTGGATCGACTTCCACGATCGCCATCTTCTCTTGGATGTTTCGTTCGTATGTTTCACAGATTTGTTTTGCTTTCAAATCTACATACGAACCATCCGGTCTTGTGTGAGTCTTTATAAAGACCTCACCTATTGAGACTGGTCGTCCCAAATTATGTTCCTTCACAGATATTAAAATATTAATTAATTATGAGAAAACATAATAATATGAAAAAAAAAATTTGACTTACCATTTCCTGCTGGACCTGAATGTAGGATTTTTGGCCCGATAAATGTTTATGCGAGCCAAGACCATCCCGAGCGGAGTTGCGGTTATGAGAGGATTTTGTACTCCTCTCGGTAGATGTTTCGGTTGCCCAATGTGCAGTCATAATACTGTACAAACTCGGGCAAATCCATCTGGGACGTTTTCCGGTTGTATGAACCGTGCTCACCATCCCTTTCATCCGCCTTACGCAGACGGCCTCGAACTCTTTTCGTACCACCGAGGTGATCAAAGGATCCCAGGTGTACGATTGCTTGAAATTAAGTTAAAAAATATTAGTATATATTTTTTATATTTTATTAAAAATTTACACAATATAAAAAAAATACTTACCGCAAATTCTATAAAATATTTCTCCTGCCTCTCAGGAGGTACGACGGTCCAACTGTAGTACGGACCATCAAACTTATTTTTCAAAATTTTTGCGATTTGACGAGTAATAGACCCGTTATCGCGGTCAAACCTAATATTTATTACAAAAATTTAAAATTATATTAATATAATTTAAATTTTAATAAATATTTATTAAAAAATTAGCTTGTAATAAACATACTTACCAAGTTGTATTCGGAGCCGCATCTGGAGAAAGCACAGTCAAATACTGTTCGCGACCCGGAGTTTGTAACAAACTATCAAGAGTGATAGTTTGTTCATCCGTTCCCGTTTCACAATCGGGAATTTGTTCGTCCTCGTGTTCATCCGATTCCTGAAACCGTGGAGGTGTTTGGGTTTCAGGAACGGCATGAGGAACAAAGTTGTATTGCGGAGGGAGCCGCGATGCCGCTCTATTAGCGGATGGTGATGGGTTCGAGGAGGCCGAAGAGGTTCCTCGGCCGGAAGACGATCCGAAAGATCGTCTTCCACGACCTCTCAACGACCTACCACCACTTGCCATTTCTAGAAATTTTGTTTTGTTAAAGTGTTTAGGAAGTGTTTTGAGAGAGTTTTGTAATGTAGTTTTGAGAGATTTGTGAAAAATGAGGGAAAACCATCGGGTATTTATAGATTTTTTTGCGACCACGGATGTGGTCGCAAATCAGTGGCAAAATACCCGTGGTCGCAAATCAGTCGCAAATTTGCGACTGATTTGCGACTACCAATTAATTTGGTGGGAACCGAAAACGTTCAAACTCCCTCCAAATTAATTCGTGGTCGCAAATCAGTCACAAATTTGCGACTGATTTGCGACCACAGGTACATTTATCGAAACTGTTACTGTGGTCGCAAATCAGTCGCAAATTTGCGACTGATTTGCTACCACAATTAATTTGGTGGAGTTTGAATGTTTTCGGTTCCCGCGGTAGTCGCAAATCAGTCGCAAATTTGCGACTGATTTGCGACTACCAGTTATTTTTGGGAGTTTGAAAGTTTTCGATTTTGTCACAGTCCCACCAAACTAAATGTAGTCGCAAATCAGTCGCAAATTTGCGACTGATATGCGACTACATAAGCATTTCCGACTGATTTGCGACTGCACATCAAATGTTTAGAGTGTAGTCGCAAATCAGTCGCAAATTTGCCACCACTTTGCGACTACATTTAATTTTTGTGACTGAAATGCGACCACATTGCCAATGCAGTTGCAAAGTGGTGGCAAATCAGTCGCAAATAATACCCTAAACCCTAAATTTTGAGATTTTGAGGAATGCATATAATTCTATAAGATTGAGTCATTGATTATAAGTTATAAAAAATTCAATTACTATGAAAACAATAACATTTCCCAAATTTTCAAATAACTTACCTAAATCCTTAACAAATTTACTTAACCTTATACTTCTTATATACATTCTATATGTTATCTAAATATGAAATCATTAAAAATATGGTTTTCAATATATGTTATCAGTTCTAATGGTTAGTAGTCTTATAGAATAGAAATACAAGTTTTAAATGTGGAAAATACTTAGGGAAAATGTGAATTAATCATATGTGGTGGCAAATCAGTCGCTAATTAGCGACTTATTTGCGACTGCGCATCAAAAATTTTGAATGTAGTCGCAAATCGGTCGCTAATTAGCGACTGATTTGCGACTACATTTAATTTTTGTGACTGAAATGCGACCACATTGCCAATGCAGTTGCAAAGTGGTGGCAAATCAGTCGCAAATAATACCCTAAACCCTAAATTTTGAGATTTTGAGGAATGCATATAATTCTATAAGATTGAGTTATTGATTATAAGTTATAAAAAATTCAATTACTATGAAAACAATAACATTTCCCAAATTTTCAAATAACTTACCTAAATCCTTAACAAATTTACTTAACCTTATACTTCTTATATACATTCTATATGTTATCTAAATATGAAATCATTAAAAATATGGTTTTCAATATATGTTATCACTTCTAATGGTTAGTAGTCTTATAGAATAGAAATACAAGTTTTAAATGTGGAAAATACTTAGGGGAAATGTGAATTAACCATATGTGGTGGCAAATCAGTCGCTAATTAGCGACTGATTTGCGACTGCGCATCAAAAATTTTGAATGGAGTCGCAAATGGGTCGCTAATTAGCGACTGATTTGTGACTACATTAAATTTTTGTGACTGAAATGCGACCACATTGCCAATGCAGTTGCAAAGTGGTGGCAAATCAGTCTCAATTACTTAAAAAATCTATATATATATGGATATTGGTAATACATTAAATTATATGAAAATCATATGTACAAAATACCTAGCATAACTATATTTATTACATTTCTTCGTTCTCATCATCATCTGAAGATGAAATATTACATTGAAATTCATCTTCTAGTTCCGCATCTCCGACATCGAAATCAATTTCTTCAGTATGGTTAACTGTATCGACCAACCGATCTACCTCTATCTCTTGAACATGCATTACGTCTTCATCATTTTCTTGTTGCAAAAGGCCAATCTCGTCTTTGTTTTTGTATTTCCCCAAAATGTTAGATCTTGGATTAACTTTCAAAACATTGAGCCATGTTTGTTTTGATGATGATTTCGTGTGTGGATAGGGAATATAACAAACTTGATCCGCTTGAGATGCTGATACATTGTACGTTTTGAAATATAAATTAGTTATAAATTTGTAAGAAAAAATATATATTAAATTAATTATTACCGAATACGTACGTACCGAATTGCGCACAAAGTAACACAGCTTTTAGATTGAAATTTTGGTTGAGCGATACATCGTATGCATCAACTCCGATAGACCATAATTCTTTCAACTCATCAATCAAAGGTCGTAGGAATATGTCCAGACTAGCACGCGGATGATTTGGCCCCGAATTCAAAATAGTTAGAAACAAATACTCTTTCTTCATACACATCTCCGGTGGCAAATTATACGGAGTGATAATCACCGGCCATAATGAATGATTACGAGACATCCCAAATGGGTTGAACCCATCAGTACATAAGCCAAGATAAACATTTCGAGATTCAGCAGCAAATCTAGGATGTAAATATTGAAAATTTTTCCACTCTGCAGCATCAGATGGATGACTCATTTCTCCATCTTCTGCTTCATGCTCTGCGTGCCACCTCATTGCCTCTGCGGTTTTCTCGCTTTGATACATTCTTTTAAGTCTATCACCTATAGGTAAATACCACATACGACTGAAAGGTATTCTCGTCCTGCCCTCGCTTGGCTTATACCGGGGGGAATCGCAAAATTTGCATTTTTCCCATTTCTCATCTTCTTTCCAGAATATCATACAATTTTTAACACACACGTCAATTGTATAAAACGGGAGGCCTAAATTTCGCATCAATTTTTTGGTTTCATAATATGAACCCGTCGCCTGATTTTCGTCGGGTAAATATTCTGTAAATAGCTCCGCCCAAGAATCCATGCATTTTTCTGGTAAATTAAAATCAGATTTGATGTTCATAAACCTAGCAGCTAAAGATAATTGTGAGTGCCCTTCATGACAACCATCATACAATGGATTTTTTGCAGCTTCTAACATGTTGTAAAACTTTTCTGCTTCTTCATTAGGCCGTTCTTCTTCATAATTATAATTATAATTTTCTTCGTTCTGATTATAGTACTGCTGCTGATCATCAGTCGTTGTCTCACGAAATGCATCCGTCACCATTTCAACATATCTATTACCGGATATACCAACTGTTTCATCACTACTACAATCACGTCCCTGATTTCTTGGTACATCACCCCGACTAGTACTACTCGTCCCTAACTGAACATTCAGCTCTTCTCCATGTTTATACCAAATATAATAATTTGGCATAAACCCTCGACTATATAGATGACTCCATATTTTTCGTCCCGGAATAAATTTATCATTTTTGCAATTAATACAAGGACAGAAAAACTTACCTCCACTACTTTGAGCTATAGGTTGACTACTTGCAAAATTCATGAACTGCTCCATGCCTTGTGCAAATTCCGCCGAGATATTTCTTGTTTCATTATCTATTCTTCTGTACATCCAATCTCTCGAATTGTTATAATTTCCCCACATGTTTTACAAAATTTTTTACTTTTGCTTTCGCAAATGAGAGAATGGGATGGTGCATATATATACAACATTTTGCGACTACTTTGCGACTACTTTGCCACTGATTTGCCACTACTTTGCGACTACACCTATGTAGTCACTTAAATGTCGTTATACCTAACTCGCACATGTTTTTTATGCTCGCACTTTGCCACCATTTTGTGACTGCAGAGCCACTACATAACGTAGTCGCAAAGCGGTCGCTATTTTGCGACTAATTAGCGCTACCACGTGATTTTCCATACGTAGTCGCTAATCAGTCGCTATTTGGCGACTGATTAGCGACTACCAGGATCAGTCTCAAAGCAGTCGCAAATCAGTCACTAATTCGTTGCATATTGCGACTGATTTGCGACCACAGGTATTGGTCACTTATTTGCGACCAATTTGCGACTACTTCGCCGTAGTCGCAAAATGGTCGCTAAACCACGGCAAATTTGGTCGCAATATTTGCGACCACATATGTAGTCGCAAATCGCTGTCGCAAATTCGCAGTTTTCTTGTAGTGTGCATTACGCTTCATTTATAAGCATTTATTTAATGGGCACCAATGATCAGTTTAGAATGATCACTTTAACAGGCCGATCAACATGACATGTCCACACTAAATTGCCCGTAACTTTTGATTTAGAGCTTACAAACACATGAATCTAATGCCCGCGTTAAGCTAGCTCAATTTTCCATATTGTAACAATATTTTAGACCGAAATAGATACGACAAACTGTCCAAGTAATCCAATCCATCCCAAACTGTGTGATGCCATTCTTTGGGCTTTATTTATAAGTCTTTACTTAATGAGCACCAATGATCAGTTTTGAATGATCACTTTAACTAGCCGATCAACTTGACATGTACGCACAAAATTGTACGTAACTTTTGATTTAGAGCTCAGAAACACACGAATAAAATGCCCATGTTAAACTAGCTCAATTTTCTATAATGTAAAAAAATTTGAAACAGAAATAGAGACGACAAAGCGTCCAAGTAATCCAATCTATCCAAAACTGTGTGATGTCATGCATTATGCTTCATTTATACACCTTTACTCAATGAGCACTAACGATCAGTTCAGAATGATCACTTTAACTGGCCAACCTACTTGAAATGTCCACACTAAATCATCCATAACTTTGATTTAGAACTTAGAATGACACGAATCCAATACCCATGTTAATCTAGCTCAATTCTCTATTTTTTGACAAAATGTGAGACAGAAATAGGGACGACAATGCGTCCAAGTAATCCAATCTATCCCAAACTTCTTGCTGCCATGCATTATGCTTCATTTATAAACCTTTATTTAATGAGCACCAATGATTAGTGTAAAATGATCACTTTAATTGGCCGATCAACTTGACATGTCCGCACTAAATTGTGTGTAACTTTTGATTTAGAGCTCCGAATGACACAAATCCAATGCCCATGTTAAGGTAGCTTAATCTTCTGTATTTTGACAAAATGTGAGACAAAAATAGGGACGACAATGTGTCCAAGTAATCCAATCTATCCCAAACTGCTTGATGCCATGAATTATGCTTCATTTATAAGCCTTTATTTAATGAGCACCAATGATCAGTTTAGAATGATCACATTAACTAACCGATCAACTTGACATGTCCGCACTAAATCATCTGTAACTTTTGATTTATAGCTCAGAATGACACGAATCCAATGCCCACGTTAAGATATCTTAATTTTCTATATTATAACAAAATTTGAAACCGAAATAGAGACGACAATGCATCCAAGGAATCCGATCTATCCCAAAATGCGTGATGCCATACTTTATGCTTCATTTATAAGCCTTTACTTAATGAGCATCATTGATCTGTTTAGAATGATCACTTTAAATGGCCGATCAACTCTACATGTATGCACTAAATCGTCCGTAACTTTTGATTTATAGCTTAGAAACACATGAATCCAATGCCCACGTTAAGCTAGCTCAATTTTCTATATTGTAACAAGATTTGAGACAAAAATAGATACGACAATGTGTCCAAGTAATCCAATCTATCCAAAACTGTGTGATGCCATGCATTATGCTTCATTTTTATGCCTTTACTCAATGAGCACTAATGATCAGTTTAGAATCACTTTAACTGGCCGATCAACTTGACATGTCCACACTAAATCATCCATAACTTTTGATTTAGAGCTCAGAATGACATGAATCCAATGCCCATGTTAATCTAGCTCAATTTTCTACTTTTTGACAAAATGTGAGGCAGAAGTAGGGACGACAAAGCGGCCAAGTAATCCAATATATTCAAAACAGCTTGATGCCATGCATTATGCTTCATTTATAAGCCTTTATTTAATAAGCACCAATGATCAGTTTAGAATGATCACATTAAATGGCCGATCAACTTGACATATCCCCACTAAATAGTGTGTAACTTTTGATTTAGAGCTCGGAGTGACACGAATCCAATGCCTACGTTAAGCAAGCTCAATTTTCAATATTTTGACAAAATTTGAGAAAGAAATAGAGACGGCAAAGCGTCCAAGAAATAAAATCTATCCAAACTGTTTGATGCCATGCATTATGCTTCATTTATAAGCATTTCTTTAATGAGCACCAATGATCAGTTTAGAATGATCACTTTAACTTGCCGATCAATTTGACATGTCCACACTAAATCGTCCGTAACTTTTGGTTTAGAGCTTAGAAACCCATGAATCTATTTAAGCTAGCTCAATTTTCTATATTGAAACAAAATTTGAGATAGAAGTAGATACGACAAAGTGTCCAAGTAATCTAACCTATCCAAAACTGTGTGATGCCATGCTTTATACTTCATTTATACACCCTTCACTCAATGAGCACTAATGATCAGTTTAGAATGATCACTTCAACTGGTCGATCAACCTGACATGTCCACAATAAATCATACATAACTTTTGATTTAGAGCTCAGAATGAAACGAATACAATGCCCACATTGATCTAGCTCAATTTTCTATATTTTGACTTAATTTGAGACTGAAATAGTGACGACAAGGCGTCCAAGTAATCCAATCAATCCAAACTGCTTGATGCCATGCATTATGCTTCATTTATAAGCCTTTGTTTAATGAGCACCAATGATCAGTTTAAAATGATGCCTTTAAATGGCCAATCAACTTGACATGTATGCACTAAATGGTCCGTAACTTTTGATTTAGAGCTCAAAAACAAACGAATCAAATGCTCACGTTAAGCTCGCTCAATTTTTTTCAATGATTTTAACTGGCCGATCAACTTGACATGTCCGAAATAAACCATCTATAATTTTTGATTTAGAGCTCAGAATGACAAAAATTCAATGCACACGTTAAGCTAGCTCAATTTTATATATTCTAACAAAATTTGAGACTAAAATAGATATGACAAAGCATACAAATAATCATATCTATCCAAAACCGTGTGATGCCATGCATTATCCTTCTTTTAGAAGCCTTTACTCAATGAGCACCAATGATCAGTTTAGTATGATCACTTTAACTGACCGATCAATTTGAAATGTCTGCACTAAAGCGTCCGTAACGTTTGATTTAGAGCTCAGAAACACACGAATGAAATGCCCACGTTAAGGTAGCTCCATTTTCTATATTGCAACAAGATTTGAGACATAAATAGATACGGCAATCTGTCCGAGTAATCCAATCTATCCAAAACTGTGTGATGCCGTGCATTTTGCTTCATTTGTACGCCTTTACTCAATGAGCACTAATGATCAGTTTAGAATCACTTTAACTGGTCAATCAACTTGACATGTCCACACTAAATCATCCATAACTTTTGATTTAGAGCCCAGAATGACATGAATCCAATGTCCACGTTAAGCTAGCTCAATTCTCTATTTTTTTGAAAAAATGTGAGACAGAAGTAGGGACGACAAAGTGTCCAAGTAATCCAATCTATTCAAAACTGCTTGATGCCATGCATTATGCTTCATTTATAAGCCTTTATTTAATAGGAACCAACGATAAGTTTAGAATGATCACATTAAATGGTCGATCAACTAGACATATCCGCACTAAATAGTCTGTAAGTTTTGATTTAGAGCTCGGAATGACACAAATCCAATGTCTACGTTAAGCGAGCTCAATTTTCAATATTTTGACAAAATTTGAGAAAGAAATAGAGACGAAAAAGTGTCCAAGTAATCTAATATATTCCAAAATGCGTGATGCCATGCTTTATGCTCATTTATAAGCCTTTACTTAATGAGCAACATTGAATATTTTAGAATGATCACTTTAACTGGCCATTCTTTAGGCTTTATTTATAAATCTTTACTTAATGAGCATCAATAATCAGTTTTGAATGATCACTTTAACTAGCCGATTAACTTGACATGTACGCACAAAATTGTCTGTAACTTTTGAATTAGGGCTCAGAAACACACGAATCAAATGCCGACGTTAAGCTAGTTCAATTTTCTATATTGTAACAAAATTTGAAACCAAAATAGAGAGGACAAAGGGTTCAAGTAATCCAATCTATCCAACAATGCGTGTTGCCATGCTTTATGCTCATTTATAAGCCTTTACTTAATGAGCAACATTGATCATTTTAGAATGATCACTTTAACTGGCCGATCAACTCTACATGTACGCACTAAATCGTCCGTAACTTTTGATTTAGAGCTTAGAAACACATGTATCCAATGCCCACATTAAGGTAGCTAAATTTTCTATATTTTGACATAATTTGGGACGGAAATAGAGACGACAAAACATCCAAGTAATCAAATCTATCCAAACTGCTTGATACCATGCATTATGCTTCATTTACAAGCATTTATTTATTGAGCACCAATGATCAGTTTAGAATGATCATTTTCACTTGCCAATCAATTTGACATGTCCAGACTAAATCATCCGTAAATTTTTATTTAGAGCTCGAAATTACAAGAATCCAGTGCCCATGTTAAGCCAGCTCAATTTTCTATATGGTGACAAATTTTGGAACATAAATAGATTCGAAAAAGCATTGAAATAATCCAATCTATCCCAAACTGCGTGATGCCATTCTTTAGGCTTCATTTATAAGCCTTTACTTAATGAGCACCAATGATCAGTTTTGAATGATCACTTTAACTGGCCGATCAACTTGACACGTCCACACTAAATAGTCCGTAACTTTTGATTTAGAGCTCAGAATGACATGAATCCAATGCCCACGTTATGCTAGCTCAATTCTCTATTTTTTTGACAAAATGTGAGACTGAAATAGGGACGACAAAGCGTCCAAGTAATCCAATCTATCCCAAGCTGCGTGATGTCATGCATTATTCTTCATTGATAAGCTTTTATTTAATGAGCACCAATGATCAGTTTGGAGTGGTCATTTTAACTCGCCGAAAATCAACTTGTCATGTCTGCACTAAATCATCTATAACTTTTGATTTATACCTCTAAATGACACAAATCCAATTACCCACATTAAGCTAGGTTAATTTTCTATATTGTAATATAATTTGAGACAGAACTAGATAGGAAAAAACGTCCAAATAATCCAATCTATCCAAAACTACGTGATGCCATGCTTTATGCTTCATTTATAAGCTTTTACTTAATGAGCACCAATGATCAGTTTAGAATGATCACTTTAACTGGCCATTCAACTTGACATGTCTACACTACATCATCCGTATCTTTTGATTTAGAGCTCTGAATGACACGAATCCAATGCCCACGTTCAGTTAGATCGATTTTCTATATTTTAACAAAATTTGAGAATAAATAGAGACGACAAAACATCCAAGTAATCCAATCCATCCAAGCTGCTTGATGCCATGCATCATACTTCATTTATAAGCCTTAGCTTAATCAGCACCAATGATTAGTTTAGAATGATCACTTTAACTATCCATCTCGTTTCATCTCGGGTTTTTCTTTCGTCATCTAATCTTTTCGGTTTTATCTTCTTTTTTCTTCTCCGTTGTTGCCTCCTCATCGTCTTAACTCGCTGTTATATGACGTGACTCCCCAGATTCGCCGTGACTCACCGTGACTCTCTCAAGGTAATATTTTCGTTTAGGGTCTTTCCATTTTTGTGGTTTTGTTTCGTTTTCCGATTTCGCATGCCATTTCATCTTCCACCGTAACCCGCAAAATTGGGTTGCAAAATCTTGTGCGAAGTCGTGTGCGAAATGGTGTGCAAAATCGGAAAACTCAGTCGTTGTTTGTGTTTTTGTCGGATTTTTAGTACGTTTTACTAAAATATCGTATAAAAATTTTCGAAATGTATGACGGATTTATCAGATAGTTTTCGCAGATTTATGATATACAGTGGCAGATCTATGATTTTTATAGTGAAAGATTTATGTTAATACAGTGGCAGACTTATTAATTTTATTGCATTCCATGGCAGAGTTAGGTCATATATGACTGACTTATTGTCATTTAGTGGCAAAGATATATTATGTTTATATATGAGAATTTGGTAGACTCATACTTAAATTGCAGCGAACTTGTTAAGTATATATATATGGCAGATTTAAGTCAAGAAAAACACAGATTTATAACTGACTTATTATCATTCCCAGTAGATTTAGGGCTTTCTGTCTTTTTGAATTCCGTTTTTGCGGTTTTGATTTGTTTTCCAATTTCGCATGCCTTTCTCTCTTCCATCATAACCCGCAAAATCGTCTTGCAAAATTGTGTTCGAAATCGTGTGCGAAATTCTTTCCACACTCGTTTTTGTGTTTTTGTCGGATTTTTAGTGCAATCCTTTCTACTGCGTTTTTACTGAAAATATTTTTTTAGAAAAGTATAACAGATTTATCAGGTAGTTTACGCAGATTTATGATTTTCAATGGCAGATATATGATTATATTGTGACAGACTTATAAATTGTATGAATGAACGTGGCATATGTAGTTGGAGGAAATTTTACACTTATGGCTGACTCATAGTTAGTTGATGGCAGACATATACTATGTTTAGATAAAATATGCATGGCAGATTTAGGTCAAACACGCATTAGCGACTGACTTATACATCAAATATGCATGGCAGAACGTCGATGTGTAGCAGACTTATGGTCAAATAGGCAGACTTATATTCCCAAGATTTCTAAATACGGCTGACTTATAACTACATAGCGATAGACTTGTACTTAACAAACAATTTGAATTTTATTGCTTTTCAAAATTTGGAAGATGTCTGAAGACAAAAATTATCCCCGAAGACTCTATGAAGAAGGAAAAGCCCCTATTCAAAACAAAAGCATGAACCACAACTGCTTATTGGGTAATCTTGCTTCGGTTAGGAAAGCAATAGGAACCGATGTGTGGAATGCGTTGAGGGAGTCAGCTGTTGGAGTTCATATCAAGCTGGTTGACAGTAACTATGTCTTGTCTGGTAAGACTGTTCATTATTTTCTAACGCTTCAGTTGGTAGTGAAGAAGTACCATGAGATATGGTCGTTGGTTGGTGGCCAACCTATAAGGTTTTCCTTACACGAGTTTGCAGAGATCACTAGCTTAAACAGTGATCCTGTCCCGAAAGAAGAATTGAACGTTGAGTATAGGGACTTCTGTAAGTTAATAGACGTTGGTGAAGGGGATAGTCCGACTTACGATGAATTAGTTTTAGTATTGCAAAGATGTAGAACTTGGAGTTTTGAACAGAGAAGAATGTTGGGATGGTTGTTTGTTCTTTCTGTTGGAATATATGGTTTGCACCATAATTGTAGAATTCCGCTTGAAGCTGCCAAGCGGGTTGTTGATGTCGAAGCTTTTGAAAGTTACCGTTGGGGTCGTATTGGGTTCATAGAGTTGGTAGACTCTATCAAGGTTGTCACATATGGCAACAATTCTTACACTGTTCATGGTTGTGTTCATGTGCTGCTTATTTGGATTTACGAGTCAGTAGCGGCATTTGGCGAGCATTTTGGCAACAAAATAGAAGGCGCTGAGGTACCCTTGCTGGCATGGGGCGGATCAAGACCAAGAACAAGCTTTGAGGTTGTGATCCAGAAGGAAGTAGAGACGTATGGAGAGGTACATTTTTTTAGACAAAAGTAACTTATTTTTACTATGGGCAGATTTAGTTGAGAAGATCCCATAATTACAGCTGACTTATGATCATTTAATGACAGACTTATGATCACTTAATGACAGACTTATGATCACTTAGTGACAGACTTATGATCAATTAGTGACAGATTTATGATCACTTAGTGACAAACTTAATTATTATGTTCATGACAATAAATAGGTATAACTTATGCTCATTTGAAGGCAGACTTAGGTATTAAATTCTTGACATTAAAATGTCATTGTGGCAGATTTAGGTTAATTTATTCAGATGATCTTCGAATTTATGTATACTACGGCAGACTTAAAGTCAATATATGACTGACTTATGGTAATTAATAAGTTGACTTCTAATGTTGATCACTTAATTTCAGGTTCGAGCTAGAAACCTCATATTGAAGCCTGAGGAGGAGATTTTCCCCGAGTGGGATGACGATGTGATCGATGAAGAGCTACATAATCTGGTCGATGACTTGATGAAAAACCGCTCAATGCTGATGATTGGGATGCTGTGAATAAGCAGAAGAAGCGGAGGCATCGTAACAACGACCATGCTGATGATTTGGTTTTGGAGGATAAAACCAAAAATGCAAAGGAGAAAAAAACAACCACAATGGTTAGTTTCTTTTTTCAATCAATTTGAGAAGTTGGATTCAATATGTTGCTAACTATATTTACATATCAAATTATAGGTTTGTACAGAAGGAAGAGATGAGGGGCAGGCAAAGGGGAAATCCTTCGATGTCGATGATGGGGTTTCTGGTTTAATTCTTTTAGTCGAAAAACTTTATGAAAAATTTGACACCATGGAAAAGAACATTGGTGAAAAAATATTTGAAAGTGTTAACTCTCTTGAGAATAGGTTAGGCACGAAGATTGGTACCCTAGAGAGTGAGGTTAAAGATCTCAGGGGTCTTATTCAAACCGCTCCTCCTCCGAAGGAAAAATCACACTCAAACGCCGGAGCTGAAGATGAGGGGAATAGCAGTGCCCCGGTTTGTGCTTGAATAAATGCGATGGCAGACCTAGTTATATGAGAAATCCTTGAATAAATGCGATAACAGACTTAGGTATACGAGAAAAATAAGTTTTGCCACTTTTATCATCGTGTGGCAGACGTTTGGTTATGAATTTGTGACAAACATTTTTGAACTTTGCGAGATATTTATGGAAAAATAAGATTTTGAAAATGGTAGACATATTGATTAATTATGACAGACTTATTTAAATTTGGTGGCTGACATATTGCTATATTAGGGCGAACATATAGTGTAGTTAAATAATGTGGCAGACTTAATGTTGAATAAAATAACAACATTTGTTCTTATTTTTGTGACAGGATTGGCAGGTGAAAGAGAAGATCACCTCACAAGATGACTTCCATGTACTCTATGTTGTTAAAGCTCCCAAAACAAAAACTCCAGAAGGGAAAAGCGCAAGATTCCGGAGAATGTTGATACTGAGAAATCAAAGTTCACAGGAGTTACGTACGACAGGATGACCACTCGAAGGTCAGCCAAGATGATTGCCACACCATTTGCTCCTCAATTGCATGATGACTCTGATGTTTGTGATGTGACAAAGGAAGTGAGAGAGGAGGAACTCAGAATGTGTTCTACGTCAAGTGGAAAATCCCAATCCATTGGCGAAAAAAAACTGAAGGTAGCAGGTGATGCCTTAGATGCACTCGCTGCTAAATTACGAGGCGAGAACATTCGTACACGTCCGAAACGAGTTCCCCAATTGAGTCACACTCAAGTACCTCCATTTGTTGGGAATTCGACAATGAAGAGAGTTATTCAAAAAGAAAAACTTTCTAAGGCTGCATACGATCCATTTGAGCCTATTGATTAAAAAAAACTTAACGCTTTGCAGCAACTCATTCGTGAACAGGAGTAAGTAGACAACCATATTTTCAGTTTTAGGGCAGATATAGTTATTTAGTATACTATAGTAAATAATATATGATGGCTGACATATGATAATTTTAATGTTAGATTATTACACATCTATCATAGGAGTAGTGCTAGTGTTATTTAATGGCAGACATAAGAATATATTACGACAGATATAGTTATATACTATGGCAGAGTTAATGATATAAGATAGTATATATATGATAATGTATTGTTATATTATGGCAGATATATCATAGGTATTATATTATTTAATGGCAGAGATAATACTATAATAGGGCAGATATAGTTTTTAGTATAGCAGAGTTAATAATATGTAATGGCAGATATATGATATATTATATTATAGCAGATATATGATAGGTGTAGTGCTTATATTATGGCAGATATGTGATAGATGTAGTGTTATATTATGGTAGATATATGATAGATGTAATGTTATATTATGGTAGATATATGATAGATGTAGTGTTATATTATGGCAGATATATATTAGCAAACTTGTTCTAACATTATTACAAATTTTAGGGAGCAACCTATCTCGACAGTCGATTCTAAAGTCGAGTTTTACAAGATTATAATTACTCCGTGGAAGGAATGGAGTAGCAGTACTTACGGGTGGCTTGCTACAGAGGTATTCAATATATTCAAGAACTCTTTATTTCAAGAAATTGTGCTTGCTATGCTAAACAAACGGTTAAACTCTCTTTTGCAGCATCTTTCAGCGTGCATGACTATGCTCCGCAGAAGACAAATGCGGAATCCATCATCGTTAAAATCTGATCGAATTGCTTTTTTGGACCAATGGTTTGTGGGTAGTTGGGTTCATGACTATTCCCAGTTCGAAATAGACCCACAGAATTTTCTGTTCCGATCAGCATATTCGCATGTCTTCAATGGCCAAACTCCTTATGAAAGCCAAACAAACAAGAAGTGGTTTATAGATGTGGATCACTTTTTTTTTAAGAACGTCAAAGCATCGCACTAGATAGCTATTCACGTCAACCTGATTAAAGAGAAGGTATTTGTCTATGATTCCATATTGTACATGACGACTGACAAGGAAATCATAGAAGCATGCAGGCCTTTCACGAGGATGCTCCCTGCAATGTTGAACTCCTTCGTACCGCCTCAGGTCAGGAAGAGAAGCACCAAACAGTTTGCGTGCCATCGATACAAAAATGACGATTGTGGTGTGTTTGCGTTCAAGTACATTGAATGCCTAGCTTTGGGATTACCATTCGATGGTCTAAGCGACAGCAACATTCAAGCCATACGGGAGAAACTAGGAGCTGATTTATTTAACGAGGTACCGAATTTGACATACGATCTTTCTGATCCACTACCTCGAGGTGAATACGATGATAGGGTACCACTAATGTCCAGTACCCAACCCTAGGCAGACTTATGGCGTTTTGGCAGACATTTTAACTAAATTTCCACATTGCGACAGACTTGTTATCCCAATTTCTAACATGTGGCAGACTATTTAAGTTCAATTACGTAGCAAACTTATGTTTTATTATCTATTTCTCTGCATACTTATGTATTTCACGACAAAGTTATTAATTCTCATTTGGTATTATGGCAGACTTATGATATGAATTTATCAACTCAAGCCATGCAAGAAAAAGTAGGAGAACATCCAAAAACGTCTGAATGACGATATATCAAAACACGAAAATCAAGCAGACTTTTAACTACAGCATGGCAGATTTTTCACTTTCGTAACTGAATGTGGTGGAGTTATCTAAGTTTGTTCCAGATTTATGAACTAAGTATTTAAATTTTTTTTACAAACTAGCAGTACAACTTTTACAATTATGTCCAACTTGTTTACAACGCGAACAGGTATACTCCTTTCTGCGACGTTTTTTGTCCACTGAAATTTCTAAAGTGGACTTCATTCGCCCACTCTTTGGTCTACCAGGTTGTTGACGAACAAGAGGTGGCAAACACACATGAGCGAGAACTTCTTCAGGTGCAGGCAAAGTTGCATCAATAGGCATAACTGAGCCACTGTAAGCATTAATCAAGTAATCCTTATAGTAGTACAGATGACAAAGCGAAATTGGTTTTACTTCCCTTAAGTCTGCCGCTGCAATCGCATGCACACATGGTAATTTCTCATACTCAAACCTACGACATGTACATTTTTTGTCAAGCAAATTGACAACCTCCAAAGAATAACCGTTGGTGACTTGAATGTGGTGGGCATCGACTTCTTGCACCGTTAGCATTTTAGCATGAATTACCCGAGCCTGAAATAGAAGAAATAAGTAATTTATGTGACAAATTCATTACGTAAAGAACTAAAATCAGAAACTTACAGCCAATAATTTTTCAACCACGAGTAAGCATTGTATTCATTGCATTTGCATCATTCCTCCGAGAATAAAACCATCTATTCATCATTGATCTAATCTCTTCTAATAAACGTACGATCGGCAAACTTCGAGCAGATGATAAAACCTTATTAATTGACTGTGCGATATTGGTAGTTGTGATGTTGTATCTATTTCCGGGGAAATGGACTCTTGACCACATGCGTATATCTGCCTGGTAGGTAACTATGTAGAGTGGGGTTAAGCGCTCCAATCTCAGCAAAAATAGTTTTAAATTCTTGAAGTTGAAAACAATTAGCCACTTTCTTTACCAATTTGAAAGCAGCTCCACCTTTATAACGGACAATAATATTCTTATACAGATGATACGTGCAAATTCCACGACTCGCCCTCGGATAGATATTACCTATTGCTTTTCCGAATGACTTGTGACGATCCGAAATAATTGCAAGTTCCTCATCGTCAGGAATCACAAAACTAAGATGCTGAAAAAACCATTCCCAAGATGCATCGTTTTCAGTATCAACAATTGCAAAAGCAATTGGAAATATCTGAAAATTCTCATCTTAAGGTGACGCTGTGAGAAGGGTCCCTTTGTTACCTTGCAAGACAGTGCCATCAACAACCACAACTTTTCTCATAAAAGGAAATCCAGTAAGTGTAGCACCAAATGATAGAAATAGGTATTTGAACCTTTGATCCTTATCAACTTCAAGTTGGTTGTAAGTTCTTGGGTTTGCTCTTTTAAGTTAGGTAATTCCTCATATCCTTTTTCCAAAGTTCCAGTAACCAGCTCTCTCGCACAGCGTAACGTCCTATGAGCCTTCCAGTAGTCAATCTGTAAAAATCATAGGAAATCACTCCATCAGCGTAAAAGTAAGTTTGCCATGAATACAACATTGATAAATTAAGTCAACTACATCAAGGTAAAAGTAAGTCTGTCATGATTATAACATTGATAAATTAAGTCAACCACATCAATGTAGTAATAAGTCAGTGTAAAAGTAAAACTCCGTTGTAACTAAATCAACGTAGTAATAAGTCTGCAATAATGAAATCTAATCAAAGTAATCATAATTCTACCATACTGATATTGTATCTACGCAATAATGAATTAAAACTCGGTTGTAACTATATCAAAGTAATCATAAGTTTGCCATAATGGTATTGTATGTACGCAGTAATGAAGTAACACTCTGCCATAAATCTATGGAAAATCAGTGATCAGAGAACAATAAATCCGCCATATACAACCGAAAGTCTGCCTCAAAAATTTTTAGTACCTTTATACCAAATCTCTTGTTAAGAGCTACTGCTACGTGAGTGGGCTTAACCGTGGGACCAACCCCGCCAAGATAATCCTTGTATAACGAACCAAGTACTTCAAGTGTAGCTTGGCGAGAACGTCCTAATCGTTCTGTTACCGAACAAGTGTGGTCTACAACATATTTACGGATGAAAAACTCTCATCCACTGTCTATTGTAGAAGCTCTTACTCTCCACGAGCATCCCTTTATCCAACATCTAACAGTCAATATCGTCGGTTCAGAATGGTCGACAACAAAATCAAAGTGATTCAAGACATAAAGAATTTTCAATCGTGTTTCTAACACCTCTTTTGTTGGATATCGTTGTCCAACCCGTATGTTAAGAGACTCCAACTCCATCTTAATCTGCCGAAACTGTCAACGTACTTCTTTTTTTGATCAGTAAAGTTGGTGAAGTCTCATCTTCACTTGGAGGCTTTCCGTAAGCACTAAAATCTTCATCATCCGAGCTCGCACCATCGGAATCATCACAATAATCAAACCTACACTCATTCTCACCATCTTCGTTCTCGAAGTTCATGAAATCGGGTTGCGAATCCACCTCATGCTCTATTGAGTGTTTCTCTCCCTTTATGTCTTCACGGTACTGAACGTCATCTCCAACACCTTGCCATTCCCATTCCATTTGCGATTTTTTTTTCTCGTTAACGACAATCCAAAGCCGTAGCGGATCAGATTTCGATTGTGATAAAAATGCATGAAACAATCAAGAATTTTTAACAATTACCGGAGGTGTATCGTGAGGTAGTCTTTGGAGCTTTCTTTTTGAAAACATGTAGCTCAATTCTAGCTCACAAAATCTCTTGTCGAACTCAAAATCTTCGCAAACCATATCAATGAATTCACTGTACCTCGTAGCTTCACTCGCATGTAAAGTCGACATCCTTTCTCGTTATCGGTGACAAAGACCACTTATTTTTTTCCATCTTCCATCGACCACAAACAAGGATAATCTCTTCCATGACTTCTTTGTTAACTTCTTTGTTAACTCCCAAACAATTGTGTACAAATGCCGCAAAATTTGGGTCTGAAAAAAGCTTTCTCGCGACAATGGAGGTGAACGGCAGCAACCCTAATTTAGGTTTGAGACGCTGGGGTTTTCACGGAATATTCGATTTTGGAGGGACCTACTCTGAAATTACGAAGCAATGTAATGAAAACCTGCCATAAAACTAGTTACATAAATCTGCCACTTAAACTCTACCGGGTTCGTTAGGGTATTCTAGTAAACTTTTTCCGGAATCATTTCTTACGAAACTCTGTGGTTTAAGTCAATAAATTTGCAATTTTCCATAAGTCCGCCGCGTCATTTACGAAAGTCTGTCATATCGTCATGGTATCTTAGTCATTTAATCCAAATTTCATCAGATAATAAGTCAATGGTAAAAAGGAAATTATTACATAAATCTGTCGCCATTATGGAGCCATAAGTCTGCCAATCTTTCATAAATTAACCGATATTTTCAATAATCTGCTGTAATTATTTGATAAATCTGCCAGATTTTACAGAAGTCCGCCGTTATCCATAAATCTGCCACATCGGCATTGTTAATAGTCTATTGAATCATAAGTCACCAGGAAAACTCTACCGACGCCAATGTCAGCCACAGTAAATCAGCCATGGGTATAATAACTGCCATAAAAACATAGGCATATTTATTTGACAGATTTTCATAATACTGTAGCTGAAATAATAAAATATTATTATTTTTGCTGATGTGGAAATTCGAAAATAATGGCATAACTGTAATTACGTTTTTCTTATCAAAGGGGCATAAGGGCAGTTTCGGTACGGAAAGTATTCTAGTAATTAAAAAACTTTGTAGGGTAGAATAGTAAATACGCATATTTCTTAGGGTAGATTAGTAAAACTCCCATTGTCTATATTATAACAAAATTTGAGACACAAATAGATACCACAAAGCGTTCAAGTAATCCAATCTATCCAAAACTGTGTGATGCCGTGCATTATGCTTCATTTATAATCCTTTACTCAATGAGCACCAATAATCAGTTTAGAATGATCACTTTAGCTGGCTGATCAACTTGACATGTATGCACTAAATCGTCTATAACTTTTGATTTAGAGCTCTGAATGACACGAATCCAATGCCCACGTTAATCTAGCTCAATTTTCTATATTTTCACATAATTTGAGAGAGAAATAGAGATGACAAAGCGCCCAAGTAATCCGATCTATCCAAACTGCTTGATGCCATGCATTATGTTTCATTTATAAGCCTTTACTTAATGAGCACCAATGATCAGGTTAAAATGATCACTTTTACTGGCCGATCAACTTGACATGTTCGCACTAAATCATCTGTAACTGTTGATTTAGAGCTCAGAATGACACGAATCCAGTGCCCACATTAAACTAGCTCAATTTTCTATATTGTGAAAAAATTTGAGACAAAAATTGATACGACAAAGCGCCCAAGTAATCCAATCTATCCAAACTGCTTGATGCCATGCATTATGTTTCATTTATAAGCCTTTACTTAATGAGCACCAATGATCAGTTTAAAATGATCACTTTTACTGGCCGATCAACTTGACATGTTCGCACTAAATCATCTGTAACTTTTGATTTAGAGCTCAGAATGACACGAATCCAGTGCCCACATTAAACTAGCTCAATTTTCTATATTTTGAAAAAATTTGAGACAAAAATTGATACGACAAATTATCCAAGTAATCCAATCCATCCCAAACTGCGTGATGCCATGCATTATGCTTCATTTATAAGCCTTGACGTAATGAGCACCAATGATTAGTTTAGAATGATCACTTTAACTGTCCACTTAACTTGGCATGTCCACACTAAATCGTGTTTAACTTTCGATTTAGCTAGAGTTCAGAAACACACGAATCCAATGACCACGTTAAACTTTTTCAATTTTTTTATATTATAACAAAATTTGAGACACAAATAGATACGACAAAGCGTCCAAGTAACTCAATCTATCCAAAATTGTGTGATGCCATGCATTATGTTTCATTTATAAGCCTTTACTCAATGAGCACTAATGATCAGTTTACTATGATCACTTTAACTGGCCAATCACTTTGACATGCCCACACTAAATCATTTGAAACTTTTGATTTAGAGCTCAAAATGACATGAATCCAATTGCCACGTTAATTTAGCTCAAGTTTCTATATTTTGACATACTTTGAGACATAAATAGAGACAACAAAGCACCCCAGTAATCCAATCTATCCAAACTGCTTGATGCCATGCATTATGCTTCATTTATAAGCCTTTACATAATGAACGAGTGGAAACAAAATTGGAAAAAGGGAAAAGATAAACCAAGAGGGTTGAATGAGTCGGTTTGGAACGACTTTATTCATTATTGGGAATCTTCTAGCGCTGATGTCATCTCGAGAACTGATTCGGAAAACCGGAAGAGCGACCGAGGAGGCAAAGGCATTTATATTCACAATGCCGGATCGACTAGTTTTTTGATACGAGCCGATCAATTGGTAAATTTATTATTATATGAATTATATTTATTATTATTTAAATATTTTAAAATTATTAATTTAGAATTTTTTTACTTTTAGGCACAAGAAATTGGAGCGCCTCCCGATCACTTGCAACTTCTCAAGGCCGTTCACACGAACAGAAAGACCGGTCGTATCTAAGATGGTCTCGTTAGTGAGATCATCGAAAAAATAAAAAAGAAAAAAGTGATATTTTAACCCAACAGTGTCAAGTTGGTTCTTCATATTCGGTCACCGAATTGCCTCGTTCTGAGATTAACCGTCTCGTTCTTGATGTAAGTTCTTTTTTTTAACCTATGATTAATATTATAATAATTTTATTAAATTTTGTAATAATTTTTTTATTTTTATAGAAAGTACCATTTTCTAAGGGTCACCATCCAGGACTCGGGAGAGTTGTAGATACCGGTGGCGCAACATCTGTAGCTAAAAACGAAAAGAATGAACAGCTAAAAGAAGAAATGGCTGCTATAAAAATAAAGATGAATAATCTCAAAAGCTTTGTATAACTGATAATAAATAAATTACCTGATGACTTTTTTTCTCCTCCATCTCCTCCTGCCCCTCCATTGTAATTTGTATTTTAAAACAATTGTTTAATAATATATTTATAATTATAATATTATTTTTATTAATTGTATGATTTTTTTTAAAATATTTAAAAATATTAATTTAATTTAAAAAAATAAAAAATTTATTTTTAAAATTTATTTTTTAATATTTATATTTTAAAAATATTAAATTAAATATTTTTTAAATATAAATATTAAAAAAATAAATTTTTTATTTTTTTCAATTAATTGGTTTTTCCGACGGATACTATCATCGGAAATTTCTGACGGATACTGTCATCGGAAACCTGTCGCCTAACTACCGATGGTTATAAACCATTGGGAAATATCATCGGACCAAATACCCGACATCAACAGTTATCGGAAAACATCGCTCGATAATTCATCGGTAATTCCCGATGGAGTTTTCATTGAAAATCCGTCAGATATTTCCGACGACTGGGACAATCAAATATCCGTCGGTATTTTCCGACGGACGTCTTCCATCGACCATCCGTCGAAAATTCCCGATAAGTTCTCGACGAAAATTTATTTCCGACGAAATAGTCCCGACGGACGATATTCGTTAGAAATTAGACGGGAATCTATATTACCGACGTTTTTCCGACGAATATGGCCGTCGGGAATGTGCAGTTTTCTTGTAGTGAATGAGCACCAATGATCAGTTTAGAATAATCATATTAACTGTCCGATCAACTTGACACATGTCCGCACTAAATCGTATGTAACTTTTGATTTAGAGCTCAGAATAACATGAATCCATGCCTACGTTAATCTAGATCAGTTTTCTATATATTAATAAAATTTGAGACAGAAATAGACACAACAAAGTGTCCAAGAAATCTAATTTATCCAAACTTCTTGACGCCATGCATTAGCTTCATTTATAAGACTTTACTGAATGAGCACCAATGATTAGTTTATAATGATCACTTTAACTGTCGAATCAACTTGACATATCCGCACTAAATCATTTGTAACTTTTGATTTAGAGCTCAGAATGACACAAATCCAATACCCACGTTAAGCTAGCTCAAATTTTCTATATTTGGACACTGAAATAGTGACAACAAGGCGTCCAAGTAATCCAATCAATCCAAACTGCTTGATGCCATGCATTATGCTTCATTTATAAGCCTTTATTTAATGAGAATCAAGGATCAGTTTAGAATGATTACTTTAACTTCCCGATCAACCTTACATGTATGCACTAAATCATCCGTAACTTTTGATTTAGAGCTTAGAATGACAAGAATCCAATGCCCACGTTAAGCAAGCTCAATTTCTATATTGTGACAAAATTTGAGACCGAAATAGATACGACAAAACATCCAAGTAATCCAATCCATCCCAAACCCCGTCATGCCAAGCATTATTTTGCATTTGTGACAAAATTTGAGAGAGAAGTAGATACAACAAAGCGTCCAAGTAATCCAATTTATCCCAAACTCATGATGTCATGCCTTATGCTTCATTTATAAGTCTTTACTCAATGAGCACCAATGATCAGTTTATAATGACCACTTTAATTGGCCAATCAACTCTACATTTCCGTACTAAATCGTCCATAACTTTTGATTTATCGCTCAGAATGACACAAATCCAGTGCCCACGTTAAGCTAGCTCAATTTTCTATAATGTAACAAAAATTGAAACGAAAATAGATACGACAAAGCGTCCAAGTAATCCAATTTATCCAAAACTGTGTGATGCCATGCATTATGCTTCGTCTATAAGCTTTTACTCAATGAGCACCAATGTTCAGTTTAGAATAATCACTTTAACTGCCCGATCAACTTGACATGTCTGCACTAAATCATCCGTAACTTTTGATTTAGAGCTCCGAATGACACGAATCCACTGCCCATGTTAAGCTAGCTCAATTTTCTATATTTTTGACAAAGTTTGAGACAAAAATAGATACTACAAAGCATCCAGTTAATCCAATCAATCCCAAACTACATGATGCCATATATTATTTTTCATTTCTAAGCTTTTACTCAATGAGCACCAATGATCAGTTTATAATGAACATTTTAACTGGCCGATGACTTTGTCATGTCTGCAATAAATCGTCCATAACTTTTGATATATAGCTCAAAATGACACGAATCTAATGTCCACATTAAGCTAGTTCAATTTTCTATATTGTGACAAAATTTGAGACAGAACTAGATACGACAAAGTGCCTAGTAATCCAATCTATTCAAAACTCTGTGATGTCATGTATTATGCTTCATTAATAAGCCTTTACTCAATGAGCACCAATGATCAGTTTAGAATGATCACTTTAAATGGCCGATCAACTTCACAAGTCTGCACTAAATCGTCGTAATTTTTGATTTAAAGCTTAAAATGACATGAATCCAATGCCCACGTTAAGGTAACTCAATTTTCTATATTTAGACAAAATTTCAAAGAGAAATAGAGACGACAAAGCGTCCAAGTAATCCAATCTATCCCAACTGCTTGATGCCATGCAATATGATTCATTTATAAGGGTTAGGTTAATCAGCACCAATGATCAGTTTAGAATTATCACTTTAACTAGCCACTTAACTTTATATGTCCGCACTAAATCGTCCGTAACTTTCAATTTAGAGCTTCGAATGACACAAATCTAATGGCCATGTTAAGCTAGCTCGATTTTCTATATTGTAACAAAATTTGAGACAGAAATAGACGCGATAAAACATCCAAGTAATCCAATCTATCAAAAATTTTGTGATGCCATGCATTATGCTTCATTTATAACTAGTCGATCAACTTGACACATATCCGCACTAAATCTTCTGTAACTTTTGATTTAGAGCTCAGAATGACACGTATCCAATGCCTATGTTAATCTAGCTCAGTTTTCTATATTTTGACAAAATTTGAGACAAAACTAGACACGACAAAGCGTCCAAGTAATCCAATATATCCAAGCTCCTTGATGCCATGCATATGCTTCATTTATAAGCCTTTACTTAATGAGCACCAATTATCAGTTTATAATGTTCACTTTAACTGGCCAATCAACTTTACATGTCCGTAATAAATCATCTGTAACTTTAGAGCTCAGAATGACACGAATCCAATGTCCACGTTAAGCTAGCTCAATTTTCTAATTGTGACAAAATTTGAAGCAGACATAGTTACGAAAAAGCGTCCAAGTAATCTAATCAATCCATATCTCTGTGATTTCATGCATTCTGCTTAATTTATAAGCCTTTACTCATTGAGCACTAATGATCAGTTTATAATGATCACTTTAACTGGCCGATCAACTTGACATGTACGCACTAAATCATCTATAACTTTTCATTTAGAGCTCATAATGACCAAATCCAATGCCCACGTTAAGCAAGCTCAATATCTATATTGTGACAAAATTTGAGACATAAATAGATATGAAAAAGCGTCCAAGTCATCCAATCCATCCCAAACTGTGTGATGTCATGCATTATTTTTCATTTATAAGCTTTTACTCAATGCACACAATGATAAGTTTACAATGATCATTTGAACTGGCCGATCAACTTGTCATTTCTACACTAAATCGTCCATAACCTTTTTCTTTATAGCTTAGAATGACACGAATTCAATGCCCACATTAAATTAGATCAATTTTCTATATTGTGACAAAATTTGTGACATAACTAGATACGAAAAAGCATCCAAGTAATCCAATCTCTTCCTACCTGCGTGATGCCATGCCTTATGCTTCATTTATAAGCCTTTACTCAATGAGCACCAATGATCAGTTTAGAATGATCACTTTAACTTGCCGATCAACTTAACATGTCCACACTAAATCGCCTGTAACTTTTAATTTAGAGCTCCGAATGACACCAATCCAATGCCCACGTTAAACTAGCTCAATTTTCTATATTTTGAAAAATTTTAAGACAAATATAGAGACAGCAAAGCGTCCAAGTAATCCATTCTATCCAAATTGCATGATGACATGCATTATGCTTCATTTATAAGCCTTTACTTAATGTGCACCAATGATCAGTTTAGAATGATCATATCAACTGCCCAATCAACTTGACATGTCCGCACTAAATCATCTGTAACTTTTGATTTGTAGCTCAGAATGACACGAATCCAATGCCCACATTAAGATAGCTCAATTTTCTATATTTGGACAATATTTCAGAGAGAAATAGAGACGACAAAGTGTCCAAGTAATCCAATTTATCCCAACTGCTTAATGCCATGCAATATGATTCATTTATAAGACTTAGGTTAATCAGCACCAATGATCAGTTTATAATGATCACTTTAACTGGCCACTCAATTTTATACGTCCGCACTAAATCGTTCGTAACTTTCAATTTAGAGCTCCGAATGACACGAATCTAATGCCCACGTGAATCAAGCTCAATTTTCTATATTATAACAAAATTTGAGAAACAAAATTAGATACGACGAAGCGTCCAAGTAATCCAATCTATTCAAAAATTTGTAATGCCATGCATTATGCTTCAATTATAAGGCTTTACTCATTGAGCACTAATGATCAGTTTAGAATGATCACTTTAATTGGCCGATCAATATGACATGTCCGCACTAAATCGTGCGTAACTTTTGATTTAGAGCTCAGAAAGATACTAATCCAATGCACACATTAAGCAAGCTCAAATTCTATATTGTGACAAAATTTGAGACAGAAATAGATATGACAAAGTGTCCAAGTAATCCAATCCATCCCAAACTGGGTGATGCCATGCATTATTTTGCATTTATAAGCTTTTACTAAATGAGCACAAATTATAAGTTTAGAATGATCATTTTAACTATCCGATCAACTTGTCATGTCTGCACTAAATCATCTATAGTTTTTTGATTTATAGCTTAGAATGACACAAATACAATGCCCACATTAAGCTAGTCAATTTTCTATATTGTGACAAAATTTGAAATAGAACTAGATACGACAAAGCGTCTGAGTAATCCAATCTATCCCAAAATGCATGATGCCATTCCTTATGCTTCATTTATAAGCCTTTACTCAATGAGCACCAATGATTAGTTTAGAATGATCACTTTAACTGGCCAATCAACTTGACATGTCCGTACAAAATCGTCCGTAACTTTTGATTTAGTGCTCAGAATGACACGAATCCAATGCACATGTTAAGCTAGCTCAATTTTCTATATTGTAACAAATATTGAAACATAAACAGATACCACAAAGCGTCCAAGTAATCCAATCTATCCAAAATTTTGTTATGCCATGCATTATGCCTCTTTTATAAGCCTTTACTCAATGAGTACCAATGATCAGTTTTGAATAATCACTTTAACTGGCCGATCAACTTGACATGTCCGCACTAAATCGTCTCTAGATTTTGATTTAGAGTTCATAATGACACGAATCCAATGCCCTCGTTAAGCTTGCTCAATTTTCTATTTTTGACAAAGTTTGAGGCAAAAGATTCGACAAAGTGTCCAAGTAATCCAATCAATCCCGAACTGCGTGATGCAATGTATTATTTTTCATTTATAAAGCTTTTACTCAATGAGCACCACTGATCAGTTTAAAATGAACATTTTAACTAGCCGATGACTTTGTCATGTATGCACTAAATCATCCATAACTTTTTATTTATAGCTCAGAATGACACGAATCCAATGCGCACATTAATCTAGTTCAATTTTCTATATTGTGACAAAATTTGAGTCTGAAATAGAGACGACAAAGCGTCCAGGTAATCCAATCAATCCCAAACTGCGTGATGCCATGCTTTATGCGTCATTTATAAGCCTTACTTAATGAGCACCAATGATAGGTTTAGAATGATGAATTTAACTGGCCGATCAAGTTGACGTGTCCGCATTAAATCGCCGTTATTTTTAATTTAGAGCTTGGAATGACACGAATCCAATGCCTACGTTAAGCTAGCTCAGTTTTCCATATTTTGAAAAACTTTGAGACAGAAATAGAGACGACAAATCGTCCAAGTAGTCCAATCTTTCCAAACTACTTGATGCCATGGATTACGATTCATTTATAAGCCTTTACTTAATGAGCACCAATAATCAGTTTAGAATGATCACCTTAACTGGCCACTCAACTTGACATGTCCCTACTAAATCGTCCGTAACGTTTGATTAAGAGATCAGAATGACACGAATACAATGTCCACGTTAAGCTAGCTCAATTTTCTATATTGTAGTAGCGTTTGAGACATAAATAGAGATGATGAATCGTCCAAGTAATCCAATCTATACAAAAATGACTGATGCCATGCTTTATACTTCATTTATAAGGCTTTACTTAATCATCACCAATGATCAGTTTAGAGTGATCACTTTAACTGGCCACTCAACTTGACATGTCCGCACTAAATCCTCTGTAACTTTTGATTTAGAGCTTGGAATGACACGAATCCAATGCCCACATTAATGTAGCTCAATTTTCTATATTTTAAGAAAATTTGAGACAGAAATAGAGACGACAAAGCATCCAAGTAATCCAATCTATTCAAAACTATGTGATGTTATGCATTATGCTTCATTTATAAGTCTTTACTCAATGAGCACAAATGAGCACTAAATCATCTGTAACTTTTGATTTTGAGCTCAGAATGACACGAATCCAATGCCCACATTAAGCTAGATAAATTGTCTATATATTAACAAAATTTGAAACCAAAATAGAGACCACAAAGCGTCCAAGTAATCCAAACTATCCAAAATGTGTGATGCCATGCATTATTATAAGCCTTTACTCAATGAGCACCAATGATCAATTTAGAATAATCATATTAGCTGGCCAACGAACTTGACATGTCCGCTTTAAATCGTCATTAACTTTTAATTTTGAGTTCAGAATGACACGAATCCAATACCCACGTTAAGCTAGATAAATTTTCTATATTTTGCAATATTTGAGACAGAAATAGAGACAACAAAGCATCCAAGTAATCAAATCTATTTCAACCTGCGTGATGCCATGCTTCATGCTTCACTTATAAGCCTTTAGTCAATTAGCACAATTGATCAGTTTAGAATAATCATCTTGACAGGCCGATAACCTTTACATGTCTCCAGCAAATCATCCGTAACTTTTGATTTTGAGCTCATAATGACCCAAATCCAATGTCCAAGTTAAGCTAGCTCAATTATCTCTATTGTTACAAAATAGGAGACAAAACTAGATACGACAAAACTTCCAAGTAATCCAATCTATCCCAAACTGCGTGATGCCATGCATTATTCTTCATTTATAAGCCTTTACTCAATGAGCACCAATGATGAATAATCATATTAACTGGCAGATCAACTTGACATATCCTCACTAAATCGTCTGTAACTTTTGATTTAAAGCTCAGAATGACACAAATTCAATGCCCACATTAAGCTAGCTCAATTTTGTATGTTGTAAAAAAATTGGAGACAGAAATAGACACGAAAAAGTGTCCAAAAAATCCAATCTTTCCCAAACTGTATGATGGCGTGCATTAAGCTTCATTTATAATCTTTCACTCATGAGCACCAATGATACGTATAGAATAACCATATTAACTGGCTGATCAACTTGACATGTCTGCACTAAATCGTCCGTAACTTTTGATTTTGAGCTCAGAATAACACGAATTCAATGCCAACATTAAGCTAGATAAATTTACTATATTTTAAGACAGAAATAGAGATGACAAAGCATCCAAGTAATTCAATCTAAGCATAATTTATAAGCCTTTACTCAATGAGCACCTATGATCAGTTTAGAATAATCATATTAACTGGCTGATCAACTTGACATGTCCACAGTAAATAGTTCGTAACTTTTGATTTTGAGCTCCGAATGACACGAATCGAATGCCCACGTTAAGCTAGCTCAAGTTTCTCTATTGTTACAAAATTTGAGACATAACTAGATACGACAAAGTGTCAAAATAATCCAATATATCCCAAACTGCGTGATGCCATGCATTATGCTTCATTTATAAGCCTTTACTCAATGAGCACCAATGATCAGTTTAGATAATCATATTAAGTGGCCGATCAACTTGACATATCCACACTAAATCGTCTATAAATTTTGATTTAAAGCTCATAATGACACATAACCAATGCCCACGTTATTCTTGCTAAATTTTCTATATTTTTTGACAAAATTTGAGACAAAATAGAGTTGAAAAAGCATCCAAGTAATCCAATCTTTCCCAAATTTTGTGATTCCATACTTTATACTTCATTTATAAACCTTTGATTAAAGAGCACCAATGATCAGTTTAGAATGATCACTTTAACTGGCCGATCAACATGACATGTGCGCACTAAATTGTCCGTAACTTTTGATTTACAGCTCCGAATGACACGAATCCAATGTCTACGATAAGCTAGCTCAATTTTCTATATTGTAATAAAATTTGAGATGGAAATAGAGATGAAAAACCATCCAAGTAATCCAATCTATCGAAAACTGTGTGATGCCATGCATTATGCTTGCTTTATAAGCCTTTACTCAATGAGCAACAATGATCAGTTTAGAGTAATCATATTAACTGGCCGATCAACTTGACATGTCTGCACTAAATCGTCCTTAACTTTTGATTTTGATCTCAGAATTACATGAATCCAATGCCCACGGTAAGCTAGCTCAATTTTCTCTATTGTTAAAAAATTTGAGACATAAGTAGATACGACAAAGCGTCCAAATAATCTAATCTATCCCAAACTGTGTGATGTCATGCATTATGCTTCGTTTATAAGACTTTACTCAATGAGCACCAATGATCAGTTTAGAATAATCATATTAAGTGGCCGATCAACTTGACATATCCGCCATAAATCATCCATAAATTTTGATTTAAAGATCATAATGACACGTATCCAATGCCCACGTAAATCTTGCTAAATTTTTTATATTTTGACAAAATTTGAGACAGAAATAGAGTCAACAAACGTCCAAGTAGCAAAATCTTTCCCAAACTTTGTGATGCCATGCTTTATGATTCATTTATAAACCTTTGCTTAAAGAGCACCAATGATAAATTTAGAATGATCACTTTAACAGGTACATCAACATTACCTGTTCGCACTAAATAATCCGAAACTTTTGATTTAGAACTCCGAATGATACGAATCCACTGTCTATGTTAACCTAGCTCAATTTTCTATATAGTAACAAAACTTGAGATGGAAATGGATACAAAAACCGTACAAGTAATCCAATCTATCCAAATCTGTGTGATGCCATGCATTATGCTTCATTCATAAGCCTTTACTCAATGAGCACCAATTATCAGTTTAGAATAATCATATTAACTGGCCAATCAACTTGACATGTCCACACTAAAACATCCGTAACTTTTGATTTTGAGATCAGAATAACACGAATTTAATGCCCTCGTTAAGCTTGATAAATTTTCTATAACTTAACAAAATTTGAGACAGAAATAGAGATGACAAAGCATCCAAGTAATCCAATATATACAAAAATGTGGGATGCCATATATTATGCTTGATTTATAAGCCTTTACTCAATGACCACCAATGATCAGTTTAGAATAATTATATTAACTGGCAGATAAACTTGACATGTCTGCACTAAACCGTCCACAACTTTTGATTTTGAGCTCAGAATGACACGAATCAAATGTCCTCGTTAAACTAGCTCAATTTTCTCTATTGTCACAAAATTTGAGACATAACTACATATGAAAAAGCATCCAAATAATTCAATTTATCTAAAACTACGCGATGCCATGCATTATGCTTCATTTATAAGCTTTTACTCAATGAGCACCAATTATCAGTTTAGAATAATCATATTAACTGGCCAATCAACTTGAAATGTCCACACTAAAACATCCTTAACATTTGATTTGAGCTCAGAATAACACGAATTCAATGCCCCCGTTAAGCTAGATAAATTTTCTATAATTTAACAAAATTTGAGACAAAAATAGAGATGACAAAGCATCCAAGTAATCCAATATATCCAAAAATGTGTGATGCCATACATTATGCTTGATTTATAAGCCTTTACTCAATGAGCAGCAATGATCAGTTTAGAATAATTATATTAACTGGCCGATAAACTTGATATGCCTGCATTAAACCGTCCACAACTTTTGATTTTGAGCTCAGAATGACACGAATCAAATGTCCCCGTTAAGCTAGCTCAATTTTCTCTATTGTTACAAAATTTGAGACATAACTACATACGACAAAGCATCCAAATAATACAATACAACCCAAACTGCCTGATGCCATGCATTATGCTTCATTTATAAGCCTTTACTCAATGAGCACCAATGATCAGTTTAGATAATCATATTAAGTGGCCGATCAACTTGACATATCCACACTAAATCATCTGTAAATTTTTATTTAAAGCTCATAATGACACATAACCAATGCCCACGTTATTCTTGCTAAATTTTCTATATTTTTGACAAAATTTGAGACAAAAATAGAGTTGAAAAAACATCCAAGTAATCCAATCTTTCCCAAAATTTTTGATGCCATACTTTATACTTCATTTATAAACCTTTGCTTAAAGAGCACCAATGATCAGTTTAGAATGATCACTTTAACTGGCCGATCAACATGACATGTGCGCACTAAATTGTCCGTAACTTTTGATTTACAGCTCCGAATGACACGAATCCAATGTCTATGATAAGCTAGCTCAATTTCCTATATTGTAATAAAATTTGAGATGGAAATAGAGATGAAAAACCGTCCAAGTAATCCAATCTATCAAAAACTGTGTGATGCCATGCATTATGCTTGATTTATAAGCCTTTACTCAATGAGCAACAATGATCAGTTTAGAGTAATCATATTAACTGGCCGATCAACTTGACATGTCTGCACTAAATCGTCCTTAACTTTTGATTTTGATCTCAGAATTACATGAATCCAATGCCCACGGTAAGCTAGCTCAATTTTCTCTATTGTTAAAAAATTTGAGACATAAGTAGATACGACAAAGCGTCCAAATAATCTAATCTATCCCAAACTGTGTGATGTCATGCATTATGCTTCGTTTATAAACCTTTACTCAATGACCACCAATGATCAGTTTAGAATAATCATATTAAATGGCCGATCAACTTGACATATCCGCCGTAAATCGTCCATAAATTTTGATTTAAAGATTATAATGACACGTATCCAATGCCCACGTTAATCTTGCTAAATTTTTTATATTTTGACAAAATTTGAGACAGAAATAGAGTCAACAAACGTCCAAGTAGCCAAATCTTTACCAAACTTTTTGATGCCATGCTTTATGATTCATTTATAAACCTTTGCTTAAAGAGCACCAATGATAAATTTAGAATGATCACTTTAACAGGTCGATCAACATTACATGTTCGCACTAAATAATCCGAAACTTTTGATTTAGAGCTCCGAATGACACGAATCCACTGTCTATGTTAACCTAGCTCAATTTTCTATATTGTAACAAAACTTGAGATGGAAATAGATACGAAAAACCGTACAAGTAATCCAATCTATCCAAATCTGTGTGATGCCATGCATTATGCTTCATTCATAAGCCTTTACTCAATGAGCACCAATTATCAGTTTAGAATAATCATATTAACTGGCCAATCAACTTGACATGTCCAGACTAAAAAATCCGTAACTTTTGATTTTTAGCTCAGAATAACACGAATTCAATGCCCCCGATTAAGCTAGATAAATTTTCTATAATTTAACAAAATTTGAGACAGAAATAGAGATGACAAAGCATCCAAGTAATCCAATATATCCAAAAATGTGTGATGCCATACATTATGCTTGATTTATAAGCCTTTACTCAATGAGCACCAATGATCAGTTTAGAATAATTATATTAACTGGCCGATAAACTTGACATGTCTGCACTAAACCGTCCACAACTTTTGATTTTGAGCTCAGAATGACACGAATCAAATGTCCCCGTTAAGCTAGCTCAATTTTCTCTATTGTTACAAAATTTGAGACATAACTACATATGACAAAGCATCCAAATAATCCAATATATCCCAAACTGCGTGATGCCGTGCATTATGCTTCATTTATAATCCTTTACTCAATGAGCACCAATGATCAGTTTAGATAATCATATTAAGTGGCCGATCAACTTGACATATAAGCACTAAGTCGTCTGTAAATTTTTATTTAAAGCTCATATTGACACATAACCAATGCCCACGTTATTCTTGCTAAAGTTTCTATATTTTTTGACAAAATTTGAGACAAAAATAGAGTTGAAAAAACATCCAAGTAATCCAATCGTTCCCAAATTTTGTGATGCCATACTTTATACTTCATTTATAAACCTTTGCTTAAAGAGCACCAATTATCAGTTTAGAATGCTCACTTTAACTGCCCGATCAACATGACATGTGCGCACTAAATTGTCCGTAACTTTTGATTTACAGCTCCGAATGACACGAATCCAATGTCTACGATATGCTAGCTCAATTTGCTATATTGTAATAAAATTTGAGATGGAAATAGAGATGAAAAAACCGTCCAAGTAATCCAATCAATCGAAAACTGTGTGATGCCATGCATTATGCTTGATTTATAAGCCTTTACTCAATGAGCAACAATGATCAGTTTAGGGTAATCATATTAACTGGCCGATCAACTTGACATGTCCGCACTAAATCGTCCGTAACTTTTGATTTTGAGCTCAGAATGACATGAATCCAATGCACATGGTAAGCTAGCTCAATTTTCTCTCTTGTTACAAAATTTGAGGCATAAGTAGATACGACAAAGCGTGGAAATAATCTAATCTATCCCAAACTGTGTGATCTCATGCATTATGCTTCGTTTATAAGCCTTTACTCAATGAGCACCAATGATCAGTTTAGAATAATCATATTAAGTGGCCGATCAACTTGACATATCCGCCGTAAATCGTCCATCAATTTTGATTTAAAGATCATAATGACACGTATCCAATGCCCACGTTAATCTTGCTAAATTGTTTATATTTTGACAAAATTTGAGACAGAAATAGATTCAACAAAGCGTCCAAGTAGCCAAATCTTTCCCAAACTTTGTGATGCCATGCTTTATGCTTCATTTATAAACCTTTGCTTAAAGAGCACCAATGATAAATTTAGAATGATCACTTTAACTGGTCGATCAACATTACATGTTCGCACTAAATAATCCAAAACTTTTGATTTAGAGCTCCGAATGAGACGAATCCACTGTCTATGTTAACCTAGTTCAAGTTTCTATATTGTAACAAAACTTGAGATGGAAATAGATACAAAAGCTGTACAAGTAATCCAATCTATCCAAATCTGTGTGATGCCATGCATTATGCTTCATTCATAAGCCTTTACTCAATCAGCACCAATTATCAGTTTAGAATAATCATATTAACTGGCCAATCAACTTGACATGTCCACACTAAAACATCCGTAACTTTTGATTTTGAGCTCAGAATAACACGAATTCAATGCCCCCGTTAAGCTTGATAAATTTTCTATAATTTAACAAAATTTGAGACAGAAATAGAGATGACAAAGCATCCAAGTAATCCAATATATCCAAAAATGTGTGATGCCATACATTATGCTTGATTTATAAGCCTTTACTCAATGAGCACCAATGATCAGTTTAGAATAATTATATTAACTGGCCGATAAACTTGACATGTTTGCACTAAACCGTCCACAACTTTTGATTTTGAGCTCAGAATGACACGAATCAAATGTCCCCGTTAAGCTAGCTCAATTTTCTCTATTGTTACAAAATTTGAGACATAACTACATATGACAAAGCATCCAAATAATCCAATATATCCCAAACTGCATGATGCCATGCATTATGCTTCATTTATAAGCCTTTACTCAATGAGCACCAATGATCAGTTTAGATAATCATATTAAGTGGCCGGTCAAGTTGACATATCCGCACTAAATCGTCTGTAATATTTTATTTAAAGCTCATATTGACACATAACCAATGCCCACGTTATTCTTGCTAAATTTTCTATATTTTTTTGACAAAATTTGAGACAGAAATAGAGTTGAGAAAACATCCAAGTAATACAATCTTTCCCAAATTTTGTGATGCCATACTTTATACTTCATTTATAAACCTTTGCTTAAAGAGCACCAATGATCAGTTTAGAATGATCACTTTAACTGGCCGATCAACATGACATGTGCGCACTAAATTGTCCGTAACTTTTGATTTACAGCTCCGAATGACACGAATCCAATGTCTACGATAAGCTAGCTCAATTTTCTATATTGTAATAAAATTTGAGATGGAAATTGAGATGAAAAACCGTCCAAGTAATCCAATCTATCGAAAACTGTGTGATGCCATGCATTATGCTTGATTTATAAGCCTTTACTCAATGAGCAACAATGATCAGTTTAGAGTAATCATATTAACTGGCCGATCAACTTGACATGTCTGCACTAAATCGTCCTTAACTTTTGATTTTGATCTCAGAATTACATGAATCCAATGCCCACGGTAAGCTAGCTCAATTTTCTCTATTGTTAAAAAATTTGAGACATAAGTAGATACGACAAAGCGTCCAAATAATCTAATCTATCCCAAACTGTGTGATGTCATGCATTATGCTTCGTTTATAAACCTTTACTCCATGACCACCAATGATCAGTTTAGAATAATCATATTAAGTGGCCGATCAACTTGACATATCCGCCGTAAATTGTCAATAAATTTTGATTTAAAGATCATAATGACACGTATCCAATGCCCACGTTAATCTTGCTAAATTTTTTTATATTTTGAAAAAATTTGAGACAAAAATAGATTCAACAAAGCGTCCAAGTAGCCAAATCTTTCCCAAACTTTGTGATGCCATGCTTTATGCTTCATTTATAAACCTTTGCTTAAAGAGCACCAATGATAAATTTAGAATGATCACTTTAACTGGTCGATCAACATTACATGTTCGCACTAAATAATCCGAAACTTTTGATTTAGAGCTCCGAATGAGACGAATCCACTGTCTATGTTAACCTAGTTCAAGTTTCTATATTGTAACAAAACTTGAGATGGAAATAGATACAAAAGCTGTACAAGTAATCCAATCTATCCAAATCTGTGTGATGCCATGCATTATGCTTCATTCATAAGCCTTTACTCAATCAGCACCAATTATCAGTTTAGAATAATCATATTAACTGGCCAATCAACTTGACATGTCCACACTAAAACATCCGTAACTTTTAATTTTGAGCTCAGAATAACACGAATTCAATGCCCCCGTTAAGCTTGATAAATTTTCTATAATTTAACAAAATTTGAGACAGAAATAGAGATGACAAAGCATCCAAGTAATCCAATATATCCAAAAATGTGTGATGCCATACATTATGTTTGATTTATAAGCCTTTACTCAATGAGCACCAATGATCAGTTTAGAATAATTATATTAACTGGCCGATAAACTTGACATGTTTGCACTAAACCGTCCACAACTTTTGATTTTGAGCTCAGAATGACACGAATCAAATGTCCCCGTTAAGCTAGCTCAATTTTCTCTATTGTTACAAAATTTGAGACATAACTACATATGACAAAGCATCCAAATAATCCAATATATCCCAAACTGCATGATGCCATGCATTATGCTTCATTTATAAGCCTTTACTCAATGAGCACCAATGATCAGTTTAGATAATCATATTAAGTGGCCGGTCAACTTGACATATCCGCACTAAATCGTCTGTAAATTTTTATTTAAAGCTCATATTGACACATAACCAATGCCCACGTTATTCTTGCTAAATTTTCTATATTTTTTGACAAAATTTGAGACAGAAATAGAGTTGAGAAAACATCCAAGTAATACAATCTTTCCCAAATTTTGTGATGCCATACTTTATACTTCATTTATAAACCTTTGCTTAAAGAGCACCAATGATCAGTTTAGAATGATCACTTTAACTGGCCGATCAACATGACATGTGCGCACTAAATTGTCCGTAACTTTTGATTTACAGCTCCGAATGACACGAATCCAATGTCTACGATAAGCTAGCTCAATTTTCTATATTGTAATAAAATTTGAGATGGAAATAAAGATGAAAAATCATCCAAGTAATCCAATCTATCGAAAACTGTGTGATGCCATGCATTATGCTTGATTTATAAGCCTTTACTCAATGAGCAACAATGATCAGTTTAGAGTAATCATATTAACTGGCCGATCAACTTGACATGTCCGCACTAAATCGTCCGTAACTTTTGATTTTGAGCTCAGAATGACATGAATCCAATGCCCATGCTAAGCTAGCTCAATTTTCTTTCTTCTTAAAAAATTTGAGGCATAAGTAGATACGACAAAGCGTCCAAATAATCTAATCTGTCCCAAACTGTGTGATGTCATGCATTATGCTTCGTTTATAAACCTTTACTCCATGACCACCAATGATCAGTTTAGAATAATCATATTAAGTGGCCGATCAACTTGACATATCCGCCGTAAATTGTCAATAAATTTTGATTTAAAGATCATAATGACACGTATCCAATGCCCACGTTAATCTTGCTAAATTTTTTTATATTTTGAAAAAATTTGAGACAAAAATAGATTCAACAAAGCGTCCAAGTAGCCAAATCTTTCCCAAACTTTGTGATGCCATGCTTTATGCTTCATTTATAAACCTTTGCTTAAAGAGCACCAATGATAAATTTAGAATGATCACTTTAACTGGTCGATCAACATTACATGTTCGCACTAAATAACCCAAAACTTTTGATTTAGAGCTCCGAATGACACGAATCCACTGTGTATGTTAACCTAGCTCAATTTTCTATATTGTAACAAAACTTGAGATGGAAATAGATACAAAAAAACCATACAAGTAATCCAATCTATCCAAATCTGTGTGATGCCATGCATTATGCTTCATTCATAAGCCTTTACTCAATGAGCACCAATTATCAGTTTAGAATAATCATATTAACTGGCCAATCAACTTGACATGTCCACACTAAAACGTCTGTAACCTTTGATTTTGAGATCAGAATAACACGAATTTAATGCCCTCGTTAAGCTTGATAAATTTTCTATAACTTAACAAAATTTGAGACAGAAATAGAGATGACAAAGCATCCAAGTAATCCAATATATACAAAAATGTGGGATGCCATACATTATGCTTGATTTATAAGCCTTTAGTCAATCACCACCAATGATCAGTTTAGAATAATTATATTAATTGGCCGATAAACTTGACATGTCTGCACTAAACCATCCACAACTTTTGATTTTGAGCTCAGAATGACACGAATCAAATGTCCCCGTTAAACTAGCTCAATTTTCTCTATTGTTATAAAATTTGAGACATAACTACATATGAAAAAGCATCCAAATAATCCAATTTATCTCAAACTGCATGATGCCATGCATTATGCTTCATTTATAAGCTTTTACTCAATGAGCACCAATGATCAGTTTAGATCATCATATTAAGTGGCCGATCAACGTGACATATCCGCACTAAATCGTCTGTAAATTTTTATTTAAAGCTCATAATGACACATAACCAATGCCCACGTTATTCTTGCTAAATTTTCTATATCTTTTGACAAACGTTGAGACAAAAATAGAGTTGAAAAAACATCCAAGTAATCCAATCTTTCCCAAATTTTGTGATGCCATACTTTATACTTCATTTGTAAACCTTTGCTTAAAGAGCACCAATGACCAGTTTAGAATGATCACTTTAACTGGCCGATCAACATGACATGTGCGCACTAAATTGTCCGTAACTTTTGATTTATAGCTCCGAATGACATGAATCCAATCTCTACGATAAGCTAGCTCAATTTTCTATATTGTAATAAAATTTGAGATGGAAATTGAGATGAAAAACCGTCCAAGTAATCCAATCTATCGAAAACTGTGTGATGCCATGCATTATGCTTGATTTATAAGCCTTTACTCAATGAGCAACAATGATCAGTTTAGAGTAATCATATTAAATGGCCGATCAACTTGACATGTCCGCACTAAATCGTCCGTAACTTTTGATTTTGAGCTCAGAATGACATGAATCCAATGCCCACGGTAGGCTAGCTCAATTTTCTCTCTGGTTACAAAATTTGAGGCATAAGTAGATACGACAAAGCGTCCAAATAATCTAATCTATCCCAAACTGTGTGATGTCATGCATTATGCTTCGTTTATAAACCTTTACTCAATGACCACCAATGATCAGTTTAGAATAATCATATTAAATGGCCGATCAACTTGACATATCCGCCGTAAATCGTCCATAAATTTTGATTTAAAGATCATAATGACACGTATCCAATGCCCACGTTAATCTTGCTAAATTTTTTATATTTTGACAAAATTTGAGACAGAAATAGATTCAACAAAGCGTCCAAGTAGCCAAATCTTTCCCAAACGTTGTGATGCCATGCTTTATGATTCATTTATAAACCTTTGCTCAAAGATCACCAATGATAAATTTAGAATGATCACTTTAACTGGTCGATCAACATTACATGTTCGCACTAAATAATCCGAAACTTTTGATTTAAAGCTCCGAATGACACGAATCCACTGTCTATGTTAACCAAGCTCAATTTTCTATATTGTAACAAAACTTGAGATGGAAATAGATACAAAAAACCGTACAAGTAATCCAATATATCCAAATCTGTGTGATGTCATACATTATGCTTCATTCATAAGCCTTTACTCAATGAGCACCAATTATCAGTTTAGAATAATCATATTAACTGGCCAATCAACTTGACATGTCCACACTAAAACATCCGTAACTTTTGATTTTGAGATCAGAATAACACGAATTTAATGCCCTCGTTAAGCTTGATAAATTTTCTATAACTTAACAAAATTTGAGACAGAAATAGAGATGACAAAGCATCCAAGTAATCCAATATATACAAAAATGTGGGATGCCATACATTATGCTTGATTTATAAGCCTTTACTCAATGACCACCAATGATCAGTTTAGAATAATTATATTAACTGGCAGATAAACTTGACATGTCTGCACTAAACCGTCCACAACTTTTGATTTTGAGCTCAGAATGACACGAATCAAATGTCCCCGTTAAACTAGCTCAATTTTCTCTATTGTTACAAAATTTGAGACATAACTACATATGAAAAAGCATCCAAATAATTCAATTTATCTCAAACTACGCGATGCCATGCATTATGCTTCATTTATAAGCTTTTACTCAGTGAGCACCAGTGATAAGTTTAGATAATCATATTAAGTGGCCGATCAACTTGACATATCCGCACTAAATCGTCTGTAAATTTTTATTTAAAGCTCATAATGACACATAACCAATGCCCATGTTATTCTTGCTAAATTTTCTATATTTTTTGACAAACGTTTAGACAAAAATAGAGTTGAAAAAACATCCAAGTAATCCAATCTTTCCCAAATTTTGTGATGCCATACTTTATACTTTATTTATAAAACTTTGCTTAAAGAGCACCAATGATCAGTTTAGAATGATCACTTTAACTGGCCGATCAACATGACATGTGCGCACTAAATTGTCCGTAACTTCTGATTTACTGCTCCGAATGACACGAATCCAATGTCTACGATAAGCTAGATCAATTTTCTATATTGTAATTAATTTTGAGATGGAAATTGAGATGAAAAACCGTGCAAGTAATCCAATCTATTGAAAACTGTGTGATGCCATGCATTATGCTTGATTTATAAGCCTTTACTCAATGAGCAACAATGATCAGTTTAGAGTAATCATATTAACTGTCCGATCAACTTGACATGTCCGCACTAAATCGTCCGTAACTTTTGATTTTGAGCTCAGAATGACATGAGCCCAATGCCCACGGTAAGCTAGCTCAATTTTCTCTATTGTTACAAAATTTGAGGCATAAGTAGATGCGACAAAGCGTCCAAATAATCTAATCTATCCCAAACTGTGTGATGTCATGCATTATGCTTCGTTTATAAGCCTTTACTCAATGAGCACCAATGATCAGTTTAGAATAATCATATTAAGTGGCCGATCAACTTGACATATCTGCCATAAATCATCCATAAATTTTGATTTAAAGATCATAATGACACGTATCCAATGTCCACGTTAATCTTGCTAAATTTTTTATATTTTGACAAAATTTGAGACAGAAATAGAGTCAACAAAGCGTCTAAGTAGCCAAATCTTTCCCAAACTTTGTGATGCCATTCTTTATGCTTCATTTATAAACCTTTGCTTAAAGAGCACCAATGATAAATTTAGAATGATCACTTTAACTGGTCGATCAATATTACATGTTCGCACTAAATAATCCGAAACTTTTGATTTAGAGCTCCGAATGTCACGAATCCACTGTGTATGTTAACCTAGCTCAATTTTCTATATTGTAACAAAACTTGAGATGGAAATAGATACAAAAAACCGTACAAATAATCCAATCTATCCAAATCTGTGTGATCCCATGCATTATGCTTCATTCATAAGCTTTTACTCAATGAGCACCAATTATCAGTATAGAATAATCATATTAACTGGCCAATCAACTTGACATGTCCACACTAAAACATCCGTAACTTTTTATTTTGAGCTCAGAATAACACGAATTCAATGCCCCCGTTAAGCTAGATAAAGTTTCTATATTTTAACAAAATTTGAGACAGAAATAGAGATGACAAAGCATCCAAATAATCCAATATATCCAAAAATCTGTGATGCCATACATTATGCTTGATTTATAAGCCTTTACTCAATGAGCACCAATGATCAGTTTAGAATAATTATATTAACTGGCCGATAAACTTGACATATGTGCACTAAACCGTCCACAACTTTTGATTTTGAGCTCAGAATGACACGAATCAAATATTCCGTTAAGCTAGCTCAATTTTCTCTATTGTTACAAAATTTGAGACATAACTACATATGAAAAAGCATCCAAATAATCCAATCTATCCTAAACTACGTGATGCCATGCATTATGCTTCATTTATAAGCCTTTACTCAATGAGCACCAATGATCAATATAAAATAATCATATTAAGTGGCCGATCAACTTGACATATCCGCACTAAATCCTTTGTGAATTTTATTTAAAGCTCATAATGACACATATCCAATGCCCATGTTAACCTTGCTAAATTTTCTATGTTTTCACAAAATTTGAGACGAAAATAGAGTCGACAAAGCGTCGAAGTAATCCAATCTTTTCTAAATTTTGTGATGCCATGCTTTAGGCTTCATTTATAAACCTTTGCTTAAACAGCACCAATGATCAGTTTAGAACGATCACTTTAACTGGCTGATCTACATGACATATCTACACGAAATCTTCCGAAACTTTTTATTTAGAGCTTAAAATGACACGAATCCAATGTATACATTAAGCTAGCTCAATTTTCTATATTGTAACAAAATTTAAGAAAGAAATAGATACGAAAAAACGTCCAAGTAATCCAATCTATCCAAAACTGTGTGATGCTATGCATTATGCTTCATTTATAAGCCTTTACTCAATGAGCACCAATGATCAGTTTAGAATAATCATATTAACTGGCCGATAAACTTGATATGTCCGAACTAAATCATCTGTAACTTTTGATTTTGAGTTCAGAATAGCACGAATTCAATGCCCCTGTTAAGCTAGATAAATTTTCTATATTTTAACAGAACTTGAGACAGAAATAGAGACAACAAAGCTTCCAAGTAATCCAATCCATCCAATTCTCTGGGATGCCATGCATTATGGTTGATTTATAATCCTTTACTCAATGAGCACCAATGATCAGTTTAGAATAATCATATTAGCTGGCCGATAAACTTGACATATCTGCACTAAACAATCCGTAACTTTTGATTTTGAGCTCAGAATGACACGAATACAATGTCCCCGTTAATCTAGCTCAATTTTCTCTATAGTTACAAAATTTGAGACATAACTACATATGACAAAGCATCCAAATAATCCAATCTATCCCAAACTGCGTGATGCCATGCATTATGCTTCATTTATAAGCCTTTACTCAATGAGCACCAATGATCAGTTTAAAATAATCATATTAAGTGGTTGATCAACTTGACATATCCACACTAAATCGTTCGAAAATTTTGATTTAAAGCTCATAATGACACGTATCCAATGCCCACGTTAATCTTGCTTAATTTTCTATATTTTGACAAAGTTTGAGACAAAAATAGAGTCGACAAAGCGTCCAAGTAATCCAATCTTTCCCAAACTTTGTGATGCCATGCTTTATGCATCATTTATAAACCTTTGCTTAAAGAGCACCAATGATTAGTTTAGAATGATCAGTTTAGAATGATAACTTTAACTGGCCGATCAACATGACATGTCCGCATTAAATCTTCCAAAACTTTTGATTTAGAGCTCATAATGACACAAATCCAATGTCTACATTTAGCTAGCTCAATTTTCTATATTGTAACAAAATTTAAGACGGAAATAGATACGAAAAACCGTCCAAGTAATCCAATCTATCCAAAACTATGTGATGCCATGCATTATTTTTCATTTATAAGCCTTTACTCAATGATCACCAATGATCAGCTTAGAATTATCACATTAACTAGCTGATCAACTTGATATGTTCGCACTAAATCGTCCGTAACTTTCGATTTAGAGTTCAGAATGACACCAATCGAATGCCCACGTTAAGCTAGGTAAATTTTCTATATTTTGCAAAATTTAAGACAGAAAGAGAGACAACAAAGCGCCCAAGTAAACCAATCTATCCCAACCTGCGTGATGCCAGACTTTATGCTTCTTTTATAAGCATTTACTCAATCAGCACCATTGATCAGTTTAGAATAATCATCTTAACTGCCCGATAACCATGACATGTCCCCACCAAATCGTCCGTAACTTTTGATTTAAAGTTTGGAATTACAAGAAACCAATGTCCACGTTAAGCTAGCTCAATTTTCTATTTTGTGACAAAATTTGAGACATAAATAGAGACGAGAAATCGTCTAAGTAATCCAATCTATCCCACAATGTGTGATGCCATGCTTTATGCTTTATTTACAAGCCTTTAATTAATGAGCACCAATAATCAGCATAGAATGGACACTTTAACTGCCAGATCAACTTGACATGCACTAAATCGTCCGTAACTTTTTATTTAGAGCTCAGAATGACACAAATCTAGGGCCCACGATAAGCTAGCTCAATTTTCTATATTGTAACTAAATTTGAGACGGAAATAGATTCAAAAAACCGTACAAGTAATCCAATCTATCAAAAACTGTGTGATGCCATGTATTATGCTTCATTTATAAACCTTTACTCTATTAGCATCAGTTCAGAATTATCACATTAACTAGCTGATCAAGTTGTCATTTCCGCACTAAATCGTAAGTAACTTTTGATTTATAGTTCAGAATGACACCAATCGAATGCCCACGTTAAGCTAGGTAAATGTTCTATATTTTGCAAAATTAGAGATAGAAATAGAGACAACAAAGCGTCCAAGTAATCCAATATATCCCAACCTGCGTGATGCCATCCCTTATGATTCATTTATAAGTCTTTACTCAATCAGCACCATTGATCAGTTTAGAATAATGATCTTTACTGGCCTATAACCTTGACATGTCCGCAACAAATCGTCCGTAACTTTCTATTTAGAGCTCCGAATGACACGAATCCAATGCCCATGTTGAGCTAGCTCAATTTTCTATATTGTGAAAAATTTGAGATAGAAATAGAGACGAAAAATCGTCTAAGGAATACAATCTATCCCAGTCTGCGTGATGCCATGCTTTATGCTTCATTTATAAGCTTTTACTCAATAAACACAATTGATCAGTTTAAAATGATCATATTAAATGGCCAATCAACTTGACATGTCCGCCCTAAATCATATGTAAATTTTGATTTAAAGCTCATAATGACACGTATCCAATGCCCACGTTAATCTTGCTAAATTTTCTATATTTTGACAAAATTAGAGAAAAAAATAGAGTCGATAAAGTGTCCAAATAATCCAATCTTTCCCTAACTTTGTGATGTCATGCTTTACGCTTCATTTATATACCTTTGCTTAAAGAGGACCAATGATCAGTTTAGAATGATAACTTTAATTGGCCGATCAACATGACATTTCCGAACTAAATATCCGAAACTTTTGATTTAGAGCTCAGAATGACACGAATATAAAGTATACAGTAAACTAGCTAAATTTCTATATTGTAACAAAATTTGACATGGAAATAGATACAAAAAACCATCCAAGTAATCCACTCTATCCAAACTGTGTGATGTCATGCATTATGCTTCATTTATAAGCATTTACTCAATAAGCACCAATGATCAGTTTAGAATAATCATATTAACTGGCCGATCAACTTGACATGTCTACACGAAATTGTCCGTCACTTTTGATTTTGAGCTTAGAATAACACGAATTCAATGCCCACGTTAAGCTAGATAATTTTTCTATATTTTAACAAAATTTGAGACAGAAATAGAGACAACAAAGCATACCAGTAATCCAATCTATCCAAAACTTTGTGATGCCATGCATTATGCTTGATTTGTAAGCCTTTACTCAATGAGCACCAATGATCAATTTAGAATAATCCTATTAACTGGCCGATCAATTTGACATGTCCGCACTAAATTGTCCATAACTTTTGATTTTGTGCTCAGGATGACACGAATCCAATGCCCACGTTGAGCTATATATTTTTTCTTTCTTTTAGCAAAATTTGAAACAAAAATAGAGACAACAACGCGTCCAAGTAATCCAATATATCCAAAACTTTGTGTTGCCATGCATTATGCTTCATTTATAAGCCTTTATTTATGAGAACCAATGATCAATTTAGAATAATAATATTAACTGGCCGATGAACTTGACATGTCCGCACTAAATCGTGAGTAACTTTTGATTTTGAGCTCAGAATGACATGAATCAAATTCCCATGTTAAGGTAGATAAATTTTCTATATCTTAGCAAAATTTGAGACAGAAATAGAGACGACAAAGCATTCAAGTAATCCAATCTATCAAAAACTGTGTGATGTCATGCATTATGCTTCATTTATAAGCCTTTACTCAATGAACACCAATGATCAGTTTAAAATGATCATATTAACTGGCCGATCAACTTGACATGTCCGGCCTAAATCATCCATAACTTTTGATTTTGAGCTCGGAAAGACACGAATTCAATGCCCACGTTAAGCTAGCTCAATTTTTATTATTGTTACAAAATTTGATACATAACTACATACGAAAAAGCGTCCAAACAATCATATCTATCCCAAACTATGTGATGCCATGCATTATGCTTCCCATATAAGCCTTTACTCAATGAGCACCAATGATCAGTTTAGAATGATCATATTAACTGGCTGATCAACTTGACATGTCCGCACTATATCGTCCGTAACTTTGATTTAGAGCTCAGAAACACACGAATCCAATGCCCATGTTCAGCTTGCTCAATGTTCTATATTTTTACGAAATTTGAGACAGAAATAGAGACGACAAAGCATCCAAATAATCTAATCTATCCAAAACTTTGTGATGCATTATGCTTCATTAATAAGCCTTTACTTAATGAGCACCAATGATCAGTTTAGAAAAATCATATTAACTGGCCGATCAACTTGACATGTCCGAATGACATGAATCCAATGTCTACGTAAGCTAACTCATTTTTCTATATTGTAACCAAAATTTAAGATGGAAATAGATACGAAAAACCGTCCAAGTAATCCAATATATCCAAAACTATGTGACGCCATGCATTATGCTTCATTTATAAGCCTTTACTTAATGAGCACCAATAATCAATTTAGAATAATCATATTAACTGGCCGATGAGCTTGACATATCCGCACTAAATCGTCAGTAACTTTTGATTTTGAGCTCTCAAGGACACAAATCAAATGCCCACGTTAAGCTAGATAAAGTTTTTATATCTTAGCAAAATTTGGGACATAAATAGAGATGACAAAGCATTCTAGTAATCCAATCTATCCAAATCTGTGTGATGTCATGCATTATGCTTCATTTATAAGCCTTTACTCAATGAGCACCAATAACCAGTTTTGAATAATCATATTAAGTGGCCAATCAACTTGACATATTCGCACTAAATCTTCCGTAAAGTTTTATTTAATGCTCATAATGACACGTATCCAGTGCCCACATTGACATGTCCTCACCAAATTTTCAATATTTTTCAAAATTTGAGACATAAATAGAGACGACAAAGCGTCCAAGTAATCCAATCTATCCCAAACGGCGTGATGCCATGCTTTATGATTCATTTATAAGCCTTTACTCAACGATCACCAATAATCAGTTTAAAATGATCATATTAACTGGCCGATCAACTTGACATATCCGCCCTAAATTGTTCGTAATTTTTTATTTTGAGCTCGGAATGACACGAATTCAATGCCCACGTGACATGTCCTCACCAAATTTTCAATATTTTTCAAAATTTGAGACATAAATAGAGACGACAAAGCGTCCACGTAATCCAATCTATCCCAAACGGCATGATGCCATGCTTTATGATTCATTTATAAGCCTTTACTTAATGAGCACCAATGATCGTTTTAAAATTATCGGTTTAATTGGTAGATCAACTTGATATGTCAGCACTAAATCATATGTAAGTTTTGATTTAAAGCTCATAATTATAGGAATCCAATGCCCACATTAAGCTATCTAAATTTATATTTTGCAAAATTTGAGACAAAAATAGAGACAACAAAGCATCCAAGTAATCCAATCTATCTCAAACTGCGTGATGCCATGCTTTATGCTTCATTAATAAGCCTTTACTCAATTAGCACAATTGATCAGTTTAGAATAATCATCTTAACTGTCCGATAACCTTTACCTCTCTCCACCAAATCGTCCGCAACTTTTGATTTAGAGCTCATAATGACACGAATCCAATGCCCATGTTAAGCTAGCTCAATTTTCTCAATTGTTTCAAAATTTGAGACATAACTAGATACGTCAAAGCGTTCAAATTATCCAATCTATCCCGAACAGTTTGATGCCATGCATTATGCTTCATTTATAAGCCTTTGCTCAATGTGCAACAATGATTAGTTTAGAATAATCACATTAACTGGCCGATCAGCTTGACATGACTACACTAAATTGTCTGTAACTTTTGATTTAAAGCTCAGAATGACACAAATCCAATGCCCACGTTAAGCTAGCTCAATTTTCAATATTGTAACAAAATTTGAGACAGAAATAGAGACGACAAAGCGTCCAAGTAATCCTATCTTTCCCAAACTGTAAGATGACGTGCATTATGCTTCATTTATAAGATTTTACTCAATTAGCACCAATGATCAGTTTAGAACAATCATATTAACTGGCCGATCAACTTGACAAGCCCGCACTAAATCGTACGTAACTTTTGACTTTGATTTTAGAATAACACGAATTCAATGCCCACATTAAGGTAGATAAATTTTCTATATTTTAACAAAATTTGAGACTACAATAGACACGACAAAGCATCCAAGTAATCCAATCTATCCAAAACTGTGTGATGCCATGCATTATGCTTGATATATGAGCCTTTACTCAATGAGCACCAATGATCAGTTTAGATAATCATATTAAGTGGCCGATCAACTTGACATATCCGCCGTAAATCATCCATAAATTTTGATTTAAAGATTATAATGACACGTATCCAATGCCCACGTTAATCTTGCTAAATTTTTTATATTTTGACAAAATTTGAGACAGAAATAGATTCAACAAGTAGCCAAATCTTTCCCAAACTTTGTGATGCCATGCTTTATGATTCATTTATAAACCTTTGCTTAAAGAGCACCAATGATAAATTTAGAATGATCACTTTAACAGGTGGATCAACATTACATGTTCGTACTAAATAATCCGAAAGTTTTGATTTAGAGCTCCGAATGACACGAATCCACTGTCTATGTTAACCTAGCTCAATTTTCTATATTGTAACAAAACTTGAGATGGAAATAGATACGAAAAACCGTACAAGTAATCCAATCTATCCAAATCTGTGTGATGCCATGCATTATGCTTCATTCATAAGCCTTTACTCAATGAGCACCAATTATCAGTTTAGAATAATAATATTAACTGGCCAATCAACTTGACATGTCCACACTAAAACATCCCTAACTTTTGATTTTGAGCTCAGAATAACACGAATTCAATGCCCCCGTTGAGCTAGATAAATTTTCTATAATTTAACAAAATTTGAGACAGAAATAGAGATGACAAAGCATCAAAGTAATCCAATATATCCAAAAATGTGTGATGCCATACATTATGCTTGATTTATAAGCCTTTACTCAATGAGCACCAATGATCAGTTTAGAATAATTATATTAACTGGCCGATAAACTTGATATGTCTGCACTAAACCGTCCACAACTTTTGATTTTGAGCTCATAATGACACGAATCAAATGTTCCGTTAAGGTAGCTCAGTTATCTGTATTGTGACAAAATTTAAGACAGATTTATGTACAAAAAAGAGTCCAAATATTTCAATCTATCCCAAACTGCATGATGCCATGCAATACGCTTCATTTATAAGCCTTTGCTAAATGAGCACCAATGATCAATTTACAATAATCATATTAAATGGCAAATTAAGTTGACATGTCTGAAGTAAATTGTACTTAAAGTTTTATTTAGAGCCGAGACGAATCCAATGCCCATGGTAAGCTAGCTAAATTTTCTATATTTTGCAAAATTTGAGACAGAAATAGAGACAACAAAGCTTCCAAGTAATCCAATCTATCCCAAACTGTGTAATGCCATGCTTTATACTTCATTTATAAGCTTTTACTTAATGCGCACGAATTATCAGTTTAGAATGATGACTTTATCTATCCGATCAACTTGACATTTCTACACTAAATCGTTTGTAACTTTTGATTTAGCACTCGGAATGACACGAATAATGCACACATTAAGCTTGCTCAATCTTCTATATTTTGAAAAATTTGAAACAAAAATAGAGAAGACAAAGCGTCCATGTAATCCAATATATCCAAAATTGTGTGATGCCATGCATTATGCTTGATTTATAAGCCTCTACGCAATAAGCACCAATGATCAGTTTAGAATAATCATATTAGCTGGCTGATTAACTTGACATGTCCGCACTAAATCGTCAGTAACTTTTGATTTTGAGCTGAGAATGACACGAATCCAATGCCACATTAAGCTAGATAAATTTTGTATATTTTCACAAAATTTGAGACAAAAATAGAGACGACAAAGAGTCCATGTAATCCAATCTATCTAAAACTTTGTGATGCCAGCATTATGTTTCATGTATAATCCCTTACTCAATGAGCACCAATTATCAGTTTAGAATAATCATATTAACTGGCTGATCAACTTGATATGTCCACACTAAATCGTCCGTAACTTTTGATTTTTAGCTCAGAATGACACGTATCAAATACCCACGTTAAGCTAGCTCAATTTTCTATATTGTGAATAGATTTGAGACAATATTAGATAAGACAAACCATCCAAGTAATCCAATCTTTCTGAAACAGTGTGATGGCATGCATTATGCTTCATTTAGAAGTCTTTACTCAATGAGCAGCAATGATCAGTTCACAATAATCATATTAACTGGCCGATCAACTTGACATGTCCGCACTAAATCGTCGATAACTTTTTATTTAGAGCTCAGAATGACACGAATTCAATGCCCGCGTTAAGCTAGCTAAATTTTCAATATTTTGCAAAATTTGAGACAAAAATAGAGACAGCAAAGCATCCAATCAATCCAATCTATCTCAACCTGCATGATGCCATGCTTAATGCTTCATTTATAAACCTTTACTCAATCAGCACCATTGATCAGTTTAGAAAAATCATGTTAACTGGTCGATAACCTTTACATGTTTGCACCAAATCTTTTGTAACTTTTGATTTAGAGCTCATAATGACGCGAATCCAGTGCCCACGTTATGCTAGCTCAATTTTTTATATTGTGACAAAATTTGAGATAGAAATAGAGACAACAAAGCGACTAAGTAATCCAATCTATCCTGAACTGCGTGATGCCATGCTTTATGCTTCATTTATAAGCCTTTACTTAATAAGCATCAGTGATCAGTTTAGAATGATTACTTTAACTGGCCGATCAACTTGATATATCCGCACTAAATTGTCCGTAACTTTTGATTTTTGTGATCAGGATGACACGAATCCAATGCACACGTTAAGCTAGCTCAATTTTCTATATTGTAACAAAATTTGAGATAGAATTAGACAAGACAAAGCATCCAAGCAATCCAATCTGTCTGAAACTGTGTGATGTCATGCATTATGCTTCGTTTATAAGCTTTTACTCAATAATCACCAATGATCAGTTTAAAATAATTATATTAACTGTCCGATGAACCTGACATGTCCGCACTGAATTGTCTGTATTTCTTGATTTTGAGCTCCTAATGACACGAATAGAATGCCCACGTTAAGCTAGTTCTGTTTTCTATATTGTGACAAAATTTGAGATAGATCTACATACGAAAAAGCATCCAAGTAATCCAATCTATCCTAAACTTCGTGATGCCATGCTTTATGCTTCATTTATATACCTTTACTTAAAAAATAACAATGATCATTTTAGAATGATCACTTTAACTGGCTGATCAACTTGACATGTCCGCACCAAATTGTCCGTAATTTTTTATTTAGAGCTCAGAATGACACAAATCCAATACCCGTGCTAAGCAAGCTCAATTGTCTATATTGTAACAAAACTTAAGACAGAAATAGATACGACAAAGCGTCTAAATAATTCAATCTATCCCAAACTGAGTGATGCCATACATTATGTTTCATTTATAAGCCTTTACTCAATGAGCACCAATTATTGGTTTAGAATAATCATATTTACAAGCCAACCAAGATGATATGTCCGGACTAAATCGTCCGTAACTTCTAATTTTCAGCTCATAGTGGAAAGAATCAGACGCCTACGTTAAGCTAGCTCAATTCTCTATATTGTGAAAAAATTTAAGACAGATTTAGGTACAATAAAGTGTCCAAATATTTCAATCTATCCCAAACTGCATGATGCCATGCAATATGCTTCATTTATAAGCCTTTACTGAATTAGCACCAACGATCAGTTTACAATAATCATATTAAATGGCAAATTAAGTTGACATGTCCGCAGTAAATCGTACTTAAATTTTTATTTAGAGCTGGGACGAATCCAATGCCCATGGTGAGCTAGCTAAATTTTCTATATTTTGCAAAATTTTAGACAGAAATAGAGACAACAAAGCGTCCAAGTAATCCAATCTATCCCAAACTGCGTAATGCCATGCTTTATACTTCATTTATAAGCTTTTACTTAATGCGCACGAATTATCAGTTTAGAATGATCATATTAATTTGCTGATCAATTTGACATGTCCACACTAAATCGTTCGTAACTTTTGAGTTTTAGCTCAGAATGACACGTATCAAATACCCACGTTAAGCTAGCTCAATTTTCTATATTGTGAATAGATTTGAGACAAAATTAGATAAGACAAACAATCCAAGTAATCCAATCTTTCTGAAACAGTGTGATGGCATGCATTATGCTTCATTTAGAAGTCTTTACTCAATGAGCAGCAATGATCAGTTTAGAATAATCATATTAACTCGCCGATCAAGTTGATATGTCCGCACTAAATCGTCCATAACTTTTTATTTATAGCTCAGAATGACACGAATCCAATGCCCACGTTATGCTAGCTAAATTTTCAATATTATGCAAAATTTGAGACCAAAATAGAAACAGCAAAGCATCCAATCAATCCAATCTATTTCAACCTGCGTGATGCCATGTTTAATGCTTCATTTATAAGCCTTTACTCAATCAGCACCATTGATCAGTTAAGAATAATCATGTTAACTGGTCGATAACCTTTACATGTTTGCTTCAAATCTTTTGTAACTTTTGATTTAGAGCTCATAATGATGCGAATCAAGTGCCCACGTTAAGCTAGCTCAATTTTTTATATTGTTACAAAATTTGAGATAGAAATAGAGACAACAAAGCGACTAAGTAATCCAATCTATACCAAACTACGTGATGCCATGTTTTATGCTTCATTTATAAGCCTTTACTTAATGAGAATCAATGATCAGTTTAGAATGATTACTTTTACTGGCCAATCAACTTGATATGTCTGCACTAAATCATCCGTAACTTTTGATTTTTGAGATCAGGATGACACGAATCCAGTGCACACGTTAAGCTAGCTCAATTTTCTATATTGTATCAAAATTTGAGACAGAATTAGACAAGACATAGCATCCAAGCAATCCAATCTATCCGAAACTGTGTGATGCCATGCATTATGCTTCGTTTATAAGCCTTTACTCAATAATCACCAATGATCACTTTAAAATAATCATATTAACTGTCCGATGAACCTGACATGTCCGCACTTAATCATCTGTATTTCTTGATTTTGAGCTCCTAATGACACGAATAGAATGCCCACGTTAAGCTAGATCTATTTTCTATATTGTGACAAAATTTGAGACAGATCTACATACGAAAAAGCATCCAAGTAATCCAATCTATCCTAAACTTCGTGATGCCATGCTTTATGCTTCATTTATATACCTTTACTTAAAAAATACCAATGATCATTTTAGAATGATCACTTTAACTGCCTGATCAACTTAACATGTCCGCACCAAATTGTCCGTAATTTTTGATTTAGAGCTCAGAATGACACAAATCCAATGCCCCCGTTAAGCAAGCTCAATTGTCTATATTGTAACAAAACTTAAGACAGAAATAGATACGACAAAGCGTTTAAATAATTCAATCTATCCCAAACTGTGTGATGCCATACATTATGTTTCATTTATAAGCCTTTACTCAATGAGCACCAATTATCGGTTTAGAATAATCATATTTACAAGCCAACCAAGATGATATGTCCGGACTAAATCGTCCGTAACTTCTAATTTTCAGCTCATAGTGGAAAGAATCAGACGCCTACGTTAAGCTAGCTCAATTCTCTATATTGTGAAAAAATTTAAGACAGATTTAGGTACAATAAAGAGTCCAAATATTTCAATCTATCCCAAACTGCATGATGCCATGCAATATGCTTCATTTATAAGCCTTTACTGAATTAGCACCAACGATCAGTTTACAATAATCATATGAAATGGCAAATTAAGTTGACATGTCCACAGTAAATCGTACTTAAATTTTTATTTAGAGCTGGGACGAATCCAATGCCCATGGTGAGCTAGCTAAATTTTCTATATTTTGCAAAATTTTAGACAGAAATAGAGACAACAAAGCGTCCAAGTAATCCAATCTATCCCAAACTGCGTAATGCCATGCTTTATACTTCATTTATAAGCTTTTACTTAATGCGCACGAATTATCAGTTTAGAATGATCACTTTATCTAGCCGATCAACTTGACATTTCCGCACTAAATCGTCTGTAACTTTTGATTTAGCGCTCGGAATGACACGAATCCAATGCACACATTAAGCTAGCTCAATCTTCTATATTTTGAAAATTTTGAAACAAAAATAGAGACAACAAAGCGTCCAAGTAATCCAATATATCCAAAATTGTGTGATGCTATGCATTATGCTTGATTTATAAGCCTCTACGCAATACGCACCAATGATCAGTTTAGAATAATCATATTAGCTGGCTGATTAACATGACATGTCCACACTAAATCGTTAGTAACTTTTGATTTTGAGCTCAGAATGACACGAATCCAATGCCCACATTAAGCTAGATAAATTTTGTATATTTTAACAAAATTTGAGACAAAAATAGAGACAACAAAAAGTCCATGTAATCCAATCAATCAAAAACTTTATGATGCCATGCATTATGTTTCATGTATAAGCCTTTACTTAATGAGCACCAATGATCAGTTTAAAATAATCATATTAATTTGCTGATCAATTTGACATGTACACACTAAATCGTCCGTAACTTTTGATTTTTTAGCTCAGAATGACACGTATCAAATACCCACGTTAAGCTAGCTCAATTTTCTATAATGTGAATAGATTTGAGACAAAATTAGATAAGACAAGCAATCTAAGTAATCCAATCTTTCTGAAACAGTGTGATGGCATGCATTATGCTTCATTTAGAAGTCTTTACTCAATGAGCAGCAATGATCAGTTTAGAATAATCATATTAACTGGCCGATCAACTTGACATATCCGCACTAAATTGTCCATAATTTTTTATTTAGAGCTCAGAATGACACGAATCCAATGCCCACGTTATGCTAGCTAAATTTTCAATATTTTGCAAAATTTGAGACAAAAATTGAAACAGCAAAGCATCCAATCAATCCAATCTATCTCAACCTGCGTGATGCCATGTTTAATGCTTCATTTGTAAGCCTTTACTCAATCAGCACCATTGATCAGTTTAGAATAATCATGTTAACTGGTCGATAACCTTTACATGTTTGCGCCAAATCTTTTGTAACTTTTGATTTAGAGCTGATAATGACGCGAATCCAATGCCCACGTTAAGCTAGCTCAATTTTTTATATTGTGACAAAATTTGAGATAGAAATAGGGTCAACAAAGCGACTAAGTAATCCAATCTATCCCAAACTACGTGATGCCATGCTTTATGCTTCCTTTATAAGCATTTACTTAATGAGCATCAGTGATCAGTTTAGAATGATTACTTTAACTGTCCAATCAACTGGATATGTCCGCACTAAATCATCCGTAACTTTTGATTTTTGAGATCGGGATGACACGAATCCAATGCACACGTTAAGCTAGCTCAATTTTCTATATTGTATCAAAATTTGAGACATAATTAGACAAGACAAAGCGTCCAAGCAATCCAATCTATCCGAAACTGTGTGATGCCATGCATTATGCTTCGTTTATACAATAATCACCAATGATTAGTTTAAAATAATCATATTAACTGTCCGATGAACCTGACACGTCCGCACTGAATCGTCTATATTTCTTGATTTTGAGCTCATAATTACACGAATAGAATGCCCACATTAAGCTAGCTCTGTTTTCTATATTGTGACAAAATTTGAGACAGATCTACATACGAAAAAGCATCCAAGTAATCCAATCTATCCTAACCTTCGTTATGCCATGCTTTATGATTCATTTATATGCCTTTACTTAAAAAATATCAATGATCACTTTAAAATGATCACTTTAACTGGCTGATCAACTTGACATGTCCGCACTAAATTGTCCGTAATTTTTGATTTAGAGCTCAGAATGACACAAATCCAATTCCCCCGTTAAGCAAGCTCAATTGTCTATATTGTAACAAAACTTAAGACAGAAATAGATATGACAAAGTGTCTAAATAATTCAAAATATCCCAAACTGTGTGATGCCATGGATTATGTTTCATTTATAAGCCTTTACTCAATGAGCACCAATTATCGGTTTAGAATAATCATATTTACTGGCCAATCAAGGTGATATGTCCGCACTAAATCATCCGTAACTTCTAATTTTCAGCTCATAGTGGCAAGAATCCGACCCCTACGTTAAGCTAGCTCAATTTTCTATATTGTGACAAAATTTAAGACAGATTTAGGTACAAAAAAGTGTCCAAATATTTCAATCTATCCCAAACTACATGATGCCATGCAATATGCTTCATTTATAAGCCTTTGCTAAATGGGCACCAACGATCAATTTACAATAATCATATTAAATGGAAAATTAAGTTGACATGTCTGCGGTAAATCGTAATTAAATTTTTGTTTAGAGCTGAGACGAATCCAATGCCCGTGGTAACAAATCCATTGCCTACGTTAAGCTAGCTCAATTTTCTATATTGTAACAAAATTTGACACAAAATTAGATACGACAAAGGGTCCAAATAATCAAATCTATCCCATAATGCACGATGTCATGCATTATGCTTCATTTATTAGCCTTTACTCAATGACCACCAGCGATCGGTTTAGAATAATCATATTAATTGGCCGATCAACGTCACATGTCCGCACTAAATCTTCCATACCTTTTGATTTAGAGCATAGAATACCACGAATCCATTGCCCACATTAATCTACCTCAATTTTCTATGTTTTGCAAAATTTGAGGCAAAAATAGAGACGACAAACCGTCCAAGTAATCCAATCTATCCAAAACTATGTGATGGCATGCATTATGCTTTATTTATAAGCTTTTACTCAATAAGCACCAATGATCAGTTTAGAATAATCATATTAACTGGCCGATCAACTTAACATGTCAACACTAAATCGTCCGTATTTTTTGAATTTGAGCTCAGAATACGAATCCAATTCCCATGTTAAACTAGATAAAGTTTTTAGATTTTAACAAAATCTGATACAGAAATAGAGACGACAAAGTTTCCAAGTAATCCAATCTATACAAAACTGTGTGATGCCATGCATTATGCTTCATTTATAAGCCTTTACTCAATGAGCACCAATAATCAGTTTAAAATAATCATATTAACTGACCGATCAACTTGACATGTCCGCACCAAATCATCTGTAACTTTTGATTTAGAGATCAGAATGACACGATTCCAATGCCCACGTTAATCTAGCTAAATTTTCTATATTTTGCAAAATTTGATATAGAAATAGATAAGAGAAAGTGTCCAAGTAATCCAATCTATTCCAAACCGTGATGCCATGCTTTATACTTCATTAATAAGCTTTTACTTAATGAGCACCAATGATCAGTTTAGAATGGTCACTTTAACTAGCCGATCAACTTGACTTGTACGCACAAAATCGTCTGTAACTCTTGATTTACAGCTCAGAATGACACAAATCCAATGCCCATGTTAAGCTTTCTGAATTTTCTATTATGTGACAAAATTCGAGAAAGAAATAGAGACAACAAAGCATCAGAGTAATCCAATCTATCCCAAATTGTGTGATCCATATTTTATGCTTCAATTATAAGCCTTTACTCGATGTGCACCAATGATCTTTTTAGAATGATCACTTTAACTGCCCGATCAACTTAACATGTCTGCACTAAATTGTCCATTACTTTTGATTTAAAGCTCACAATGACACGAATCTAATGCCCACGTTAAGCTTTCTTGATTTTCCATATTGTGACAAAATTTGAGATAGAAATAGAGACGACAAAGCATCCAAGTAATCCAATCTATTCCAAACTGCATGATCCATGTTTTATGCTTCATTTATAAGCCTTTACTCATTGAGCACCAATGATAAGTTTAGAATAATCACTTTAATTGGCCGATCAACTTGTCATATCCGCACTAAATAATCCGTAACTTTCGATTTGGGGCTCAGAATGACATGAATCCAATGCCCCATCAAGCTAGCTCAATTTTCTATATTGTAACAAATTTTGATACCAAAATAGATACGACAAATCGTCCAATTAATCCAATCTATCCAAAACTGTGTGATGTCATGCATTATGCTTAATTTATAAGCCTTTACTTAATGAGCACCAATGTTCAGTTTAGAATAATCATATTAATTGGCTGATCAACTTGATAAGCCCGCACTAAATCGTCTCTAAATTTTGATTTAGAGCTTAGAATAACAAAAATCCGTTGCCCACGTTAAACTAGCTAAATTTTCTATATTTTTCAAAATTTGAGACAGAAATAGAGGCGAAAAAGCGTTCAAGTAATCCAATCTATCCAACACTGTGCGATGGCATGCATAATTCTTCATTTATAAGACTTTACTCAATGAGCACCAATGATCAGTTCAGAATAATCATATTAACTGGCCAATTAACTTGACATGCCCGCACACAATCGTTCATTACTTTTGATTTTGAGCTCCGAATGACACCAATCCAATGCGCTCGTTAAGGTAGCTCAATTTTCGATATTTTGACAAAATTTGACAAAGAATTAGATAAGACAAAGCATCCAAATAATCTAATCTATCCGAAATTGTCTAATCTCATTCATTATGCTTCATTTATAAGCCTTTACTCAATAAGCACGAATGATCAGTTTATAATAATCATATTAACTGACTGATCAACTTGACATGTCCACACTAAATCGTCCGTAACTTTTGAATTTGAGCTCAGAATACGAATCCAATGCCCATGTTAAACTAGATAAATTTTCTATATTTTAACAAAATCTGAGACATAAATAGAGACAACAAAGTGTCCAAGTAATCCAATTTATACAAAACTGTGTGATGCCATGCATTATGCTTCATTTATAAGCCCTTACTCAATGAGCAGCAATGATCAGTTTACAATAATCATATTAACTGGCCGATCAACTTGACATGTCCGCACTAAATCGTTTGTAATTTTTGATTTAGAGATCAGACTGACACGATTCCAATGCCCACGTTAATCTAGCTAAATTTTCTATGTTTTGCAAACTTTGATACAGAAATAGATAAAACAAAGTGTCCAAGTAATCCAATCTATCTCAAAACATGATGCCATGCTTAATACTTCATTAATAAGCTTTTACTGAATGAGCACCAATGACCAGTTTAGAATGATCAGTTTAGAATGATCACTTTAACTAGCCGATAAACTTGATTTGTCCGCAATAAATCGTCTGTAACTCTTGGTTTAGAGCTCATAATGACACGAATCCAATGCCCATGTTAAGCTTTCTCGATTTTCTATTATGTGACAAAATTCGAGAAAGAAATAGAGACGACAAAGCGTCAGAGTAATCCAATCTATCCCAAATTGTGTGATTCATATTTTATGCTTCAATTATAAGACTTAACTCGATGAGCACCAATGATCTTTTTAGAATGATCACTTTAACTGGCCGATCAACTTAACATGTCTGCACTAAATTGTCCATTACTTCTGATTTAAAGCTCACAATGACACGAATCTAATGCCCACGTTAAGCTTTCTCGATTTTCTATATTATGACAAAATTGGAGATAGAAATAGAGACGACAAAGCATCCAAGTAATCCAATCTATTCCAAACTGCATGATCCATGTTTTACGCTTCATATATAAGCCTTTACTCATTGAGCACCAATGACAAGTTTAGAATTGGCCGATCAACTTGTCATATCCGCTCTAAATAATCCGTAACTTTTGATTTGGGGCGCAAAATGACACGAATCCAATGCCCATGTTAAGCTTTCTCGATTTTCTATTATGTGACAAAATTCCTGAAAGCAATAGAGACGACAAAGCGTCAGAAATATATAAATTTCCAATGCCCATGTTAAACTATATAAATTTTCTATATTTTAACAAAATCTGAGACAGAAATAGAGACGAGAAAGTGTCCAAGTAATATAATCTATACAAAACTGTGTGATGCCATGCAATATGCTTCACTTATAAGCCTTTACTCAATGAGCACCAATGATCAATTTAGAATAATCATATTAACTGGTCGATCAAATTGACATGTATGCACTCGATCTTCTGTAACTTTTGATTTAGAGATCAGACTGACACGAATCCAATGCCCACGTTAATCTAGCTAAATTTTCTATCTTTTGCAAAATTTGATATAGAAATAGAAGCGAAAAAGCGTTCAAGTAATCCAATCTATCCAACACTGTGTGATGGCATACATAAATCTTCATTTATACGAATTTACTCAGTGAGCACCAATGATCAGTTTAGAATAATCATATTAATTGGCCAATCAACTTGACATGTCCGCACACAATTGTTCGTAACTTTTGATTTTGAGCTCCGAATGACACGAAACCAATGCCCACGTTAAGGTAGCTCAACTTTCTATATTCTGACAAAATTTGACACAAAATTAGATAAGACCAAGCATCCAACTAATCCAATCTATCCGAAACTCTGTGATGCCATGCATTATGCTTCGTTTATAAGCCTTTACTCAATAAGCACCAATCATGAGTTTAGAATAATCATATTAACTGTCCGATCAAATTGACATGTCCATACTAAATCGTCTGTAACGTTTGATTTTGAGATCAAAATGACACGAATCCAATGCCCACGTTAACCTTGCTAAAGTTTCTATATTTTGACAATATTTGAGACAGAAATCGAGAAGACAAAGCGTCTAAGTAATTCAATTTATCCCAAACAGCATGATGCCATGCTTTATGCTTCATTTATAAGCTTTTACTTAATGAGCACCAATGATCAGTTTAGAATAATCACTTTAACTAGCCGATCAACTTGACTCATTCGCACTAAATCGTCTGTAACTATTGATTTAGATCTCATAATGACACGAATCCAATGCCGACATTAAGGTTTCTCGATTTTCTATATCGTTACAAGAAATAGAAACGACAAAGCGTCCAAGTAATCCAATCTATCCAAAACTATGTGATGACATGCATTATGCTTCATTTATAAGCCTTAACTCAATGAGCAACAGTGATCAGTTTAGAATAATCATATTAACTAGCCGATAAACTTGACATGTACGCATGAAATCGTCCGTAACTCTTGATTTAGAGCTAAAAATGACACGAATCCAATGCCCACGTTAAGCTTTCTCAATTTTCTATATTGTGTCAAAATTTGAGATACAAATAGAGACGACAAAGCATACAAGTAATCCAATCTATCCCAAACTACGTGATCTATGCTTTATGCTTCATTTACATTTTTAAATGAGCACCAGTGATCAATTTAAAATGATATTTTTAACTGGCTGATCAACTTGTCATGCCCACACTAAATCGTCTGTAACTTTTGATTTAGAGCTTAGAATGACACGAATCAATTGCCCATGTTAAACTAGCTAAGGTTTATGTATTTTGCAAATTTTGAGACAAAAAAAGAGACGACAAAGCGTCCAAGTAATCCAATCTATCCCAAAGTTTGTGATACCATGATTTATACTTCATTTATAAGCTTTTACTTAATGGACACCAATGATCAGTTTAGAATGATCACTTTAACTAGCCGATCCACTAGACTTATCCGCAACAAATCGTTTGTAATCTTGATTTAGAGCTTAGAATGAAACGCATTAATTGCCCACTTTAAGCTTTCTCGATTTTCTATATTGTGAGAAATTTGAGACAGAAATCGTGACGACAAAGCATCCAAGTAATCCAAACTATCCCAAACTCCATTATCCTTGCTTTATGCTTCATTTATAAGCCTTTACTCAATCAACACCAATGATCAGTTTAGAATGATCACTTTAACAGGCCGATCAACTTGATATGTCAGCACTAAATCGTCTGTAACTTTTTATTTAGAGCTTAGAATGACACAAATCCAATGCCGAAGTTAAGCTAGCTAAATTTTCTATATTGTAACAAAATTTGATTCAAAAATAGATACGACAAAGCGTCCAAGTAATCCAGTATATCAAAAACTATGTGATGCCATGGATTATGCTTCATTTAGAAGCTTTTACTCAATGAGCGCCAATAATTGATTTAGAATAATCATATTAACTGGCCGATCAACTTGAAATGTCTACACTAAATCGTTCGTAACTTTTGATTATGAACTCAGAATTACACGAATCCAATGCCCATGTTAAGCTAGATAAATGTTCTATGTTTTAAAAAATATTTGAGACAGCAATAGAGATGGCAAAGCGCCAAATAATCCAATCTATCCAAAATTGTGTGATGCCATTATTTATACGTCATTTAGAAGCCTTTACTCAATAGCACCAATGATCAGTTTAGAATAATCATATTAAATGGCCGATCAACTTGACATGTCCACACTAAATTTCCCGTAACTTTTGATTTAGAGCGCAGAATGACACGAATCCAATGCCCAAGTTATGCTAGCTTAATTTTCTATACTTTTTCAAAATTTGAGACCGAAATAAAGACGACAACGCGTCCAAGTAATCCAGTATATCCAACACTGTGTGATGCCATGGCTTATGCTTCATGTAGAAGCCTTTACTGAATGAGCGCCAATGATCAGTGTAGTATACTAATATTATCTGGCCGATCAACTTGACATGTCCGCACTTAATCGTCCGTAACTTTTGATTTAGAGCTCAGAATGACACGAATCAATTGCCCACGTTACGCTAGCTAAAGTTTATATATTTTGCAAAATTTGGGGCTGAAAGAGATACGACAAAACCTCCAACTAATCCAATCTATCCCAAACTTTGTGATGCCATGATTTATTTCATTTATAAACTTTTACTTAATGGGCACTAATGATCAGTTTAGAATGATCACTTTAACTAGTCGATCAACTTGACTTATGCGCAACAAATCGTCCATAACTCTTGATTTAGAGCATAGAATGAAACGCATCCAGTGCCCACGTTAAACTTTCTCAATTTTCTATATTGTGAGAAAATTTGAGACAGAAATAGAGACGAAAAGCGTTCAAGTAATCCAATCTATCCCAAACTGCGTTATCCATGGTTTATGCTTCATTTTGTAAGCCTTTACTCAATGAGAACCAATGATCAGTTTAGAATGATCACTTTAACTGGCCGATCAACTTGATATTTCCGCACTAAATCGTCTGTAACTTTTGATTTAGAGCTCAGAATGACACCAATCCAATGCCCAAGTTAATCTAGCTCAAATATCTATGTGCTAAGAAAATTTGAGATAGCAATTGATACGAAAATGAGTCCAAGTAATTCAATCTATCCAAAACTGTATGATGTCATAGATTATGATTCATTTAGAAACCTTTACTCAATGAGCGCCAATTATAAGTTTAAAATAATCATATTAAATGGCCGATCAACTTGACATATCCGCACTAAATCATCCATAACTTTTTAGTTTGAGCTCCGAATAACACGAATCCAATGCCCATGTTAAGCTAGATAAATTTTCTATATTTTAACAAAATTTGAAACAGCAATAGAGACAACAAAGCGCCAAGTAATCCAATCTATCCAAAACTGTGTGATGCCATGCATTATGCTTCATTTATAAGCCTTTACGGAATAAGCACCAATGATCAGTTCAGAATAAACATATTGATTGTCTGATCAACTTGACATGTACGCACTAAATCGTCTGTAACTTTTGATTTTGAGCACAGTATGACAATATCCAATGCCCATGTTATTCTAGCTCAATTTTCTATGTCGTAAAAACATTTGAGACATAACTAGATACGACAAAGTGTCCAAATAATTTAGTCTATCCCAAGCTCTACGATGCCATGCATTATGCTTCATTTATAAGCCTTTATTCAATGAGCACCAATGATCAGTTCAGAATAATCATATTAACTATCCGATCAACTTCACATGTACGCATGAAATCGTCCGTAACTATTGATTTAGAGCTAAAAATGACACGAATCCAATGCCCACGTTAAGCTTTCTCGATTTTCTATATTGTGTCAAAATTTTAGATACAAATAGAGACGACGAAGGATACAAGTAATCCAATCTATCCCAAACTATATGATCTATATTTTATACTTTATTTATAAGCCCATACTCAATGAGCACCAGTGATCAGTTTAAAATGATCTCTTTAACAGGCCGATGAACTTGTCATGCCCACAGTAAATCGTCTGTAACTTTTGATTTAGAGCTTAGAATGATACGAATCAATTGCCCATGTTAAACAAGCTAAGGTTTATGTATTTTGCAAATTTTGAGACAAAAAGAGAGACGACAAAGCGTTCAAGTAATCCAATCTATCCCAAACTCTGTGATACCATGATTTATACTTCATTTATAAGCTTTTACTTAATGGACACCAATGATCAGTTTAGAATGATCACTTTAACTAGCCGATCCACTAGACTTATCCGCAACAAATTGTCTATAATCTTGATTTAAAACTTAGAATGAAACACATCAATTGCCCACGTTAAGCTTTCTCGATTTTCTATATTGTGAGTTTGAGACAGAAATAGAGATGACGAAGCGTCCAAGTAATCCAAACTATCCCAAACTCCGTTATTCTTGCTTTATACTTCATTCATAAGCCTTTACTCAATCAGCACCTATGATCAGTTTAGAATGATCACTTTAACTGGTCGATCAACTTGATATGTCCGCACTAAATCGTCCATAACTTTTTATTTTGACCTCAGAATGACACAAATCTAATGCCGAAGTTAAGCTAGCTAAATTTTGTACATTGTAACAAAATTTGAGACATAAATAGATACGACAAAGTGTCCAAGTAATCCAGTATATTCAAAACTGTGTGATGCCATGGATTATGCTTCATTTAGAAGCCTTTACTCAATGAGCGCCAATGATCAGTTTAGAATAATCATATTAACTGGCCAATCAACTTGACATGTACGCATGAAATCGTCCGTAACTCTTGATTTAGAGCTAAGAATGACAAGAATCCAATGCCCACGTTAAGCTTTCTCGATTTTCTATACTGTGTCAAAATTTGAGATACAAATAGAAACGACAAAGCATACAAGTAATCCAATCTATCCAAAACTACGTGATCCATGCTTTATCCTTCATTTATAAGCCTTTACTCAATGAGCACCAGTGATCAGTTTAAAATGATTTCTTTAACTGGCCGATAAACTTGTCATGCTTGCACTAATTGTCTGTAACTTTTGATTTGGAGCTTAAAATGACATGAATCAATTGCCCACGTTAAACTAGCTATAGTTACGACAAAGCGTCCAAGTAATCTAGTATATTCAAAACTGTGTGATGCCATGGATTATGCTTCATTTAGAAGCCTTTACTCAATGAGCGCCAATGATCAGTTTAGAATAATCATATTAACTGGCCGATCAACTTGACATGTCCGCCCTAAATGGTCCGTAACTTTTGATTTAGAGCTCAGAATGACATGAATCCAATGCCCAAGTTAAACTAGCTTAATTTTCTATATTGTAACAAAATTTGAGACATAAATAGATACGACAAAGCGTCCAAGTAATCCAGTATATCCAAAACTGTGTGATGCCATGGATTATGCTTCATTTAGAAGCCTTTACTAAATGAGCACCAATAATTGATTTAGAATAATCATATTAACTGGCCGATCAACTTGACATGTCCACACTAAATCGTTCGTAACTTTTGATTATGAGCTCAGAATTACACGAATCCAATGCCCATGTTAAGCTTGATAAATGTTCTATATTTTAACAAAATTTGAGACAACAATAGAGATGGCAAAGCGCCGAATAATCCAATCTATCCAAAATTGTGTGATGCCATTATTTATACTTCATTTAGAAGCCTTTACTCAATGAGCACCAATGATCAGTTTAGAATAATCATATTAAATGGCCGATCAACTTGACATGTCCACACTAAATCGTCCGTAACTTTTGATTTAGAGCTCAGAATGACACGAATCCAATGCCCAAGTTATGCTACCTTAATTTTCTATATTTTGTCAAAATTTGAGACCGAAATAAAGACGACAAAGCGTCCAGGTAATCCAGTATATCCAAAACTGTGTGATGTCATGGCTTATGCTTCATTTAGAAGCCTTTATTTAATGAGCGCCAATGATCAGTTTAGAATAATAATATTAACTGGCCGATCAACTTGACATGTTTGCACAAAATCGTCCGTAACTTTTGAGTTAGAGCTCAGAATGACATGAATCAATTGCCCATGTTAAGCTAGCTAACTTTTATATATTTTGCAAACTTTGAGGCAGAAAGAGAGACAACAAAGCCTCCAAGTAATCCAATCTAACCTGAACTGCGTGATGTCATACATTATGTTTCATTTATATGCCTTTACTCAATGAGCACCAATGATAAGTTTAGAAAATTTACTTTAACTGGCCGATCAACTTGACATGCCCACATTAAATCGTCCGTAACTTCTGATTTAGAGCTCAGAGTGACCCGGATCCAATGACCACTTTAAGCTAGCTCAACTTTCTATATTTTGACAAAATTTGAGACAGATATAGATACAAAAAAGTGTTCAAGTAATCCAATCTAGCCAAAACTGCGTGATGCCATGCATAATGCTTCATTTATAAGATTTTACTCAATGACCACCAATGATCACTTTAGAATGATCACTTTAACTGGCCGATCAACTTGACATGTCTGCATTAAATCGTCTGTAACTTTTGATTTAGAGCTGCGAATGACACAAATCCAACGCCCACGTTAAGCTAGCTCAATTTTCTATATTTTGACAAAATTTAAGATAGAAATTGATACAACAAAGAGTCCAAATAATACAATCTGTCCAGAACTACGTGATGTCATCCATTAGGCTTCATTTATAAGCCTTTAATCACTGAGCACCAATGATCAGTTTAGAATTATCACTTTATGTAGGCGATCAACATGACATGTCCGCATTAAATCGTCCATAACTTTTGATTTAGAGTTCAGAATAACACGAATCCAAGTCCCATGTTAAGCTAGCTCAATTTTCTGTATTGAGACAAAATTTGAGGCAGAAGACTATACGACAAAGCGTCCAAGTAATCCAATCTGTCCCGAACTGCGTGATGTCATGCATTATGCTTCATTTATAAGTCTTTACTCAATGAGCACCATTGATCAGTTTAGAATGATCACTTTAACTGGCCGATAAATTTTACTTGTCCGCATTAACTCATTTGTAACTTTTCATTCAGAGCTCAGAATGACACAAATCCAATGCCCACGTTAAGCTAGCTCAATTTTATATATTGTGACGAAATTTGAGACAGAGATAGATACAAAAAAGGTTTCAGATAATCCAATCTATGGAAACTTGCATGATGCCATGCATTATGCTTCATTTATAAGCCTTTACTCAATGAGCACAAATGATCAGTTTAGAATGATCACTTTAACTGGCCGATAACTTTGACATGTCCGCACTAAATCGTCTGTAACTTGTTATTTAGAGCTCATAATGACACGAATCCAATGCCGATGATACGTTAGCACAATTTTCTATATTGTGACAAAATTTGAGACAAAAATAGATACGAAAACGCGTTCAAGTAATCAAATATAACCAAAACTGCATGATGCCATGCATTATGCTTCATTTCTAAGCCTTTACTCAATGGGAACCAATGATCAGTTTAGAATGATAACTTTAACTGGCCTATCAATTTGACATGTCCGCACCAAATCATCCCTAACTTTTGATTTAGAGCTCAGAATGACACGAATCCAATGCCTACGTTAAGCTCGCTCAATTTTCTATATTGTGACAAAATTTGATACAAATATATATAATTAAAAGCATTCAAGTAATACAATCTAACCAAAACTGCGTGCTGCCATGCATTATGCTTCATTTCTAAGCCTTTACTCAATCATCACCAATGATCAGTTTAGAATGATCACTTTAACTGGCCGATCAACTTGAGATGACTGCACTAAATCATCATTAACTTTTGATTTAGAGCTTCGAATGACACGAATCCAATGCCTACGTTAAGCTAGCTCAATTTTCTATACTGTGACAGAAATAGATATAAAAAAACGTTCAAGTAATCGAATATAGCCAAAACTGTGTGATGCCATGCATTCTGCTGAATTTATAAGCCTTTACTCAATAAGCACCAATGATCAGTTAAGAATAATCACTTTAACTGGCCAATCAACTTGACATATCCGCACTAAATCATCCGTAACTTATGATTTAGAGCTTATAATGACACGAATCCAATGCCCATGTTAGGCTAGCTCAATTTTCTATATTGTGAAAAAATTTGAGACAGGGATAGATACAAAAAAGCGTTCAAGTAATCAAATCTATGCAAAACTGCATGATGCCATGCATTATGCTTCATTTATAAGCTTTTACTAAATGAGCACAAATGATCAATTTAGAATGATCACTTTAACTGGCCGAACAACTTGACATTTCCGCATCAAATAACCGATAACTTTTGATTTAGAGCTCAAAATGACACAAATCGAATGCATACGTTAAGCTTGCTCAATTTTCTATTTATTGAGACAAAATTTGGGACAAAAATAAATACGAAAAAGCATTCAAGTAAATCAATCTAGCCAAAACTGCGTGATGTCATGCATTATGCTTCATTTATAAGCCTTTACTCAATGAGCACCAATGATCAGTTAAAAATGATCACTTTAACTGGCCCATCAACTTGACATGTCCGCCCAAAATCGTCCGTAACTTGTGATTTAGTGCTCATAATGACACGAATCCAATTCCCACCTTAAGCTAGCTCAATTTTCTATATTGTGACAAAATTTGAGGCAGAAATAGATACGAAAAAGCGTTCAAGTAATCCAATCTATGCAAAACTGCGTGATGCCATGCATTATACTTCATTTCTAAGCCTTTACTCAATGGGAACCAATGACCAGTTTAGAATGATCACTTTAACTGGCCGATCAACTTTACATGTACGCACTAAATCATCCTTACCTTTTGGTTTAGAGCTCAAAATGACACGAATCCAATGCATATGTTAAGCTAGCTCAATTTTCTATATTGTGACAAAATTTGAGACAAAAATATATTTAAAAAAGCGTTCAAGTAATCCAACTAACCAAAACTGCGTGATGTCATGCATTATTCTTCACTTCTAAGCCTTTACTGAATAAGCACCAATGATTAGTTTAGAATGATCACTTTAGCTGGCCCATCAACTTGACATGTCTACACTAAATCATCACTAACTTTTGATTTAGAGCTCCGAATGACGCGAATCCGATGCCTACGTTAAGCTAGCTCAATTTTTAATATTCTGACAGAAATAGATATAAAAAAGCTTTCAAGTATTCGAATATAATCAAAACTGCATGATGAAATGCATTATGTTTCATTTATAAACCTTTACTCGATGAGCCCAAATGATAAGTTAAGAATTATCACTTTAACTGGCCGATCAAATTGACATGTCCTCACTAAATCATCCGTAACTTAAGATTTAGAGCTCATAATGACACTAATCCAATGCCCACGTTAAGTTATCTCAATTTTCTATATTTTGACAAAATTTGAAACATAAATAGATACAAAAAAGCGTTCAAGTAATCCAATCTCGGCTAAACTGCATGATGCCATGCATTATGCTTCATTTATAAGGCTTTGTTCAATGAGCATAAATGATCAGTTTAGAATGATCACTTTAACTAGGCGATCAACTTGACATGTCTACACTAAATTGTACTTAACTTTTGATTTAGAGCTCAGAATAACACGAATCCATTGTCCATGTTAAGTTAGCACAATTTTCTATATTGTGACAAAATTTGAGATAAAATAGATACGAAAAAGCGTTCAAGTAATCCAATATAACCAAAACTGCGTGATGCCATGCATTGTGGTTCATTTCTAAGCCTTTACTCAATGAGAACCAATGATCAGTTTAGAATGATCACTTTAACTGGCCGATCAACTTGACATGTACGTACTAAATCATCCCTAACTTTTGATTTAGAGCTTAGAATGACACGAATCCAATGCCTACGTTAAGCTAGCTCAAGTTTCTCAATTGTAAAAAAATTTGAGACGAAAATAGATACGAAAAAGTGTTCAAGTAATCCAATATAATCAAAACTTTGTGATGCCATGCATTATGCTTCATTTCTAAGCCTTTACTCAATGCTCACCATTGATTAGTTTAGAATGATCACTTTAACTGGCCGATCAACTTGAGATGTACGCACCATATCATTCCTAACTTTTGATTTAGAGCTCAGAATGACACGAATCCAATTCCTACCTTAAACTAGCTCAATTTTCTATATTGTGACAAAATTTGAGACAGAAATATGTATAACAAATCATTCAAGTAATCAAATCTAACCAAAACTGTGTGATGCCATGCGTTATGCTTCATTTATGAGCCTTTACTCAATGAGCACCAATGATCATTTAAGAATGATCACTTTAACGGGCCGTCAACTTGAAATGTCCGCACTAAATCGTCCACAACTAATGATTTATAGCTCTGAATGACACGAATCCAATGCCCACGTTAATCTAGCTTAATTTTCTATATTGTTACAAAATGTGACACATAAATAGATACAAAAAAGCGTTCAAGTAATCCAATCTATGCAAAACTGCATGATGCCATGCAATATGCTTCATTTATAAGCCTTTACTCAATGAACACATATTATCAGTTTAGAATGATCACTCTAATTGGCCGATCGACTTGACATTTCCGCACTAAATCATCCGTAACTTATTATTTAGAGCTCATAATGATACGAATCCAATGCCTATGAAAAGTTAGCCCAATTTTCTATATTGTGACCAAATTTGAAACAAAAATAGAAACGAAAAAGCGTTCAACTAATCCAACATAACCAAAACTGCGTGATGCTATGCATTATGCTTTATTTCTAAGCCTTTAATCAATGGGAACCAATTATCAATTTAGAATGATCACTTTAACTGGCCGATCAACTTGACATGTCCGCACCAAATAATCCCTAACTTTTGATTTAGAACTTAGAATGACACGAATCCAATGCCTACGTTAAGCTAGCTATATTTTCTAAATTGTGACAAAATTTGAGACAAAAAATAGATACGAAAAGCGTTCAACTAATCCAATCTAACCAAAAATGCGTGATGCTTATGCTTCATTTATATGCCTTTACTCAATGAGCACCAATGATCAGTTTAGAATGATCACTTTAACTGGCCGATCAACTTGACATGTACGCACCAAATCATCCATAACTTTGGATTTAAAGCTCTGAACGACACAAATCCAATGCCTACGTTAAGCTAGCTTAATATTCTGACAAAATTTCAGACCAAAATAGATACAGAAAAGCATTCAAGTAATCCAATCTACGCAAAACTGCATGATGCCATGCATTATGCTTCATTTATAAGACTTTACTCAATGAGCACAAATGATCAGTCTAGAATGATCGCTTTAACAATGCGATCAACTTGACATTTCCGCACTAAATCGTCCGTAAATTTTGGATTTGGAAATCAGAATAACACGAATCCAATGCCCACGTTAATCTAGCTCAATTTTCTATATTGTGACAAAACTTGAGACAAAAATATATATGATAAAGCGTTCAAGTAATCCAATTTAACCAAAAATGTGTGTTGTCATGTTAAATGCTTCATTTCTAAGCCTTTACTCAATGAGCAGCAATGATCATGTATAATGATCACTTTAACTTCTCGATCACTAACTTTTGATTCAGAGCTCCGAATGACATGAATCCAATGCCTACGTTAAGCTAGCTCAATTTTCTATCTTCTGACAGAAATATATATAAAAAACCGTTCAAGTAATCGAATATAACCAAAACTGCGTGATGCCATGCATTATGTTTCATTTATAGGCCTTTACTCAATGAGCACCAATGATCAGTTAAACATGATCACTTTAACTGGCCCATCAACTTGACATGTCTGCCCAAAATCGTCCGTAATTTGTGATTTAGAGCTCATATTGACACAAATCCAATTCCCACCTTAAGCTAGCTCAATTTTCTATATTGTGACAAAATTTGAGGCAGAAATAGATACGAAAAAGCGTTCAAGTAATCCAATCTATGCAAAACTGCGTGATGCCATGCATTATACTTCATTTCTAAGCCTTTACTCAATGGGAACCAATGACCAGTTTAGAATGATCACTTTAACTGGCCGATCAACTTGACATGTAAGCACTAAATCATCCTTACCTTTTGGTTTAGAGCTCAAAATGACACGAATCCAATGCATATGTTAAGCTAGCTCAAAATTCTATATTGTGACAAAATTTGAGACAAAAATATATACAAAAAAGCGTTCAAGTAATCCAACTAACCAAAACTGCGTGATGTCATACATTATTCTTCACTTCTAAGCCTTTACTGAATGAGCACCAATGATTAGTTTAGAATGATCACTTTAGCTGGCCCATCAACTTGACATTTCTACACTAAATCATCACTAACTTTTGATTTAGAGCTCCGAATGACACGAATCCGATGCCTACGTTAAGCTAGCTCAATTTTTAATATTCTAACAGAAATAGATATAAAAAAGCTTTCAAGTATTCGAATATAATCAAAACTGCGTGATGACATGCATTATGTTTCATTTATAAATCTTTACTCGATGAGCCCAAATGATAAGTTAAGAATTATCACTTTAACTGGCCGATCAAATTGACATGTCCGCACTAAATCGTCCGTAACTTAAGATTTAGAGCTCATAATGACACGAATCCAATGCCCACGTTAAGTTATCTCAATTTTCTATATTTTGACACAATTTGAAACATAAATAGATACAAAAAACCGTTCAAGTAATCCAATCTAGGCAAAACTGCATGATGCCATACATTATGCTTCATTTATAAGCCTTTGTTCAATGAGCATAAATGATCAGTTTAGAATGATCACTTTAACTAGGCGATCAACTTGACATGTCTACGCTAAATTGTACTTAACTTTTGATTTAGAGCTCAGAATAACACGAATCCATTGTCCATGTTAAGTTAGCTCAATTTTCTATATTGTGACAAAATTTGAGATAAAATAGATACGAAAAAGCGTTCAAGTTCAATATAACCAAAACTGCGTGATGCCATGCATTGTGGTTCATTTCTAAGCCTTTACTCAATGAGAACCAATGATCAGTTTAGAATGATCGGCCGATCAACTTGACATGTCCGCAGCAAATAATCCCTAACTTTTGATTTAGAACTTAGAATGACACGAATCCAATGCCTACGTTATGCTAGCTATATTTTCTAAATTGTGACAAAATTTGAGACAAAAAATAGATACGAAAAAGCGTTCAATTAATCCAATCTAACCAAAAATGCGTGATGCTTATGCTTCATTTATATGCCTTTACACAATGAGCACCAATGATCAGTTTAGAATGATCACTTTAACTGGCCGATCAACTTGACATGTACGCACCAAATCATCCATAACTTTGGATTTAAAGCTCTGAACGACACGAATCCAATGCCTACGTTAAGCTAGCTTAATTTTCTATATTCTGACAAAATTTCAGACCAAAATAGATACAGAAAAGTATTCAAGTAATCCAATCTACGCAAAACTGCATGATGCCATGCATTATGCTTCATTTATAAGCCTTTACTCAATGAGCACAAATGATCAGTCTAGAATGATCGCTTTAACAATGCGATCAACTTGACATTTCCACACTAAATCGTCCGTAAATTTTGATTTGGAAATCAGAATAACACGAATCCAATGCCCACGTTAATCTAGCTCAATTTTCTATATTGTGACAAAACTTGAGACAAAAATATATATGATAAAGCGTTCAAGTAATCCAATTTAACCAAAAATGTGTGTTGTCATGTTAAATGCTTCGTTTCTAAGCCTTTACTCAATGAGCAGCAATGATTATGTATAATGATCACTTTAACTTCTCGATCACTAACTTTTGATTTAGAGCTCCGAATGACATGAATCTAATGCCTACGTTAAGCTAGCTCAATTTTCTATATTCTGACAGAAATATATATAAAAAAGCGTTCAAGTAATCGAATATAACCAAAACTGCGTGATGCCATGCATTATGTTTCATTTATAAGCCTTTACTCAATGAGCACCAATGATCAGTTAAAAATGATCACTTTAACTGGCCCATCAACTTGACATGTCTGCCCAAAATCGTCCGTAACTTGTGATTTAGAGCTCATAATGACACGAATCCAATTCCCACCTTAAGCTAGCTCAATTTTCTATATTGTGACAAAATTTGAGGAAGAAATAGATACGAAAAAGCGTTCAAGTAATCCAATCTATGCAAAACTGCGTGATGCCATGCATTATACTTCATTTCTAAGCCTTTACTCAATGGGAACCAATGACAAGTTTAGAATGATCACTTTAACTGGCCGATCAACTTGACATGTCCGCACTAAATAATCCTTAACTTTTGGTTTAGAGCTCAAAATGACACGAATCCAATGCATATGTTAAGCTAGCTCAATTTTCTATATTGTGACAAAGTTTGAGACAAAAATATATGTAAAAAAGCGTTCAAGTAATCCAACTAACCAAAACTGCGTGATGTCATGCATTATTCTTCACTTCTAAGCCTTTACTGAATAAGCACCAATGATTAGTTTAGAATGATCACTTTAGCTGGCCCATCAACTTGACATGTCTACACTAAATCATCACTAACTTTTGATTTAGAGCTTTGAATGACGTGAATCCGATGCCTACGTTAAGCTAGCTCAATTTTTAATATTCTGACAGAAATAGATATAAAAATGCTTTCAAGTATTCGAATATAATCAAAACTGCGTGATGACATGCATTATGTTTCATTTATAAACCTTTACTCGATGAGCCCAAATGATAAGTTAAGAATTATCACTTTAACTGGCCGATCAAATTGACATGTACGCACTAAATCATGCGTAGCTTAAGATTTAGAGCTCATAATGACACGAATCCAATGCCCAAGTTAAGTTATCTCAATTTTCTATATTTTGACACAATATGAAACATAAATAGATACAAAAAAGCATTCAAGTAATCCAATCTAGGCAAAACTGCATGATGCCATGCATTATGCTTCATTTATAAGCCTTTGTTCAATGAGCATAAATGATCAGTTTAGAATGATCACTTTAACTAGGCGATCAACTTGACATGTCTACACTAAATTGTACTTAAATTTTGATTTAGAGCTCAGAATAACACGAATCCATTGTCCATGTTAAGTTAGCTCAATTTTCTATATTGTGACAAAATTTGAGATAAAATAGATACGAAAAAGCGTTCAAGTAATCCAATATAACCAAAACTGCGTGATGCCATGCATTGTGGTTCATTTCTAAGCCTTTACTCAATGAGAACCAATGATCAGTTTAAAATGATCGGCCGATCAACTTGACATGTCCGCACCAAATAATCCCTAACTTTTGATTTAGAACTTAGAATGACACGAATCCAATCCCTACGTTATGCTAGCTATATTTTCTAAATTGTGACAAAATTTGAGACAAAAAATAGAGACAAAAAAGCGTTCAATTAATCCAATCTAACCAAAAATGCGTGATGCTTATGCTTCATTTATATGCCTTTACACAATGAGCACCAATGATCAGTTTAGAATGATCACTTTAACTGGCCGATCAACTTGACATGTACGCACCAAATCATCCATAACTTTGGATTTAAAGCTCTGAACGACACGAATCCAATGCCTACGTTAAGCTAGCTTAATTTTCTATATTCTGACAAAATTTCAGACCAAAATAGATACAGAAAAGTATTCAAGTAATCCAATCTAGGCAAAACTGCATGATGCCATGCATTATGCTTCATTTATAAGCCTTTGTTCAATGAGCATAAATGATCAGTTTAGAATGATCACTTTAACTAGGCGATCAACTTGACATGTCTACACTAAATTGTACTTAAATTTTGATTTAGAGCTCAGAATAACACGAATCCATTGTCCATGTTAAGTTAGCTCAATTTTCTATATTGTGACAAAATTTGAGATAAAATAGATACGAAAAAGCGTTCAAGTAATCCAATATAACCAAAACTGCGTGATGCCATGCATTGTGGTTCATTTCTAAGCCTTAACTCAATGAGAACCAATGATCAGTTTAGAATGATCGGCCGATCAACTTGACATGTCCGCACCAAATAATCCCTAACTTTTGATTTAGAACTTAGAATGACACGAATCCAATGCCTACGTTATGCTAGCTATATTTTCTAAATTGTGACAAAATTTGAGACAAAAAATAGATACGAAAAAGCGTTCAATTAATCCAATCTAACCAAAAATGCGTGATGCTTATGCTTCATTTATATGCCTTTACACAATGAGCACCAATGATCAGTTTAGAATGATCACTTTAACTGGCCGATCAACTTGACATGTACGCACCAAATCATCCATAACTTTGGATTTAAAGCTCTGAACGACACGAATCCAATGCCTACGTTAAGCTAGCTTAATTTTCTATATTCTGACAAAATTTCACACCAAAATAGATACAGAAAAGTATTCAAGTAATCCAATCTACGCAAAACTGCATGATGCCATGCATTATGCTTCATTTATAAGCCTTTACTCAATGAGCACAAATGATCAGTCTAGAATGATCGCTTTAACAATGCGATCAACTTGACATTTCCGCACTAAATCGTCCGTAAATTTTGATTTGGAAATCAGAATAACACGAATCCAATGCCCACGTTAATCTAGCTCAATTTTCTATATTGTGACAAAACTTGAGACAAAAATATATATGATAAAGCGTTCAAGTAATCCAATTTAACCAAAAATGTGTGTTGTCATGTTAAATGCTTCATTTCTAAGCCTTTACTCAATGAGCAGCAATGATTATGTATAATGATCACTTTAACTTCTCGATCACTAACTTTTGATTTAGAGCTCCGAATGACATGAATCTAATGCCTACGTTAAGCTAGCTCAATTTTCTATATTCTGACAGAAATATATATAAAAAAGCGTTCAAGTAATCGAATATAACCAAAACTGCGTGATGCCATGCATTATGTTTCATTTATAAGCCTTTACTCAATGAGCACCAATGATCAGTTAAAAATGATCACTTTAACTGGCCCATCAACTTGACATGTCTGCCCAAAATCGTCCGTAACTTGTGATTTAGAGCTCATAATGACACGAATCCAATTCCCACCTTAAGCTAGCTCAATTTTCTATATTGTGACAAAATTTGAGGCAGAAATAGATACGAAAAAGCGTTCAAGTAATCCAATCTATGCAAAACTGTGTGATGCCATGCATTATACTTCATTTCTAAGCCTTTACTCAATGGGAACCAATGACCAGTTTAGAATGATCCCTTTAACTGGCCGATCAACTTGACATGTCCGCACTAAATAATCCTTAACTTTTGGTTTAGAGCTCAAAATGACACGAATCCAATGCATATGTTAAGCTAGCTCAATTTTCTATATTGTGACAAAATTTGAGACAAAAATATATGTAAAAAAGCGTTCAAGTAATCCAACTAACCAAAACTGCGTGATGTCATGCATTATTCTTCACTTCTAAGCCTTTACTGAATAAGCACCAATGATTAGTTTAGAATGATCACTTTAGCTGGCCCATCAACTTGACATGTCTACACTAAATCATCACTAACTTTTGATTTAGAGCTTCGAATGACGCGAATCCGATGCCTACGTTAAGCTAGCTCAATTTTTAATATTCTGACAGAAATAGATATGAAAATGCTGTCAAGTATTCGAATATAATCAAAACTGCGTGATGACATGCATTATGTTTCATTTATGAACCTTTACTCGATGAGCCCAAATGATAAGTTAAGAATTATCACTTTAACTGGCCGATCAAATTGACATGTCCTCACTAAATCATCCGTAACTTAAGATTTAGAGCTCATAATGACACTAATCCAATGCCCACGTTAAGTTATCTCAATTTTCTATATTTTGACAAAATTTGAAACATAAATAGATACAAAAAAGCGTTCAAGTAATCCAATCTCGGCTAAACTGCATGATGCCATGCATTATGCTTCATTTATAAGCCTTTGTTCAATGAGCATAAATGATCAGTTTAGAATGATCACTTTAACTGGCCGATCAACTTGACATGTCCGCACCAAATAATCCCTAACTTTTGATTTAGAACTTAGAATGACACGAATCCAATGCCTACGTTAAGCTAGCTATATTTTCTAAATTGTGACAAAATTTGAGACAAAAAATAGATACGAAAAGCGTTCAACTAATCCAATCTAACCAAAAATGCGTGATGCTTATGCTTCATTTATATGCCTTTACTCAATGAGCACCAATGATCAGTTTAGAATGATCACTTTAACTGGCCGATCAACTTGACATGTACGCACCAAATCATCCATAACTTTGGATTTAAAGCTCTGAACGACACGAATCCAATGCCTACGTTAAGCTAGCTTAATTTTCTATATTCTGACAAAATTTCCGACCAAAATAGATACATAAAAGCATTCAAGTAATCCAATCTACGCAAAACTGCATGATGCCATGCATTATGCTTCATTTATAAGCCTTTACTCAATGAGCACAAATGATCAGTTTAGAATGATCGCTTTCACAATGCGATCAACTTGACATTTCCGCACTAAATCGTCCGTAAATTTTGATTTGGAAATCAGAATAACACGAATCCAATGCCCACGTTAATCTAGCTCAATTTTCTATATTGTGACAAAACTTGAGACAAAAATATATATGATAAAGCGTTCAAGTAATCCAATTTAACCAAAAATGTGTGTTGTCATGTTAAATGCTTCATTTCTAAGTCTTTACTCAATGAGCAGCAATGATCATCTATAATGATCACTTTAACTGCTCGATCACTAACTTTTGATTTAGAGCTCCGAATGACATGAATCCAATGCCTACGTTAAGCTAGCTCAATTTTCTATATTCTGACAAAAATATATATAACAAGCGTTCAAGTAATCGAATATAACCAAAACTGCGTGATGCCATGCATTATGTTTCATTTATAAGCCTTTACCAATGATCAGTTAAAAATGATCACTTTAACTGGCCCATCAACTTGACATGTCCGCCCAAAATCGTCCATAACTTGTGATTTAGAGCTCATAATGACACGAATCCAATTCCCACTTTAAGCTAGCTCAATTTTCTATATTGTGACAAAATTTGAGGCAGAATAAGATACGAAAAAGCGTTCAAGTAATCCAATCTATGCAAAACTGCGTGATGCCATGCATTATACTTCATTTCTAAGCCTTTACTCAATGGGAACCAATGACCAGTTTAGAATGATCACTTTAACTGGCCGATCAACTTGACATGTACGCACTAAATCATCCTTAACTTTTGGTTTAGAGCTCAAAATGACACGAATCCAATGCATATGTTAAGCTAGCTCAATTTTCTATATTGTGACAAAATTTGAGACAAAAATATATACAAAAAGCGTTCAAGTAATCCAACTAACCAAAACTGCGTGATGTCATGCATTATTCTTCACTTCTAAGCCTTTACTGATTGAGCACCAATGATTAGTTTAGAATGATCACTTTAGCTGGCCCATCAACTTGACATGTCTACACTAAATCATCACTAACTTTTAATTTAGAGCTCCGAATGACACGAATCCGATGCCTACGTTAAGCTAGCTCAATTTTTAATATTCTGACAGAAACAGATATAAAAAAGCTTTCAAGTATTGGAATATAATCAAAACTGCGTGATGACATGCATTATGTTTCATTTATAAACCTTTACTCGATGAGCCCAAATGATAAGTTAAGAATTATCACTTTAACTGGCCGATCAAATTGACATGTCTGCACTAAATCGTCCGTAACTTAAGATTTAGAGCTCATAATGACACGAATCCAATGCCCACGTTAAGTTAACTCAATTTACTATATTTTGACAAAATTTGAAACATAAAAAGATACAAAAAAGCGTTCAAGTAATCCAATCTAGGCAAAACTGCATGATGCCATGCATTATGCTTCATTTATAAGCCTTTGTTCAATGAGCATAAATGATCAGTTTAGAATGATCACTTTAACTAGGCGATCAACTTGACATGTCTACACTAAATTGTACTTAACTTTTGATTTTGAGCTCAGAATAACACGAATCCATTGTCCATGTTAAGCTAGCTCAATTTTCTATATTGTGACAAAATTTGAGATAAAATAGATACAAAAAAGCGTTCAAGTAATCCAATATAACCAAAACTGCGTGATGCCATGCATTGTGGTTCGTTTCTAAGCCTTTACTCAATGAGAACCAATGACCAGTTTAGAATGATCACTTTAACTGGCCGATCCACTTGACATATACTTACTAAATCATCCCTAACTTTTGATTTAGAGCTTAGAATGACACGAATCCATTGCCTACGTTAAGCTAGCTCAAGTTTCTCAATTGTAAAAAAATTTGAGACGAAAATAGATACGAAAAAATATGTTCAAGTAATCCAATATAATCAAAACTTCGTGATGCCATGCATTATGCTTCATTTCTAAGCCTTTACTCAATGCTCACCATTGATTAGTTTAGAATGATCACTTTAACTGGCCGATCAACTTGAGATGTACGCACCATATCATCCCTAACTTTTGATTTAGAGCTCGGAATGACACGAATCCAATTCCTACCTTAAACTAGCTCAATTTTCTATATTGTGACAAAATTTGAGACAGAAATATCTATAACAAATCATTCAAGTAATCATTTCTAACCAAAACTGCGTGATGCCATGCGTTATGCTTCATTTATGAGCCTTTACTCAATGAGCACCAATGATCATTTAAGAATGATCACTTTAATGGGCCGTCAACTTGAAATGTCCGCACTAAATTGTCCACAACTAATGATTTATAGCTCTGAATTACATGAATCCAATGCCCACGTTAATCTAGCTTAATTTTCTATATTGTTACAAAATGTGACACATAAATAGATACAAAAAAGCGTTCAAGTAATCCAATCTATGCAAAACTGCATGATGCCATGCAATATGCTTCATTTAGAATGAACACATATTATCAGTTTAGAATGATCACTCTAATTGGCCGATCGACTTGACATTTCCGCACTAAATCATCCGTAACTTATTATTTAGAGCTCATAATGATACGAATCCAATGCCTATGAAAAGTTAGCTCAATTTTCTATATTGTGACAAACTTTGAAACAAAAATAGAAACGAAAAAGCGTTCAACTAATCCAACATAACCAAAACTGCGTGATGCCATGCATTATGCTTTATTTCTAAGCCTTTAATCAATGGGAACCAATGATCAGTTTAGAATGATCACTTTAACTGGCTGATCAACTTGACATGTCCGCACCAAATAATCCCTAACTTTTGATTTAGAACTTAGAATGACACGAATCCAATGCCTACGTTAAGCTAGCTATATTTTCTAAATTGTGACAAAATTTGAGACAAAAAATAGATACGAAAAAGCGTTCAAGTAATCCAATCTAACCAAAAATGCGTGATGCTTATGCTTCATTTATATGCCTTTACTCAATGAGCACCAATGATCAGTTTAGAATGATCACTTTAACTGGCCGATCAACTTGACATGTACGCACCAAATCATACATAACTTAGGATTTAAAGCTCTGAACGACACGATTCCAATGCCTACGTTAAGCTAGCTTAATTTTCTATATTCTGACAAAATTTCAGACCAAAATAGATACAGAAAAGCATTCAAGTAATCCAATCTACGCAAAACTGCATGATGCCATGCATTATGCTTCATTTATAAGCCTTTACTCAATGAGCACAAATGATCAGTTTAGAATGATCGCTTTAACAATGCGATCAACTTGACATTTCCGCACTAAATCGTCCGTAAATTTTGATTTGGAAATCAGAATAATACGAATCCAATGCCCACGTTAATCTAGCTCAATTTTCTTTATTGTGACAAAACTTGAGACAAAAATATATATGATAAAGCGTTCAAGTAATCCAATTTAACCAAAAATGTGTGTTGTCATGTTAAATGCTTCATTTCTAAGCCTTTACTCAATGAGCAGCAATGATCATGTATAATGATCACTTTAACTGCTCGATCACTAACTTTTGATTTAGAGCTCCGAATGACATGAATCCAATGCCTACGTGAAGCTAGCTCAATTTTCTATATTCTGACAGAAATATATATAAAAAAGCGTTCAAGTAATCGAATATAACCAAAACTGCGTGATGCCATGCATTATGTTTCATTTATAAGCCTTTACTCAATGAGCACCAATGATCAGTTAAAAATGATCACTTTAACTGGCCCATCAACTTGACATGTCCGCCCGAAATCGTCCGTAACTTGTGATTTAGAGCTTATAATGACACGAATCCAATGCCTACCTTAAGCTATCTCAATTTTCTATATTGTGACAAAATTTGAGGCAGAAATTGATACAAAAAACCGTTCAAGTAATCCAATCTATGCACTAAATCATCCTTAACTTTTGGTTTTGGAGCTCAGAATGTCACGAGTCCAATGCCCATGAAGCCAGCTCAATGTTTTATATTGTGACAAAAATTGAAACAGAAATAGATATAAAAAAGTGTTCAAGTACTCCAATATACTAAAACTGCGTGATGCCATGCATTATGCTTCATTTATAAGCCTTTACCGAATGACCGCCAATGATCTGTTTAGAATGATCATTTTACCTAGCCTATTAACTTTACATGTCCGCCCTAAATCGTGCGTTAAGCTAGCTCAATTTTCTATATTGTAACAAAATTTGAGACAGAAATAGATACGACAAAGCATCCAAGTAATCCAATCTATCCCAAACTGCGGATGCCATGCATTATGCTTCATTTATAAGCCTTTACTCAATGAGCACCAATGATCAGTTTAGAATGATCACTTTAACTGCCCGATCAACTTGACATGTCTGCACTAAATTATCCGTATCCTTTGATTTAGAGCTCAGAATGACACGAATCTAATGCCCACGTTAAGCTAGCTCAATTTTCTATATTGTGACAAAATTTGAGACAGAAATAGATACGACAAAGCGTCCAAGTAATCTAATCTATCCAGAACTGCGTGATGTTATGCATTATGCTTCATTTGTAAGCCTTTACTCAATGAGCACCAATGATCAGTTTAGAATGATGACTATTACTGGCCGATCAACTTGACATGTCCACACCAAATCATCTTTAACTTATGATATAGAGTTCAAAATGACACAAAACCAATGCCCACATTAATCTAGCTCAATTTTCTATATTGTGACAAAATTTGAGACAAAAATAGATAGAAATAAACATACATGTAATACAATCTATCCCAAACTACGTGATGCTATGCATTATGCTTCATTTATAAGCCTTTACTCAATGAGCACCAATGATCAGTTAAGAATGATCACTTTAACTGGCCGATCAACTTGACATGTCCACACTAAATCGTCCAAACGTTTGATTTAGAGCTCAGACTGACACGAATCCAATGCCCACGTTAAACTAGCTCAATTTTCTATATTGTGACATAATTTGAGACAGAAATAGATTCAACAAAGCATCCATGTAATCCAATATATTCCGAACTGCGTGATGCCATGTATTATTCTTCATTTATAAGCCTTTACTCAATGAGCACAAATGATCAGTTTAGAATGATATTTTTAAGTATGCGATCAACTTGATGTTATATATTATGCTTCATTTATAAGTCTTTACTCAATGAGCAGCAATGATCAGTTTAGAATGATCACTTTAAATGGCCGATCAACTTGACATGTTCGCATTAAATGGTCCATAATTTTTTATTTAGAGCTCAGACTGACACGAATCCAATGCCCACGTTAATCTAGCTCAATTTGTTTTTATTGTGAATAATTTTAACATTGAAATTGCTTCAACGAATCCTCCAAGTAATCAAATCATTCCAAAACTACGTGATGTCATGCATTATGCTTCATTTATAAGCATTTAATCAATGAGAACCAATAATTAGTTTAGAATGATCACTTTAACTGGGCGATTATTTAGACAAGACTACACTAAACTGACCATAACTTTTGAATTAAATCTCAGAATGACAAGAATCCAATGTCCACGTTAAGCTACCTCAATTTTTTATATTGTGACAAAATTTTAGACAGAAATAGATACGACAAAGTGTGCATGTAAACCAATCTATCCCGTACTCTATGAGCAAAAATGATCAGTTTAGAATGATAACTTTAACTAGGCGATTAACTTGACATGTCCGCACTAAATTGTCCGTAACTTTTGATTTTGAGCTCAGAATAACACGAATCCAATACCCACCTTAAGCTAGCTCAATTTTTATATTGTGACAAAATTTGATAGAAATATATATACTAAAAAGAGTTCAAGAAATCCAATCTAGCCAAAATTACGTGATGCCATGCATTATGCTTCTTTTATAAGCCTTTACTCAATGAGCACAAATGATCATTTTAGAATGATCACTTTCTTGCCGATCAACTTGATATGTCCGCACTAAATCGTCCCAAACTTTTTGAATTAGAGCTCAGAATGACAAGAGTCTAATGCCCACGTTAATCTAGCTCAATTTTCTATATCGTGACAAAATTTGAACAGAAATAGGTATAAAAAAGCGTTCAAGTAATCAAATCTACGCAAAACTTTGTGATGCAATGAATTATGCTTCATTTATAAGCCTTTACTCAATGAGCACCAACGATTAGTTAAGAATGATCACTTTAACTAGCCGATCAACATGACTGGTCTGCACAAAATCGTTCATAACTTATGATTTATAGCTCAAAATGACCCGAATCCAACGCCCACGTTAAGCTAGCTCAAGTTTCTAAATTGTTACGAAATTTGAAGCAGAAATAGATAAGACAAAGTGTCGAAGTAATCCAATCTATCCCGAACTGTGTGATGTTATGCATTATGCAGCATTTATTAGTCTTTGCTCAATGATCACCAATGATCAGTTTAGAAAGATCACTTTAACTGGCCGATCAACTTGACATGTCCACACTAAATCATTTGTAACTTTTGATTTAGAGCTCAGAATGACACGAATCCAACGCCTTCATTAATCTAGCTTAATTTTCTATATTGGGACAAAATTTGGGACTGAAATAGATACGACAAAGCGTCCAAGTAATCCAATCTATCCCGAACTACGTGATGTCATGCATTATGCATCATTTATAAGCCTTTACATTTTGAGCACCAATGATAAGTTTATATTGATCACTTTAACTGGTCGATCAACTTGACATGTCCGCACTAAATCGACTGTAACTTTTGATATAGAGCTCAAAATAACACGTATCCATTGCCCACGTTAAACTAGCTCGATTTTCTATATTGTGAAAAAAATTGAGACAGAAATAGATACGACAAAGTGTCTATGTAATCCAATCTATCCTGAACTGCGTGATGATATCCATTATGCTTCATTTATAAGCCTTTACTAAATGAGCACCAATGATCAGTTTAGAATGATCACTTTAACTTGCCGATCGACTTGACATGTATGCACTAAATCATCTGTAACTTTTGATTTAGAGCTCAGAATGACACGAATCCAATTCCCACCTTAAGCTAGCTCAATTGTTTATATTGTGACTAAATTTGAGACAGAAATAGATCCAACAAGGTGTCCATGTAATCCAATCTTTCCGAACTGTGTGATGCCATGCATTATGCTTCATTTATAAGCCTTTACTCAATGAGCACAAATGATCAGTTTAGAATTATAACTTTAACTAGGCGATCAACTTGACATGTCTGAATTAAATTGTCCGTAACTTTGATTTAGAGCTCAGAATAACAGGAATCCAATCACCACTCTAAGCTAGCTCAATTGTCTATATTGTGACCAAATTTGACACAAAATAGATACGAAAAAGCGTTCAACTAATCCAATCTAGCCAAAAGTGCATGATGCCATGCATTATGTTTCATTTATAAGCCTTTACAAAAAAAAAACCAGTGATCAGTTTAGAATGATCACTTTAACTTGCCGATCAACTTGACATGTATGCACTAAATCGTCTGTAACTTTTGATTTAGAGTTCAGAATGACACGAATCCAATGCCCACCTTAAGCTAGCTGAATTTTTTATATTTTGAAAAAATTCGAGATAGAAATAGATACGACAAAGTGTCCATGCAATCCAATCTGTCCAAATTGATTGATGCCATGCATTATGCTTCATTTATAAGCCTTTACTCAATGAGCACAAATGATCAATTTAGAATGATAACTTTAACTAGGCTATCAACTTGACATGTCCGCATTAAATTGTCCGTAACTTTTGATTTAAGCTCAGAATAACACGAATACAATATCCACGTTAAGCTAGCTCAATTTTCTATATTGTGACCAAAATTGACAGAAAATTGATAAGTAAAAGTGTTCAAGTAATCCAATCTAGCCAAAACTGTGTGATGCCATGCATTATGCTTCTTTTATAAGCCTTTACTCAATGAGCACCAATGATCGGTTAAGAATGATCACTTTAACTGGCCGATCAACTTGAAATGTCTGCACAAAATCGTCCCTAACTTTTGATTTAGAGCTCATAAGGACACGAATCCAATGCCAACGTTAAGCTAGCTCACTTTTCTATATTGTGACAAAATTTGAGACTGAAATAGATACGATTAAGCGTCCAAGTAATCCAATCTATCCCGAACTGTGTGATGTCATGCATTATGCATTATTTTAAGCCTTTACTCAATGAGCACCAATGATCAGCTCAGAATGATCACTTTAACTGGCCGATCAACTTGACATGTCCGCAGAAAATCATTCCTAACTTTTGATTTAGAGCTTAGAATGACACGAATCCAATTCCCACGTTAACCTAGCTCAATTCTATGTTGTAACAAAATTTGAGACACAAATAGATACATAAAAGCGTCCAAGTAATCAAATCTAGCCAAAACTGCACAATCCCATGCATAATGAAGCATTTAACATGACAACACACATTTTCTATCCCGAACACACATTAGCTCAAGTTTCTAAATTGTTATAAAATTTGAGGTAGAAATAGATAAGACAAAGTGTCCAAGTAATCCAATCTATCCCGAACTACATGATGTCATGTATTATGCATTATTTATAAGTCCTTACTCAATGAGCACCAATGATCAGTTTAGAAAAATCACTTTAACTGGCCGATCAACTTGACATGTCCGCACAAAATCAACCGTAATTTTTGATTTAGAGCTCAGAATGACACGAATCCAATGCCCACATTAAGCTAGCTCAATTTTCTATATTGTGACAAAATTTGAGATAGAAATAGATGCGATAAAGCAGCCAAGTAATTTAATCTATCTTGAACTACGTGATGTCATGCATTATGCATCATTTATAAGCCTTTACTCAATGAGCACCAATGATCAGTTTAGAATGATCACTTTAACTGGCCGATCAACTTAACATGTCCACACTATATCGTCCGTAACTTTTGATTTTAAAGCTCAAAATAACACAAATCCAATCCCCACGTTAAGATAGCTCAATTTTCTATATTGTTACAAAATTTGAGACTGAAATAGATAGGACAAAGTGTCTATGTAATCCAATATATCCCGAACTGTGTGATGCCATTCATTCTGCTTCATTTATAAGCCTTTACTCAATGAGCACCAATTATCAGTTTAGAATGATCACATTAACTTGACGATCAACTTGACATGTCTGCACTAAATCGTTGATAACTTTTGAGTTAGAGCTCAGAATGATCGGAATCCAATGCACACGTTAAGCTAGCTCAATTTTTTATATTGTGACAAAATTTGAGACAGAAATAGTTACGACAATGTGTCCATGTAATCCAATCTTTCTCAAACTGAGTGATGCCATGCATTATGTTTCCTTTATAAGCCTTTACTCAATAAGCACAAATTATCAGTTTAGAATGATAACTTTAACTAGGTGATCAACTTGACATGTCCGCATTAAATTGTCCTTAACTTTTGATTTAGAGCTCCAAAGAACAGGAATACAATGCCCATGTTAAGCTAGCTCAATTTTCTATATTGTGACCATATTTGACACAAAATAGATATGTAAAAGCGTTCAAGTAATCCAATATAGCCAAAACTGCATGATGTCATGCATTATGCTTCATTTATAAGCCTTTACTCAATGAGCACCAATGATCAGTTTAGAATGATCACTTTAACTGGCCGATCAACTTGACATGTACGCACCAAATCATCCATAACTTTGGATTTAAAGCTCTGAACGACACGAATCCAATGCCTACGTTAAGCTAGCTTAATTTTCTATATTCTGACAAAATTTCCGACCAAAATAGATACATAAAAGCATTCAAGTAATCCAATCTACGCAAAACTGCATGATGCCATGCATTATGCTTCATTTATAAGCCTTTACTCAATGAGCACAAATGATCAGTTTAGAATGATAACTTTAACTAGGCGATCAACTTGACATGTCAGCATTAAATTGTCTGTAACTTTTTATTTAGAACTCAGAATAACACGAATAAAATGCCCACGTTAAGCTAGCTCACTTTCTATATTGTAACCAAATTTGACACAAAATAGATACGAAAAAGCGTTCAAGTAATCAATCTAGCCAAAACTACTTGATGCCACGTATTATGCTTCATTTATAAGCCTTTACTCAATGATCACCAATGATCGGTTTAGAAGGATCACTTTAACTGCCCGATCAACTTGATACGTCCGCATTAAATCGTCCCTAACTTTTGATTTATAGCTTAGAATGACACGAATCCAACGCCCACGTTAAGCTAGCTCAATTCTCTATGTTGTAACAAAATTTGAGGCAAAAATAGATACGAAAAATCGTTCAAGTAATCCAATCTAGCAAAAATTCTGTGACGCCATGCCTTATGCATCATTTATAAGCCTCTACTCAATGAGAACCAATGATTATTTTAAAATGATCACTTTCATTGGCCGATCAACTTGACATGTTCACACTAAATCGTCAATCACTTTGGATTTAGATCTTAGAATGATACGAATCCAATGCCCACTTTAAGCTAGATCAATTTTCTATATTGTGACAAAATTTGTGACTAAACTAGATACGGCAAAGCATCCAAGTAATCCAATCTACCCCAACTGCGTGATGTCATGCATTATGCATCATTTATAAGCCTTTACTCAATGAGCACAAATGATCAATTTAGAATGATCACTTTAACTGGCCTATCAACTTGACATGTCCGCACTAAATCGTCCGTAACTTTTGATTTAGAGCTAAAAATAGCACGAATCCATAGCACACTTTAAGCTAGCTCAATTTTCTATCTTGTGACAAAATTTGAGACTGAAATAGATACGACAAAGTATCCATGTAATCCAATATATCCCGAACTGCATGATGCCTTGCATTATGCTTCATTCATAAGCCTTTACTCAATGAGCACCAATAATCAGTTTAGAATGATCACTTTAACTTGCCGATCAAATTGACATGTTTGCACTAAATCTTTCGTAACTTTTGATTTAGAGCTCAGAATGACACGAATCCATTGCCCATGTTAAGCTAGCTCAATATTTTATATTGTGAGAAAATTTGAGACAGAAATTTGAGACAACAAAGTGTTCATGTAATCCAATATATCCCAAACCGAGTGATGCCATGCATTATGCTTCATTTATAAGCCTTTACTCAATGAGCAAAAATGATCAGTTTCGAATGATAACTTTAACTAGGCGATCAACTTGACATGTCCGCATTAAATCGTCCGTATTTAGAGCTCAGAATAACATGAATCCAATGCCCACGTTAAGCTAGCTCAATTTTTTATATTGTGACCAAATTTGACAAAAAAATAGATTCGAAAAAGCGTTCAAGTAATACAATCTAGCCAAAACCGCGTGATGCCATGTTTTATGCTTCATTTATAAGAATTTACTCAATGAGCACCAATGATAAGTTAAGAATGATCACTTTAACTGGCCGATCAACTAGACATGTCCGCACTAAATCGTATGTAATTTATGATTTATAGCCCTGAATGACACGAATCCAATGCCCACGTTAAGCTAGCTAAATTTCCAATATTTTGAAAAATTTCAGACAGAAACAGATTCCAAAAATCGTTGAAGTAATCCAATCTAACCAAAACTAATGATGCCATGCGTTATGCTTCATTAATTAGCCTTTACTCAATGAGCACCAATGATCGGTTTAAAATGATCACTTTAACTGGCCGATAAACTTGACATGTATGCACTAAATTGTCCCTAAATTTTGTTTTTGAGCTTAGAATTACACGAATCAAATGCTCACGTTAAGATAGCTCAAGTCTCTATGTTGTCATAAATTTTGCGACAAAAATAGATACAAAAAAGTGTTCAAGTAATCCAATCTAGCCAAAACTGCATGATCCCATGCATTATGCTTCGTTTATAAGCCTTTACTCAATGAGCAAAAATGATCAGTTTAGAATTATAACTTTAACTGGCCGATCAACTTGACATGTTCTCACTAAATCGTCAATAACTTTTGATTTAGAGCTCCGAATAACACGAATTCAATGCCCACGTTAAAGTAGCTCAATTTTCTATATTTTCTGAAAATGTGAGGCAGAAATAGACACGACAAAACATTCAAGTAATCCAATCTATCCCGAATTGTGTGATATCATGCATTATGCATCATTTATAAGCCTTTACACAGTGAGAATAAATGGTCAGCTAAGAATGATCACTTTAACTGGCCGATCAATTTGATAGGAAAACGGCCGATTCCACCATAGATTTGTGATCGTGGGATTATATATATATAAAGTATCACGCCATGTCGTTATATACATGAACTTTCTATGTTTTTGAATTTAACCCATAAATTTTAAAATCATAGCTAATTCCATCAAGTAGACGGCTTCTGTGTATTTTTCCGTTATATGTGCTGACATGGTTGCCACGTCAGATTTTTTCAAAAACGTTGAGCAAAACTATGTCGTTTTGGTAAATCCTAAAACGACGCTGTTTTGGTCTATTTTTTTAAAAAAATTTACACCAAACGACATCGTTTTGGATCTATTTGTTTTTTAAACATAGACCAAAACGACATCGTTTCGACCTTCTTCTCCAAAATATGAAATCACATGAATTAGGGTTCTTTGTAGCCGACTTTTCTGAAAACACGAAGGGAGAAAATTTGTTATTTTTACAAACATTAACGAGAACATGTTTCATCTAGCGAAAATATCAATCTTACCAAAACATTAACGAGACTATCGTCTGAAACTCTTAGAATTACTATAATTCTTATAATAAATTGATTTATTTCGGTGGATTGATATTTAGTTCAGCAAATTATATCAGTTCACCCGATTTAGTATATTCAAAAATCTCCAAACCCTTTGGAAAACATTTGCATCCTCTCTATTTTTTTCCTAGTCGAATTTCTCAAACTAGAATCTACCCAGAAATCTTCTTATCAATTTCTCTCTCGCTATACTATTTCTTCAGCTTTCTCTCTTATTCACTCAGGTGATGAATAATTTTTTTCGATCATTGACCATTAATGGTAGTTGCAGTCTTTGCATTTTTCTGGGTAATTGCTGTTTTTTTCTTTTCTTTCATTTTTTAAAAAATAGATGGTTTAACCAAAACGACATCTTTTTGTTATTTCACTCTTGCATAATGAAAAAATAAATAAAACGTCGTTTCTTCAAACATCCGACGTGGCAGATACGTTAGCAAATATAACAGAAAAATACACGAAAACCGTTTACTTGGTGGAATTAGATACGTTTTTGAAGTTTATGGGTTAAATTTAAATATATAGAGAGTTCGTGTATATAACGACATGGCGTGATACTTTGTATATATATAATCTCACGATCACAAGTTTATGGTGGAATCGACCTTTTTCCCTCAATTTGACATATCTGCACTAAATCATCTGTATTTTTCATTTAAAGCAAAAAATGACACGAATCCAATGCCCATGATAATCTAGCTCAATTTTCTATATGGTGACAAAATTTGAGATAAAAATAGATACGTTAAATTGTCCAAATAATCCAATTTATTATGAACTACGTGATGTCGTGCATTATACATCATTTATAAGCGTTTACTCAATGAGCACCACTGATCAGTTTAGAATAATCACATTAATTTGCTGATCAACTTGACATGTCTACACTAAATCGTCCGTAACTTTTGGTTTAAAGCTCAGAATGACACGAATCCAATGCACACGTTAAGCTATCTCAATTTTTCATATTGTGATAAAATTTGAGACTGAAATAGATACGACAAAGTGTCCATGTAATCCAATCTATCCTGAACTTAGTGATGCCATGCATTATACTTCATTTATAAGCCTTTACTCAATGATCACAAATGATCAGTTTAGAATGATAACTTTAACTAAGCAATCAACTTGAGATGTCCGCATTAAATGGTCCGTAACTTTTGATTTAGAGCTCAGAATAACACAAATCTAATACCCACATTAAGCTAGCCGAATTTTCTATATTTTGACCAAATTTGACCCAAAAATAAATACAAAAAAGCGTTCAAGTAAAACAATCCATCCAAAACTGCATGATGCCATGCATTATGCTTCATTTATAAGCATTTACTCAATACGCACCCATGACCAGTTTAAAATGATCACTTTAACTGGCCGATCAACTTGACATGTCCACATTAAATCGTTCCTAACTTTTGATTAGAGCTTAGAATGACACGAATCAAATGCCCACGTTAAGCTAGCTCCTTTTTTATATTATGACAAAATTTAAGACAGAAATTGATACGACAAAGCGTCCAAGTAATCCAATCTATCCCTAACTGCGTGATGTCATGCATTATTCTTCATTTGTAAGCTTTTACTCAATGAGCACCAATGATAAGTTTAGAATGATCACTTTAACTAGCCAATAACCTTGACATGGTCACACTAAATCGTCCGTAACTGATTTAGTGCTTAGAATGACACGAATCCAATTCCCACGTTAAGCTAGGTCAATATTCTATACTGTGATAAAATTTGAGATAGAAATAGATACAACAAAGCATCCAAGTAATCCAATCTATCCCTAACTGCGTGTTGTCATGCATTTTGCTTCATTTGTAAGCCTTTACTCAATGAGAACTAATGATTAGTTTAAAATGATCATTTTAATTGGCCAAGAAACTTGTCATGTCAACACTACATCATCCATAACTTTTGATTTAGAGATCATAATGACATGAAACCAATGCCCACGCTAAGCTAGCTCAATTTTCTATATTGTGATAAAACTTGAGACAGAAATAAATTCAAAAAAGCGTTCAAGTAATCCAATCTAGCCAAAACTGCATGATGTTATGCATTATGCTTCATTTATAAGCCTTTACTCAATGAGCACCAATGATAAGTTTAAAATGATCACTTTAACTGGCCGACCAACTTGAAATGTCCTCACTAAATTTTCCCTAACTTTTGATTTAGAGCTTAGAATGACACGAAGGCAATGCCCACGTTAAGATAGCTCTATTCTATATGTTGTAACAAAATTTGAAATAGAAAAGCGTTCAAGTAATCCAATGTATCAAAAACTGCTTGATCCCATGCATTATGCTTCATTTATAAGCCTTTATTCAATGAGCACCAATGATCAGTTTGGAATGATCATTTTTACTCCTTGATCAACTTGACATGTCCGCACTAAATCGTCCCTAACTTTTGATTTAAAGCTAAGAATGACAAGAATCCAATGCCCACGTTAAACTAGATAAATTTCCAATATTGTGAAATAATTTCAGACAGAAACAGATTCAAAAAATCGTTGAAGTAATCCAATCTAACCAAAACTAATGATGCCATGCATTATGCTTCATTTATTAGCCTTTACTCAATGAGCACCAGTGATCAGTTTAAAATGATCACTTTAACTGGCCAAACAACTTGACATGTACGAACTAAATCGTCCCTAAATTTTGTTTTAGAGTTTAGAATTACACGAATCCAATGCCCATGTTAAGCTAGCTCAAGTCTCTATGTTGTCAGAAAATTTGCGACATAAATAGATACAAAAAGTGTTCAAATAATCCAATCTATCCCGAACTGCGTGATGTAATGCATTATGCATCATTTATAAGCCTTTATTAAATGAGCACCAATTATCAGTTTTGAATGATCACTTTAACTGGCCGATCAACTTGACATGATCGCACTAAATCGTTCGTAACTTTTGATTCAGAGCTCAGAATGACACGAATCCAATGCCCGCATTAAGCTAGCTCATTTATATTGTGACAACATTTTGAGACAGAATAGATACGACAAAGCGTCCAAGTAATCCAATCTATTCCTAACTTCGTGGTGTCATGCATAAAAATGTAAGCATTTACTCAATGATCACCAATGATCAGTTTCAAAGGATCACTTTAACTGGCCGATCAACTTGACATGATCGCACTAAATCGTCAGTAACTTTTGATTTATAGCTAAGAATGACACGAATCCAATTCACGTTAAGGTAGCTAAATTTTCTATATTGTGATAAAATTTGAGATAGAAATAGATATGACAAAGCGTACATGTAATCCAATCTATCCCTAACTACGTGATGTCATGCATTTTGCTTCATTTGTAAGCCTTTACTCAATGAGCACCAATGATTAGTTTAGAATGATAACTTTAACTGGCCGATCAACTTGACATGTCCGCACTAAATCATCCATAACTTTTGATTTAGAGATCAGAATGACATGAATCCAATGCCCACACTAAGCTAGCTCAATTTTCTATATTGTGACAAAATTTGGGACAGAAATAGATTCAAAAAAGCGTTAAAGTAATCCAATCTAGGCAAAACTGCATGATGCCATGCATTATGCATCATTTATAAGCCTTTACTCAAGGAGAACCAATGATCATTTTAGAATGATAACTTTATTAGGCCGATCAACTTGACATGTCCGCACTAAATTGTCCCTAACTTTTGATTTAGAGCTTAGAATGACACGAATCCAATGCCCACGTTATCCTAGGTCAATTTTCTATGTTGTGACAAAATGTGTCGCAAAAATAGATACGATAAAGCGTCTGACAAAATGTGACGCAAAAATATATACGATAAAGCGTCCAAGTAATCCAATCTACCCAGAAGTGTGTGATGTCATGCATTATGCATCATTTATAAGCCTTTACTCAATGAGCAAAAATGATCAATTTAGAATGATCACTTTAACTGGCCGATGAACTTAACATGTACGCACAAAATTGTACGTAACTTTTGATTTAGAGCTAAAGATAACATGAATCCAATGTAAACGTTAAGCTAACTCAATTTTCTATCTTATGATAAATTTTGAAATTGAAATAGATACAACAAAGTGTCCATGTAATCCAATATATCTCGAACTGCATCATGCCATGCATTAGGCTTCATTTATAAGCCTTTACTCAATGAGCACCAATGATCAGTTTAGAATGATCACTTTAACTTGCCGATCAACATGACATGTTTGCACTAAATTGTTCGTAACTTTTGATTTGGAACTCTGATTGAACAAATCCAATGCCCACGTTAAGCTAGCTCAATTTTTTAGATTGTGACAAACTTTGAGACAGGAATAGATACAACAAACTGTTCATGTAATCCAATATATCCCAAACTGAGTGATGCCATGCACTATGCTTCATTTATAAGCCTTACTCAATGAGCAAAAATGATCAGTTTAGAATGATAACTTTAACTAGGCGATCAACTTGACATGTCCAGATTAAATCGTCCGTATTTAGAGCTCAGAATAACACGAATCCAATGCCCACATTAAGCTAGCTCAATTTTTTATATTGTGACCAAATTTGACAAAAAATAGATACGAAATAGCGTTCACGTAATCCAATCTAGCCAAAACTGCGTGATGCCATGCACTATGCTTCATTTATAAGCATTTACTCAATGAGCACCAATGATTAGATAAGAATGATCACTTTAATTGGCCCATCAACTAGACATGTCCGCACTAAATCATCCGTAACTTATGATGTGTAGCTCCGAATGACATGAATCCAATGCCCACGTTAAGCTAGCTAAATTTCCAATATTGTGATAACATTTCAGACAGAAAGAGATTAAAAAAAGCATTGAAGTAATCCAATCTAACCAAAACTGATGATGCCATGCATTATGCTTTATTTATTAGCCTTTACTTAATGAGCACCAATGATCAGTTTAAAATGATCACTTTAACTGACCGATCAACTTGACATGTGCGCAATAAATCGTCCCTAACTTAGAGCTTAGAATTACACGAATCCAATGCCCACGTTAACCTAGCTCAATTCTCAATGTTGTAACAAAATATACAACAGAAATAGATACAAAAAAGCATTCAAGTAATCCAATCTAGCCAAAACTGCATAATCCCATGCATTATGCTTCGTTTATAATCCTTTAGTCAATGAGCACAAAGGATCAGTTTAGAATGATCAGTTTAACTTGCCGATCAACGTGACATGTCCGCCCTAAATCGTCTGTAACTTTTGATTTAGAGCTCTGAATGACATTAATCCAATGCCCACGTTAAACTAGCTCAATTTTCTATATTATGAAAAAATGTGAGGCAGAAATAGATACGACAAAGCGTTCAAGTAATCCAATCTATCCCGAATTGCGTTATGTCATGCATTATGCATCATTTATAAGCCTTTACTCAATGAGCACCAATGATCAGCTAAGAATGATCACTTTAACTGGCCGACCAATTTGACATATCAGCACTAAATCGTCCATAACTTTTCATTTAGAGCTCAAAATGACATGAATCCAATGGCCACGTTAATCTAATTCAATTTTATATATTGTGACAAAATTTGAGATAAAAATAGATACGTTAAATTGTCCAAATAATCCAATCAATTCTGAACTATGTGATGTCTTGCACTATGCTTCATTTATAAGCATTTACTCAATGAGCACCAATGATCAGTTTAGAATAATCACTTTAATTTGCCTAACAACTTGACATGTCTGCACTAAATCGTCCGTAACTTTTGATTTAGAGCTCAAAATGAAACGAATCCAATGCCCACGTTAAGCTAGCTCAATTTTTTATATTGTGACCAATTTTGAAACTGAAATAGATACGACAATGTGTCCATGTAATCCAATCTGTCCCAACCTAGTGATGTCTTGCATTATACTTCATTTATAAGCCTTTACTCAATGATCAAAAATGATCAGTTTATAATGATAACTTTAACTAAGCAATCAACTTGACATGTCCGCATTAAATGGTCCGTAACTTTTGATTTGGAGCTCAGAATAACACGAATTTAATTCCTACATTAAGCTAGCTCAATTTTCTATATTGTGACCAAATTTAACCCAAAAATAGATACGAAAAAGCGTTCAAGTAATCCAATCTAGCCAAAAATGGATGATGTCTTGCATTATGCTTCATTTATAAGCCTTTACTCGATGAGCACCAATGATCAGTTTAAAATGATCACTTTAACTGGACGATCAACTTGACATGTCCACACTAAATTGTCTCTAACTTTTGATTTAGACCTCCGAATGACACGAATCCAATGCCCACATTAAACTAGCTGACTTTTCTATATTTTGAAAAAAATGTGAGGCAGAAATAGATACGACAATACGTTCAAGTAATCCAATCTATCCCGAATTGCGTTATGTCATGCATTATGCATCATTTATAAACCTTTACTCAATGAGCACCAATGATCAGCTAAGAATGAACACTTTAATGGCCGATCAATTTGACATATCTGCACTAAATCGTCCATAACTTTTCATTTAGAGCTCAGAATGACACGAATCCAATGCCCATGTTAATCTACCTCAATTTTCAATATTATGACAAAATTTGAGATAAAAATAGATATGTTAAATTTTCCAAATAATCCAATCTATTCTGAACTACGTGATGTCGTGCATTAGGCTTCATTTATAAGCCTTTACTTAATGAGCATCAATGATAAGTTTAGAATAATCACATTTATTTTCCGATCAACTTGACATGTCAGCACTAAACCGTGCATAACTTTTGATTTAGAGCTTAGAATGACACGAATCCAATGCCCACATTAAGCTAGCTCAATTTTTCATATTGTGACAAAATTTGAGACAGAAAAAGATACGACAAAGTGTCCATATAATCCAATCTGTCCCGAACTTAGTGATGCCATGCATTATACTTCATTTATAACCCTTTAGTCAATGATCAGTTTAGAATGATAACTTTAACTTGACATGTCCGCATTTAACTTGACATATCCCGAATTGCATTATGTCATGCATTATGTTTCATTTATAAGCCTTTGCTCAATGAGCACTAATGATGAGTTTAGAATGATCACTTTAACTGGCCGATCAACTTGACATATCCGCACTAAATTGTCCCTAACTTTTGATTTAGAGCTTAGAATGACACGAATCCAATGCCCACATTCAGCAAGATTAATTCTCTATGTTGTGACAAAATTTGAGACGAATATAGATAAGACAAAGCGTCCATGTAATCCAATCTATCCCAAACTTCGTGATGCCATGCATTATGCTTCATTTATAAGCCTTTACTCAATGAGCACCAATGATCAGTTTGGAATGATAACTATAAATGGCCGATCAACTTGACATGTCCGCACTATATCATCACTAACTTTTGATTTAGTGCTCAGAATGACCCGATTGCAATGTCCGCGTTAAGCTAGCTCAATTCTCTATGATGTGACAAAGTTTGAGACAAAAATACATTCAAAAAAGCGTCAAGTAATCCAATCTAGCCAAAACTGGATGATGCCATGCATTATGCTTCATTTATAAGCTTTTACTCAATGAGAACAAATGATCAGTTTAGAATGATCACTTTAACTGGCCGAAAAACTTGACATCTCCGCAGTAAATATTCCATAACTTTTTATTTAGAGCTCCGAATGACACGAATCCAATGCCCACGTTAAGCTAGCTCAATGATGAGGTCATAAATACTAGCTCACTAGAAGCTGAGGAAGAGCCCATTAATATAGCTATTATGAGACAAGCTCCAAGAACAAGATCACAGACAAGAAACCTTAGTACGATGTTCAACAAGTCTGTCGAGAGTCTCATAGCAATCATAGAAGATGGAGGATTCCATGAAGCTGAACTTACAAAAGAATTAGAAGAAAGAGACTATGAATAACTAAAGAGTACAACAATTTCACTCCTTCCTGTTTTACAAGGCTTCAGAGATACAACCTTGTTCATCATTGCTAAACAAACTTAAGAAGGCATTATAAGGAGCTACAAGAGATCAAGGTGCGTAATTAAAATTCTTATGTTGGAATTAACAAGTTTATTTGCTTGTTTTTGCAGGAATGTGATTGTTAAGTTTAAGAGTCTTTTATTTTTCATTAGGTCCTAATGTCTTGTTATTATTTTCATTTTAGTCCTTCCATTATAATGTATTTTTAGCCCTAGAAGGCACCTGCTGTTGGACTATTATATAAAGTCCCTTCTCATCATGTAATCACTTAAGTTTTATGAAATAAAAACCTAGTTTTTCTTCCTTTGAAAGAAGCTGACGCCTCCAACCTTCTTGTGTGAGAATCCTTGAAGCTTGAGTGCTCTTGACTTATCACAAATCTTCCATAATCTGTGTGGCATCTCTCGATCCACCTGTCTACTCAATCCTTACTTAGATCCTCCAAAAAGTGCTCTATAGCCAGCTGAATGGTCACCATCAACCCATCAATCCAGAGTCTCTAGAAAGTGTTGTACAGCCAGCTAGAGCCTCTCCAGCAGTTCTCCTTTCTCAAACAAGTCCTCTTGTTACTGCATCACTCAATTTTCTATTTAATGACAAAATGTGAGACAGAAATAGGGACGAAAAAGCGTCCAAGTAATCCATTCTATCCCGAACAGCGTGATGCCATGCATTATGCTTCATTTATAAGCCTTTACTCAATGAGAACAAATGATCAGTTTAGAATGATCACTTTAAGTAGGAGATCAACTTGGCATGTCCGCACTAAATTGTCCGTAACTTTTGATTTATATCTCAAACAACACGAATCCAATGTCCAAGTTAAGATAGCTCAATTTTCTATATTGTGACAAAATTTGACACAAAAATAGATACAAAAAGCGTTCAAGTAATCCAATATAGCCAAAACTGCGTGATGTCATGCATTATGCTTCATTTATAAGCCCTTTCTCAATGAGCACCAATGCTCAATTTAGAACGATCACTTTAACTGGCCGATCAACTTGACATGTCCGCACTAAATTGGCCGTAACTACAGATTTAGAGCTCCGAATGACACGAATCCAATGCCCACGTTAAGCTAGCTCAATTTTCTATATTGTAACAATATTTGAGACATAAATAAATATGACAAAGCGTCCAAGTAATCCCATCTATCCAAAAATGTGTGATGCCATGCATTATTCTTCATTTATAAGCCTTTACTCAATGAGCACCAATAATCAGTTTAGAATGATCACTTTAACTGGGCGATCAACTTGACATGTCCGGACTAAATCGTCTGAAAATTTTGATTTAGAGCTCCAAAACACATGAATCCAATGTCCACATTGAGCTAGCTCAAGTTTCTATATCTTCACTTAATTTGAGACTGAAATAGATACGAGAAAGCGTCCAAGTAATCCAATCTATCCAAAACTATGTGATGCCATGCAATATGCTTCATTTATATGCCTTTACTCAATGGGCACCAATGAACAGTTTAGAATGATCACTTTAACTCGCTGATCAACTTGACATGTCCGCACTAAATCGTGTGTAACTTTTGATTTAAAGCTCCAAATGACACGAATCAAATGCACACGTTAAGCTAGCTCAATTCTCTATGTTGTAACCAAATTTGAGACAGCAATAGATACAAAAAAACGTTCAAGTAATCCAATCTAGCCAAAACTACATGATGACATGCATTATGCTTAATTTATCAGCTTTTACTCAATGAGAACAAATGATCAGTTTATATCGATCACTTTAATTTGCCGATCAACTTGACATGTCCGCACTAAATCGTCCGTAACTTTTGATGTAGAGCTCCGAATGACATGAATCCAATGCCCACGTTAAGCTAGCTCAATTTTCCATATTGTGACAAAATTTGAGGTAGAAATAGATAAGACAAAAGATCAAAGTGATCAAATCTATCCCGTACTGCGTGTTGTCATGCATTATGCATCATTTATAAGCCTTTAACCAATGAACAGTTTAGAATGATCACTTTAACTGGCCGAACGACTTTACATGTCCGCACTAAATCGTTCGTAACTTTTGATTTAGATCTCAGAATGACACGAATCGAATGCCCACGTTAAGCTAGCTCAATTTCCTATGTAATGACAAAATTTGAGACAAAAATATATACAAAAAATGTTCAAGTAATCCAATCTAGCAGAAACTGCATGATGCCATGCATTATGTTTCATTTATATGCCTTTTCTCAATGAGCACCAATGATCAGCTAAGAATGATCACTTTAACTGGCCGATCAACTTGGTATGTCTGCTCTAAATGGTCCGTAACTTTTGATTTAGAACTCAGAATGATACGAATCTAATGCCCAAGTTAAGCGAGCTCAATTTTCTATATTGTGACAAAATTTGAGACACAAATAGATACGATAAATTGTCCAAATAATACAATCTATTCTAAAGTACGTGATGTCGTGCATTATGCTTAATTTATAAGGCTTTACTCAATGAGCACAAATGATCAATTTAGAATGATCACTTTAACTTGTCGATCAACTTGATATTTATGCACAAAATAAACCGTAACTTTTGATTTAGAGCTCAGAATGACACGAATCCAATGTGCATGTTAAGCTAGCTCAATTTTCTATATTGTGACAAAATTTGAGAAACAAATAGATACGATAAAACGTCCAAATAATCCAATCTATCCTGAACTACGTGATGTCATGCATGATGCTTCATTTATAAGCTTTTACTCAATGGGCACAAATGATCAGTTTAGAATGATATCTTTAACCAGGCGATCAACATAACATGTCCGCACTTAATTGTCCGTAACTTTGATTTAGAGCTCAGAATAACATGAAACCAATGCCCACGTTAAGATAGCTCAATTTTCTATATTGTGACAAAATTTGACACAAAAATAGATACGAAAAAGCATTAAAGTAATCCAATCTAGCCAAAATTGCATGATACCATGCATTATGCTTCATTTATAAGCCTTTGCTCAATGAGCACCAAATATCAGTTTAGAATGGTCACTTTAACTGGCCGATAACCTTGACATGTACGCACTAAATCATCCCTAAGTTTTGATTTAGAGCTCAGAATCACACGAATCAAATTCCCACGTTAAGCTAGCTCAATTCTCTATGTTGTAACAAAATTTGAGACAGAGATAGATACAAAAAAGCATTCAAGCAATCCAATCTAGCAAAAACTGAATGATGTCATGCATTATTCTTCATTTATAAGCCTATACTCAATGAGCACAAATGATCAGTTTAGAATGATCACTTTAACTGGCCAATCAACTTGACATGTCCGCATTAAATCGTCCCTAACTCTTGATTTAGAGCTCAGAATGACACGAATCCAATGCCCACGTTAATCTAGCTCAATTCTCTATGTTGTACGAAAATTTGAGATAGAAACACATACAAAAAGCGTTCAAGTAATTCAATCAATCCCGAACTGCGTGATGTCATGCATTATGCATCATTTATAAGCCTTTACTCAATGAGCACCAATGATTAGCTAAAAATGATCACTTTAATTGGCCGGTCAACTTCACATGTCTGCACTAAATCATCCGTAACTTTTGATTTAGAGTTCAGAATGACACGAATCTAATGCCCACGTTAACCTAGCTCAATTTTCTATATTGTGACCAAATTTGAGAGAGAAATAGATACGGGAAATTGTCCAAATAATCCAATCTATTCTGAACTATGTGATGTCGTGCATTATGCTTTATTTATAAGCATTTACTCAATGCGCACCAATGATCAGTTTAGAATGATGACTTTAACTTTCTGATCAACTTGACATGTCTGCACTAAATCGTCCGTCACTTTTGATTTAGAGCTCAAAATAACATGAATCCAATGCCCACGTTAAGCTAGCTCAATTCTCTATGTTGTGACAAAATTTTAGATAGAAATAGATACAAAAAAGCTTTCAAGTAATCTAATCTAGCCAAAACCGCATGATGCCATGCATTATGCTTCATTTAATAAGCCTTTACTTAATCAGCGAAAATGATCAGTTTAGAATGATCACTTTAAATAGGCGATCAACTTGACATGTCCGCCCTACATCGTCCGAAACTATTAATTTATAGCTTAGAATAACACGAATCCAATGTCCACGTTAAGCTACCTCAATTTTCTATATTATGACAAAATTTGACACAAAATAGATACGAAAAAGCGTTCGAGTAATCCAATATAGCGAAAACTGCATGATGCCACGCATTATGCTACATTTATAAGCCTTTTCTCAATGAGCACCAATGCTCAGTTTAGAATGATCACTTTAACATGCCAATCAACTTGACATGTCCACATTAAATTGTTCATAACTTTTCATTTAGAGCTCAGAATGACACGAATCCCATGCCCACGTTAAGCTAGCTCAATTCTCTATGTTGTGACAAAATTTGAGACAGAAATAGATACAAAAAAGTAATCCAATCTAGCAAAAACTGCATGATGCTATCAACTTTATTTGTCCGCACTAAATCGTTAGTATCTTTTTATTTAGAGCTCAAAATGACAAAAATCCAATGCCCACGTTAAGCTAGCTCAATTTTCAATATTGAAACAATATTTGAGATATAAATAGATACGACAAAGCGTCCAAATAATCCAATCTATCCCGAACTGTGTGATGTCATACATTATGCTTCATTTGTAATCCTTTTACTCAAAGAGTACCAATGATCAGTTTAGAATGATTACTTTAACTGGCCGGTCAACTTGACTTATCCACACTAAATCGTCCGTAACTTTTTTATTTAGAGCTCATAATAACACGAATCCAATGCCCACATTAAGCTAGCTCAATTTTCTATATTGTGAAAAAAATTGACACAAAAATAGATACGAAAATATGTTCAAGTAATCCAATCTAGCGAAAACTGCGTGATGCCATGCATTATGATCATTTATAAGCCTTCACTCAATGAACAACAATGATGAGTTTAGAATGATCACTTTAACAGGCCTATCAACATGAGGTATCCGTATTAAATCGTCGCTAACTTTTGATTTAGAGCTCAGAATGACACGAATCCAATGCCCACGTTAAGCTAGCTAAATTCTCTCTGTTGTGACAAAATTTGAGACAAAAATAGATACAAAATAGCATTCAAGTAATCCAATCTAGCCAAAACCGCATGATGCCATTCATTATGCTTCATTTATAAGCCTTTACTCAATGAGCACAAATGATCAGTTTAGAATGATCACTTTAAGTAGGCGATCAACTCGACATGTCCGCACTAAATCATCCATAACTTTCGATTCATAGCTCATAATAACAGGAATCCAATGTCCACGTTAAGCTAGCTCAATTTTCTATATTGTGACAAAATTTGAGGCAGAAATGGATACAAAAAAGCATTCAAGTAATCCAATCTAGCCAAAACTGTATGATGCCATGCATTATGCTTCAATCACAAGCTTTACTCAATGAGCACCAACGATCAGCTAGGAATGATCACTTTAACTAGCCGATCAACTTGACATGTTTGCACTAAATTGTTCGTAACTTTTGATTTAGTGCTCACAATGACACGAATCCAATGCCCACGTTAAGCTAGCTCAATTTTCTATATTGTGACAAAATTTGAGACAAAAACTGGTACGACAAAGCGTCCAAGTTATCCAATCTATCCTGAACTGCATGATGTCATGCATTATGCTTCACTTGCAAGCCTTCTACTCAATAAGCACCAATGATCAATTTAGAATGATCACTTTAACTGGCTGATCAAGTTAACATGTCCGCAAAAAATCGTATGTAACTTTTGATTTAGAGCTCAGAATAACACGAATTCAATGCCCACATTCAGCTAGCTAAATTTTCTGTATTGTGACAAAAGACACAAAATAGATACTAAGAACCCTTCAAGTAATCCAATCTAGCGAAAACTGTGTGATGCCATGCATTATGATTTATTTATAAGCCTTTACTCAATGAGCAGCAATGTTGAGTTTACAATGATCACTTTAACAGGCCGATCAACTTAACATGTACATACTAAATTGTCCCTAACTTTTGATTTAGAGCTCAGAATGACACGAATCAACATGCCCACGTTAAGCTAGCTAGATTCTCTATGTTGTAACAAAATTTGAGACAGAAATAGATACAAAAAAGCGTTCAAGTAATCCAATCTAGCCAAAACAACATGATGCAATGCATTATACTTCATTTATAAGCCTTTAGTCAATGAGCACAAATTATGAGTTTAGAATGATCACTTTAACTGGCCGATCAAATTGACATGTCCGCACTAAATCATCCGTAAGTTTTGATTTAGAGCTCCGAATGACACGAATTCAATGCCCAGTTAAGCTAGCTCAATTTTCTATATTGCGACAAAATTTGAGGTGGAAATAGATACGACAAAGCATCCAAGTAATCCAATCAATCCGGAACTGCGCGATGTCCTTCATTATGCATCATTTATAAGCCTTTACTCAGTGAGCACCAATAATCAGCTAAGAATGATCATTTTATCTTGTCAATCAACTTGATGTGTCTGTACTAAATCGTTCATATCTTTTGATTTAGAGCTTAGAATGACACAAATCTAATGCCCACATTAACCTACCTTGATTTTCTATATTGTGACAAAATTTGAGAGCGAAATAGATACGTTAAATTATTTAAATAATCCAATATATTCTGAACTACGTGATATCGTGCATTATGCTTCATTTATAAGCCTTTACTCAATGAGCACCAATGATCAGTTTAGAATGATCACTTTACCTTGACGATCAACTTGACATGTCTAAACTAAATCGTCTGTTAATTTTGATTTAGAGCTCAGAATGACACGAATCCAATGCCCACGTTAAACTAACTCAAATTTTCTATATTGTGACAAAATTTTATACAATAATATACGACAAAGGGTGCATGTAATCCAATCTATCCCGAACTGTGTGATGCCATGCATTATATTTCTTTTATAAGCCTTTACTTAATGAGCACAAATGATCAGTTTAGAATGATAACTTTAACTAGGCATGTTCGCACTAAATCATCCGTAAATTTTGATTTAGAGCTCGGAATAACACGAATACAATGCCCACATTTAGCTAGCTCAATTTTGTATAATCTGACAAAATTGACACAAAAATAGATACAAAAATGCATCCAAGTAATCCAATCTAGCGACAACTGCGTGATGCCATGCATTATGATTCAATTATAAGCCTTAACTCAATGAGCACGAATTATGAGTTTAGAATGACCACTTTAACAGGCCGATCAACTTGACATATCCATACAAAATCTTCCTTAACTTTTTATTTAGAGCTTAGAATGACACGAATCCGATGCCCACGTTAAGCTAGCTCAATTTTCTATATTGTGATAAAATTTGAGACATTAATAGATACGACAAACCATCCAAGTAATCCAATTTATCCCGAACTGCGTGTTTTCAAGCATTATGCTTCATTTGCAAGCCTTTTACTCAATGAGCACCAATGATCAGTGTAGAATGATACTTTAACTAGGTGATCAACCTGACATGTCCGCATTAAATCGTCCATAATTTTTTATTTAGAGCTCAGAATAACACGAATCCAATGCCCACATTAAGCTAGTTCAATTTTCTATATTGTGACAAAAGTTGATACAAAAATAGATACGAAAATGCATTCAAGTAATCCAATCTAGGGGAAATTGTGTGATGGCATTTATGATGATTCATTTATAAGCCTTTACTCAATGAGCACCAATGATGAGGTTATAAAGATCACTTTAACAGGTCGATCAACTTGACATATCCGTACTAAATCGTCCCTAAGTTTTAATTTAGAGCTCAGAATGACACGAATCCAATGCCCACGTTAAGCTATTTCAATTCTCTATGTTGTGACAAAATTTGAGACAGAAATAGATATAAAAAAGCGTTCAAGTAATCCAATCTAGCTAAAACCGCATGATGCCATTCATTATGCTTCATTTATAAGCCTTTACTTAATGAGCACTAAATCGTCCGTAACTTTTAATTTATTGCTCAGAATAACACGAATCCAATGTCCACGTTAAGCTAGCTAAATTTTCTATATGGTGGCAAATTTTGACACAAAATAGATACGAAAAAGAGTTCAAGTAATCCATTATAGCCAAAACTGCGTGATACCATGCATTATGCTACATGTATAAGCCTTTTCTCAATGAGCACCAATGCTCAGTTTAGAAAGATCACTTTAACTGGCCGATCAACTTGACATGTCCACATTAAATCGTCCGTAACTGGCCGATCAACTTGACATGTCCGCACTAAATCGTCCGTAACTTTTGATTTAGAGGCCAGAATGACACGAATCTAATGCCCACATTAACCTACCTTGATTTTCTATATTGTGACAAAATTTGAGAGAGAAATAGAAACGATAAATTATCCAAATAATCCTATATATTCTGAACTACGTGATATCGTGCATTATGCTTCATTTATAAGCCTTTACTCAATGAGCACCAATGATCAGTTTCGAATGATCACTTTAGCTTGACGATCAACTTGACATGTCTAAACTAAATCGTCTGTAAATTTTGATTTAGAGCTCAGAATGACACGAATCCAATGCCCACGTTAAACTAACTCAAATTTTCTATATTGCGACAAAATTTGATACAACAATATACGAAAAAGGGTCCATGTAATCCAGTCTATCCCGAACTGTGTGAGGCCATGCATTATATTTCTTTTATAAGCCTTTACTCAATGAGCACAAATGATCAGTTTAGAATGATAACTTTAACTAGGCGATCAACTTGACATGTTCGCACTAAATCGTCCGTAAATTTTGATTTAGAGCTCGGAATAACACGAACCCAATGCCCACATTAAGCTAGCTCAATTTTGTATAATTTGACAAAATTGACACAAAAGTAGATACAAAAATGCATCCAAGTAATCCAATCTAGCGACAACTGCGTGATGCCATGCATTATGATTCAATTATAAGCCTTAACTCAATGAGCACGAATTATGAGTTTAGAATGACCACTTTAACAGGCCGATCAACTTGACATATCCGTACAAAAGCTTCCTTAACTTTTTATTTAGAGCTTAGAATGACACGAATCCGATGCCCACGTTAAGCTAGCTCAATTTTCTATATTGTGCTAAAATTTGAGACATTAATAGATACGACAAAGTATCCAAGTAATCCAATTTATCCCGAACTGCGTGTTTTCAAGCATTATGCTTCATTTGCAAGCCTTTTACTCAATGAGCACCAATGATCAGTGTAGAATGATACTTTAACTAGGTGATCAACCTGACATGTCCGCATTAAATCGTCCATAATTTTTTATTTAGAGCTCAGAATAACACGAATCCAATGCTCACATTAAGCTAGTTCAATTTTCTATATTGTGACAAAATTTGATACAAAAATAGATACGAAAATGCATTCAAGTAATCCAATCTAGGGGAAACTGTGTGATGGCATTCATGATGATTCATTTATAAGCCTTTACTCAATGAGCACCAATGATGAGGTTATAATGATCACTTTAACAGGTCGATCAACTTGACATATCCGTACTAAATCGTCCCTAAGTTTTAATTTAGAGCTCAGAATGACACGAATCCAATGCCCACATTAAGCTATTTCAATTCTCTATGTTGTGACAAAATTTGAGACAGAAATAGATATAAAAAAGCGTTCAAGTAATCCAATCTAGCTAAAACCGCATGATGCCATTCATTATGCTTCATTTATAAGCCTTTACTTAATGAGCACTAAATCATCCGTAACTTTTAATTTATTGCTCAGAATAACACGAATCCAATGTCCACGTTAAGCTAGCTAAATTTTCTATATTGTGGCAAATTTTGACACAAAATAGATACGAAAAAGAGTTCAAGTAATCCATTATAGCCAAAACTGCGTGATACCATGCATTATGCTACATGTATAAGCCTTTTCTCAATGAGCACCAATGCTCAGTTTAGAAAGATCCCTTTAACTGGCCCATCAACTTGACATGTCAACATTAAATCGTCTGTAACTGGCCAATAACCTTGACATGTCCGCACTAAATCGTCCGTAACTTTTGATTTAGAGGCCAGAATGACACGAATCTAATGCCCACATTAAGCTAGCTCAATTTTCTATATTGTGACAAAATTTGAGGCAGAAATAGATACGACAAATCATCCAATTAATCCAATCAATCTCCAACTGCGTGATGATATGCATTATGCATCATTTATAAGCCTTTAATCAATGAGCACCAATGATCAATTTAAAATGATCACTTAAATGGCCGATCAACTTGACATTTCCGCACTAATTCGTCCATAACGTTTTATTTAGAGCTCAGAATGACATGAATCCAATGCCCACGTTAAGCTAGCTAACTTTTCTATATTGTGACAAAATTTGACAATGAAATAGATACGACAAAGCGTCCAAATAATCCAATCTATTCTGAACTACGTGATGTCATGCATGATGCTTCATTTATAAGCTTTTACTCAATGAGCACCAATGATCAGTTTAGAATGATATCTTTAACTAGGCGATCAACTTGACATGTCCGCACTAAATCGTTCGTATCTTTTGATTTAGAGCTCAAAATAACATGAATCCAATGCCCACGTTAAGCTAGCTCAATTTTCTATGTTGTAACGAAATTTGAGACATAAATAGATATGACAAAGCATCCAAGTAATCCAATTTATCCCGAACCGAGTATTGTCATGCATTATTCTTCATTCGTAAGCCTTTTACTCAATGAGCACCAATGATAAGTTTAGAATGATACTTTAACTAGGTGATCAACTTGACATGTCCGCATTAAATCGTCCATAATTTTTTATTTAGAGCTCAGAATAACACGAATCCAATGCCCACATTAAGCTAGTTCAATTTTCTATATTGTGACAAAAGTTGATACAAAACTAGATACGAAAATGCGTTAAACTAATCCAATCTTGGCGAAACTGCATGATGGCATTCATTATGATTCATTTATAAGTCTTACTCAATGAGCACCAATGATGAGTTTATAATGATCACTTTAACAGGTCGATCAACTTGACATATCCGTACTAAATCGTCCCTAAGTTTCGATTTAGAGCTCAGAATGACACGAATCCAATGCCCACGTTAAGCTAGTTCAATTCTCTATGTTGTGACAAAATTTGACACAGAAAAAGATATAAAAAAGCATTCAATTAATCGAATCTAGCCAAAACAGCATGATACCATTCATTATGCTTCATTTATTAGCCTTTACATAATGAGCACAAAGGATAAGTTTAGAACGATCACTTTAAGTAGGCGATCAACTTGACATGTCCGCACTAAATCGTCCGTAACTTTTAATTTATTGCTCAGAATAACATGAATCCAATGTCCATGTTAAGCTAGCTAAATTTTCTATATTGTGGCAAAATTTGACACAAAATAGATACGAAAAAGAGTTCAAGTAATCTATTATAGCCAAAACTGCGTGATGCCATGCATTATGCTACATGTATAAGCCTTTTCTCATTGATCACCAATGCTCAGTTTCGAATGATCACTTTAACTGGCCGATCAACTTTTTCCACATTAAATCGTCAGTAACTTTTGATTTACAGCTTAGAATGACACGAATCCATTGCCCACGTTAAGCTAGCTCAATTCTCTATGTTGTGACAAAATTTGAGACAGAAGTAGATACAAAAAGTGTTCTGGTAATCCAATCTAGCCAAAACTGTGTCTGCATTTTGCTTCATTTATCAGCTTTTACTCAATGAGAACAAATGATCAGTTTAGAATGATCACTTTAACTGCCCGATCAACTTGACATGTCCGGACTAAAACGTCCGTAACTTTTGATTTAAAACTCAGAATGACACGAATCTAATGCCCACGTTAAGCTAACTCAATTTTCTATATTGTGACAAAATTTGAGGCAGAAATAGATACGAAATAGCATCCAATTAATCCAATCAATCTCGAACTGCGTGATGACATGCATTATGCATCATTTATAAGCCTTTAATCAATGAGCACCAATGATCAATTTAAAATAATCACTTTAATGGCCGATCAACTTGACATTTCCGCACTAATTCGTCCATAACGTTTTATTTAGAGCTAAGAATGACACGAATCCAATGCCCACGTTAAGCTAGCTACGTTTTCTATATTGTGACAAAATTTGAGAAAGAAATAGATACGAAAAAGCGTCCAAATAATCCAATCTATTCTGAACTACGTGATGTCATGCATTATGCTTCATTTATTAGCTTTTACTCAATGAGCACCAATGATCAGTTTAAAATGATATCCTTAACTAGGCGATCAACTTGACATGTCCGCACTAAATCGTTCGTATCTTTTGATTTAGAGCTCAAAATGACACAAATCCAATGCCCACGTTAAGCTAGCTCAATTTTCTATATTGTCACAAAATTTGAGACATAAATAGATACGACAAAGCATCCAAGTAATCCAATTTATCCCGAACTGAGTGTTGTCATGCATTATGCTTCATTTGTAAGCCTTTTACTCAATGAGCACCAATGATCACTTTAGAATGATACTTTAACTAGGTGATCAACTTGACATGTTCGCATTAAATTGTCCAAATTTATTGATTTAGAGCTCAGAATAACACGAATCCAATGCCCACATTAAGCTAGTTCAATTTTGTATATTGTGACAAAAGTTGATACAAAAATAGATACAAAAATGCGTTCAAGTAATCCAATCTAGGGGAAACTGCGTGATGGCATTCATTATGATTCATTTATAAGCCTTTACTCAATGAGCACCAATGATGAGTTTATAATGATCACTTTAACAGGTCGATCAACTTGGCATATCCGTACAAAATCGTCCCTAAGTTTTGATTTAGAGCTCAGAATGACACGAATCCAATGCCCACGTTAAGCTAGTTCAATTCTCTATGTTGTTACAAAATTTGAGACAGAAATAGATATAAAAAAGCGTTCAAGTAATCCAATCTAGCCAAAACCGAATGATACCATTCATTATGCTTCATTTATAAGCCTTTACTTAATGAGCACAAATGATAAGTTTAGAACGATCACTTTAAGTAGGCGATCAACTTGACATGTCCACACTAAATCGTCCTTAACTTTTAATTTATTGCTCAGAATAACACGAATCCAATGTCCACGTTAAGCTAGCTAAATTTTCTATATTGTGGCAAATTTTGACACAAAATAGATACGAAAAAGAGTTCAAGTAATCCATTATAGCCAAAGCTGCGTGATGCCATGCATTATGCTACATGTCTAAGCCTTTTCTTAATGAACACCAATGCTCAGTTTCGAATGATCACTTTAACTTGCCGATCAACTTGACATATCCACGTTAAATCGTCCGTAACTTTTGATTTACAGCTCAGAATGACACGAATCCAATGCCCACGTTAAGCTAGCTCAATTCTCTATGTTGTGATTAAATTTGAGACAGAAATAGATACGAAAAAGCATCCAATTAATCCAATCAATCTCGAACTGCGTGATGACATGCATTATGCATCATTTATAAGCCTTTAATCAATGAGCACCAATGATCAATTTAAAATGATCACTTTAATGGCCGATCAACTTGACATTTCCGCACCAATTCGTCCATACCGTTTTATTTAGGGCTAAGAATGACACGAATCCAATGCCCACGTTAAGCTAGCTACATTTTCTATATTGTGACAAAATTTGAGAAAGAAATAGATACGACAAAGCGTCCAAATAATCCAATCTATTCTGAACTACGTGATGTAATGCATTATGCTTCATTTATAAGCTTTTACTCAATGAGCACCGATGATCAGTTTAGAATGATATCTTTAACTAGGCGATCAACTTGACATGTCCGCACTTAATCGTTCGTATCTTTTGATTTAGAGCTCCAAATGACACGAATCCAATGCCCACGTTAAGCTAGCTCAATTTTCTATATTGTAACGAAATTTGAGACATAAATAGATACGAGATAGCATCCAAGTAATCCAATTTATCCCGAACTGAGTGTTGTCATGCATTATGCTTCATTTGTAAGCCTTTTACTCAATGAGCACCAATGATCACTTTAGAATGATACTTTAACTAGGTGATCAACTTGACATGTTCGCATTAAATTGTCCAAATTTATTGATTTAGAGCTCAGAATAACACGAATCCAATGCCCACATTAAGCTAGTTCAATTTTGTATATTGTGACAAAAGTTGATACAAAAATAGATACAAAAATGCGTTCAAGTAATCCAATCTAGGGGAAACTGCGTGATGGCATTCATTATGATTCATTTATAAGCCTTTACTCAATGAGCACCAATGATGAGTTTATAATGATCACTTTAACAGGTCGATCAACTTGGCATATCCGTACAAAATCCAATTTTGATTTAGAGCTCAGAATGACACGAATCCAATGCCCACGTTAAGCTGAATTCTCTATGTTGTTACAAAATTTGAGACAGAAATAGATATAAAAAAGCGTTCAAGTAATCCAATCTAGCCAAAACCGAATTACCATTCATTATAATAAGCCTTTACTTAATGAGCACAAATGATAAGTTTAGAACGATCACTTTAAGTAGGCGATCAACTTGACATGTCCGCACTAAATCGTCCGTAACTTTTAATTTATTGCTCAGAATAACACGAATCCAATGTCCACGTTAAACTAGCTAAATTTTCTATATTGTGGCAAAATTTGACACAAAATAGATACGAAAAAGAGTTCAAGTAATCCATTATAGCCAAAGCTGCGTGATGCCATGCATTATGCTACATGTATAAGCCTTTTCTTAATGAACACCAATGCTCAGTTTCGAATGATCACTTTAACTTGCCGATCAACTTGACATATCCACATTAAATCGTCCGTAACTTTTGATTTACAGCTCAGAATGACACGAATCCAATGCCCACGTTAAGCTAGCTCAATTCTCTATGTTGTGATAAAATTTGAGACAGAAATAGATACGAAAAAGCATCCAATTAATCCAATCAATCTCGAACTGCGTGATGACATGCATTATGCATCATTTATAAGCCTTTAATCAATGAGCACCAATGATCAATTTAAAATGATCACTTTAATGGCCGATCAACATGACATTTCCGCACTAATTCATCCATAACGTTTTATTTAGAGCTCAGAATGACACGAATCCAATGCCCACGTTAAGCTAGCTAACTTTTCTATATTGTGAAAAATATGAGAAAAAAATAGATACGACAACGTCCAAATAATCCAATCTATTCTGAACTACGTGATGTCATGCATTATGCTTCATTTATAAGCTTTTACTCAATGAGCACCAATGATCAGTTTAGAATGATATCTTTACCTAGGCGATCAACTTGACTTGTCTGCACTGAATCGTTTGTATCTTTTGACTTAGAGCTCAAAATGACACGAATCTAATGCCCACATTAAGCTAGCTCAATTTTCTATATTTTAACAAAAGTTGAGACATAAATAGATACGACAAAGCATCAAAGTAATGCAATCTACCCCAAACCGCGTGATGTCAAGCATTATCCCTCATTTGTAAGCCTTTTACTCAATGAGTATCAATGATCAGTTTAGAATGATCACTTTAACTGGCCGATCAACTTGACATGTCCGCCCTAAATCCTCCGTAACTTTTGATTTAGAGCTCGGAATAACACGAATCCAGTGCCCACATTAAGCTAGCTCAATTTTCTATATTGTAACAAAAATTGACACAAAAACAGGTACAAAAATGCGTTCAAGTAAACCAATCTAGCGAAAACTGCGTGAGGCATTGCATTATAGTAAATTTATAAACCTTTACCCAATGAGCACCAATGATGAGTTTGGAATGATCATTTTAACAGGCCGATCAACTTGACCTATCTGTACTATATTGTCTCTAACTTTTGATTTAGAGCTCCGAATGACACGAATCCAATGCCCACGTTAAGCTACCTAAATTCTCTATATTGTCACAAAATTTCAGACAAAATCGATACTAAAAAGCGTTCAAGTAATACAATCTAGCCAAAACTGCATGATGACATGCATTATGCTTCATTTATAAGCCTTTACTCAATGAGCACAAATAATCAGTTTAGAATGATCACTTTAAGTAGGCGATCAACTTGAAATGCCGCACTAAATCATCCGTATTTTGATATATAGCTTAAAATAACACGAATCCAATGTCCACGTTAAACTAGCTCAATTTTCTATGTTGTGACAGAATTTGACACAAAATAGATATGAAAAATCATTCAAGTAATCCAATATAGCCAAAAGTGCGTGATGCCATGCATTTTTCTTCATTTATAAGCCTTTTCTCAATGAGCACCAATGCTGAGTTTAGAATGATCACTTTAACTGGCCGATCAACTTAACATGTCCACACTAAATCATCCCTTACTTTTGATTTAGAGCTCAGAAAGACTTGAAACCAATGCCCACGTTAAGCTAGCTCAATTTTCTATATTGTGACAAAATTTGAGATAGAAATAGAAACGTCAAAGCATCCAAGTAATCCAATCTATCCCGAACTGCGTGATATCATGCATTATGCATCATTTATAAGCCTTTAATCAATGAGCCCCAATGATCAATTTAGAATGATGACTTTAACTGGCCGATCAACTTGACATGTCCGCACTAAATCGTCTGTAACTTTTGATTTACCACTCAGAATGACACAAATCCAATGCCCATGTTAAGCTACCTCAATTTTCTATATTGTGACAAAATTTGAAATAGAAATAGATACGACAAAGTGTCCAAATAATCCAATCTATCGTGAACAACATGATGTCATGCATAATGAATCATTTATAAGCTTTTACTCAATGAGCACCAATGATCAGTTTATATTGATCACTTTAACTGCCCGATCAACTTGACATGTCTGCACTAAATCGTCCGTATCTTTTGATTTACAACTCAAAATGACACGAATCCAATGCACAAGTTAAGCTAGCTCAATTTTCTATATTGTGACAAAATTTGAGAAAGAAATAGATACGACAAACCGTACAAGTAATCCAATTTATCCCGAACTGCATGATGTAATGCATTATGCTTTATTTGTAAGTCTTTTACTCAATGAGCAACAATGATCAGTTTAGATTGATCACTTTAACTGGCCGATCAACTTGACATGTCCGCACTAAATTGTCCGTAACTTTTGATTTAGAGCTCAGAATGACATGAATCTAATGCCCACGTTAAGCTAACTCAATTTTTTATATTGTAACAAAATTTGAGGCAGAAATAGATACGACAAAGCATCCAATTAACTCAATGAATCTCGAACTGTGTGATGACATGCATTATGCATCATTTATAAGCCTTTAATCAATGAGCACCAATGATCAATTTAAAATGATCACTTTAATGGCCGATCAACATGACATTTCTGCACTAATTCATCCATAATGTTTTATTTAGAGCTCAGAATGACACGAATCCAATACCCACGTTAAGCTATCTAAATTTTCTATATTGTGACAAAATTTGAGAAACAAAATAGATACAACAAATCGTCCAAATAATCCAATCTATTATGAACTACGTGATGTCATGCATTATGCTTCATTTATAAGCTTTTACTCAATGAGCACCAATGATCAGTTTAGAATGATATCTTTAACTAGGCGATCAACTTGACATGTCTGCACTGAATCGTTCATATCTTTTGATTTAGAGCTCAAAATGACATGAATCCAATGCCCACGTTAAGCTAGCTCAATTTTTTATATTGTAATGAAATTTGAGACATAAATAGATACGACAAAGCATCCAAGTAATGCAATCTACCCCGAACCGCGTGATGTCATGCATTATGCTTCATTTGTAAGCTTTTTACTCAATGAGTATCAATGATCAGTTTAGAATGATCACTTTAACTGGCCGATCAACTTGACATGTCTGCACTAAATCCTCTGTAACTTTTGATTTAGAGCTCGGAATAACACGAATCCAATGCCCACATTAAGCTAGCTCAATTTTTTGTATTGTAACAAAAATTGACAAAAAAACAGATACAAAAATGCATTCAAGTAAACCAATCTAGCGAAAACTGCGTGAGGCCATGCATTATGGTAAATTTATAAACCTTTACTCAATGAGCACCAATGATGAGTTTGGAATGATCATTTTAACAGGCTGATCAACTTGACATATTTGTACTAAATTGTCCCTAAATTTTGATTTAGAGCTCCAAATGACACGAATCCAATGCCCACCTTAAGCTAGCCAAATTCTCTATATTGTCACAAAATTTGAGACAAAAATCGATACTAAAAAGCGTTCAAGTAATCCAATATAGCCAAAAGTGCATGATGCCATGCATTTTTCTTCATTTATAAGCCTTTTCTCAATGAGCACCAATGCTGAGTTTAGAATGATCACTTTACCTGGCCGATCAACTTGACATGTCCGCACTAAATCATCCCTTACTTTTGATTTAGAGCTCAGAATGACACGAAACCAATGCCCACTTTAAGCTAGCTATATTTTCTATATTGTGACAAAATTTGAGACAGAAATAGGAACGACAAAGCATCCAAGTAATCCAATCTATCCCGAACAGCGTGATGTCATGCATTATGCATCATTTATAAGCCTTTAATCAATGAGCACCAATGATCAATTTAGAATGATGACTTTAACTGGCCGATCAACTTGACATGTCTGCACTAAATCGTCTGTAACTTTTGATTTACCACTTAGAATGACACGAGTCCAATGCCCACGTTAAGCTAGCTCAATTTGCTATATTGGGACAAAATTTGAAATAGAAATAGATACGACAAAGCGTCCAAATAATCGAATCTATCGTGAACTACGTGATGTCATGCATAATGATTCATTTATAAGCTTTTAGGCTATGAGCACCAGTGATCAGTTTATATTGATCACTTTAACTGCCCGATCAACTTGATATATCTGCACTAAATCGTCCGTATGTTTTGATTTACAACTCAAAATGACACGAATCCAATGCACACATTAAGCTAGCTCAATTTTCTATATTGTGACAAAATTTGAGACAGAAATAGATTCGACAAACCGTACAAGTAATCCAATTTATCCCGAACTGCATGATGTCATGCATTATGCTTTATTTGTAAGTCTATTACTCAATGAGCAACAATGATCAGTTTAGAATGATCACTTTAACTGGCCGATCAACTTGACATGTCCGCACTAAATCGTCCGTAACTTTTGATTTAGAGCTCAGAATGACACGAATCTAATGCCCACGTTAAGCTAACTCAATTTTCTATATTGTGACAAAATTTGAGGCAGAAATAGATACGACAAAACATCCAATTAATCCAATCAATCTCGAACTGCGTGATGACATGCATTATGCATCATTTATAAGCCTTTAATCAATGAGCACCAATGATCAATTTAAAATGATCACTTTAATGGCCGATCAACATGACATTTCCGCACTAATTCATCCATAACGTTTTATTTAGAGCTCAGAATGACACGAATCCAATGCCCACGTTAAGCTATCTAACGTTTCTATATTGTGACAAAATTTTGAGAAAGAAATAGATACAACAAATCCTCCAAATAATCCAATCTATTATGAACTACGTGACGTCATGCATTGCTTCATTTATAAGCTTTTATTCAATGAGCACCAATGATCAATTTAGAATGATATCTTTAACTAGGCGATCAACTTGACATGTCTGCACTGAATCGTTCGTATCTTTTGATTTAGAGCTCAAAATGACATGAATCCAATGCCCACGTTAAGCTAGCTCAATTTTCTATATTGTAATGAAATTTGAGGCATAAATAGATATGACAAAGCATCCAAGTAATGCAATCTACCCTGAACCGCGTGATGTCATGCATTATGCTTCATTTGTAAGCTTTTTACTCAATGAGTATCAATGATCAGTTTAGAATGATCACTTTAACTGGCCGATCAACTTGACATGTCCGCACTAAATCCTCCGTAACTTTTGATTTAGAGCTCGGAATAACACGAATCCAATGCCCACATTAAGCTAGCTCAATTTTATGTATTGTAACAAAAATTGACACAAAAACAGATACAAAAATGCGTTCAAGTAAACCAATCTAGCGAAAACTGCGTGAGGCCATGCATTATGGTAAATTTATAAACCCTTACTCAATGAGCACCAATGATGAGTTTGGAATGATCATTTCAACAGGCCGATCAACTTGACATATCTGTACTAAATTGTAAATAACTTTTGATTCAGAGCTCCGAATGACACGAATCCAATGCCCACGTTAAGCTAGCTAAATTCTCTATATTGTCACAAAATTTGAGACAAAAATCGATACTAAAACTGCATGATGACATGCATATGCTTCATTTGTAAGCCTTTACTCAATGAGCACAAATAATCAGTTTAGAATGATCACTTTAAGTAGGCGATCAACTTGACATGTCCGCACTAAATCATCCGTATTTTGATATATAGCTCAAAATAACACGAATCCAATGTCCACGTTAAACTAGCTCAATTTTCTATATTGTGACAGAATTTGACACAAAATAGATATGAAAAATCGTTCAAGTAATCCAATATAGCCAAAAGTGCGTGATGCCATGCATTTTTCTTCATTTATAAGCCTTTTCTCAATGAGCACCAATGCTGAGTTTAGAATGATCACTTTAACTGGCCGATCAACTTGACATGTCCGCACTAAATCATCCCTTACTTTTGATTTAGAGCTCAGAATGACACGAAACCAATGCCCACGTTAAGCTAGCTCAATTTTCTATATTGTGACAAAATTTGAGACAGAAATAGATTCGACAAACCGTACAAGTAATCCAATTTATCCCGAACTGCATGATGTCATGCATTATGCTTTATTTGTAAGTCTATTACTCAATGAGTAACAATGATCAGTTTAGAATGATCAGTTTAACTGGACAATTAACTTGACATACCCGCACTAAATCCTCCACAACTTTTGGTTTAGGTCTCAGAATAAAACGAATCCAATGCCCACATTAAGCTAGCTCAATCTTCTATATTGTGAAAAAAATTGACAAAAAAATAGATACGAAAATGCGCTCAAGTAATCCAATCTAACAAAATATGCGTAATGCCATGCATTATGATTCATTTATAATCCCTTACTCAATGAGCACCAATAATGAGTTTGGAATGATCACTTTAACAGTCCGATAAACTTGACATATCCGTAATAAATCGTCCCTAACTTTTGATTTAGAGCTCAGAATGACAAGAATTCAATGCCCACATTAAGCTAGCTCAATTCTCTATGTTGTGACAAAATTTGAGAAAGAAATAGATACAAAAAGCATTCAAGTAATCTAATCTTGCCAAAACCGCATGATGCCATGCATTATGCTTCATTTATAAGCCTTTACTCAATGGGCACAAATGATCAGTTTAGAATGATCACTTTAAGTAGGCAATCAACTCGACATGTCCGCACTAAATCGTTCGTAACTTTTGATTTATAGCTCAAAATAACAGGAATCCAATGTCCACGTTAAGCTAACTCGACTTTCTATATTGTGACAAAATTTGAGGGCAGAAATAGATTCAAAAAAGCATTCAAGTAATCCAATCTAGCCAAAACTGTATGATGCCATGCATTATGCTTCATTCATAAACCTTTACTCAATGAGCACCAATGATCAGATAAGAATGATCACTTTAACTGGCCGATCAACTTGATATGTTTGCACTAAATGGTTCATAACTTTTTATTTAGAGCTCAGAATGATACAAATCCAATGCCCACGTTAAGCTAGCTCAATTTTCTATATTCTGACAAAATTTGAGGCAGAAATAGATACAACAAAGCATCCACAATATATCCTGAACTACATGATGTCATGCATTATGCTTCATTTATAAGCTTTTACTCAATCAACACCAATGATCAGTTTAGAATGATCACATTAACTGGCCAATAAACATGATATGTCCACACTAAATCTTTCGAATCATTTTATTTAGAGCTCAAAATGACACGAATCCAATGCCCACGTTAATCCAGTTGATATAGAAATACATATGACAAACCATCCAACTAATCCAATCTATTCCAAATTCCATGATGCCATGCATTATGATTCATTTATAAGTCTTTACTTAATGAGCTCCAATGATCAATTTAGAATGATTCCTTTAACTGGCCGATCAACTTGACATGTCCGCACTAAATCATCCATAACTTTTGATTTAAAGCTCATAATAACACAAATCCAATGCCCACATTAAGTTAGCTCAATTTTCTGTATTGTGACAAAAGACACAAAATAGATACGAAAAAGCCTTCAAGTAATTCAATCTAGCGAAAACTGTGTGATGCCACACATTATGATTCATTTATAAGCCTTTACTCAATGAGCATCAATGATCAATTTAAAATAATCATATTAACTGGCCGATCAAGTTGACATTTCCGCACTAAATCGTTCATAACTTTTGATTTAGAGCTCAGAATGACGCGAATCAAATGCCCAACTTAAGCTAGCTCAATTTTCAATATTGTGATAAAATTGCTTCCACAAAGCGTCCAAGTAAACAGGCCGATCAACTTGACATGTCCGTACTAAATTGTCCCTAACTTTTGATTTAGAGCTCGGAATGACACAAATCAAATGCCCACGTTAAGCTAGCTCAATTCTCTATGTTGTAACCAAAATTTGAGACAGAAATAGATACAAAAAGCATTCAAGTAATCCAATCTAGCCAAAACTATATTATGCCATGCATTATACTTCATTTATCAGGCTTTAGTCAATGAGCAAAAATTATCGGTTTAGAATGATCACTTTAACTGGCCGATCAACTTGACATGTCCGCACTTAATCATCTGTAACTTTTGATTAGAGCTTCGAATGACACGAATCCAATGCCAATTTAAGCTAGCTCAATTTTATATATTGTGACAAAATTTGAGGCAGAAATAGATACGACAAAGCATCCATGTAATCCAATCAATCCCGAACTGCGTGATGTCATTCATTATGCATCATTTATAAGCCTTTACTCAATGAGCACCAACGATCAGCTAAGAATGATCACTTTATCTTGTCGATCAACTTGACATGTATGTACTAAATCGTCCGTAACTTCTGATTTCGAGCTCAGAATGACAAGAATCCAATGCCCACGTTAACCTACCTTGATTTTCTATATTGTGACAAAATTTGAGAGAGAAATAGATACGATAAATTGTCCAAATAATCCAATATATTCTGAACTACGGGATGTCGTGCATTATGCTTCATATATAAGCCTTTACTCAATGAGCACCAATCATCAGTTTAGAAAGATCATTTTAACTTGACGATCAACTTGACATGTCTACACTAAATCATCTGTAACATTTGATTTATATCTCTGAATCACACGAATCCAATGTCCATGTTAAACTAACTCAAACTTTCTATATTGTGACAAAATTTGATACAAAAACAGATACGACAAAGGGTCCATGTAATCCAATCTATCCCGAACTGCGTGATGCCATTCATTATGTTTTATTTATAAGCATTTACTCAAGGAGCACAAATGATCAGTTTAGAATGATAACTTTAACTAGGTGATCAACTTTACATATTCGCACTAAAACGTCTGTAACTTTTTATTTAGAACTCCGAATAACACGAATCCAATGCCCACATTAGGCTAGCTCAATTTTCTATATTGTGACAAAATGACACAAAAATAAATACAAATATGCGTTCAAGTAATCCAATCTAGCGAAAACTGAAAGATGCCATGCATTATTATTCATTTATAAGCCTTTACTCAGTGAGCACAAATTATGAGTTTAGAATGATCACTTTAACATGCCGATCAACTGGACATATACGTACTAAATCGTCCTTAACTTTTGATTTAGAGCTCAGAATGACACGAATCCAATGCCCACGTTAAGCTAGCTCAATTCTCTATGTTGTGATAAAATTTGAGACAGAAATAGATACGAAAAAGCATCCAATTAATCCAATCAATCTCGAACTGCGTGATGACATGCATTATGCATCATTTATAAGCCTTTAATCAATGAGCACCAATGATCAATTTAAAATGATCACTTTAATGGCCGATCAACTTGACATTTCCGCACCAATTCGTCCATACCGTTTTATTTAGGGCTAAGAATGACACGAATCCAATGCCCACGTTAAGCTAGCTACATTTTCTATATTGTGACAAAATTTGAGAAAGAAATAGATACGACAAAGTGTCCATGTAATCCAATCTATACCAAACTTCGTGATGCCATGCACTATGCTTTATTTATAAATCTTTTCTCGATGAGCACCAATGATCAGTTCAGAATGATGTTTTTAACTGGCCGATCAGCTTCACATGTCTGCACTAAATAGTCCGTAACTTTTGATCTAGAGCTCAGAATGACACGAATTCAATGCCCACTTTAACCTAGCTCAATATCTATATTGTGACAAAATTGAGACAGAAATAGATACGACAAAGCGTCCATGTAATCCAATCTATCCTGAACTGCGTAATGCCATGCATTATGCTTCATTTATATGCCTTTTCTGAATGAGCACCAATGATCAGTTAACAATGCTCACTTTAACTGACCGATCAACTTGACATGTCCGCACTAAATCGTCCATAACTTTTGATTTAGACATCAGAATGACACGAATCCAATTCCCACGTTAACCCAGCTCAATGTTTTATATTGTGATAAAACTGAATACTAAAACTGCTTCGACAAGTCCTCTCAGTAATCAAATCTATCCAAACCTGCGTGATGTCATGATTATATTTATAAGTCTTTACTCAATGAGCATAATTGATCAGTTTAGAATGATCAATTTAACTTGGCGATCAACCTTACATGTCTGCAGTAAATCGTCCATAACTTTTGAAATATAGCTCATAACGACACAAATCCAATGCCCTAACTAAGCTAGCTCACTTTTCTATATTGTGAAAATTTTGAGACAGAAATAGATACGAAGAAGCGATCAAGTAATCCATGCTAGCCAAAACTGCGTGATGCTATGCATTTTGCTTCATTTATAAGCCTTTTCTTAGTGAGCACCAATGATCAGTTTAGAATGATCACTTTAATTGGCCGATCAACTTGACATGTCTGCACTAAATCGTTCGTAACTTTTGATTTAGAGCTCAGACTGACACGAATCCAATGCCCACGTTAAGCTATCTCAATGTTATTGTACTGTGATAAATTTTAAGACTAAAACTGCTTCAACAAGTCCTCCAAGTAATCAAATCTTTCCAAAACTACGTGGTGTCATGCATTATGATTCATTTATAATCCTTTAATCAATGAGCACCAGTGATTAGTTTAGAATGATCAATTTAACTGTGCGATCAACTTGACATGTCTACACTAATTTTTCATAATTTTTGATTTAGTGCTCATAATAACACGAATCCAGTGCCCACGTTAATCTAGCTCAATTTTCTATACTGTGAAAAATCTGAGACAAAAATGGATACGACAAAGCGTCCAAGTAACCATTCTATCTCAACCTGCGTGATATCATGCATTATGCTTTATGTATAAACGTTTACTCAATGAGCACCAATGATCAGTTTATAATGATCACTTTAACTCGCCGATCAACTTGACATGTCCGCACTAAATCGTCCGTAACTTTTGATTTAGAGCTCAGAATGACACGAATCTAATGCCAACGTTAAGCAATTTTAATTTTCTATAATTTTTAAAAATATGAGACAAAATTAGATACGAAAAAGCGTCCATGTAATCCAATCTATCCCGAACTGCGTGACGCATGCATTATGCTTCATTTATAAATGTTTACTTAACGAGCACCAATGATCAGTTTAGAATGATCACTTTAACTGGCCGGTTAACTTTACATGTCTGCACTAAGTCGTCCGTTACTTATATTTTAGAGCTCAGAATGACACGATTCCAATGCCCACGTTAGGCTAGATCAATTTTCTATATTGCGTCAAAATTTGATACAAAAATAGATAAGGCAACGCGTCTAAGTAATCCAATCTATCCTGAAGTGCGTGATGCCATGCATTATGCTTCATTTATAAGACTTTACTCAATGAGCACCAATGATCAGTTAAGAATGATCATTTAAACTGGCCGATCAACTTGACATATCCGCACTAAATCGTCTGTAATTTTTTATTTAGAACTCAGAATGACACGAGTCCAATGCCCATAGTAAGCCTGCTCAATTTTCTATATTGTGACAAAATTTGAGACCAAAATAGACAAGACAAAGTGTCCATGTAATCCAATTTATCCCAAACTACGTGATGCCATGCATTATGCTTCATTTATATTCCTTTTCTCAATGAGCACCAATGATCAGTTAAGAATGATTACTTTAACTGACCAATCAACTTGACCTGTCCGCACTAAATCATCTGTAACTTTTGATTTAGACCTCATAACGACACGAATCTAATGCCCACGTTAAACTAGCTCAATGTTTTATATTGTGATAAAGTTAAAGAGTAAAACTGCTTCGACAAGTCCTCCAAGTAATCAAATTTATCAAAACCTGCGTGATGTCATGCATTATACTTCATTTATAAGTCTTTACTCAATGAGCACAATTGATTAGTTTAGAATGATCAATTTAACCTGGCGATCAACTTGACATGTCTATAGTAAATCGTCCATAACTTTTGACTTATAGCTCATAACGACACAAATCCAATGCCTTTGCTTAATGAGAACCAATGATCAGTTTAGAATGATCACTTTAATTGGACGATCAACTTGACATGTCTGCACTAAATCGTTCGTAACTTTTGATTTAAAGCTCAGACTGACACGAATCCAATGCCCACGTTACTCTAGCTCAATGTTTTTGTATTGAGATAAATTTTAAGACTACCATTGCTTCAAAAAGTCCTCCAAGTAATTAAATATTTTCCAAACTACGTGGTGTCATGCATTATGATTCTGTTATAATCCTTTAATCAATGAGCACCAGTGATCAGTTTAGAATGATCATTTTAACTGGGTGATCAACTTGACATGTCTACACTAAATTGTTCATAACTTTTGATTTAGAGCTCATAATAACACGAATGCAGTGCCCACGCTAAGCTAGCTCCATTTTCTATATTGTGACAAAATTTGAGACAAAAATGGATACGACAAAGTGTTCAAGTAATCCAATATATGTCAAACTTTGTGATATCATGCATTATGCTTTATGTATAAACCTTTATTCAATGAGCACCAATGATCAGTTTATAATGATTGCTTTAACTCGCCGATCAACTTGACATGTCCGCACTAAATTGTCTGTAACTTTTGATTTAGAGATCAGAATGACACGAATCTAATGCCCACGTTAATCTATCTCAATTTTCTATAATTTTACAAAATATGAGACAAAATTAGATACGACAAAGCGTCCATGTAATCCAATCTTTCCCGAACTGCATGATGCATGCATTATGCTTCATATATAAATGTTTACTTAATGAGCACCAATGATCAGTTTTGAATGATCACATTAGCTGGGAGATTAACTTTACATGTCCGCACTAAGTCATCCGTAACTTACATTTTAGAGCTCAGAATGACACGATTCCAATGCCAACGTTAAGCTAGCTCAATTTTCTATATTGCGACAAAATTTGAGACAGAAATAGATAAGGCAAAGCGTCGAAGTAATGCAATCTATCCTAAAGTGCGTGATGTCATGCATTATGCTTCATTTATAAGAATTTACTCAATGAGCACCAATGATCAGTTAAGAATGATCATCTTAACTGACCGATCAAGTTGACATGTCCGCACTAAATCGTCCGTAACTTTTGGTTTAGAGCTCAGAATGACACGAATCCAATGCCCACGGTAAGCCTGCTCAATTTTTTATATTGTGACAAAATTTGAGACCAAAATAAACACGACAAAGCGTCCATGTATTCCAATCAATCCCAAACTGTGTGATGCCATGCATTATGCTTCATTTATATGCCTTTGCTCAATGAGCACCAATGATCAGTTAAGAATGATCACTTTAACTGACCGATCAACTTGACATGTCCGCACTAAATCGTCCATAACTTTTGATTTAGACCTCAGAATTACGCGGATCTAATGCCCACGTTAAACTAGCTCAATGTTTTATATTATGATAAAATTGAAGAGTAAAACTGCTTCGACCAGTCCTCCAAGTAATCAAATCTATCAAAACCTGTGTGATGTAATGCATTACACTTCATTTATATGTCTTTATTAAATGAGCACAATTGATCAGTTTAGAATGATCAATTTAACTTGGCGATCAACTTGACATGTATGCGGTAAATCTTCCATAAATTTTGATTTATAGCTCATAACGACACAAATCCAATGCCTTCACTAAGCTAGCTCATTTTTCTATATTGTGACAAAATTTGAGACAAAAATAGATACGAAGATGCGATCAAGTAATCCATGCTAGCCAAAACTGCGTGATGCTATGCATTTTGCTTGATTTATATACCTTTTCTTAATGAGCACCAATGATCAGTTTAGAATGATCACTTTAATTGGCCTATCAACTTGCCATGTGCGCACTAAATCGTTTGTAACTTTTGATTAAGAGCTCAGACTAACACGAATCCAAAGCCCACGTTATGCTAGCTCAATGTTTTTGTATTGTGATAAATTTTAAGACTAAAATTGCTTCAACAAGTCCTCCAAGTAATCAAATCTTTCCAAAACTATGTGGTGTCATGCATTATGATTCTTTTATAATCCTTTAATCAATGAGCACCAGTGATCAGTTTAGAATGATCAATTTAACTGGGCGATCAACTTGACATGTCTGCCCTAAATTGTTCATAACTTTTGATTTAGAGCTCATAATCACACGAATCCAATGCCCACGTTAAGCTAGCTCAATTTTCTATATTGTGACAAAATTTGAGACAAAAAGGATACGACAAAGCATCCAAGTAATCCAATCTATCTCAAACTGGGTGATATCATGCATTCTGCTTTATGTATATACCTTTACTCAATGAGCACCAATCAGTTTATAATGATCGCGTTAACTCGACGATCAACTCTACATGTCCGCACTAAATCGTCCGTAACTTTTGATTTAGAGTTCAGAATGAAATGTTAAGCTAGGTCAAATTACTATATTTTAACAAAATTTGAGACGGAGATAGATACCACAAAGATTCCAAGTAATCCAATCTATCCCCAACTATGTGATGTCATGCATTATGCTTCATTTATAAGCATTTACTCAATGATAAGTTTTTAATGACCACTTTAACTGGCCGATCAACTTCACATATCCGCACTAAATCGTCCATAACATATGATTTAGTGCTCAAAATGACACGAATCCAATGCCCACGTTAAGCTACCCCAATTTTCTATATTGTGACTAAATTTGAGACAGAAGTAGATACGACAAAGTGTCCATGTAATCCAATCTATCCCAAACTGTGTGATACCATGCATTACGCTTCATTTATAAGGCTTTACTCAATGAGCACCAATGATCAGCTTAGAATAATCACTTTAACTGTCCGATCAACTTTACATATCCGCATTAAATCATCCGTAACTTATGATTTAAAGCTAAAACTGATACGCATCCAATGCCCACGTTAAGCTAGCTCAATTTTATATATCAAGAAAAAATTTGAGACACAAATAGATACGACAAAGCCTCCAAGTAATCGAATCTATCCTGAACTGCGTGATGTCACGCATTATGCTTCATTTATAAGCCTTTACTCAATGAGCACCAATGATCAGTTTAGAATGATCATTTTAAATGGCCGATCAACTTGACATGTCTGCACTAAATCATCTGTAACTTTTGATTTATAGCTTAGAACGGCACGAATCCAATGCCCACGTTAAGCTAGATCAATTTCTCTATTGTTACAAAATTTGAGGCTTCAATACATACGACAAAGCGTCCATGTAATCCAATCTATCCCAAATTGCATGATGCCATGCATTATGCCTCATTTATTTGCCTTTACTCAATGAGCACCAATTATTAGTTTAGAATGATCACTTTAACTGGCCAATCAACTTGACATATCTACACTAAATCGTTCCTAACTTTTGATTTAGAGCTCAGAATGACATTAATCCAATGCCCATGTTAAGCTAGCTCAATCTTCTATATTGTGACAAAATTTGAGATAGAAGTAGATTTGACAAAGCGTCCAAGTAATCCAATCTATCTTGAAATGCGTGATGTCATGCATTGTGCTTCATTTATAAGTCTTTACTCAATGAGCACCAATGACTAGTTTAGAATGATTACTTTAACTGGCCGAACAACTTGATATGCCCTCACTAAATCGTCCGTAACTTTTGATTTAGAGCTCAGATGACACAAATCCAAGGCCGTCGTTAAGCTCGCTCGATTTTTTATATTGTGAAAAATTTTTGAGACAGAACTAGATATGACAAAATGTCCAAGTAATCCACTCTATCCCAAACTGCTTGATGCCATGCTTTATGCTTCATTTATAAGCGTTTACTTAGCGAGTACCAATGATCAGTTTAGAATGACCACATGAACTAGGCGATAAACTTGACATGTCCGTACAAAATCATCCGTAACTTTTTATTTAGAGCTCAGAATAACAAGAATCCAATGCCCACGTTAAGGTATCTCAATTTTCAATATTTTGATAAAATTCGAGAGAGAAATAGATATGCAAAAGTGCTCAAGTAATCCAATCTAGCTAAAACTGCAAGATGCCATGCATTATGCTCATTTATGCTCAATGAGCACCAATGATCAGTTTAGAATGATCACTTTAACAGCCCGATCAACTTGACATTTGCGCATTAAATCGCCCGTAACTTATGATTTAGAGCTAAAACTTATACGAATCTAATGTCCACGTTAAGCTAGCTCATTTTTCTATATTGAGATAAAATTTGAGACAGAAATAGATACGACAAAGCTTCCAAGTAATCGAATCTATCCTGAAGTGTGTGATGTAATGCATTATGCTTCATTTATAAGCATTTACTCAATGAGCTAGAATGATCACTTTAACTGTCCGATCAACTTGACAAATCTGTACTAAATCATCCGTAACTTTTGATTTAGAGGTCAGAATTACACGAATCCAATGCTCACGTTAAGCTAGCTCAATTTCTATCTTGTGGCTAAATTTGATACCAAAATAGATACAAAAAACGTCCATGTAATCCAATCTATCCCGGACTACGTGATGCCATGCATTATGCCTAATTTATATGCCTTTACGCAATGAGCACTAATGATCAGTTTAAAATAATCACTTTAATTGGCCGATCAACTTGATATGTCTGTACTAAATCGTCTGTAACTTTTGATTTAGAGCTCACAATGAAACGAATCCATTGCCCACGTTAAGCTAGCTCAATATTTAATATTGTTCAAAAATTTGAGACAGAACTAGACATGACAAAGCGTCCAAGTAATCACCTCTATGCCAAACTGCGTGATGCCATGCTTTATGCTTCATTTATAAGCGTTTACTTGACGAGTACCAATGATCAGTTTTGAATAATCACTTTAACTAGGCGATCAATTTGACATGCACACTAAATTATCCGTAACTTTTAATTTGGAGCTCAGAATAACACAAATCCATTGCCCACGTTAAGGTAGCTCAATTTTCTATATTGTGACAAAATTTGAGACAGAAATGGATACGACAAAGCGTCCAAGTAATCCAATCTATCCCTAACTGCATGTTGTCGTGCATTATCCTTGATTTGTAAGCGTTTACTTAACGAGTACCAATGATCAGTTTAAAATGATCACCTTAACTAGGCAATCAACTTGACATGTCCGCAATAAATCGTCCATAACTTTTGATTTGGAGTTCAAAATAACACGAATTCAATGCACATGTTAAGGTAGCTCAATTTTCTATATTGTGACAAAATTTGAGACAGAAATAGATATGAAAAAGAGTTCAAGTTATCCAATCTACCTAAAACTGCATGATGCCATCCATTATGCTTCATTTTTAAGCCTTTACTCAATGATCTCCAATGATCAGTTTACAATGATCACTTTAACTGCCCGATCAACTTGATATTTCCGCATTAAATCGTCGGTAACTAATGATTTAGAGCTACAAATCCAATGCCCACGTTAAGCTAGCTCAATTTTCTACATTGAGACAAAAGTTGAGACAGAAATAGATATGAAAAAACGTCCAAGTAATCCAATCTATCCTGAACTGCGTGATCTCATGCATCATGCTTCATTTATAAGCCTTTACTCAATGAGCACCAATGATCAGTTTAGAGTGATCACTTTAACTCGCCGATCAACTTGACATGTCCGCAGTAAATCGTCCGTAACTTTTGATTTAGAGCTCAGAATGACACGAATCCAACGCCCAGGTTAAGCTAGCTCAATTTCTATATTGTGACAAAACTTGAGACAACAATAGATACGAAAAAACGTCCATGTAATCCAACTCTATCCTGAACTGCGTGATACCATTCCTTATGCCTCACTTATATGCCTTTACTCAATGACCACCAATGATCAGTTTATAATGATCACTTAATTGACCGATCAACTTGACATGTCCGCACTAAATCGTCCGTTACTTTTGATTTAGAGGTCATGATGACACGAATCCAGTGCCCACAATAAGCTAGCTCAATTTTTGTATTGGGAGAAAATTTGAGAAAGCAATAGATACGACAAAGCGTCCATGCAATCAAATCTATCCCGAACTGTGTGATGCCATTTATATGCCTCATTTATATGACTTTATTCAATAAGCACCATTGATCAGTTTAATTGGCCGATCAACTTGACATGTACACACTAAATCGTCCGTAACTTTTGATTTAGAGCTCACAATGACACGAATCCAATGCCACATTAAGCTAGCTCAATTTTTTATATTGTGAACAAATTTGAGACTGAACAAGATACGACAAAGCGTCCGAGTAATCCAATCTACCCAAAACTGCGTGATGCCATGCATTAGGCTTCATTTACAAGCCTTTACTCAATGAGCACTACTGATTAGTTTAGAATGATCATTTTAACTAGGCGATCAACTTGACATGTCTGCACTAAATCGTCCGTAAGTTTTGATTTAGAGCTCAGAATAACACCAATCCAATGCCCACATTAAGCTAGCTCAATTTTCTATATTGTGACAAAATTTGGGACAGAAATAGATAGGATAAAGCGTTCAAGTAATCCAATCTACCCAGAACTGTGTTATGCCATGCATTAGGCTTCATTTATAAGCCTTTACTCAATGAGCACCAATGGTTAGTATAGAATGATCACGTAAACTGCCCGTTCAGCTTGACATTTCCACATTAAATCATCTGTAACTTATGATTTAGAGCTAAAACTGACACTAATCCAATCCCCATGTTAAGCTAGCTCAATTTCTATATTGGTAAAAAATTTGAGACGGAAATCTTTATGACAAAGCGTCCATGTAATCCAATCTATCCCGAACTGCATGATGCCATGCATTATGCTCATTTATATGCCTTTACTCAATCAGCACCAACGATGAGTTTCGTATGATCACTTTAATTGGCCGATCAACTTGACATTTCCACATTAAATCGTCTGTAACTTTTGATTTAGAGCTCAGAATGACCCGAAACCAATGCAGATGATAAGCTAACTCAATTTTTTATTTTGTGAAAAAATTTGAGGCAGAAGTAGATACGACAAAGCATCCAAGTAATCCACTCTATCCCAAGCTGTGTGGTGCCATGCTTTATGCTTCATTTATAAGCATTTACTTAAGGAGTACCAATTATTAGAATTATCACTTTAACTAGGTGATCAACTTGACATCTACGCATTAAATCGTCTGTAATTTTTGATTTAGAGCTCTGAATAACACCAATCCACCTCCCACGTTAAGCTAGCTCAATTTTCTATATTGTGACAAATTTGAGACATAAATAGATACAAAAAGCGTTCAATCAATCCAATCTAACGAAAACTGCTTGATGCTATGAATGATGCTTCATTTATTAACCTTTTCTCAATGAGAACCAATGATCAGTTTAGAATGATCGCTTTAACTGGCCGATCAACTTGACATGTCTGCACTAAATCATCCCTAACTTTTTATTTAGAGCTCAAAATGACATGAATCCAATGCCCACGTTAAGGTAGCTCAATTTTATATATTGTGACAAAATTTTGGACAGAAATAGATACAAAAAGGCATTCAAATAATCCAATCCAGCAAAAAATGCGTGATGCCATGCATTATGATTCATTTATAAGCGTTTACTCAATGAGCACCAATGATCAGTTAGAATGATCACTTTAACTGGCAGATCAACTTGACATGCCCACACTAAATCGTCCCTAACTTTTGATTTAGAGCTCAAAATGACATGAATCCAATGCCAACGTTAAGCTAGCTCAATTTTCTATATTTAGACAAAATTTGAGATAGAAATGGATACGACAAAGCGTTCACGTAATCCAATCTATCCCGAACTGCATGATGTCATGTATTATGCTTCATTTATAAGCGTTTACTTAACGAGTACCAATGATCAGTTTAAAATGATCACTTTGACATGTCCGCAATAAATTGTCCGTAGCTTTTGATTTAGAGCTCTGAATAACACGAATCCAATGCCCATGTAAAGGTAGCTCAATTTTCTATATTGTGATAAAATTTGAGATAGAAGTATATATGAAAAAGCGTTCAAGTAATCCAATCTAGCTAAAACTGCATGATGCCATCAATTATGGTTTATTTATAAGCCTTTACTCAATGAGCACCAATGATTAGTTTAGAGTGATCGCTTTAACTGCCCGTTCAACTTGACATTTTGGCATTTAATCGTCCGTAACGTATGATTGAGAGATAAAACTGACACGAATACAATGCCCATATTAAGCTAGCTCAATTTTATATTGGCACAAAATTTGAGACAGAAATCGATATGACAAAGCGTCCATGTAATCCAATCTATCCCGAACTGCGTGATGCCATGCATTTTTCTCATTTATATGCCTTTACTCAATGAGAACTAATGATGAGTTTCGAATGATCACTTTAATTGGCCAATCAACTTGACATGTCCACATTAATTCATCTGTAACTTTTGATTTAGAACTTAAAATGACACGAAACCAATGCGCATGATAAGCTACCTCAATTTTTTTTTTGTGAAAAATTTGAGGTAGAACTAGATACAACAAAGCATCAAAGTAATCACTTCTATCCCAAGCTGCGTGGTGCCATGCTTTATGCTTCATTTATAAGCGTTTACTTAATGAGTACCAATGATCAGTTTAGAATGATCACTTTAACTAGGCGATCAACTTGACATCTACGCACTAAATCGTCCGTAATTTTTGATCTAGAGCTCTGAATAACACCAATAGAACGGCCATGTTAAGCCAGCTCAATTTTCTTTGTTGTGATAAATTTGAGACAGAAATAGGTACGAAAAGCGTTCAATCAATCCAATCTAACGAAAACTGCGTGATGCTATGCATTATGCTTCATTTATAAGCCTTTTCTCAATGAGCACCAATGATCAGTTTAGAATGATCGCTTTAACTGGCCGATCAACTTGACATGTCTGCACTAAATCGTCCCTAACTTTTTATTTAGAGCTCAAAATGACATGAATCCAATGCCCACGTTAAGGTAGCTCAATTTTCTATATTGTGACAAAAGTTTAGGCAAAAATATATACAAAAAGGCGTTCAAATAATCCAATCCAGCCAAAAATGCGTGCTGCCATGCATTATGATTCAATTATATGCGTTTACTTAATGAGCAACAATGATCAGTTTAGAATGATCACTTTAACTGGCAGATCAACTTGACATGCCCGCACTAAATCGTCCCAAACTATTGATTTATAGCTCAAAATGACATGAATTCAATGCCAACGTTAAGCTAGCTCAATTTTCTATATATAGACAAAATTTGAGACAGAAATGGAGACGACAAAGCGTTCAAATAATCCAATCTATCCCGAACTGCATGATATAATGCATTATGCTTCATTTATAAGCGTTTACTTAACGAGTACCAATGATCAGTTTAAAATGATCACTTTAACTAGGCGATCAACTTGACATGTCCGCAATAAATCGTCCATAACTTCTGATTTAGAGCTCAGATTAACACGAATCAAATGTCCATGTAAAGATAGCTCAATTTTCTATATTGTGACAAAATTTGAGATAGAAGTAGATTTGAAAAAGCGTTCAAGTAATCCAATCTAGCTAAAACTGCATGATGCCATCCATTATGCTTTATTTATAAGGCTTTACTCAATGAGCATCAATGATCAGTTTACAATGATCACTTTAACTGCTCGATCAACTTGAAATTTCCGCATTAAATCGTCTGTAACTTATGATTTAGAGCTAAAACTGATACGAATCCAATGCCCACGTTAAACTAGCTCAATTTTCTATATTGAGACAAAATTTGAGAACAAAATAGATACGACAAAGCGTCCAAGTAATCTAATCTATCCTGAACTGCGTGATCTCATGCATTATGCTTCATTTATAAGCCTTTACTCAATCATCACCAATGATCACTTTAGAATGATCACTTTAACTGGATGATCAACTTGACATGTCTGCTCTAAATCATCCGTAACTTTTGATTTACAACTCAGCATGACACGAATCCAATGCCCAAGTTAAGCTAGCCCAATTTCTATATTGTGACAAAATTTCAGACAAGAATAGATACGAAAAAGTGTCCATGTAATCCAATCTATCCTGAACTGCGTGATACCATGCATTATGCCTCATTTATATGCCTTTACTTAATGAGCACCAATGATCAGTTTAGAATGATCACTTTAATTGACTGATCAACTTGATATGTCCACACTAAATCGTTTGTAACTTTTGATTTAGAGCTCACAATGACATGAATCCAATGCCCACGTTAAGCTAGCTCAATTTTATTTTTTGTGACAAAATTTGAGACAGAAATAGATATGACAAAACGTTCAGGTAATCCAATCTATCCCATACTGCATGATGTCATGCATTATGCTTCATTTATAAGCCTTTACTCTATAAGCACCAATGACTAGTTTAGAATCATCACTTTAATTGGCCGATCAATTTGACATGTCTGCAATAAATCGTCTGTAACTTTTGATTTAGAACTCCGAATGACACAAATCCAATACCAACGTTAAGCTAGCTCAATTTTTTATATTTTGAAAACTTTGAGACAAAACTAGATATGATAAAGCATCCAAGTAATCATTTCTATCCCAAATTTCGTGATGCCATGCTTTATGCTTCATCTATAAGCGTTTACTTAATGAGTTTCAGTGATCAGTTTAGAATGATCACTTTAACGAGGCGATCAACTTGACTTGTCCGCACTAAAATGTCCGTGACTTTTGATTTAGAGCTCAGAATATTACAAATCCAATGCCCACGTTAAGGTACCTCAATTTTCTATGATGTGAAAAATTTCGAGACATAAATAGATACGAAAAAGCGTTCAAGTAATCAAATCTAGCCAAAACTGCGTGATGCCATGCATTATGCTTCGTTTATCAGCCTTTACTCAATGAGCACGAATGATGAGTTTATAATGATCACTTTAACTGCCCGATCAACTTGACATCTCCACATTAAATCGTCCCTAACATATGTTTTAGAGCTAAAACTGACTCGAATCCAATGCCCACATTAAGCTAGCTGAATTTTCTATATTATGACAAAATTTGAGACACAAATAGATACAAAAAAGCGTTCAAGTATCCAATCTATCCTGAACTGCGTGATGTCATGCATTATGCTTCATTTATAAGACTTTACTCAATGAGCACTAATGATCAGTATAGAATGATCACTTTAACTGGCCAATCAATCTATATTGTGACAAAAATTGAGACATAAATAGATAAGACAAAGCGTTCAAGTAATCGAATCTATCTTGAACTGCATGATGTCATGCATTATGCTTCATTTATAAGCCTTTACTGATAAGCACAATTGATTAGTTTAGAATGATCACTTTAACTGTGCGTTCAACTTTTGATTTAGAGCTCAGAATGACACGAATCCAATGCTCACGTTAAGCTAGCTCAATTTTCTATATTGTGACAAAATTTGAGAAAGAAATAGATACGACAAAGTGTCCATGTAACCCAATCTATACCAAACTGCGTGATGCCATGCATTATGCTTTATTTATAAATCTTTTATCAATGAGCACCAATTATCTGTTTAGAATGATGTTTTTAACTGGCCGATCAGCTTCACATGTCTGCACTAAATAGTCCGTAACTTTTGATCTAGAGCTCAGAATGACACGAATCCAATGCCCACATTAAGCTAGCTCAATCTTCTATATTTTGACCAAATATGAGACAAAAATATATACGAAAAAACGTTCAAATAATCCAATATATCTCGAACTGCGTGATGTCATGCATTATGCTTCATTTATAAGCATTTACTCATTGAGCACCAATGATCAGTTTAGAATGATCACTTTAACTGGCCGATCAACTTGGCATTTCCTCACTAAATCGTCCGTAACTTTTGATTTAGAGATCAGAATGACACGAATCCAATGCCCATTTTAACCTAGCTCAATATCTATATTGTGACAAATTTGAGACAGAAATAGATACGATAAAGCGTCCATGTAATCCAATCTATCCCGAACTGCGTGATGCCATGCATTATGCTTGATTTATATGCCTTTTCCCAATGAGCACCAGTGATCAGTTAACAATGCTCACTTTAACTGACCGATCACCTTGGCATGTCCACACTAAATCGTTCATAACTCTTGATTTAGACATCGGAATGAGACGAATCCAATTCCCACGTTAACCTAGCTCAATGTTTTATATTGTGATAAAACTGAATACTGAAACTGCTTCGACAAGTCCTCCAAGTAATCAAATCTATCCAAGCCTGTGTGATGTCATGATTATATTTATAAGTCTTTACTCAATGAGCATAATTGATCAGTTTAGAATGATCAATTTAACTTGGCGATCAACCTTACATGTCTGCATGAAATCGTCCATAACTTTTGATATATAGCTCATAACGACACAAATCCAATGCCCTCACTAAGCTAGCTCACTTTTCTATATTGTGACAAATTTTGAGACAAATAGATACGAAGAAGCGATCAAGTAATCCATGCTAGCCAAAACTGCGTGATGCTTTGCATTTTGCTTCATTTATAAGCCTTTTCTTGATGAGCACCAATGATCAGTTTAGAATGATCACTTTAATTGGCCGATCAACTTGACATGTCTGCACTAAATCGTTCGTAACTTTTGATTTAGAGCTTAGACTGACACGAATCCAATGCCCACATTAAGCTACCTCAATGTTATTGTACTGTGATAAATTTTAATACTAAAACTGCTTCAACAAGTCCTCCACGTAATCAAATCTTTCCAAAACTACGTGGTGTCATGCATTATGATTCATTTATAATCTTTAAATCAATGAGCACCAGTGATTAGTTTAGAATGATCAATTTAACTGTGCGATCAACTTGACATGTTTGCACTAATTTTTAGTGCTCATAATAACACGAATCCAGTGCCCACTTTTATCTAGCACAGTTTTCTATCTTGTGAAAAATCTGAGACAAAAATGGATACGACAAAGCGTCCAAGTAATCCATTCTATCTCAACCTGCGTGATATCATGCATTATGCTTTATGTATAAACCTTTACTCAATGAGCACCAATGATTAGTTTATAATGATCACTGTAACTCGCCGATCAACTTGACATGTCCGCACTAAATCGTCTATAACTTTTGATTTAGAGCTCAGAATGACACGAATCTAATGCCAACGTTAAGCTATCTTAATTTTCTATAATTTTAAAATATATGAGACAAAATTAGATACGACAAAGCGTCCATGTAATCCAATCTATCCCGAACTGCGTGACGCATGCATTATGCTTCATTTATAAATGTTTTCTTAATGAGCACCAATGATCAGTTTAGAATGATCATTTTAATTGGCCGATTAACTTTACATGTCTGCACTAAGTCGTCCGTAACTTATATTTTAGAGCTCAGAAAGACACGATTCCAATGCCCACGTTAGGCTAGATCAATTTTCTATATTGCGTCAAAATTTGGTTTAGAAATAGATAAAGCAACGCGTCTAAGTAATCCAATCTATCCCAAAGTGCGTGATGCCATGCATTATGCTTCATTTATAAGAAGTTACTCAATGAGCACCAATGATCAGTTAAGAATGATCATTTAAACTGACCGATCAACTTGACATGTCCGCACTAAATCGTCTGTAATTTTTTATTTAGAATTCAGAATGACACGAGTCCAATGCCCACAGTAAGCCTGCTCAATTTTCTATATTGTGACAAAATTTGAGACCAAAATAAACACGACAAAGCATCCATGTAATCCAATCTATCCCGAACTACTTGGTGCCATGCATTATGCTTCATTTATATGCCTTTTCTCAATGAGCACCAATGATCAGTTAAGAATGATCACATTAACTGACCGATCAACTTGACATGTCCACACTAAATCGTCTGTAACTTTTGATTTAGACCTCATAACAACACGAATCTAATGCCCACGTTAAACTAGCTCAATGTTTTATATTGTGAAAAGTTGAAGACTAAAACTGCTTCGATAAGTCCTCCAAGTAATCAATTTTATCAAAACCTACGTGATGTCATGCATTATACTTCATTTATAAGTCTTTACTCAATGAGCACAATTGATTAGTTTAGAATGATCAATTTAACTTGGCGATCAACTTGACATGTCTGTAGTAAATCGTCCATAACTTTTGATTTTTAGCTCATAACGACAAAAATCCAATGCCTTCACTAAGCTAGCTCACTTTTCTATATTGTGACAAAATTTGAGACATAAATAAATACGAAGAAGCGATCAAGTAATTCATGCTAGCCAAAACTGCGTGATGCTATGCATTTTGCTTCATTTATAAGCCTTTGCTTAATGAGCACCAATGATCAGTTTAGAATGATCACTTTAATTGGACGATCAACTTGACATGTCCGCACTAAATCGTTCGTAACTTTTGATATAAAGCTCAGACTGACAAGAATCCAATGCCCACATTACGCTAGCTCAATGTTTTTCTATTGTGATAAATTTTAGGACTAGCATTGCTTCAAAAAGTCCTCCAAGTAATTAAATCTTTCCCAAACTACGTGGTGTCATGCGTTATGATTCATTTATAATCTTTTAATCAATGAGCACCAATGATCAGTTTAGAATGATCATTTTAGCTGGGAGATTAACTTAACATGTCTGCACTAAATTGTTCATAACTTTTGATTTAGAGCTCATAATAACATGAATCCAGTGCCCACGTTAAGCTAGCTCCATTTTCTATATTGTGACAAAATTTGAGACAAAAATGGATACGACAAAGTGTTCAAGTAATCCAATATATCTCAAACTTTGTGATATCATGCATTATGCTTTATGTATAAACCTTTACTCAATGAGCACCAATGATCAGTTTATAATGATCGCTTTAACTCGCCGATCAACTTGACATGTCCGCACTAAATCGTCTGTAACTTTTGATTTAGAGCTCAGAATGACACGAATCTAATGCCCACGTTAAGCTATCTCAATTTTCTATAATTTTTACAAAATATGAGACAAAATTAGATACGACAAAGCGTCCATGTAATCCAATCTTTCCCGAACTGCGTGATGCATGCATTATGCTTCATTTATAAATGTTTACTTAATGAGCACCAATGATCAGTTTAGAATGATCACATTAGCTGGGAGATTAACCTTACATGTCCGCACTAAGTCGTCCGTAACTTACATTGTAGAGCTCAGAATGACACGATTCCATTGCCACGTTAAGCTAGCTCAATTTTCTATATTGCGACAAAATTTGACACAGAAATAGATAAGGCAAAGCGTCGAAGTAATCCAATCTATCCTAAAGTGCGTGATGTCATGCATTATGCTTCATTTATAAGAATTTACTCAATAAGCACCAATGATCAGTTAAGAATGATCATTTTAACTGACCGATCAAGTTGACATGTCCGCACTAAATCGTCTGTAACTTTTGATTTAGAGCTCAGAATGACACGAATCCAATGCCCACGGTAAGCGTGCTCAATTTACTATATTGTGACAAAATTTGAGACCAAAATAGACACGACAAAGCATCCATGTAATCCAATCAATCCCGAACTGTGTGATGCCATGCAGTATGCTTCATTTATATGCCTTTTCTCAATGAGCACCAATGATCAGTTAAGAATGATCACTTTACCTGACCGATCAACTTGACATGTCCGCACTAAATTGTCCGTAACTTTTGATTTAGACCTCAGACTGACGCGAATCTAATGTCCACGTTAAACTAGCTCAATGTTTTATATTGTGATAAAATTGAAGAGTAAAACTGCTTCGACCAGTCCTCCAAGTAATCAAATCTATCGAAACCTGTGTGATGTAATGCATTATACTTCATTTATATGTCTTTACTCAATGAGCACAATTGATCAGTTTAGAATGATCAATTTAACTTGGCGATCAACTTGACATGTATGCGGTAAATCGTCCATAACTTTTGATTTATAGCTCATAACGACACAAATCCAATGCCTTCACTAAGCTAGCTCACTTTTCTATATCGTGACAAAATTTGAGACAGAAATAGATACGAAGAAGCGATCAAGTAATCCATGCTAGCCAAAACTGCGTGATGCTATGCATTTTGCTTCATTTATATGCCTTTTCTTAATGAGCACCAATGATCAGTTTAGAATGATCACTTTAATTGGCCGATCAACTTGACATGTGCGCACTAAATCTTTCGTAATTTTTGATTAAGAGCTCAGACTAACACGAATCCAATGCCCACGTTATGCTAGCTCAATGTTTTGTATTGTGATAAATTTTAAGACTAAAATTGCTTCAACAAGTCCTCCAAGTAATCGAATCTTTCCAAAACTACGTGGTGTCATGCATTATGATTGGTTTATAATCCTTTAATCAATGAGCACCAGTGATCAGTTTAGAATGATCAATTTAACTGGGCGATCAACTTGACATGTCTGCCCTAAGTTGTTCATAACTTTTGATTTAGAGCTCATAATAACACGAATCCAATTCCCACGTTAAGCTAGCTCAATTTTCTATATTGTGACAAAATTTGAGACAAAAATGGATACGACAAAGCATCCAAGTAATCCAATCTATCTCAAACCAGGTGATATCATGCCTTATGCTTTATGTATAAACCTTTACTCAATGAGCACCAATCAGTTTATAATGATCGCTTTAACTCGACGATCAACTCTACATGTCCGCACTAAATCGTCCGTAACTTTTGATTTAGAAATGACACCAATGAAATGGCCATGTTAAGCTAGGTCAAATTACTATATTTTAACAAAATTTGAGACGGAGATAGATACCACAAAGCTGCAAGTAATCCAATCTATCCCCAACTATGTGATGTCATGCATTATGCTTCATTTATAAGCCTTTACTCAATGATAAGTTTAGAATGACAACTTTAACTGGCCGATCAACTTGACATGTCCGCATTAAATCATCCATGACATATGATTTAGTGCTCAGAATGACGCGAATCCAATGCTTACGTTAAGCTACCTCAATTTTCTATATTGTGACTAAATTTGCGACAGAAATAGATATGACAAAGCGTTTAATCAATCCAATCTAACGAAAAAATGTGTGATTCTATGCATTATGCTTCATTTATAAGCCTTTTCTCAATGAGCAACAATGATCAGTTTAGAATGATCGCTTTAACGGGCCGATCAACTTGACATGTCCGCACTAAATTGTCCGTAACTTTTGATTTAGACCTCAGAATGACGCGAATCTAATGTCCACGTTAAACTAGCTCAATGTTTTATATTGTGATAAAATTGAAGAGTAAAACTGCTTCGACCAGTCCTCCAAGTAATCAAATCTATCGAAACCTGTGTGATGTAATGCATTATACTTCCTTTATATGTCTTTACTCAATGAGCACAATTGATCAGTTTAGAATGATCAATTTAACTTGGCGATCAACTTGACATGTATGCGGTAAATCGTCCATAACTTTTGATTATAGCTCATAACGACACAAATCCAATGCCTTCACTAAGCTAGCTCACTTTACTATATTGTGACAAAATTTGAGACAGAAATAGATACGAAGAAGCGAACAAGTAATCCATGCTAGCCAAAACTGCGTGATGCTATGCATTTTGCTTCATTTATATGCCTTTTCTTAATGAGCACCAATGATCAGTTTAGAATGATCACTTTAATTGGCCGATCAACTTGACATGTGCGCACTAAATCGTTCGTAATTTTTGATTAAGAGCTCAGACTAACACGAATCCAATGCCCACGTTATGCTAGCTCAATGTTTTTGTATTGTGATAAATTTTAAGACTAAAATTGCTTCAACAAGTCCTCCAAGTAATCAAATCTTTCCAAAACTATGTGGTGTCATGCATTATGATTCATTTATAATCCTTTAATCAATGAGCACCAGTGATCAGTTTAGAATGATCAATTTAACTGGGCGATCAACTTGACATGTCTGCCCTAAATTGTTCATAACTTTTGATTTAGAGCTCATAATAACAAGAATCCAATGCCCACGTTAAGCTAGCTCAATTTTCTATATTGTGAATAAATTTGAGACAAAAATGGATACGACAAAGCATCCAAGTAATCCAATCTATCTCAAACTGGGTGATATCATGCCTTATGCTTTATGTATAAACCTTTACTCAATGAGCACCAATCAGTTTATAATGATCGCTTTAACTCGACGATCAACTCTATATGTCCGCACTAATTCGTCCGTAACTTTTGATTTAGAAATGACACCAATCAAATGGCCATGTTCAGCTAGGTCAAATTACTATATTTTAACAAAATTTGAGACAGAGATAGATACCACAAAGCTCCCAAGTAATCAAATCTATCCCCAACTACGTATGTCATTCATTATGCTTCATTTATATGCCTTTACTCAATGATAAGTTTAGAATGACCACTTTAACTGGCCGATCAACTTGACATGTCCCCATTAAATCGTCCATAACATATGATTTAGTGCTCAGAATGACAGGAATCCAATGCCCACGTTAAGCTACCTCAATTTTCTATATTGTGACTAAATTTGAGACCAAAATAGGTACGACAAAGCATCCATGTAATCCAATATATCCCGAACTGTGTGATGCCATGCATTATGCTTCATTTATATGCCTTTTCTCAATGAGCACCAATGATCAGTTAAGAATGATCACTTTAACTGACCGATCAACTTGACATGTCCGCACTAAATCGTCCGTAACTTTTGATTTAAACTTCAGAATGACGCGAATCTAGTGTCCACGTTAAACTAGCTCAATGTTTTATATTGTGATAAAATTGAAGAGTAAAACTGCTTCGACCAGTCCTCCAAGTAATCAGATCTATCGAAACCTGTGTGATGTAATGCATTATACTTCATTTATATGTCTTTACTCAATGAGCACAATTGATCAGTTTAGAATGATCAATTTAACTTGGCGATCAACTTGACATGTATGCGGTAAATCATCCATAACTTTTGATTTATAGCTCATAACGACACAAATCCAATGCCTTCACTAAGCTAGCTCACTTTTCTATATCGTGACAAAATTTGAGACAGAAATAGATACGAAGAAGCGATCAAGTAATCCATGCTAGCCTAAACTGCGTGATGCTATGCATTTTGCTTCATTTATATGCCTTTTCTTATTGAGCACCAATGATCAGTTTAGAATGATCACTTTAATTGGCCGATCAACTTGACATGTGCGCACTAATTCGTTCGTAATTTTTGATTAAGAGCTCAGACTAACACGAATCCAATGCCCACGTTATTCTAGCTCAATGTTTTTGTATTGTGATAAATTTTAAGACTAAAATTGCTTCAACAAGTCCTCCAAGTAATCAAATCTTTCCAAAACTACGTGGCGTCATGCATTATGATTCATTTATAATCCTTTAATTAATGAGCACCAGTGATCAGTTTAGAATGATCAATTTAACTGGGCGATCAACTTGACATGTCTGCCCTAAATTGTTCATAACTTTTGATTTAAAGCTCATAATAACACGAATCCAATGCCCACGTTAAGCTAGCTCAATTTTCTATATTGTGACAAAATTTGAGACAAAAATGGATACGACAAAGCATCCAAGTAATCCAATCTATCTCAAACTGGGTGATATCATGCCTTATGCTTTATGTATAAACCTTTACTCAATGAGCACCAATCAGTTTATAATGATCGCTTTAACTCGACGATCAACTCTACATGTCCGCACTAAATCGTCCGTAACTTTTGATTTAGAAATGACACCAATCAAATGGCCATGTTCAGCTAGGTCAAATTACTATATTTTAACAAAATTTGAGACGGAGATAGATACCACAAAGCTTCCAAGTAATCAAATCTATCCCCAACTACGTGATGTCATTCATTATGCTTCATTTATAAGCCTTTACTCAATGATAAGTTTAGAATGACCACTTTAACTGGCCGATCAACTTGACATGTCCCCATTAAATCGTCCATAACATATGATTTAGTGCTCAGAATGACAGGAATCCAATGCCCATGTTAAGCTACCTCAATTTTCTATATTGTGACTAAATTTGAGACCAAAATAGATACGACAAAGCATCCATGTAATCCAATATATCCTGAACTGTGTGATGCCATGCATTATGCTTCATTTATATGCCTTTTCTCAATGAGCACCAATGATCAGTTAAGAATGATCACTTTAACTGACCGATCAACTTGACATGTCCGCACTAAATCGTCCGTAACTTTTGATTTAAACTTCAGAATGACGCGAATCTAGTGTCCACGTTAAACTAGCTCAATGTTTTATATTGTGATAAAATTGAAGAGTAAAACTGCTTCGACCAGTCCTCCAAGTAATCAGATCTATCGAAACCTGTGTGATGTAATGCATTATACTTCATTTATATGTCTTTACTCAATGAGCACAATTGATCAGTTTAGAATGATCAATTTAACTTGGCGATCAACTTGACATGTATGCGGTAAATCATCCATAACTTTTGATTTATAGCTCATAACGACACAAATCCAATGCCTTCACTAAGCTAGCTCACTTTTCTATACTGTGACAAAATTTGAGACAGAAATAGATACGAAGAAGCGATCAAGTAATCCATGCTAGCCTAAACTGCGTGATGCTATGCATTTTGCTTCATTTATATGCCTTTTCTTATTGAGCACCAATGATCAGTTTAGAATGATCACTTTAATTGGCCGATCAACTTGACATGTGCGCACTAAATCGTTCGTAATTTTTGATTAAGAGCTCAGACTAACACGAATCCAATGCCCACGTTATGCTAGCTCAATGTTTTTGTATTGTGATAAATTTTAAGACTAAAATTGCTTCAACAAGTCCTCCAAGTAATCAAATCTTTCCAAAACTACGTGGCGTCATGCATTATGATTCATTTATAATCCTTTAATCAATGAGCACCAGTGATCAGTTTAGAATGATCAATTTAACTGGGCGATCAACTTGACATGTCTGCCCTAAATTGTTCATAACTTTTGATTTAAAGCTCATAATAACACGAATCCAATGCCCACGTTAAGCTAGCTCAATTTTCTATATTGTGACAAAATTTGAGACAAAAATGGATACGACAAAGCATCCAAGTAATCCAGTCTATCTCAAACTGGGTGATATCATGCCTTATGCTTTATGTATAAACCTTTACTCAATGAGCACCAATCAGTTTATAATGATCGCTTTAACTCGACGATCAACTCTATATGTCCGCACTAATTCGTCCGTAACTTTTGATTTAGAAATGACACCAATCAAATGGCCATGTTCAGCTAGGTCAAATTACTATATTTTAACAAAATTTGAGACAGAGATAGATACCACAAAGCTCCCAAGTAATCAAATCTATCCCCAACTACGTATGTCATTCATTATGCTTCATTTATATGCCTTTACTCAATGATAAGTTTAGAATGACCACTTTAACTGGCCGATCAACTTGACATGTCCCCATTAAATCGTCCATAACATATGATTTAGTGCTCAGAATGACAGGAATCCAATGCCCACGTTAAGCTACCTCAATTTTCTATATTGTGACTAAATTTGAGACCAAAATAGATACGACAAAGCATCCATGTAATCCAATCTATCCCGAACTGTGTGATGCCATGCATTATGCTTCATTTATATGCCTTTTCTCAATGAGCACCAATGATCAGTTAAGAATGATCACTTTAACTGACCGATCAACTTGACATGTACGCACTAAATCGTCCGTAACTTTTGATTTAGACTTCAGAATGACGCGAATCTAGTGTCCACGTTAAACTAGCTCAATGTTTTATATTGTGATAAAATTGAAGAGTAAAACTGCTTCGACCAGTCCTCCATGTAATCAGATCTATGGAAACCTGTGTGATGTAATGCATTATACTTCATTTATATGTCTTTACTCAATGCGCACAATTGATCAGTTTAGAATGATCAATTTAACTTGGCGATCAACTTGACATGTATGCGGTAAATCATCCATAACTTTTGATTTATAGCTCATAACGACACAAATCCAATGCCTTCACTAAGCTAGCTGACTTTTCTATACTGTGACAAAATTTGAGACAGAAATAGATACGAAGAAGCGATCAAGTAATCCATGCTAGCCTAAACTGCGTGATGCTATGCATTTTGCTTCATTTATATGCCTTTTCTTATTGAGCACCAATGATCAGTTTAGAATGATCACTTTAATTGGCCGATCAACTTGACATGTGCGCACTAAATCGTTCGTAATTTTTGATTAAGAGCTCAGACTAACAAGAATCCAATGCCCACGTTATGCTAGCTCAATGTTTTTGTATTGTGATAAATTTTAAGACTAAAATTGCTTCAACAAGTCCTCCAAGTAATCAAATCTTTCCAAAACTACGTGGCGTCATGCATTATGATTCATTTATAATCCTTTAATCAATGAGCACCAGTGATCAGTTTAGAATGATCAATTTAACTAGGCGATCAACTTGACATGTCTGCCCTAAATTGTTCATAACTTTTGATTTAGAGCTCATAATAACAAGAATCCAATGCCCACGTTAAGCTAGCTCAATTTTCTATATTGTGAATAAATTTGAGACAAAAATGGATACGACAAAGCATCCAAGTAATCCAATCTATCTCAAACTGGGTGATATCATGCCTTATGCTTTATGTATAAACCTTTACTCAATGAGCACCAATCAGTTTATAATGATCGCTTTAACTCGACGATCAACTCTACATGTGCGCACTAAATCGTCCGTAACTTTTGATTTAGAAATGACACCAATCAAATGGCCATGTTAAGCTAGGTCAAATTACTATATTTTAACAAAATTTGAGATGGAGATAGATACCACAAAGCTTCCAAGTAATCCAATCTATCCCAACTACGTGATGTCATGCAATATGCTTCATTTATAAGCCTTTACTCAATGATAAGTTTAGAATGACCACTTTAACTGGCCGATCAACTTGACATGTCCCCATTAAATCGTCCATAACATATGATTTAGTGCTCAGAATGACAGGAATCCAATGCCCACGTTAAGCTACCTCAATTTTCTATATTGTGACTAAATTTGAGACAGAAATAGATATGACAAAGCGTCCATGTAATCCAATCTATCCCGAACTGCATGATGCAATGTATTATGCTCATTTATATGCCTTTACTCAAGGAGCACCAATGATGAGTTTTGAATGATCACTTTAATTGGGCGATCAACTTGACATTTCCACATTAAATCGTCTGTAACTTTTTCTGTAGAGCTCAGAATGACCAGAAACCAATGCACATGATAAGCTAACTAATTTTTTATTTTCTGAAAAAATTTGAGGCAGAACTAGAAACGACAAAGCATCCAAGTAATCCACTCTATCCCAAGCTGCGTGGTGCCATGCTTTATGCTTCATTTATAAGCGTTTACTTAATGAGTATCAATGATCAGTTTAGAATGATCACTTTAACTAGGCGATCAACTTGACATCTACGCACTAAATCGTCCGTAATTTTTTATTTAGAGCTCTGAGTAACACCAATACAATGGCCACGTTAAGCTAGCTCAATTTTCTTTGTTGTGACAAATTTGACTCAGAAATAGATACGAAAAGCGTTTAATCAATCCAATCTAACGAAAAATGCGTGATTCTATGCATTATGCTTCATTTATAAGCCTTTTCTCAATGAGCAACAATGATCAGTTTAGAATGATCGCTTTAACGGGCCGATCAACTTGACATGTCCGCACTAAATCGTCCCTAACGTTTTATTTAGAGCTCAAAATGACATGAATCCAATGCCCACGTTAAGGTAGCTCAATTTTCTATATTGTGACAAAATTTTAGACAAAAATATATACAAAAAGGCATTCAAATAATCCAATCCAGCCAAAAATGCGTGCTGCCATGCATTATGATTCAATTATATGCGTTTACTCAATGAGCAACAATGATAAGTTTAGAATGATCACTTTAACTGGCAGATAAACTTGACATGCCCGCACTAAATCGTCCCTAGCTTTTGATTTATAGCTCAAAATGACATGAATCTAATGCCAACGTTAAGCTAGCTCAATTTTCTATATTTAGACAAAATTTGAGACAGAAATGGAGACGACAAAGCGTTCAAATAATCCAATCTATCCCGAACTGCATGATATAATGCATTATGCTTCATTTCTAAGCGTTTACTTAACGAGTACCAATGATCAGTTTAAAATGATCACTTTAACTAGGCGATCAACCTGACATGTCCGCAATAAATCGTCCATAACTTTTGATTTAGAGCTCAGAATAACACGAATCCAATGTCCATGTAAAGATAGCTGAATTTTCTATATTGTGATAAAATTTGAGATAGAAGTAGATTTGAAAAAGCGTTCAAGTAATCCAATCTAGCTAAAACTGCATGATGCCATCCATTATGCTTTATTTATAAGGCTTTACTCAATGAGCACCAATGATCAGTTTACAATGATCACTTTAACTGCCCGATCAACTTGACATTTCCGCATTAAATCGTCCGTAATATATGATTTAGAGCTAAAACTGATACGAATCCAACGCCCACGTTAAGCTAGCTCAATTTTCTATATTGAGACAAAATTCGAGACCAAAATAGATACGACAAAGAGTCCAAGTAATCTAATCTATCCTGAACTGCGTGATCTCATGCATTATGCTTCATTTATAAGCCTTTACTCAATCGTCACCAATGATCACTTTAGAATGATCACTTTAACTGGCCGATCAACTTGACATGTCCGCACTAAATCATCCGTAACTTTTGATTTACAACTCAGCATGACACGAATCCAATGCCCACGTTAAGCTAGCTCAATTTCTATATTGGGACAAAATTTCAGACAACAATAGATACGAAAAAGTGTCCATGTAATCCAATCTATCCTGAACTGAGTGATACCATGCATTATGCCTCATTTATATGCCTTTACTCAATGAGCACCAATGATCAGTTTATAATGATCACTTTAATTGACAGATCAACTTGATATGTCCACACTAAATCGTTTGTAACTTTTGATTTAAAGCTCACAATGACATGAATGCCCACGTTAAGATAGCTCAATTTTATTTTTTGTGACAAAATTTGAGACAGAAATAGATACGACAAAACGTTCAGGTAATCCAATCTATCCCATACTGCATGATATCATGCATTATGCTTCATTTACAAGCCTTTACTCTATAAGCACCAATGATCAGTTTAGAATCATCACTTTAATTGGCCGATCAATTTGACATGTCTGCAATAAATCTTCTATAACTTTTGATTTAGAGCTCCGAATGACACGAATCCAATACCGACGTTAAGCTAGCTCAATGTTTTATATTTTGAAAACTTTGAGACAAAACTAGATATGATAAAGCGTCCAAGTAATCAACTCTACCCCAAATTTCGTGATGCCATGCTTTATGCTTCGTGTATAAACGTTTACTTAATGAGTATCAGTGATCAGTTTATAATGATCACTTTAACGAGGCGATCAACTTGACTTGTCTACACTAAAATGTCCGAGTTTTTTGACACAAATCCAATGCCCACGTTAAGGTACCTCAATTTTCTATGTTGTGAAAAATTTCGAGACATAAATAGATACGAAAAGCGTTCAAGTAATCAAATCTAGCCAAAACTGCGTGATGCCATGCATTATGCTTCATTTATAAGCCTTTACTCAATGAGCACGAATGATCAGTTTAGAATGATCACTTTAACTGCCCGATCAACTTGAAATCTCCACATTAAATCGTCCCTAACATATGTTTTAGAGCTAAAACTGACTCGAATCCAATGCCCACATTAAGCTAGCTGAATTTTCTATATTATGACAAAATTTGAGACAGAAATAGATACAAAAAGCGTTCAAGTATCAAATCTATCCTGAACTGCGTGATATCATGCATTATGCTTCATCTATAAGCCTTTACTCAATGAGCACTAATGATCAGTTTAGAATGATCACTTTAACTGGCCAATCAATCTATATTGTGACAAAAATTGAGACATAAATAGATAAGACAAAGCGTTCAAGTAATCGAATCTATCTTGAACTGCATGATGTCTTGCATTATGCTTCATTTATAAGCCTTTACTGATGAGCACCAATGATTAGTTTAGAATGATCACTTTAACTGCACGTTCAACTTGACATTTCCGCATTAAATCGTCCGTAACTTATGATTTAGAGCTAAAACTGATACGAATCTAATGCCTACGTTAAGCTAGCTCAATTTCTCTATTGGGACAAAATTTGAGAAAGAAATCGATGTGACAAAGTGTCCATGCAATCCAATCTATCCTGAACTGCTCATTTATATGCTTTTACTCAATGAGCGCCAATGATGAGTTTCGAATGATCACTTTAATTGGCCGATCAACTTGACATGTCCACATTAAATCATCTCTAATTTTTGATTTAGAGCTCAGAATGACACGAAACAAATGCACATGATAAGCTAGATCAATTTTTTATTTGTGAAAAAATTTGAGGCAGAACTAGATACAACAAAGCATCAAAGTAATCCACTCTATCCCAAGCTGCGTGGTGCCATGCGTTATGCTTCATTTATAAGCGTTTACTTAATGAGTACCAATGATCACTTTAGAATGATCACTATAACTAGGCGATCAACTTGACATCTACGCACTAAATCGTCCAAAATTTTTTGATTTAGAGCTCTGAATAACACCAATCCAACGCCCATGTTAAACTAGTTCAGTTTTCTATATTGTGACAATTTTGAGATAGAAATAGATACAAAAAGCATTCAATCAATCCAATCTAACGAAAACTGCATGATGCTATGCATTATGCTTCATTTATAAGCCTTTTCTCATTGAGCACCAATGATCAGTTTGGAATGGTCGCATTAACTGGCCGATAAACTTGACAAGTCTGCACTAAATCATCCCTAACTTTTTATTTAGATATCAGAATGACATGATTCCAATGCCCACGTTAAGGTAGCTAATTTTCTATATTGTGACAAAATTTTAGACAGAAATAGGTACAAAAAGGTATTCAAATAATCCAATCCAGCTAAAAATGCATGCTGCCATGCATTATGATTCATTTATAAGCGTTTACTCAATGAGCACCAAGGATCAGTTCAGAATGATCACTTTAACTCGCAGATCAACTTGACATGCCCACACTAAATCGTCCCTAACTTTTGATTTAGAGCTCGACAAGAATGCAATGTAAACGTTAAGCTAGCTCAATTTTCTATATTTAGACCAAAATTTGAGACAGAAATGGATACGACAAAGCGTTCGAGAAATCCAATCTATCCCGAACTGCATAATGTCATGCATTATGCTTTATTTATAAGCGTTTACTTAACGAGTACCAGTGATTAGTTTAAAATGATCAATTTAACTATTCGATCAACTTGATATATCCGCAATAAATCGTCTGTAACTTTTGATTTAGAGCTCATAAAAATAATATGAATTCAATGCCCATGTAAAGGTCGCTCAATTTTCTATATTGTTAAAAAATTTGAGCTAGAAGTAGATATGAAAAAGCGTTCAAGTAATCCAATCTAGCTAAAACTGCATGATGCCATCAATTATGCTTTATTTATAAGCCTTTACTCAATGAGCACCAATGATTAGTTAGAATGATCACTTTAACTTCCCGTTCAACTTGAAATTTTGGCATTAAATCGTCCGTAACTTTTGATTTAGAGATAAAACTGACACGAATACAATGCCCATATTAAGCTAGCTCAATTTCTGTATTGGGACAAAATTTGAGACGGAAATCGATATGACAAAGCGTCCATGTAATCCAATATATCCCGAACTGCGTGATGCTATGCATTTTGCTCATTTATATGCCTTTACTCAATGAGCACCAATGATCAGTTTCGAATGATAACTTTAATTGGCCTAAAAACTTGACATGTCCACATTAAATCGTCTATAACTTTTGATTTAGAGCTCAGAATGACACGAAACCAATGCACATGATAAGCTAGCTGAATTTTTTATTTTGTGAAAAAATTTGAGGCAGAACTAGATACAACAAAGCATCAAAGTAATCGACTCTATCCCAAGCTGCGTGGTGCCATGCTTTATGCTTCATTTATAAGCGTTTACTTAATGAGTTCCAATGATCAGTTTAGAATGATCACTTTAACTAGGCGATCAACTTGACATCTACGCACTAAATCGTCCGTCATTTTTTATTTTTAGCTCTGAACAACACCAATACAACGGCCACGTTAAGCTAGCTCAATTTTCTTTGTTGTGACATATTTGAGACAGAAATAGATACGAAAAGCGTTTAATCAATCCATTCTAACGAAAACTGCGTGATGCTATGCATTATGCGTCATTTATAAGCCTTTTCTCAATGAGCAACAATGATCAGTTTAGAATGATCGCTTTAACGGGCCGATCAACTTGACATGTCCGCACTAAATCGTCCCTAACGTTTTATTTAAAGCTCAAAATGACATGAATCCAATGCCCACGTTAAGGTAGCTCAACTTTCTATATTGTGACAAAATTTTAGACAAAAATATATACAAAAAGGCATTCAAATAATCCAATCCAGCCAAAAATGTGTGCTGTCATGCATTATGATTCAATTATATGCGTTTACTCAATGAGCAACAATGATAAGTTTAGAATGATCACTTTAACTGGCAGATAAACTTGACATGCCCGCACTAAATCGTCCCTAGCTTTTGATTTATAGCTCAAAATGACATGAATCTAATGCCAACGTTAAGCTAGCTCAATTTTCTATATTTAGACAAAATTTGAGACAGAAATGGAGACGACAAAGCGTTCAAATAATCCAATCTATCCCGAACTGCATGATATAATGCATTATGCTTCATTTCTAAGCGTTTACTTAACGAGTACCAATGATCAGTTTAAAATGATCACTTTAACTAGGCGATCAACCTGACATGTCCGCAATAAATCGTCCATAACTTTTGATTTAGAGCTCAGAATAACACGAATCCAATGTCCATGTAAAGATAGCTGAATTTTCTATATTGTGATAAAATTTGAGATAGAAGTAGATTTGAAAAAGCGTTCAAGTAATCCAATCTAGCTAAAACTGCATGATGCCATCCATTATGCTTTATTTATAAGGCTTTACTCAATGAGCACCAATGATCAGTTTACAATGATCACTTTAACTGCCCGATCAACTTGACATTTCCGCATTAAATCGTCCGTAATATATGATTTAGAGCTAAAACTGATACGAATCCAACGCCCACGTTAAGCTAGCTCAATTTTCTATATTGAGACAAAATTCGAGACCAAAATAGATACGACAAAGAGTCCAAGTAATCTAATCTATCCTGAACTGCGTGATCTCATGCATTATGCTTCATTTATAAGCCTTTACTCAATCGTCACCAATGATCACTTTAGAATGATCACTTTAACTGGCCGATCAACTTGACATGTCCGCACTAAATCATCCGTAACTTTTGATTTACAACTCAGCATGACACGAATCCAATGCCCACGTTAAGCTAGCTCAATTTCTATATTGGGACAAAATTTCAGACAACAATAGATACGAAAAAGTGTCCATGTAATCCAATCTATCCTGAACTGAGTGATACCATGCATTATGCCTCATTTATATGCCTTTACTCAATGAGCACCAATGATCAGTTTATAATGATCACTTTAATTGACAGATCAACTTGATATGTCCACACTAAATCGTTTGTAACTTTTGATTTAAAGCTCACAATGACATGAATGCCCACGTTAAGATAGCTCAATTTTATTTTTTGTGACAAAATTTGAGACAGAAATAGATACGACAAAACGTTCAGGTAATCCAATCTATCCCATACTGCATGATATCATGCATTATGCTTCATTTACAAGCCTTTACTCTATAAGCACCAATGATCAGTTTAGAATCATCACTTTAATTGGCCGATCAATTTGACATGTCTGCAATAAATCTTCTATAACTTTTGATTTAGAGCTCCGAATGACACGAATCCAATACCGACGTTAAGCTAGCTCAATGTTTTATATTTTGAAAACTTTGAGACAAAACTAGATATGATAAAGCGTCCAAGTTATCAACTCTACCCCAAATTTCGTGATGCCATGCTTTATGCTTCGTGTATAAACGTTTACTTAATGAGTATCAGTGATCAGTTTATAATGATCACTTTAACGAGGCGATCAACTTGACTTGTCTACACTAAAATGTCCGAGTTTTTTGATTTAGAGCTCAGAATAACACAAATCCAATGCCCACGTTAAGGAACCTCAATTTTCTATGTTGTGAAAAATTTCGAGACATAAATAGATACGAAAAAGCATTCAAGTAATCAAATCTAGCCAAAACTGCGTGATGCCATGCATTATGCTTCATTTATAAGCCTTTACTCAATGAGCACGAATGATCAGTTCAGAATTATCACTTTAACTGCCCGATCGACTTGAAATCTCCACATTAAATCGTCCCTAACATATGTTTTAGAGCTAAAACTGACTTGAATCCAATGCCCACATTAAGCTAGCTGAATTTTCTATATTATGACAAAATTTGAGACAGAAATAGATACAAAAAAGCGTTCAAGTATCCAATCTATCCTGAACTGCGTGACGTCATACATTATGCTTCATTTATAAGCCTTTACTCAATGAGCACTAATGATCAGTTTAGAATGATCACTTTAACTGGCCAATCAATCTATATTGTGACAAAAATTGAGACATAAATAGATAAGACAAAGCGTTCAAGTAATCGAATCTATCTTGAACTGCATGATGTCTTGCATTATGCTTCATTTATAAGCCTTTACTGATGAGCACCAATGATTAGTTTAGAATGATCACTTTAACTGCACGTTCAACTTGACATTTCCGCATTAAATCATCCGTAACTTATGATTTAGAGCTAAAACTGATACGAATCTAATGCCTACGTTAAGCTAGCTCAATTTCTCTATTGGGACAAAATTTGAGAAAGAAATCGATATGACAAAGTGTCCATGTAATCCAATCTATCCTGAACTGCTCATTTATATGCTTTTACTCAATGAGCGCCAATGATGAGTTTCGAATGATCACTTTAATTGGCCGATCAACTTGACATGTCCACATTAAATCATCTGTAATTTTTGATTTAGAGCTCAGAATGACATGAAACAAATGCACATGATAAGCTACATCAATTTTTTTATTTGTGAAAAAATTTGAGGCAGAACTAGATACGACAAAGCATCAAAGTAATCCACTTTATCCCAAGCTGCGTGGTGCCATGCTTTATGCTTCATTTATAAGCGTTTACTTAATGAGTACCAATGATCAGTTTAGAATGATCACTATAACTAGGCGATCAACTTGACATCTACGCACTAAATCGTCCAAAATTTTTTGATTTAGAGCTCTGAATAACACCAATCCAACGCCCATGTTAAACTAGTTCAATTTTCTATATTGTGACAATTTTGAGATAGAAATAGATACGAAAAGCATTCAATCAATCCAATCTAACGAAAACTGCGTGATGCTATGCATTATTCTTCATTTATAAGCCTTTTCTCATTGAGCACCAATGATCAGTTTGGAATGGTCGCATTAACTGGCCGATAAACTTGACAAGTCTGCACTAAATCATCCCTAACTTTTTATTTAGATATCAGAATGACATGAATCCAATGCCCACGTTAAGGTAGCTCAATTTTCTATATTGTGACAAAATTTTAGACAGAAATAGGTACAAAAAGGCATTCAAATAATCCAATCCAGCTAGAAATGCAGGCTGCCATGCATTATGATTCATTTATAAGCGTTTACTCAATGAGCACCAAGGATCAGTTTAGAATGATCACTTTAACTCGCAGATCAACTTGACATGCCCACACTAAATCGTCCCTAACTTTTGATTTAGAGCTCGACAAGAATGCAATGCAAACGTTAAGCTAGCTCAATTTTCTATATTTAGACCAAAATTTGAGACAGAAATGGATACGACAAAGCGTTCGAGAAATCCAATCTATCCCGAACTGCATGATGTCATGCATTATGCTTTATTTATAAGAGTTTACTTAACGAGTACCAGTGATCAGTTTAAAATGATCAATTTAACTATTCGATAAACTTGATATATCCGCAATAAATCGTCTGTAACTTTTGATTTAGAGCTCATAAAAATAATACGAATCCAATGCCCATGTAAAGGTCGCTCAATTTTCTATATTGTTAAAAATTTTGAGCTAGAAGTAGATATGAAAAAGTGTTCAAGTAATCCAATCTAGCTAAAACTGCATGATGCCATCAATTATGCTTTATTTATAAGCCTTTACTCAATGAGCACCAATGATTAGTTAGAATGATCACTTTAACTTCCCGTTCAACTTGACATTTTGGCATTAAATCGTCCGTAACTTATGATTTAGAGATAAAACTGACACGAATACAATGCCCATATTAAGCTAGCTCAATTTCTATATTGGGACAAAATTTGAGACGGAAATCGATATGACAAAGCGTCCATGTAATCCAATATATCCCGAACTGCGTGATGCTATGCATTTTGCTCATTTATATGCCTTTACTCAATGAGCACCAATGATCAGTTTCGAATGATAACTTTAATTGGCCTATAAACTTGACATGTCCACATTAAATCGTCTATAACTTTTGATTTAGAGCTCAGAATGACACGAAACCAATGCACATGATAAGCTAGCTCAATTTTTTATTTTGTGAAAAAATTTGAGGCAGAACTAGATACAACAAAGCATCAAAGTAATCCACTCTATCCCAAGCTGCGTGGTGCCATGCTTTATGCTTCATTTATAAGCGTTTACTTAATGAGTTCCAATGATCAGTTTAGAATGATCACTTTAACTAGGCGATCAACTTGACATCTACGCACTAAATCGTCCGTAATTTTTTATTTATAGCTCTGAACAACACCAATACAACGGCCACGTTAAGCTAGCTCAATTTTCTTTGTTGTGACATATTTGAGACAGAAATAGATACGAAAAGCGTTCAATCAATCCAATCTAACGAAAACTGCGTGATGCTATGCATTATACATCATTTATAAGCCTTTTCTCAATGAGCACCAATGATCAGTTTAGAATGATCGCTTTAACAGGCCGATCACCTTGACATGTGTGCACTAAATCGTCTCTAACGTTTTATTTAGAGCTCAAAATGACATGAGTCCAATGCCCACGTTAAGGTAGCGCAATTTTCTATATTGTTACAAACTTTTAGACAAAAATATATACAAAAAGGCATTCAAATAATCCAATCCAGCCAAAAATGCGTGCTGTCATGCATTATGATTCATTTATATGCATTTACTCAATGAGCAACAGTGATCAGTTTAGAATGATCACTTTAAACTGGCAGATCAACTTGACATGCCCGCACTAAATCATCCCTAACTTTTGATTTATAGCTCAAACTGACATGAATCCAATGCCAACGTTAAGCTAGCTCAATTTTCTATATTTAGACAAAATTTGAGGCAGAAACGGAGACAACAAAGCGTTCAAATAATCCAATCTATCCCAAACTGCATGATATCATGCATTATGCTTCATTTATAAACGTTTACATAACGAGTACCAATGATCAGTTTAAAATGATCACTTTAACTAGGCGATCAACTTGACATGTCCGCAATAAATCATCCATAACTTTTGATTTAGAGCTCAGAATAACACGAATCCAATGTCCATGTAAAGGTAGCTCAATGTTCTATATTGTGACAAAATTTGAGATACAAGTAGATTTGAAAAACCGTTCAGGTAATCCAATCTAGCTAAAACTGCATGATGCCATCCATTATGCTTTATTTATAAGTCTTTACTCAATGAGCACCAATGATTAGTTTACAATGATCACTTTATCTGCCCGATCAACTTGACATTTCTTCATTAAATCGTCTGTAACTTATGATTTAGAGCTAAAACTGATACGAATCCATGCCCACGTTAAGCTAGCTCAATTTTCTATATTGAGACAAAATCCAAGACCAAAACAGATACAACAAAGGGTCCAAGTAATCTAATCTATCCTGAACTGCATGATCTCAAGCATTATGCTTCATTTATAAGCCTTTACTCAATCATCACCAATGATCACTTTAGATTGATCACTTTAACTGGCCGATCACTTTGACATGTCCGCACTAAATCATCCGTAACTTTTGATTTACAACTCAGCATGACACGAATCCAATGCCCACGTTAAGCTTGCTCAATTTCAATATTGTGACAAAATTTCAGACAACAATAGATACGAAAAAGTGTCCATGTAATCCAGTCTATCCTGAACTGCGTGATACCATGCATTATGCCTCATTTATATGCCTTTACTCAATGAGCACCAATGATCAGTTTAGAATGATCACTTTAATTGACCGATCAACTTGATATGTTTGCACTAAATCGTTTGTAACTTTTGATTTAGAGCTCACAATGACATGAATCCAATGCCCACGTTAAGCTAGCTCAATTTTATTTTTTGTGACAAAATTTTCGATAGAAATAGATACGACAAAACGTTCAAGTAATCCAATCTATCCCATACTGCATGATGTCATGCATTATGCTTCATTTATAAGCCTTTACTCTATAAGCACCAATGATCAGTTTAGAATCATCACTTTAATTGGCCGATCCATTTGACATGTCTGCAATAAATCGTCTGTAAATTTTGATTCAGAGCTCCGAATGACACGAATCCAATACCGATGTTAAGCTAGCCCAATTTTTTATATTTTGAAAACATTGAGACAAAACTAGATATGATAAAGCATCCAAGCAATCAACTCTATTCCAAATTTCGTGATTCCATGCTTTATGCTTAATCTATAAGCGTTTACTTAATGAGTATCAGTGATCAGTTTAGAATGATCACTTTAACGAGGCAATCAACTTGACTTTTCCGTGACTTTTGATTTAGAGCTCAGAATAACACAATCCAATGCCCATGTTAAGGTACCTAAATTTTCTATATTGTGAAAATTTTTGAGACATAAAAAGATACGAAAAAGCGTTCAAGTAATCAAATCTAGCCAAAACTGCGTGATGCAATGCATTATGCTTCATTTATCAGCCTTTACCCCATGAGCAGGAATGATCAGTTTAGAATGATCACTTTAACTGCCCGATCAACTTGACATCTCCACATTAAATCGTCCCTAACATATGTTTTAGAGCTAAAACTGACTCGAATCCAATGCCCACATTAAACTAGCTCAATTTTCTATATTATGACAAAATTTGAGATAGAAATAGATACAAAAAAGCGTTCAAGTATCCATTCTATCCTGAACTGCGTGATGTCATGCATTATGCTTCATTTATAAGCCTTAACTCAATGAGCACTAATGATAAGTTTAGAATGATCACTTTAACTGGCCAATCAATCTATATTGTGACAAAATTTGAGACATAAATAGATAAGACAAAGCGTTCAAGTAATCGAATCTATCTTCAACTGCATGATGTCATGCATTATGCTTCATTTATAAGCCTTAACTGATGAGCACCAATGATTAGTTTAGAATGATCACTTTAACTGCACGTTCAACTTGACATTTCCGCATTAAATCGTCCGTAACTTATGATTTAGAGCTAAAACTGATACGAATACAATGCCCACGTTAAGCTAACTCAATTTCTATATTTGGACAAAATTTGAGACAGAAATCGATATGACAAACCATCCATGTAATCCAATCTATCCCGAACTGCGTGATGGCATGCATTATGCTGATTTATATGCCTTTACTGAATGAGCACCAATGATGAGTTTCGAATGATCACTTGAATTGGCCGATCAACTTGACATGTCCACATTAAATCGTCTGTAACTTTTGATTTAGAGCTCAGAATGACACGAAACCAATGCACATGATAAGCTAGATCAATTTTTAATTTTGTGAAAAAATTTTAGGCAGAACTAGATACGACAAAGCATCAATGTAATCCACTCTACCCCAAACTGCGTGGTGCCATGCTTTATGCTTCATTTATACCAACGATCAGTTTAGAATGATCACTTTAACTAGGAGATCAACTTGACATCTACGCACTAAATCATCCATAATTTTTTTATTTAGAGCTCGGAGTAACACCAATCCAACGCCTACGTTAAACTAGTTCAATTTTCTATATTGTGACAAATTTGAGATAGACATAGATACGAAAAGCATTCAATCAATCCAATCTAACAAAAACTGTGTGATGTTATGCATTATGCTTCATTTATAAGCTTTTTCTCAATGAGCACCAACGATCAGTTTAGAATGATCGCATTAACTGGCCGATAAACTTGACATGTCTACACTAAATCGTCCCTTACTTTTTATTTAGATCTCAGAGTGACATGAATCGAATCCCCACGTTAAGGTAGCTCAATTTTCTATATTGTGACAAAATTTTAGACAGAAATAGGTACAAAAAGGCATTCAAATAATCCAATCCAACTAAAAATGCATGCTGCCATGCATTATGATTCATTTATAAGCGTTTACTCAATGAGCACCAATAATTAGTTTTGAATGATCACTTTAACTAGCAGATCAACTTGACATGCCCGCACTAAATCGTCCCTACCTTTTGATTTAGAGCTCAAAATGACATGAATGCAATGCAAACGTTAAGCTAGCTCAATTTTCTATATTTAGACAAAATTTGAGACAGAAATGGATACAAAAAAGCGTTCGAGAAATCCAATCTATCCCGAACTGCATGATGTCATGCATTATGCTTCATTTATAAGCGTTTACTTAATGAGTAGCAGTGATCAGTTTAAAATGATCAATTTAACTAGGCGATCAACTTGATATGTCCGCAATAAATCATCCGTAACTTTTGATTTAGAGCTCATAATAACACGAATCCAATGCCCATGTAAAGGTAGCTCAATTTCTATATTGTGAAAAAAATTTGAGATAGAAGTAGATATGAAAAAGCGTTCTAGTAATCCAATCTATCCTGAACTGCATGATCTCATGCATTATTCTTCATTTATAAGCCTTTACTCAATGAGCACCAATGATCAGTTTACAATGATCACTTTAACTGCCCGATCAACTTGATATTTCCGCATTAAATCGTCCGTAACTTATGATTTAGACGTAAAACAGATACGAATCCAATGCCCACATTAAGCTAGCTCAATTTTCTTTATTGAGACAAAATTTGAGACCGAAATACATACGACAACGCGTCCAAGTAATCCAATCTATCCTGAACTTCATGACCTCATGCCTTATGCTTCATTTATAAGCCTTTACTCAATGAGCACCAATGATCAGTTTAGAATGATCACTTTAACTGGCCGATCAATTTGACATGTCCGCACCAAATCGTCCGTAACTTTTTATTTAGAGCTCAGAATGTCATGAATCCAATGCCCACGTTAATCTAGCTCAATTTCTTTATTGTGACAAAATTTCAGATAACAATAGATACGAAAAAGTGTGCATGTAATCCAATCTATCCTGAACAGCGTGATACCATGCATTATGCTCCATTTATATGCCTTTACTCAATGAGCACCGATGATCAGTTTAGAATGATCACTTTAATTGACTGATCAACTTGATATGTCCACACTAAATCGTTTGTAACTTTTGATTTAGTGCTCACAATGACATGAATCCAATGCCCACGTTAAGCTAGCTCAATTTTATTTTTTGTGACAAAATTTGAGACAGAAATAGATACGACAAAACGTTCAGGTAATCCAATCTATCCCATACTGCATGATGTCATGCATTATGCTTCATTTATAAGCCTTTACTCTATAAGCACCAATGACTAGTTTAGAATCATCACTTTAATTGGCCGATCAATTTGACATGTCTGCAATAAATCGTCTGTTACTTTTGATTTAGAACTCCGAATGACACAAATCCAATACCAACGTTAAGCTAGCTCAATTTTTTATATTTTGAAAACTTTGAGACAAAACTAGATATGATAAAGCATCCAAGTAATCATTTCTATCCCAAATTTCGTGATGCCATGCTTTATGCTTCATCTATAAGCGTTTACTTAATGAGTATCAGTGATCAGTTTAGACTGATCACTTTAACGAGGCGATCAACTTGACTTGTCCGCACTAAAATGTCCGTGACTTTTGATTTAGAGCTCAGAATATTACAAATCCAATGCCCACGTTAAGGTACCTCAATTTTCTATGATGTGAAAAATTTCGAGACATAAATAGATACGAAAAAGCGTTCAAGTAATCAAATCTAGCCAAAACTGCGTGATGCCATGCATTATGCTTCATTTATCAGCCTTTACTCAATGAGCACGAATGATGAGTTTATAATGATCACTTTAACTGCCCGATCAACTTGACATCTCCACATTAAATCGTCCCTAACATATGTTTTAGAGCTAAAACTGACTCGAATCCAATGCCCACATTAAGCTAGCTGAATTTTCTATATTATGAAAAAATTTGAGACACAAATAGATACAAAAAAGCGTTCAAGTATCCAATCTATCCTGAACTGCGTGATGTCATGCATTATGCTTCATTTATAAGACTTTACTCAATGAGCACTAATGATCAGTTTAGAATGATCACTTTAACTGGCCAATCAATCTATATTGTGACAAAAATTGAGACATAAATAGATAAGACAAAGCGTTCGAGAAATCCAATCTATCCCGAACTGCATGATGTCATGCATTATGCTTTATTTATAAGAGTTTACTTAACGAGTACCAGTGATCAGTTTAAAATGATCAATTTAACTATTCGATAAACTTGATATATCCGCAATAAATCGTCTGTAACTTTTGATTTAGAGCTCATAAAAATAATACGAATCCAATGCCCATGTAAAGGTCGCTCAATTTTCTATATTGTTAAAAAATTTGAGCTAGAAGTAGATATGAAAAAGTGTTCAAGTAATCCAATCTAGCTAAAACTGCATGATGCCATCAATTATGCTTTATTTATAAGCCTTTACTCAATGAGCACCAATGATTAGTTAGAATGATCACTTTAACTTCCCGTTCAACTTGACATTTTGGCATTAAATCGTCCGTAACTTATGATTTAGAGATAAAACTGACACGAATACAATGCCCATATTAAGCTAGCTCAATTTCTATATTGGGACAAAATTTGAGACGGAAATCGATATGACAAAGCGTCCATGTAATCCAATATATCCCGAACTGCGTGATGCTATGCATTTTGCTCATTTATATGCCTTTACTCAATGAGCACCAATGATCAGTTTCGAATGATAACTTTAATTGGCCTATAAACTTGACATGTCCACATTAAATCGTCTATAACTTTTGATTTAGAGCTCAGAATGACACGAAACCAATGCACATGATAAGCTAGCTCAATTTCTTATTTTGTGAAAAAATTTGAGGCAGAACTAGATACAACAAAGCATCAAAGTAATCCACTCTATCCCAAGCTGCGTGGTGCCATGCTTTATGCTTCATTTATAAGCGTTTACTTAATGAGTTCCAATGATCAGTTTAGAATGATCACTTTAACTAGGCGATCAACTTGACATCTACGCACTAAATCGTCCGTAATTTTTTATTTATAGCTCTGAACAACACCAATACAACGGCCACGTTAAGCTAGCTCAATTTTCTTTGTTGTGACATATTTGAGACAGAAATAGATACGAAAAGCGTTCAATCAATCCAATCTAACGAAAACTGCGTGATGCTATGCATTATACATCATTTATAAGCCTTTTCTCAATGAGCACCAATGATCAGTTTAGAATGATCGCTTTAACAGGCCGATCACCTTGACATGTGTGCACTAAATCGTCTCTAACGTTTTATTTAGAGCTCAAAATGACATGAGTCCAATGCCCACGTTAAGGTAGCGCAATTTTCTATATTGTTACAAACTTTTAGACAAAAATATATACAAAAAGGCATTCAAATAATCCAATCCAGCCAAAAATGCGTGCTGTCATGCATTATGATTCATTTATATGCATTTACTCAATGAGCAACAGTGATCAGTTTAGAATGATCACTTTAAACTGGCAGATCAACTTGACATGCCCGCACTAAATCATCCCTAACTTTTGATTTATAGCTCAAACTGACATGAATCCAATGCCAACGTTAAGCTAGCTCAATTTTCTATATTTAGACAAAATTTGAGGCAGAAACGGAGACAACAAAGCGTTCAAATAATCCAATCTATCCCAAACTGCATGATATCATGCATTATGCTTCATTTATAAACGTTTACATAACGAGTACCAATGATCAGTTTAAAATGATCACTTTAACTAGGCGATCAACTTGACATGTCCGCAATAAATCATCCATAACTTTTAATTTAGAGCTCAGAATAACACGAATCCAATGTCCATGTAAAGGTAGCTCAATGTTCTATATTGTGACAAAATTTGAGATACAAGTAGATTTGAAAAACCTTTCAAGTAATCCAATCTAGCTAAAACTGCATGATGCCATCCATTATGCTTTATTTATAAGTCTTTACTCAATGAGCACCAATGATTAGTTTACAATGATCACTTTATCTGCCCGATCAACTTGACATTTCTTCATTAAATCGTCTGTAACTTATGATTTAGAGCTAAAACTGATACGAATCCATGCCCACGTTAAGCTAGCTCAATTTTCTATATTGAGACAAAATCCAAGACCAAAACAGATACAACAAAGGGTCCAAGTAATCTAATCTATCCTGAACTGCATGATCTCAAGCATTATGCTTCATTTATAAGCCTTTACTCAATCATCACCAATGATCACTTTAGATTGATCACTTTAACTGGCCGATCACTTTGACATGTCCGCACTAAATCATCCGTAACTTTTGATTTACAACTCAGCATGACACGAATCCAATGCCCACGTTAAGCTTGCTCAATTTCTATATTGTGACAAAATTTCAGACAACAATAGATACGAAAAAGTGTCCATGTAATCCAGTCTATCCTGAACTGCGTGATACCATGCATTATGCCTCATTTATATGCCTTTACTCAATGAGCACCAATGATCAGTTTAGAATGATCACTTTAATCGACCGATCAACTTGATATGTTTGCACTAAATCGTTTGTAACTTTTGATTTAGAGCTCACAATGACATGAATCCAATGCCCACGTTAAGCTAGCTCAATTTTATTTTTTGTGACAAAATTTTCGATAGAAATAGATACGACAAAACGTTCAAGTAATCCAATCTATCCCATACTGCATGATGTCATGCATTATGCTTCATTTATAAGCCTTTACTATAGAAGCACCAATGATCAGTTTAGAATCATCACTTTAATTGGCTGATCAATTTGACATGTCTGCAATAAATCGTCTGTAACTTTTGATTCATAGCTCCGAATGTTAAGCTAGCTCCATTTTTTATATTTCGAAAACATTGAGATAAAACTAGATATGATAAAGCGTCCAAGCAATCAACTCTATTCCAAATTTCGTGATTCCATGCTTTATGCTTAATCTATAAGCGTTTACTTAATGAGTATCAGTGATCAGTTTAGAATGATCACTTTAACGAGGCAATCAACTTGACTTTTCCGTGACTTTTGATTTAGAGCTCAGAATAACACAATCCAATGCCCATGTTAAGGTACCTAAATTTTCTATATTGTGAAAATTTTTGAGACATAAAAAGATACGAAAAAGCGTTCAAGTAATCAAATCTAGCCAAAACTGCGTGATGCAATGCATTATGCTTCATTTATCAGCCTTTACCCCATGAGCAGGAATGATCAGTTTAGAATGATCACTTTAACTGCCCGATCAACTTGACATCTCCACATTAAATCGTCCCTAACATATGTTTTAGAGCTAAAACTGACTCGAATCCAATGCCCACATTAAACTAGCTCAATTTTCTATATTATGACAAAATTTGAGATAGAAATAGATACAAAAAAGCGTTCAAGTATCCATTCTATCCTGAACTGCGTGATGTCATGCATTATGCTTCATTTATAAGCCTTAACTCAATGAGCACTAATGATAAGTTTAGAATGATCACTTTAACTGGCCAATCAATCTATATTGTGACAAAATTTGAGACATAAATAGATAAGACAAAGCGTTCAAGTAATCGAATCTATCTTCAACTGCATGATGTCATGCATTATGCTTCATTTATAAGCCTTAACTGATGAGCACCAATGATTAGTTTAGAATGATCACTTTAACTGCACGTTCAACTTGACATTTCCGCATTAAATCGTCCGTAACTTATGATTTAGAGCTAAAACTGATACGAATACAATGCCCACGTTAAGCTAACTCAATTTCTATATTTGGACAAAATTTGAGACAGAAATCGATATGACAAACCATCCATGTAATCCAATCTATCCCGAACTGCGTGATGGCATGCATTATGCTGATTTATATGCCTTTACTCAATGAGCACCAATGATGAGTTTCGAATGATCACTTGAATTGGCCGATCAACTTGACATGTCCACATTAAATCGTCTGTAACTTTTGATTTAGAGCTCAGAATGACACGAAACCAATGCACATGATAAGCTAGATCAATTTTTAATTTTGTGAAAAAATTTTAGGCAGAACTAGATACGACAAAGTATCAATGTAATCCACTCTATCCCAAACTGCATGGTGCCATGCTTTATGCTTCATTTATACCAACGATCAGTTTAGAATGATCACTTTAACTAGGAGATCAACTTGACATCTACGCACTAAATCATCCATAATTTTTTTATTTAGAGCTCGGAATAACACCAATCCAACGCCTACGTTAAACTAGTTCAATTTTCTATATTGTGACAAATTTGAGATAGACATAGATACGAAAAGCATTCAATCAATCCAATCTAACAAAAACTGTGTGATGCTATGCATTATGCTTCATTTATAAGCCTTTTCTCAATGAGAACCAACGATCAGTTTAGAATGATCGCATTAACTGGCCGATAAACTTGACATGTCTACACTAAATCGTCCCTTACTTTTTATTTAGATCTCAGAGTGACATGAATCGAATCCCCACGTTAAGGTAGCTCAATTTTCTATATTGTGACAAAATTTTAGACATAAATAGGTACAAAAGGCATTCAAATAATCCAATCCAACTAAAAATCCATGCTGCCATGCGTTATGATTCATTTATAAGCGTTTACTCAATGAGCACCAATAATTAGTTTAGAATGATCACTTTAACTAGCAGATCAACTTGACATGCCCGCACTAAATCGTCCCTAACTTTTGATTTAGAGCTCAAAATGACATGAATGCAATGCAAACGTTAAGCTAGCTCAATTTTCTATATTTAGACAAAATTTGAGACAGAAATGGATACGACAAAGCGTTCGAGAAATCCAATCTATCCCGAACTGCATGATGTCATGCATTATGCTTCATTTATAAGCGTTTTCTTAACGAGTAGCAGTGATCAGTTTAAAATGATCAATTTAACTAGGCGATCAACTTGATATGTCCGCAATAAATCATCCGTAACTTTTGATTTAGAGCTCATAATAACACGAATCCAATGCCCATGTAAAGGTAGCTCAATTTCTATATTGTGAAAAAAATTTGAGATAGAAGTAGATATGAAAAAGCGTTCTAGTAATCCAATCTATCCTGAACTGCATGATCTCATGCATTATTCTTCATTTATAAGCCTTTACTCAATGAGCACCAATGATCAGTTTACAATGATCACTTTAACTGCCCGATCAACTTGATATTTCCGCATTAAATCGTCCGTAACTTATGATTTAGAGGTAAAACAGATACGAATCCAATGCCCACATTAAGCTAGCTCAATTTTCTTTATTGAGACAAAATTTGAGACCGAAATACATACGACAACGCGTCCAAGTAATCCAATCTATCCTGAACTTCATGACCTCATGCCTTATGCTTCATTTATAAGCCTTTACTCAATGAGCACCAATGATCAGTTTAGAATGATCACTTTAACTGGCCGATCAATTTGACATGTCCGCACCAAATCGTCCGTAACTTTTTATTTAGAGCTCAGAATGTCATGAATCCAATGCCCACGTTAATCTAGCTCAATTTCTTTATTGTGACAAAATTTCAGATAACAATAGATACGAAAAAGTGTGCATGTAATCCAATCTATCCTGAACAGCGTGATACCATGCATTATGCTCCATTTATATGCCTTTACTCAATGAGCACCGATGATCAGTTTAGAATGATCACTTTAATTGACTGATCAACTTGATATGTCCACACTAAATCGTTTGTAACTTTTGATTTAGTGCTCACAATGACATGAATCCAATGCCCACGTTAAGCTAGCTCAATTTTATTTTTTGTGACAAAATTTGAGACAGAAATAGATACGACAAAACGTTCAGGTAATCCAATCTATCCCATACTGCATGATGTCATGCATTATGCTTCATTTATAAGCCTTTACTCTATAAGCACCAATGACTAGTTTAGAATCATCACTTTAATTGGCCGATCAATTTGACATGTCTGCAATAAATCGTCTGTTACTTTTGATTTAGAACTCCGAATGACACAAATCCAATACCAACGTTAAGCTAGCTCAATTTTTTATATTTTGAAAACTTTGAGACAAAACTAGATATGATAAAGCATCCAAGTAATCATTTCTATCCCAAATTTCGTGATGCCATGCTTTATGCTTCATCTATAAGCGTTTACTTAATGAGTATCAGTGATCAGTTTAGAATGATCACTTTAACGAGGCGATCAACTTGACTTGTCCGCACTAAAATGTCCGTGACTTTTGATTTAGAGCTCAGAATATTACAAATCCAATGCCCACGTTAAGGTACCTCAATTTTCTATGATGTGAAAAATTTGGAGACATAAATAGATACGAAAAAGCGTTCAAGTAATCAAATCTAGCAAAAACTGCGTGATGCCATGCATTATGCTTCATTTATCAGCCTTTACTCAATGAGCACGAATGATGAGTTTATAATGATCACTTTAACTGCCCGATCAACTTGACATCTCCACATTAAATCGTCCCTAACATATGTTTTAGAGCTAAAACTGACTCGAATCCAATGCCCACATTAAGCTAGCTGAATTTTCTATATTATGACAAAATTTGAGACACAAATAGATACAAAAAAGCGTTCAAGTATCCAATCTATCCTGAACTGCGTGATGTCATGCATTATGCTTCATTTATAAGACTTTACTCAATGAGCACTAATGATCAGTTTAGAATGATCACTTTAACTGGCCAATCAATCTATATTGTGACAAAAATTGAGACATAAATAGATAAGACAAAGCGTTCAAGTAATCGAATCTATCTTGAACTGCATGATGTCATGCGTTATGCTTCATTTATAAGCCTTTACTGATAAGCACAATTGATTTGTTTAGAATGATCACTTTAACTGTGCGTTCAACTTTTGATTTAGAGCTCAGAATGACACGAATCCAATGCTCACGTTAAGCTAGCTCAATTTTCTATATTGTGACAAAATTTGAGAAAGAAATAGATATGACAAAGTGTCCATGTAACCCAATCTATACCAAACTGCGTGATGCCATGCATTATGCTTTATTTATAAATCTTTTATCAATGAGAACCAATGATCTGTTTAGAATAATGTTTTTAACTGGCCGATCAGCTTCACATGTCTGCACTAAATAGTCCGTAACTTTTGATCTAGAGCTCAGAATGCCACGAATCCAATGCCCACATTAAGCTAGCTCAATCTTCTATATTTTGACAAAATATGAGACAAAAATAGATACGAAAAAACGTTCAAATAATCCAATATATCTCGAACTGCGTGATGTCATGCATTATGCTTCATTTATAAGCATTTACTCATTGAGCACCAATGATCAGTTTAGAATGATCACTTTAACTGGCCGATCAAGTTGGCATTTCCTCACTAAATCGTCCGTAACTTTTGATTTAGAGCTCAGAATGACACGAATCCAATGCCCATTTTAACCAGCTCAATATCTATATTGTGACAAATTTGAGACAGAAATAGATACGATAAAGCATCCATGTAATCCAATCTATCCCGAACTGCGTGATGCCATGCATTATGCTTCATTTATATGCCTTTTCTCAATGAGCACCAATGATCAGTTAACAATGCTCACTTTAACTGACCGATCACCTTGACATGTCCACACTAAATCGTTCATAACTCTTGATTTAGACATCGGAATGAGACGAATCCAATTCCCACGTTAACCTAGCTCAATGTTTTATATTGTGATAAAACTGAATACTGAAACTGCTTCGACAAGTCCTCCAAGTAATCAAATCTATCCAAGCCTGTGTGATGTCATGATTATATTTATAAGTCTTTACTCAATGAGCATAATTGATCAGTTTAGAATGATCAATTTAACTTGGTGATCAACCTTACATGTCTGCAGTAAATCGTCCATAACTTTTGATATATAGCTCATAACGACACAAATCCAATGCCCTCACTAAGCTAGCTCACTTTTCTATATTGTGACAAATTTTGAGACAAATAGATACGAAGAAGCGATGAAGTAATCCATGCTAGCCAAAACTGCGTGATGCTTTGCATTTTGCTTCATTTATAAGCCTTTTCTTGATGAGCACCAATGATCAGTTTAGAATGATCACTTTAATTGGCCGATCAACTTGACATGTCTGCACTAAATCGTTCGTAACTTTTGATTTAGAGCTTAGACTGACACGAATCCAATGCCCACGTTAAGCTACCCAATGTTATTGTACTGTGATAAATTTTAAGACTAAAACTGCTTCAACAAGTCCTCCACGTAATCAAATCTTTCCAAAACTACGTGGTGTCATGCATTATGATTCATTTATAATCTTTAAATCAATGAGCACCAGTGATTAGTTTAGAATGATCAATTTAACTGTGCGATCAACTTGACATGTTTGCACTAATTTTTAGTGCTCATAATAACACGAATCCAGTGCCCAATTTAATCTAGCACAATTTTCTATCTTGTGAAAAATCTGAGACAAAAATGGATACGACAAAGCGTCCAAGTAATCCATTCCATCTCAACCTGCGTGATATCATGCATTATGCTTTATGTATAAACCTTTACTCAATGAGCACCAATGATCAGTTTATAATGATCACTGTAACTCGCCGATCAACTTGACATGTCCGCACTAAATCGTCTATAACTTTTGATTTAGAGCTCAGAATGACACGAATCTAATGCCAACGTTAAGCTATCTTAATTTTCTATAATTTTAAAATATATGAGACAAAATTAGATACGACAAAGCATCCATGTAATCCAATCTATCCCGAACTGCGTGACGCATGCATTATGCTTCATTTATAAATGTTTTCTTAATGAGCACCAATGATCAGTTTAGAATGATCATTTTAATTGGCCGATTAACTTTACATGTCTGCACTAAGTCGTCCGTAACTTATATTTTAGAGCTCAGAAAGACACGATTCCAATGCCCACGTTAGGCTAGATCAATTTTCTATATTGCGTCAAAATTTGGTTTAGAAATAGATAAGGCAACGCGTCTAAGTAATCCAATCTATCCCAAAGTGCGTGATGCCATGCATTATGCTTCATTTATAAGACGTTACTCAATGAGCACCAATGATCAGTTAAGAATGATCATTTAAACTGACCGATCAACTTGACATGTCCGCACTAAATCGTCTGTAATTTTTTATTTAGAACTCAGAATGACACGAGTCCAATGCCCACAGTAAGCCTGCTCAATTTTCTATATTGTGACAAAATTTGAGACCAAAATAAACACGACAAAGCATCCATGTAATCCAATCTATCCCGAACTACTTGGTGCCATGCATTATGCTTCATTTATATGCCTTTTCTCAATGAGCACCAATGATCAGTTAAGAATGATCACATTAACTGACCGATCAACTTGACATGTCCACACTAAATCGTCTGTAACTTTTGATTTAGACCTCATAACAACACGAATCTAATGCCCACGTTAAACTAGCTCAATGTTTTATATTGTGAAAAGTTGAAGACTAAAACTGCTTCGATAAGTCCTCCAAGTAATCAATTTTATCAAAACCTACGTGATGTCATGCATTATACTTCATTTATAAGTCTTTACTCAATGAGCACAATTGATTAGTTTAGAATGATCAATTTAACTTGGCGATCAACTTGACATGTCTGTAGTAAATCGTCCATAACTTTTGATTTTTAGCTCATAACGACAAAAATCCAATGCCTTCACTAAGCTAGCTCACTTTTCTATATTGTGACAAAATTTGAGACATAAATAAATACGAAGAAGCGATCAAGTAATTCATGCTAGCCAAAACTGCGTGATGCTATGCATTTTGCTTCATTTATAAGCCTTTGCTTAATGAGCACCAATGATCAGTTTAGAATGATCACTTTAATTGGACGATCAACTTGACATGTCCGCACTAAATCGTTCGTAACTTTTGATTTAAAGCTCAGACTGACACGAATCCAATGCCCACATTACGCTGGCTCAATGTTTTTGTATTGTGATAAATTTTAAGACTAGCATTGCTTCAAAAAGTCCTCCGAGTAATTAAATCTTTGCCAAACTACGTGGTGTCATGCGTTATGATTCATTTATATTCTTTTAATCAATGAGCACCAATGATCAGTTTAGAATGATCATTTTAGCTGGGAGATTAACTTAACATGTCTAACTAAATTGTTCAAAACTTTTGATTTAGAGCTCATAATAACATGAATCCAGTGCCTACGTTAAGCTAGCTCCATATTCTATATTGTGACAAAATTTGAGACAAAAATGGATACGACAAAGTGTTCAAGTAATCCAATATATCTCAAACTTTGTGATATCATGCATTATGCTTTATGTATAAACCTTTACTCAATGAGCACCAATGATCAGTTTATAATGATCGCTTTAACTCGCCGATCAACTTGACATGTCTGCACTAAATCGTCCGTAACTTTTGATTTAGAGCTCAGAATGACACGAATCTAATGCCCACGTTAAGCTATCTCAATTTTCTATAATTTTTAGAAAATATGAGACAAAATTAGATACGACAAAGCGTCCATGTAATCCAATCTTTCCCGAACTGCGTGATGCATGCATTATGCTTCATTTATAAATGTTTACTTAATGAGCACCAATTATCAGTTTAGAATGATCACATTAGCTGGGAGATTAACCTTACATGTCCGCACTAAGTCGTCCGTAACTTATATTTTAGAGCTCAGAATGACACGATTCCAATGCCCACGTTAAGCTAGCTTAATTTTCTATATTGCGACAAAATTTGAAACAGAAATAGATAAGGCAAAGCGTCGAAGTAATCCAATCTATCCTAAAGTGCGTGATGTCATGCATTATGCTTCATTATAAGAATTTACTCAATGAGCACCAATGATCAGTTAAGAATGATCATTTTAACTGACCGATCAAGTTGACATGTCCGCACTAAATCGTCTGTAACTTTTGATTTAGAGCTAAGAATGACACGAATCCAATGCCCACGGTAAGCGTGCTCAATTTTCTACATTGTGACAAAATTTGAGACCAAAATAGACACGAAAAAGCATCCATGTAATCCAATCAATCCCGAACTGTGTGATGCCATGCATTATGCTTCATTTATATGCCTTTTCTCAATGAGCACCAATGATCAGTTAAGAATGATCACTTTACCTGACCGATCAACTTGACATGTCCGCACTAAATTGTCCGTAACTTTTGATTTAGACCTCAGAATGACGCGAATCTAATGTCCACGTTAAACTAGCTCAATGTTTTATATTGTGATAAAATTGACGAGTAAAACTGCTTCGACCAGTCCTCCAAGTAATCAAATCTACTGAAACCTGTGTGATGTAATGCATTATACTTCATTTATATGTCTTTACTCAATGAGCACAATTGATCAGTTTAGAATGATCAATTTAACTTGGCGATCAACTTGACATGTATGCGGTAAATCGTCCATAACTTTTGATTATAGCTCATAACGACACAAATCCAATGCCTTCACTAAGCTAGCTCACTTTACTATATTGTGACAAAATTTGAGACAGAAATAGATACGAAGAAGCGAACAAGTAATCCATGCTAGCCAAAACTGCGTGATGCTATGCATTTTGCTTCATTTATATGCCTTTTCTTAATGAGCACCAATGATCAGTTTAGAATGATCACTTTAATTGGCCGATCAACTTGACATGTGCGCACTAAATCTTTCGTAATTTTTGATTAAGAGCTCAGACTAACACGAATCCAATGCCCACGTTATGCTAGCTCAATGTTTTGTATTGTGATAAATTTTAAGACAAAATTGCTTCAAAGAGTCCTCCAAGTAATCGAATCTTTCCAAAACTACGTGGTGTCATGCATTATGATTGGTTTATAATCCTTTAATCAATGAGCACCAGTGATCAGTTTAGAATGATCAATTTAACTGGGCGATCAACTTGACATGTCTGCCCTAAGTTGTTCATAACTTTTGATTTAGAGCTCATAATAACACGAATCCAGTGCCCACGTTAAGCTAGCTCAATTTTCTATATTGTGACAAAATTTGAGACAAAAATGGATATCATGCCTTATGCTTTATGTATAAACCTTTACTCAATGAGCACCAATCAGTTTATAATGATCGCTTTAACTCGACGATCAACTCTACATGTCCGCACTAAATCGTCCGTAACTTTTGATTTAGAAATGACACCAATCAAATGGCCATGTTCAGCTAGGTCAAATTACTATATTTTAACAAAATTTGAGACGGAGATAGATACCACAAAGCTTCCAAGTAATCAAATCTATCCCCAACTACGTGATGTCATGCATTATGCTTCATTTATAAGCCATTACTCAATGATAAGTTTAGAATGACAACTTTAACTGGCCGATCAACTTGACATGTCCCCATTAAATCGTCCATAACATATGATTTAGTGCTCAGAATGACAGGAATCCAATGCCCACGTTAAGCTACCTCAATTTTCTATATTGTGACTAAATTTGAGACCAAAATAGATATGACAAAGCATCCATGTAATCCAATCTATCCCGAACTGTGTGATGCCATGCATTATGCTTCATTTATATGCCTTTTCTCAATGAGCACCAATGATCAGTTAAGAATGATCACTTTAACTGGCCGATCAACTTAACATGTCCGCACTAAATCGTCCATAACTTTTGATTTAGACCTCAGAATGACGCGAATCTAATGTCCACGTTAAACTAGCTCATTGTTTTATATTGTGATAAAATTGAAGAGTAAAACTGCTTCGACCAGTCGTCCAAGTAATCAAATCTATCGAAACCTGTGTGATGTAATGCATTATACTTCATTTATATGTCTTTACTCAATGAGCACAATTGATCAGTTTAGAATGATCAATTTAACTTGGCGATCAACTTGACATGTATGCGGTAAATCGTCCATAACTTTTGATTTATAGCTCATAACGACACAAATCCAATGCCTTCACTAAGCTAGCTCACTTTACTATATTGTGACAAAATTTGAGACAGAAATAGATACGAAGAAGCGATCAAGTAATCCATGCTAGCCAAAACTGCGTGATGCTATGCATTTTGCTTCATTTATATGCCTTTTCTTATGAGCACCAATGATCAGTTTAGAATGATCACTTTAATTGGCCGATCAACTTGACATGTGCGCACTAAATCGTTCGTAATTTTTGATTAAGAGCTCAGACTAACACGAATCCAATGCCCACGTTATGCTAGCTCAATGTTTTGTATTGTGATAAATTTTAAGACTAAAATTGCTTCAACAAGTCCTCCAAGTAATCGAATCTTTCCAAAACTACGTGGTGTCATGCATTATGATTGGTTTATAATCATTTAATCAATGAGCACCAGTGATCAGTTTAGAATGATCAATTTAACTGGGCGATCAACTTGACATGTCTGCCCTAAGTTGTTCATAACTTTTGATTTAGAGCTCATAATAACACGAATCCAATTCCCACGTTAAGCTAGCTCAATTTTCTATATTGTGACAAAATTTGAGACAAAAATGGATACGACAAAGCATCCAAGTAATCCAATCTATCTCAAACCAGGTGATATCATGCCTTATGCTTTATGTATAAACCTTTACTCAATGAGCACCAATCAGTTTATAATGATCGCTTTAACTCGACGATCAACTCTACATGTCCGCACTAAATCGTCCGTAACTTTTGATTTAGAAATGACACCAATGAAATGGCCATGTTAAGCTAGGTCAAATTACTATATTTTAACAAAATTTGAGACGGAGATAGATACCACAAAGCTGCAAGTAATCCAATCTATCCCCAACTATGTGATGTCATGCATGATGCTTCATTTATAAGCCTTTACTCAATGATAAGTTTAGAATGACAACTTTAACTGGCCGATCAACTTGACATGTCCGCATTAAATCATCCATGACATATGATTTAGTGCTCAGAATGACGCGAATCCAATGCTTACGTTAAGCTACCTCAATTTTCTATATTGTGACTAAATTTGCGACAGAAATAGATATGACAAAGCGTTTAATCAGTCCAATCTAACGAAAAAATGTGTGATTCTATGCATTATGCTTCATTTATAAGCCTTTTCTCAATGAGCAACAATGATCAGTTTAGAATGATCGCTTTAACGGGCCGATCAACTTGACATGTCCGCACTAAATCGTCCCTAACGTTTTATTTAGAGCTCAAAATGACATGAATCCAATGCCCACGTTAAGGTAGCTCAATTTTCTATATTGTGACAAAATTTTAGACAAAAATATATACAAAAAGGCATTCAAATAATCCAATCCAGCCAAAAATGCGTGCTGCCATGCATTATGATTCAATTATATGCGTTTACTCAATGAGCAACAATGATAAGTTTAGAATGATCACTTTAACTGGCAGATAAACTTGACATGCCCGCACTAAATCGTGCCTAGCTTTTGATTTATAGCTCAAAATGACATGAATCCAATGTCAACGTTAAGCTAGCTCAATTTTCTATATTTAGACAAAATTTGAGACAGAAATGGAGACGACAAAGCGTTCAAATAATCCAATCTATCCCGAACTGCATGATATAATGCATTATGCTTCATTTCTAAGCGTTTACTTAACGAGTACCAATGATCAGTTTAAAATGATCACTTTAACTAGGCGATCAACCTGACATGTCCGCATTAAATCGTCCATGACATATGATTTAGTGCTCAGAATGACATGAATCCAATGCCTACGTTAAGCTACCTCAATTTTCTATATTGTGACTAAATTTGCGACAGAAATAGATATGACAAAGCGTCCATGTAATCCAATCAATCCCGAACTGTGTGATGCCATGCATTATGCTTCATTTATATGCCTTTTCTCAATGAGCACCAATGATCAGTTAAGAATGATCACTTTAACTGGCCGATCAACTTAACATGTCCGCACTAAATCATCCATAACTTTTGATTTAGACCTCAGAATGACGCGAATCTAATGTCCACGTTAAACTAGCTCATTGTTTTATATTGTGATAAAATTGAAGAGTAAAACTGCTTCGACCAGTCCTCCAAGTAATCAAATCTATCGAAACCTGTGTGATGTAATGCATTATACTTCATTTATATGTCTTTACTCAATGAGCACAATTGATCAGTTTAGAATGATCAATTTAACTTGGCGTTCAACTTGACATGTATGCGGTAAATCGTCCATAACATTTGATTTATAGCTCATAACGACACAAATCCAATGCCTTCACTAAGCTAGCTCACTTTACTATATTGTGACAAAATTTGAGACAGAAATAGATACGAAGAAGCGATCAAGTAATCCATGCTAGCCAAAACTGCGTGATGCTATGCATTTTGCTTCATTTATATGCCTTTTCTTAGTGAGCACCAATGATCAGTTTAGAATGATCACTTTAATTGGCCGATCAACTTGACATGTGCGCACTAAATCGGTCGTAATTTTTTATTAAGAGCTCAGACTAACACGAATCCAATGCCCACGTTATGCTAGCTCAATGTTTTTGTATTGTGATAAATTTTAAGACTAAAATTGCTTCAACAAATCCTCCAAGTAATCAAATCTTTCCAAAACTACGTGGCGTCATGCATTATGATTCATTTATAATCCTTTAATCAATGGGCACCAATGATCAGTTTAGAATGATCAATTTAACTGGGCGATCAACTTGACATGTCTGCCCTAAATTATTGATAACTTTTTATTTAAAGCTCATAATAACACGAATCCAATGCCCACGTTAAGCTAGCTCAATACAAAATTTGAGACAAAAATGGATACGACAAAGCATCCAAGTAATCCAATCTATCTCAAACTGGGTGATATCAGGCCTTATGCTTTATGTATAAACCTTTACTCAATGAGCACCAATCAGTTTATAATGATCGCTTTAACTCGACGATCAACTCTACATGTCCGCACTAAATCGTCCGTAACTTTTGATTTAGAAATGACACCAATCAAATGGCCATGTTCAGCTAGGTCAAATTACTATATTTTAACAAAATTTGAGACGGAGATAGATACCACAAAGCTTCCAAGTAATCAAATCTATCCCCAACTACGTGATGTCATGCATTATGCTTCATTTATAAGCCTTTACTCAATGATAAGTTTAGAATGACCACTTTAACTGGCCGATCAATTTGACATGTCCCCATTAAATCGTCCATAAGATATGATTTAGTGCTCAGAATGACAGGAATCCAATGCCCACGTTAAGCTACCTCAATTTTCTATGTTGTGACTAAATTTGAGACCAAAATAGATACGACAAAGCATCCATGTAATCCAATCTATCCCAAACTGTGTGATGCCATGCATTATGCTTCATTTATATGCCTTTTCTCAATGAGCACCAATGATCAGTTAAGAATGATCACTTTAACTGACCGATCAACTTGACATGTCCGCACTAAATCGTCCGTAACTTTTGATTTAGACTTCAGAATGACGCGAATCTAGTGTCCACGTTAAACTAGCTCAATGTTTTATATTGTGATAAAACTGAAGAGTAAAACTGCTTCGACCAGTCCTCCAAGTAATCAGATCTATCGAAACCTGTGTGATGTAATGCATTATACTTCATTTATATGTCTTTACTCAATGAGCACAATTGATCAGTTTAGAATGATCAATTTAACTTGGCGATCAACTTGAAATGTATGCGGTAAATCATCCATAACTTTTGATTTATAGCTCATAACGACACAAATCCAATGCCTTCACTAAACTAGCTCACTTTTCTATACTGTGACAAAATTTGAGACAGAAATAGATACGAAGAAGCGATCAAGTAATCCATGCTAGCCTAAACTGCGTGATGCTATGCATTTTGCTTCATTTATATGCCTTTTCTTATTGAGCACCAATGATCAGTTTAGAATGATCACTTTAATTGGCCGATCAACTTGACATGTGCGCACTAAATCGTTCGTAATTTTGATTAAGAGCTCAGACTAACACGAATCCAATGTCCACGTTATGCTAGCTCAATGTTTTTGTATTGTGATAAATTTTAAGACTAAAATTGCTTCAACAAGTCCTCCAAGTAATCAAATCTTTCCAAAACTACGTGGCGTCATGCATTATGATTCATTTATAATCCTTTAATCAATGAGCACCAGTGATCAGTTTAGAATGATCAATTTAACTGGGCGATCAACTTGACATGTCTGCCCTAAATTGTTCATAACTTTTGATTTAGAGCTCATAATAACACGAATCCAATGCCCACGTTAAGCTAGCACAATTTTCTATATTGTGACTAAATTTGAGACAAAAATGGATACGACAAAGCATCCAAGTAATCCAATCTATCTCAAACTGGGTGATATCTTGCCTTATGCTTTATGTATAAACCTTTACTCAATGAGCACCAATCAGTTTATAATGATCGCTTTAACTCGACGATCAACTCTACATGTCCGCACTAAATCGTCCGTAACTTTTGATTTAGAAATGACACCAATCAAATGGCCATCTTCAGCTAGGTCAAATTACTATATTTTAACAAAATTTGAGACGGAGATAGATACCACAAAGCTTCCAAGTAATCAAATCTATCCCCAACTACGTGATGTCATGCATTATGCTTCATTTATAAGCCATTACTCAATGATAAGTTTAGAATGACCACTTTAACTGGCTGATCAACTTGACATGTCCCCATTACATCGTCCATAACATATGATTTAGTGCTCAGAATGACAGGAATCCAATGCCCACGTTAAGCTACCTCAATTTTCTATATTGTGACTAAATTTGAGACCAAAATAGATACGACAAAGCATCCATGTAATCCAATCTATCCCGAACTGTGTGATGCCATGCAGTATGCTTCATTTATATGCCTTTTCTCAATGAGCACCAATGATAAGTTTAGAATGACCACTTTAACTGGCCGATCAATTTGACATGTCCCCATTAAATCGTCCATAACATATGATTTAGTGCTCAGAATGACAGGAATCCAATGCCCACGTTAAGCTACCTCAATTTTCTATGTTGTGACTAAATTTGAGACCAAAATAGATACGACAAAGCATCCATGTAATCCAATCTATCCCGAACTGTGTGATGCCATGCATTATGCTTCATTTATATGCCTTTTCTCAATGAGCACCAATGATCAGTTAAGAATGATCACTTTAACTGACCGATCAACTTGACATGTCCGCACTAAATCGTCCGTAACTTTTGATTTAGACTTCAGAATGACGCGAATCTAGTGTCCACGTTAAACTAGCTCAATGTTTTATATTGTGATAAAACTTAAGAGTAAAACTGCTTCGACCAGTCCTCCAAGTAATCAGATCTATCGAAACCTGTGTGATGTAATGCATTATACTTCATTTATATGTCTTTACTCAATGAGCACAATTGATCGGTTTAGAATGATCAATTTAACTTGGCGATCAACTTGAAATGTATGCGGTAAATCATCCATAACTTTTGATTTATAGCTCATAACGACACAAATCCAATGCCTTCACTAAACTAGCTCACTTTTCTATACTGTGACAAAATTTGAGACAGAAATAGATACGAAGAAGCGATCAAGTAATCCATGCTAGCCTAAACTGCGTGATGCTATGCATTTTGCTTCATTTATATGCCTTTTCTTATTGAGCACCAATGATCAGTTTAGAATGATCACTTTAATTGGCCGATCAACTTGACATGTGCGCACTAAATCGTTCGTAATTTTTGATTAAGAGCTCAGACTAACACGAATCCAATGCCCACGTTATGCTAGCTCAATTTTTTTGTATTGTGATAAATTTTAAGACTAAAATTGCTTCAACAAGTCCTCCAAGTAATCAAATCTTTCCAAAACTACGTGGCGTCATGCATTATGATTCATTTATAATCCTTTAATCAATGAGCACCAATGATCAGTTTAGAATGATCAATTTAACTGGGCGATCAACTTGACATGTATGCCCTAAATTGTTCATAACTTTTGATTTAGAGCTCATAATAACACGAATCCAATGCCCACGTTAAGCTAGCACAATTTTGGAGATTATAGAGGAGAATATTGAGATTATAGAGGAGAAATGTGAAGAATTGAATCTGAAAACTCAAAGAGAAGTATGAGAAAATGAGAAATGACTTAGACTTATGGAGAAGAATCTCCTAAGAGTATATTATACATTGAGTCTTTACAGCCCTTTTATAGAGGATTTACAATGTGAACACAAAAGAAAACGAATTCAAACTTGTGGATGAGTTTGAATAGAGGAGGAGCCTGTCAACAACCAATGAGAAGAGAGGAGACAGCATGGGCATGACTGTTTGGTGTGGTTGCCAAGACTGTGTGCAGCATGGGCATGACTTTTTCACCTTGATTCTTCTCCCAAGGTAGCTATTTAACCATTTCAACCATGTGGTTAATAATAACCCATCCTTTTTCATTTCCTTGTTATTCAAACTGAATTTTCGTGCTCACACTTGCCTTGTAGGTCAAGATAGGTCTTATTTGATTTTCCTATGTCAATACTCCCCCTCAAGCTAAAGACTTTGGAATCACCCTAAAGTCTTAAGCTTGGGAACCCAAGGCAACACCTCATTAAAAACCTTATTAAGGAAAACCACTTGGGACAAAACCTTAATAAGGGAAAAAGAGTGTGTTGCTCTTGGATTAGGAGACCTTTGATCATGGGTGTGATAAATCAACAAGCCCAAGTTTGCTAAAGATGTTCTTGCAAACTTTGAGACTTGCTGCCTTTGTGAAGATGTCAGCTAGTTGGTCTTCACTCCTTGTATAACATGGCAGAATGGTTCCATCTTGAACTTTCTCCCTAACCTTATGGGAGTCGATCTCTATGTGCTTGGTCCTCTCGTGAAACACTGAGTTGGAAGCTATGTGAATGGCTGCCTGATTATCACAATGGAATGTAATTGACCCTGGTTGTTCAATAACAAAGTCTTTCAAGAGCGCTTTGAGCCAAGTTACTTCATTTGTCAGCTTCCTCATAGCCCTATATTCTGCTTCAGCACTAGAACATGATACCACCTTCTGCTTCTTAGTCTTCCAAGTGACTAAGTTCCCACCAATGAAGGTGCAATACCCAGTGGTTGATTTTCTATCCACCCTATCACCAGCCCAATCCGCATCACAATACCCGACAATCTCAGTGTTCCCATTCTTGCCCATCCATATGCCTTGACCAGGAGATCCTTTGATGTATCTAAGGATCCTTTATACCATGCTCCAATGATATACAGTAGGTTTTTGCATATGTTGTCTCACTTGATTCACAGCAAAACACAAATCTGGTCGTGTGAGGGTGAGGTAGATCAGCTTCCCAACTAGTCTGGTCGTGTGAGAGTGAGGTAGATCAGCTTCCCAACTAGTCTCCTATACTGAGGAACATCCTTAAATAACTCATCAGCTTTCTCCCCCTTTCCATTGACCTTGTAGCCATCTTCAAGAGGAGTTTTGGCCAGTTTAGCCCCAAGCTTTCCCGTCTCTGCCAACAGATCAAGAGCATACTTTGTTTGGGATAGAAAGAGCCCTTCTGAGATTGACACACTTCAATACCCAAGAAGTACTTCAACTCTCCAAGATCCTTGATGTCAAATGATCTGTTTAAGAAGGCCTTTGTGGACTGAATTCCTTCCTTATCATCTCCTGTGATGATAAGGTCATCCACATAAACCAAGACCGCCATGATTCCTTTGGGGTTTTGACGAGTGAACAAAGTATGATCTGAATGGGATTTCCTAAACCCATTATCAGTAAGTGTGGAGCTTAATTTGTGATACCAGGCCCTTGGTGACTGCTTCAACCCATATATTGCCTTCCTAAGTCTTAGAACCTGTCCCTCTTTGCAAAGTCTTTGAGGCCTGGTGGTGGAGTCATATACACTTCCTCTTCAAGTTCTCCTTGTAGGAATGCGTTCTTGACATCCATTTGCCATAAGTCCCAAGTCAGATTCGTAGCTAGTGAAAGAACAACCCTTACAGTGTGTAGCTTAGCCACCGGTGCAAATGTATCAGTATAGTCCTCTCCATATGTCTGAGTGAAACCTCTTGCAACTAGACGTGCCTTGTACCTTTCTATGTCCCCATTGCTCTTATACTTGATGGTGAACACCCACTTGGAACTCACAGCCTTCTTGCCTTTGGGAAGTTCTTGTATATCCCATGTATGATTCCTTTCCATAGCTCCCTTCTCATCTCTTACTGCATCTAACCATTCTTTCTTGCTCTTAGCTTCTTCATAAGTCCTTGGAATCTGACTTTTTTCAATCTTTCCAAGGAATGCTTGATGACTAGATGGCAAGAGGTCAAGGGAACAAACAGCTTGTATGGGATGAGCCACGGCCTGGTTGTTGTAGAATACCCTAGTGTTTACCCAATTGGATGGGTCTTTCCTAAGTCTAGTACTCCTCCTTAGTTGCTGAACAGGTGGTGCAGCCTCCTCTACAACCGTTTCCTCTTCCATTTGGTGAATAGGTTCCTCTATACCCACTTCCAAGTCATCTTGTTCTTGGTTTTGGGCCATAGCTTCTTCTTGGATTGGAGTTGGTTCTTGAGTTACCACCCCTTGTTCATTCTCTTGGGTATCTTGTGAACTACTTGAGGTTCTTGCTTCTTCGTGTCTTGAATCCTTTGGCACATCATTTCCCAAATGATTCAAGAGAAACCTCAAACTCGTAGCCAAATCAGAAGGTGACCTTGAGAGATCCTTCAATCCTTCCCAATCTTTCTGATCATAATAGCTTCGTTCTTCTATGAACTTGACATCTCTAGACACATATGTCCTGTTGTTGCTCGGATCATAGCACTTATAACCCTTTTGTGTTGTCGAATATCCAAGGAACATACACTTGATGCTCTTTGCCTCCAACTTGTTTCTTAGATCACCTGGAACATACACAAAGCACACACACCCAAATACACGTAAATGATCAATGGAAGGTTTAGTTTTATTGAGTACCTCAAATGGGGATATGTCTTGCAAGACTTTGGTTGGAATCCGATTGATGAGGTAGCAAGCAACCAAGACTGCATCTCCCAAAAACTTTTAGGAACATTGGTATGAAACATCATGGATCTTGCTACTTCCATTAAGTGTCGGTTCTTCCTTTCAGCAACTCCATTTTGTTGTGGTGTGTGTGGACAGCTAGTTTGATGTAGTATTCCATGTTTGTTTAAGTGAGCTTTGAATCTTTGACTTGTGTATTCCCCTCCATTATCTGATCTTAACACTTTGATCTTGGCATTGAATTGATTAGTAACATAATTATGAAAGTTTATAAATGCCTCATAAACCCTATCTTTAGATGGAAGTAATGTAACCCATGTATATTTCGATTTCTCATCTATAAAGGTCACAAAGTATTTATTCCTATCTCTAGACATGCAAGGTGAGGTCCAAACATCAGAATGTACTAAATCAAAGCAATGCTCATAAATTGTAGACGATTTAGGGAAAACAACACGACAATGTTTGCCAAGGATACAAGACTCACAAACTGAGTGATCATAAGCAACATTAGGCATTATTAAGCTTAAAGCACGAGCATGAGGATGTCCTAATCTTGCATGCCATAAGAGATCTTTATTAGCAAAAACACAAGATTTGAAAGCTAAGGAATCCGAATTGCTTGGAGGAGTGTCCTCAAGAACATATAGCTCATCTTGAGTCCCACCACTTCCAAGTATCTTACCACTCTTTATATCCCGAAAGTAAACATTGTTAGGCCCAAAAGTAACATTGCAATTCAGGTCTTTAGTAGCCCTTTTGACCGAAACTAGGTTAGACTTAAACTTAGGTACAAAGAAAGCAGTACTTTCTTTATGAAATAGTTCTAATTTTCCGGTTCCTTCAATTGTAATACTCTTACCATCAGCTACGGTTACTTGTCCTAGACATGGTTCAATGTTCTTTAACAACCTAGCATTGTTAATCATATGGTGAGAAGCACCCGAATCCACTACCAACTTATGATCCGGTTTATCAAGCAATTTATGGGAGTAGAGTGTGATACCAGAGAGTTTTGAGGCATAGGCCTTGATGAGATCCTCCAAGTCACTCTTCTTAACATACTCCATGGATACATTCATAGCTAGCTTCCCTCCTTGGTTGGATGAACTTGCTGTTTCAGTCACAACCTTTTGAGAGATGTTATCTTTGGAATTCTTGAACCGGTTTGGCTTGAGATGAGGATGAAGTATCCAGCACTTGTCATTGATGTGGCCATTCCTCTTACAATGTTCACACATCACACTCTTCCAATCCTCTTGCTTAAACACGCTCTTGTTGGCCATGACTAGTTCTCCTTTTCCACCAAACAAACCAATGTTGCCTTGCTCCTTTTGAATCCTTGAGCACACCTCTTCGAAATCAGGGAGTTTTGGCTCTCTTAGGATGGACTTAATCACATCCTTAAAGGCAGAATTTAGGCTGAGAAGGACCCCAAATATCTTGTCTTGTTCCTTCCTTTCATTAAGCACCTTTGGATCCATAGAACTTGGTCTCAACATGTCAAGCTCGGACCATGTTGATTGGAACTTGCCTAGGAACTTTGTGAACTCCATATCCTCTTGGTGTAGATCATTGAGAGCCTTCTTAACCTCATACACACGGCTGAGGTTTGAAACATCCCCATACACCCTCTTGAGAGTCTCCCAAAGAGACTTGGCGGTTTCACAATGTGAATAAGCTTCAAGAATGGATGGGTCCAATGAATTTTGGAGGAATCCAAAGAATGATTGATCTTCTTGGAACCACCTAGCCTCTTCTTTCCTTGTTGCCTCATCCTTCTTCTCTTTTGGATCATCTATAGATGGAGTATTATCCTCCAAGATGTGATTCCAAAGTCCTTTGGCACAAATGGCTGTCTTGATGGTTCTTGACCATAATATGTAGTTCAAGCCTTTGAGAACTACTGGTATCACCATAGGGTTCAGGCTGGAACTGATTTGAACTGTATCCTCCATTGTTAGGCTTTGAAGAGTTCAAAGGAGGCAGCTTTTATGGTTGAATAAAACCGTGAGTTTTTAGTTTAAAGGCTGAGAGATTTTGAAAAATTTTAGATTAGAAAGTGAGAGATTTGAGTAGAAAAGATAAGAGAATGATCTTATGCTCTGATACCATGAAAGAATATTGAGATTAGAGAGGAGAAATGTGAACAATTGAACCCAGAAACTCAAAGAAAAGCATGAGAAGATGAGAAAATGTCTTAGACTTCTGGAGAAGAATCTCCTAAGAGTTTTATTCATATATTGAGTCTTTACAGCGCTTTTATAGAGGATTTACAATGTGAACACAAAACAAAAACAAATTTAAACTTGTGGATGAGCTTAAATAGAGGAGGAGCTTGTTGACAACCAATGGGAGGAGAGGGGAGGAGCTGCAAGCAGACTTATGGTCGTTTGGTGTGGTTACCAAGGCTGTGTGCAGCAGTCACGGCTGTTTGGTGTGGTTACCAAGGCTGTGTGCAGCATGCACATGTCCTTGTCACTCTGATTCTTCTCCCAAGGCAGCTATATCACCATATTAACCATTTAAAATAATAACTTCCCTCCTTTTCTCCTTTTCCCTCCATGAATTAAATTGCTCACACTTGCCTTGTAGGACAAGATAGGTCTTATTTCATTTTCCTATGTCAATACACTTTAACGAGGCGATCAACTTGACTTGTCTGCACTAAAATGTTTGTGACTTTTGATTTAGAGCTCCGAATAACACGAATCCAATGCCCATGTTAAGGTACCTTAATATTCTATATTGTGAAAAAATTTGAGACATAAATAGATACGAAAAAGCGTTCAAGTAATCCAACCTAGCCAAAACTGCGTGATGCCATGCATTATGCTTCATTTATAAGTCTTTACTCAATGACCACCAATGATCAGTTTAGAAAGACCAATGTAACTGGCCGAGCTTGACATATCCGCACTAAATCGTCTGTCACTTTTGATTTAGAGCTAAGAATGATACGAATCCAATGCCCACGTTAAGCTACTCAATTTTTATATTGTATAAAAATTTGAGACAGAACTAGATACGACAAAGCGTCCAAGTAATTCATGCTATCTAAAACTGCGTGATTCCATGCTTTATGCTTCATTTATAAGCATTTACTTAATGAGCACCACTGAAAAGTTTAGAATGGTCACTGTAACTAGGCTATCAACTTGTCATGTCCGCACAAAATCGTTCGTAACTTTTGATTTAGAGTTCAGAATAACACGAATCCAATGCCCATGTTAAGGTAGCTTGGTTTTCTATATTATGACAAAATTTGAGAGAAAAATAGAAACGAAAAAGCATTCAAGGAATCCTATCTAGCCAAAATTGCGTGATGCCAGCATATGCTTCATTTATAAGCCTTTACTCAATGAGCACCAATGATCAGTTGAGAATGATCACTTTAACTGGCCGATCAACTTGACATGTCCGCACTAAATCGTCCCTAACTTTTGAATTAGAGTTCAAAAATGACAAGAATCCAATGCCCACGTTATGCTAGCTCAGTTTTCTATATTGTGACAAAATTTGAGATAGAAATAGATACAAAAAAAGCGTTCAAGTAATCCAATCTAGCCAAAACAACGTGGGGCCATGCATTTTGCTTCATTTATAAGCCTTTAGTCAATGAGCACCAATACTCTGTTAAGAATGATCCCTTTAATTGGCCAATCAACTTCACATTTCCGCACTAAATTCTCCGTAACTTACGTTTAGAGTTCAGCATGACACGAATCCAATGCCCACGTTAATCTAGCTCAATTTTCTATATTGTGACAAAATTTGCGATAGAAATAGATACAACAAAGTGTCCAAGTAATCCAATCTATCCCGAACTGCATGATGTCATGCATGATGCTTCATTTATTAGCCTATCCTCAATGAGCACCAATTATCAGTTTAGAATGATCACTCTAACTGGCCGATCAACTTGACATGTCCGCACTAAATCGTCAGTAACTTTTGATTTAGAGCTTAAAATGACACGAATCCAATATCCACGTTAAGCTAGCTCAACTTCTATATTGTGAAAAAATTTGAGATAGAATTAGATACGACAAATCGTCCATGTAATCCAATCTATCCCGAACTGCGTGATTCCATGCATTATGCTTCATTTATATTCCTTTACTCAATGAACACCAATGATAAGTTTAGAATGATCACTTTAACTGGCCGATCAACTTAACATTTCCGCACTAAATCATCTTTAACTTTTGATTTAGAGCTCATAATAATACGAATCCAATGCCCACGTGAAGCTAGCTAAATTCTTTTATATTGTGATAAATTTTAAGACTACAATTGCTTAAACAAGTCCTCCAAGTAATCAAAACTTTCCAAAACTATGTGATGTCAGGCATTATGCTTCATTTATAAGCTTTTAATAAATGAGCATCAATGATCAGTTTAGAATGATCAATTTAACTGGTCAATCAACTTGATATGTCTGCACTAAATTGTCCATAACTTTTGATTTAGAGCTCATAATAACATGAATCCAATGCCCACAATAAGCGAGCTATGTTTTCTATATTGTAACAAAATTTGAGAGAAAAATATATTTGGCAAGGCGTCCAAGTAATCCAATCTATCCTGAACTGCGTGATATCATGCATTATGTTTCATTTATCAGCGTTTACTTAATGAGAACCAATGATCAGTTTCGAATGATCACTTCAACGAGGCAATCAACTTGACATGTCCGCACTAAATCGTCCATAACTTTTGATTTAGAGCTCAAAATATCACGAATTCAATGCCCACGTTAACCTAGCTCAATTTTTTATATTGTGACAAAATTTAAACCCGAAATAGATACGAAAAAGCGTTCAAGTAATTCAAGCTAGCCAAAACTACGTGATGCCATGCATTTTGCTTCATTTATAAGCCTTTACTCAATGAGCACCAATGATCAGTTTAGAATTATTACTTTAACAGGCCGATATACTTCATATGTCCGCACTAAATCGTCAATAACTTTTGATTTAGTGCTCAGAATGACACGAACCAATGCCCACGTTAAGCCAGCTCAATCTTTTATGGTTTGACAAAATTTGAAACAGAACTAGATACGACAAAGTGCCCAACTAATTCAATCTATCCCAAACTACATGATGTCATGCTTTATGCTTCATTTATAAGTGTTTACTTAATGAGCACCAATGATCAGTTTAGAACGATCACTTTAACTGGCCGATCAACTTGACATGTCCGCACTAAATTGATTTAGAGCTGAGAATGACACGAATCAAATGCCCACATTAAGCTAGCTCAATTTTCTATATTGTGAAAAAATTTGAAACAGAAATAGATACGACAAATCATCCAAGTAATCCAATCTATCCCTAAGTGCGTGATGCCATGCATTATGCTTTATTTATAAGCCTTAACTCAATGAGCACCAATGATCAGTTAAGAATGATCATTTTAACTGATCGATCAACTTGACATGTCCGTTGTAAATCGTCCGTAACATTTTATATAGACCTCAGAATGACACGAATCCAATGCCCATGTTAAGCTAGCTCAATGTTTCATATTGTGATAAAATGGAAGACTAAAATTGCTTCGACAGTTCCTCCGAGTAATCAAATCTATCCAAAACTGCGTGATGTCATGCATTATGCTTCATTTATAAGCTTTTACTCAATGCGCAGCAATGATCAGTTTAGAATGATCAATTTAACAAGCGTTCAAATTGACATTTCTGCAATACATTGTCCATAACTTCTAATTTATAGCTCATAATGACCCAAATCCAATGCCCATGTTAAGCTAGCTCAATTTTTTGTATTGAGACAAAATTTGAGACAGAAATAGCTATGAATAAGCATTCAAGTAATCCAAGGTAGCCAAAATTAGTGATGTCATGCATTTTGCTTCATTTATAAGTGTTTACTCAATGAGCATCAATGATCAGTTTAGAATGATCACTTTTACTGGCCGATCAACTTGACATATCCGCACTAAATCGTCCGTAACTTATGATTTAGAGCTCCAAATGACACGAATCCAATGCCCACGTTAAGCTTGCGTAATTTTCTATATTGTGACAAAATTTGAGACAGAAATAGATACGAGAAAGCATCCAAGTATTCTATCCAATCCCGAACTGGGTGATTTCATGCATTATGCTTCATTTACAAGCCTTTACTCTATAGAAATAGAGGCGCAAAGTGTCCAAGTAATGCATCTTTTATAAGCGTTTACTTAATCTGAACCAATGATCAGTTTAGAATGATCACTTTACTTGCCGATCATCTTGACATGTCAACACTAAATTGTCTGTAACTTATGATTTAGAGCTCAGAATGACATGAATCCAATGCCCATGTTAAGCTATCTCAAATTTCTATATTTTGAAAAAACATTATTGACAAAATTAGAGACGACAATGCCTCCAACTAATCCAATCTATCTCAAATTGTGGGATGCCATACATTATGCTTTATTTATAAGCTTTTAATCAATGAGCACCAATTATCAGTTAAAATGATCATTTTAACTTTACGATCAACTTGACATTTCCACACTCAATGGTGCGTAACTTTAGATTTAGAGCTGAGAAAGACATGAATCCACTGCCCACATTAAGCTAGCTCAATTTTTTATATTGTGACAAAAATTGAAACAGAAATTGATACGACAAAGTATCCAAGTAATCCAATCTATCCAGAAATGCGTGATGCCATGCATTATGTTTCATTTGTAATCCTTTACTCAATGAGCACCAATGATCATTTCAGAATAATCATTTTAACTATCCTATCAATTTGACATGTATGCACTAAATCGTTCGTAACTTTTGATTTAGATCTCAGAATAACACGAATCCAATGTCCATGTTAAGTAACTCGATTGTCTATACTCTGAAAAAATTTAAAACAAAAATAGGTTCGAAAAAGCATCCAAGTAATCCAATCTATCCCGAGCTGCATGATGACATTCATTATGCTACATTTATAAGCCTTTAATTAATGAGATAGAATGATTAGTTTAGAATAATCATATTAACTGGCCTATCAACTTGACATGTCTGCAATAAATCATAGGTAACTTTTGATTTAGACCTTGGAATGGCCCGAATCCAATGCCCATGTTAACCTAGCTCAATTTTCTATATTTTGACAAAATTTGAGACATAACTAGATACGACAAATCATCCAAGTAATCCAATCTATCCTAAACTATGTGATGTCATGCATTATACTTCATTTATAAACCTTTACTCGATGAGCACCAATGATCAGATTAGAATGATCACTTTAACTGGCCGATCAACTTTACATGTCTGTACTAAATCATCCGTAACTTAAGATTTATAGCTAAGACTGACACCAATCCAATACCCACGTTAATCTTGCTAAATATTCTATATTGTGACAAAATTTTAGACAAAAATGTATACGACAAAGCCTCTATGTAATACAGTCTATCCCATACTGCATGATGCCATGCATTATGCTTCATTTATAACCCTTTACTCTATGGTCACCAATGATCACTTAAGATAGATCATTTTAACTGACAGATCAAGTTGACATGTCTCCACTAAATCGTTCATAATTTTTGATTTAGAGCTCATAATGACACGAATCCAATGCCCACGTTAAGCTGGCTCAATTTTCTATATTGTGACAAAATTTGAAACAGAAATAGATACGAAAAAGTGTCCAAGTAATCCAATCTAACCAAAATTGTGTGATGCCATGATTATGCTTATCTTATAATCCCTTACTCAATGAGCACTAATGATCAGTTTAGAATAGTCATATTAAGTGGCCTACCAACATGACATGTACACACAAAATCATCCATAACTTTTGATTTAGAGCTCTCAATGACACGAATCCAATTCCCACGTTAAGCTAGCCAAAATTTTAATATTGTGACAAAATTTAAGACCGAAATAGATACAAAAAAGTGTTCAAATAATGTAATTTAGCCAAAACTGTGGGATGCCATGCATTATGCTTCATTTGTAGGCCTTTACGCAATGAGCACCAATGATTACATTAGAATGATCACTTTAACTGACCGATCAACTTGACATGTCCGCACTAAATCGTCCTTAACTCTTGATTTAGTCATCTAAATGACATGAATCCAATGTTCATGTTAAGCTTGCTCAATTTTATACATTTTGATAAAATTATATACAGAAATAGTGACACCAAAGCGTCCAAGTAATCTGATATATCCCGAACTGTGTGATGCCAGGCATTATGTTTCATTTATAAGCATTTACTCAATAAGCACCAATGATCAGTTAAGACTGATCATTTTAACTAGCCGATCAACTTGACATATCCGCACTAAATCGCCTTTAACTTTTTATTTAAAGCTCAGAATGACACGTATCCAATCCCAAATTAAGCTAGCTCAACTTTCTATATTGTGACAAAATTTGAGACAGAAATAGGTACGACAAAGAGTCCAAGTAATCCAATCTATCCTGAACTGCATGATTCTATGCATTATACTTCATTTATAAGCCTTTATTCAGTGAGCACCATTGATTGGTTTAAAATGTTCATTTGAACAGGCGGATCAACTTGACATGTATGCACTAAATCATCCATATCTTTTTATTTGTACCTCATAATGACACGAATCCAATCCCCACGTTAAGCTAACTCAATATTCTATATTGTGATAAAATTTGATACAGAAAAATATATTACAAACCGTCCAAGTAATCCAATGTATCCCGAATTGTGTGATGCCATGCATTCGCTTCATTTATAAGCCTTTACTCAATGAGCACCATTGACCAGTTAAGAATGATCATTTTAACTAGCCGATCAACCTGACATATCTGCACTAAATCGTCCATAACATTTGGTTTAGAGGTCATAATGACATGAATCCAATGCCCATGTTAAGCTAGCTCAATTTTCTATATTTAGACAAAATTTGAGACAGAATTAGAGACAACAAAGCATCCAAGTAATCCAATCTATCCAAACTACTTGACGTCATGCATTATGCTTTATTTATAAGCCTTTACTTATTGAGCACCAATGATCAGTTTAGAATTATCACTTTAACTGGCCACTCAACTTGACATATCGAACTAAATCGTCCGTAAGTGTTGATTTAGAGAGCAAAATAACACGAATCCAATGCCCACGTAAAGCTAGTTCAATTTTCTATATTGTGACAAAATTATAGACATAAATAGATAGGAAAAAACGTCCAAGTATTCCAATCTATCCCAGACTGCGTGATGCCATGGACTATGCTTCATTTATAAGCCTTTACTTAATGAGCACCAATGATCAATATCATGCATTATTTTTCATGCAGAACTCTGTGGTGCCATGCATTATTTTTCATGCCGAACTGTGTGGTGCCATGCATTATTTTTCATTTATAAGTCCTTACTCAATAAGCACCAATGATCAGTTAAGAATAATCATTTTAACTTGCTGATCAAATCGACATGTCCGCACCAAATCATCCATAACTTTTGATTTAGAGCTCAGAATGACACGAATCCAATGCCCACGTTAAGCTAACTCAATTTTCTGTATTGTGACAAAATTAATGACAAATAGATACGACAAAACATCCAAGTAATCCAATCAATCCCAAACTACATGATGGCATGTATTATGTTATATTTATAAACCTTTACTTAATGACCACCAATGATTAGTTTAGAATGATCACTTTAACTGGCCGATCAATTTGATATATCCGCACAAAATCGTCCATAACTTTTGATTTAGAGCTCTGAATGACACGAATCCAATTCTTACATTAAGGTCGCCCAATTTTCAATATTGTGAGAAAATTTGAGACAGAAATAGATACGAAAAAGTGTCCAAGTAATCCAATTTAGCCAAAACTGCGTGATGCCATGCATTATGTTTCATTTGTAAGCGTTTACTCAATTAGAGACAACAAAGCGTCCAAGTAATCCAATCTATCCAAACTGCTTAACGTCATGCATTATGCTTTATTTATAAGCCTTTACTTAATGAGCACCAATGATCAGTTTAGAATTATCACTTTAACTGGCCACTCAACTTGACTTATCCACACTAAATCGTCCATAAGTTTTGATTTAGAGAGCAGAATGACACGAATCTAGTGCCCACGTAAAGCTAGTTCAATTTTCTATATTGTGACAAAATTATAGACATAAATAGATACGAAAAAGCGTCCAAGTATTCCAATCTATCCCAGACTGCGTGATGCTATGGACTATGCTTCATTAATAAGCCTTTACTTAATGAGCACCAATGATCAATATCATTTTTTATTGTAGATCTCAGAATTGACACGAATCAAATGCCCACGCTAAGCTAGCTAAATTTTTTATATTGTGACAAAATTTGAGACAAAAATAGAAACGACAGTCCAAGTAATCCAATCTATCCCAAACTGCGTGATTGTCATGCATTATGCTTCATTTATAAACTTTTAATCAATGAGGACCAATGATCAGTTAAGAATTATCATTTTAGCTGGTCGAACAACTTGACATGTCTGCACTAAATCGTACGTAATTTTTGATTTAGAGCTAAGAATGATACCAATCGAATCCCCACGTTAAGCTAGCTTAATTTTCTATATTTTAACAAAATTTGAGACATAAATAGAGATGACAAAGCATCCAAGTAATCCAATTTATCCCAAACTTTGTGATGCCATGCTTTATGCTTCTTTTATAAGCGTTTACTCTATGGGATCCAATGATTAGTTTAGACTGATCATTTTAACTGGCCGATCAACTTGACATGTCCGCACTAAATCGTCCGTAACTTATGATATAAAGCTCAGAATGACATGAATCCAATGCCTACGTTAAGCTAGCTCAATGTTCTATATTCTGACAAAATTATAGACAAAAATAGCGATGAAAAATCGTCCAAGTAATCCAATCTATCCAAACTGCGTGATGCCATGCATTATGCTTCATTAATAAGCTTTTAATCAATGAACACCAATTATCAGATATGAATTATCATTTTAACTTGCGATCAACTTGAGATGTCCACACTAAATCATCTGTAATTTATGATTTGGAGCTCAGAATGACACGAATCAAATGCCCACGTTTAGCTAGCTCAATTTTCTATATTGTTACAAAAATTGAGACATAAATAGATACGACAAAGCGTTCAAATAATTCAATCTATCCCAAACTGTGTGATGCCATGCATTATTTTTCATTTATAAGTCCTTACTCAATAAACACCAATGATCAGTTAAGAATAATCATTTTAACTTGCTGATCAAATTGATAAGTCCGCACCAAATCGTCCATAACTTTTTATTTAGAGTTCAGAATGACACGAATCCAATGCCCACGTTAAGCTAACTCAATTTTCTGTATTGTGACAAAATTTACGACAAATAGATATGACAAAACGTCCAAGTAATCCAATCGATCCCGAACTGCATGATGGCATGTATTATGTTATATTTATAAGCCTTTACTTAATTACCACCAATGATCAGTTTAGAATGATCACTTTTACTGGCCGATCAATTTGATTTATCCGCACAAAATCATCCATAACTTTTGATTTAGAGCTCTGAATGACACGAATCCAATTCTCACGTTAAGCTAGCCCAATTTTCAATATTGTGAGAAAATTTGAGACAGAAATAGAGACGAAAAAGTGTCCAAGTAATCCAATTTAGCCAAAACTGCGTGATGCCAATCATTATGCTTCATTTGTAAGCGTTTACTCAATGATCACCAATGATCAGATTAGAATGATCGCATTAACTGGCCGATCAACTTGACATGTCTGCACTAAATCATCTGTAAGTTATGATTTATAGCTCAGACTGACACGAATCCAGTGCCCAGGTTAAGCTAGCTCAAATTTCTATTTTGTGACAAAATTTTAGACAGAAATAAATACGACAAAGCATCCATGTAATCCAGTATATCCCGTACTGCGTGATGCTATGCTTCATTTATAAGGCTTTACTCTATGGGCACCAATGATCAGTTAAGATAGATCATTTTAACTGGCCGACTTGACATGTGCGCACTAAATCGTTCATAATTTTTGATTTAGAGCTCAGAATGACACGAATCCAATGCCCACATTAAGCTAGCTCATTTTTCTATATTGTGACAAAATTTGAAACAGAAATAGATACGAAAAAGTGTTCAAGTAATCAAATCTAACCAAAACTGCATGATGCCATGATTATGCTTAAGTTATAAGCCCTTAATCAATGACCACTAATGATCAGTTTAGAATAGTCATATTAAGTGGCCTATCAAGATGACATGTCCGCACAAAATCGTCCATAACTTTTGATTTAGAGCTCTGAATGACCCGAATCCAATTCCAACGTTTAGCTAGCCCAATTTTCAATATTGTGACAAAATTTGAGACAGAAATAGATGCCAAAAAGTGTCCAAGTAATCCAATTTAGCCAAAAATCCATGATGCCATGCATTATTCTTCATTTGTAAGCCTTTACTTTATCAGCACCAATGATCAATTTAGAATGATCACTTTAACGTGACATACCCGCACTAAATCGTGCATAACTTTTGATTTATAGCTCAAATTAAAACGAATCCAATTCCCACGTTAAGCTATCACAATTTTCTATGTTGTGACAAAATTTGAAACAGAAGAGATACCAAAAACCGTATTATGCTTCATTTATAAACCATTACTCAATAAGCACCAATGATCAGTTTAGAATAATCATATTAACTGGCCTATAACCTTGACATGTCCGCACTAAATCGTATGTAACTTTTGATTTAGTCCTCAGAATGACACGAATCCAATGTCAATGTTAAGCTAGCTCAATTTTCTATATTTTGACAAAATTTGAGATAGAAGAAGAGACAACAAAGCATCCAAGTAATCCAATCTATCCCGAACTTCGTAATGCCATGCTTTATACTTCACTTTAACTCGCCTAGGAACTTTACATGTCCGCACTTAATCATCCATAACTTATGGTTTAGGGCTAAGAATGACACGAATCCAATGCTCACGTTAAGGTAGCTATTTTCTACATTTTGACAAAATTATAGACAAAAAAGAGACCACAAAGTGTCCAAATAATCCAATCTATTCCAAAGTGCGTGATGCCATGCATTATGCCTTCATTTATAAGCTTTTAATCAATGAGCACCAATAATTAGTTAAGAATGATCATTTTAACTGGCCGATCAACTTGACATTTCCGCACTTAATCATCCGTAATTTATGATTTAGAGCTCAAACTGACAGGAATCCAATGCCCACATCAAGCTAGCTCAATTTTCTATATTGTGACGAAATTTGAGACAGAAATAGATACCATGCATTATGCTTTATTTATAAGCCTTTACTCTATGGGCACCAATGATCAGTTAAGAATAATCATTTGAACTGGCCGATCAACTTGACATGTACAGACTAAATCGACTGTAACTTTTTATTTAGAGCTCAGAATGACACGAATGCAATCTCCATGTTAAGCTGGCTAAATTTTCTATATTGTGACAAAATTTGAGACCAAAATAGATACGAGAAAGCATCCAAGTAATCTAATCTAGCCAAAACTGCATGATATCATGCATTATGGTTAATTTCTAATCTCTTACTCAATGAGCACCAATTACTTTTATCAGCACCAATGATTAGTTAAGAATGATCACTTTAACTGCAAAATTTTCTAGCTCAATTTTCTATATTTTGGCAAAATTGGAGATAGAAATAGTGATGACAAAGCGTCCAAATAATCCAATCTATCCCAAACATTGTGATGCCACACTTTATTCTTCTTTTATAAGCCTTTACTCTATGGGCACTAATGATCAGTTAAGAAAGATCATTTTAACTGGCCGATCAACTTGACATATCCGCACTAAATCGTCCGTAACTTTTGATTTAGAGCTCAGATTGAGATGAATCCAATGCCCACATTAAGCTAGCTCAAATTTCTATATCATGACAAAAATTTGAGACAAAAATATGTTCGACAAAGAGTCCATGTAATCCAATCAATCCTGAACAGTGTGATCCTATGCATTATGATTTATTTATAAGCCTTTACTCAATGAGCACCAATGATCAGTTTAGAATGATCATTTTAACTGTCGGATGAACTTGACATATCTACACTAAATTGTCCATAACTTTTGGTTTATAGCTTATAATGAAAAGAATCCAATGTCCATGTTAAGCTAGCTCAATTTTCTATATCGTGACAAAATTTGATACAGAAAAAGTTACGACAAAGCGTCCAAATAATACAATGTATCCCGAACTGTGCGATGCCATGCATTACGCTTAATTTATAAGCCTTTACTCAATGAGCACCAATGATCAGTTAAGAATGATCATTTTAACTGGCCGATCAACCTGACATATCCGCACTAAATCTTCCATAACTTTTGATTTAGAGGTCATGATGACACGAATCCAATGCCCACATTAAGCTACCTTAATTTTCTATATTTTGACAAAATTTGAGATAGAAAAAGAGACGACAAAGCATCCAAGTAATCCAATCTATCCAAACTGCTTGACGCAATGCAGAATGCTTCATTTATAAACCTTAATTTAATGAGCACCAATGAGCAATATCACTTTTATTGGCCGATCAACTTGACATGTCCGTACTAAATCGTCGTTAAGTTTAGATTTAGAGCACATAATTGACATGAATCCAATGCCCACGTTAAACTAGCTCAATTTTCTATATTGTTACAAAATTTGAGACAGAAATAGATAAGAAAATGCATCCAAGTAATCCAATCAATCCCGAACTGTGAGATGCCATGCATTATTCTTCAATTATAAGCTTTTAGTCAATGAGCACCAATTATCAGTTTAAAATGATCAATTTAACTGGCCGATCAACTTGATATGTCCTCACTAAATCGTTCTAAATTGTTGATTCAGAGCTCAGAATGACACGAATCCAATGCCTACGTTAAGGATGCTCAATTTTTCATATTGTGACAAAATTGGAGACACAACTTGAAACGATAAACCGTCCAAGTAATCCAATCTATCCCAAACTTTCTGATGCCATGCTTTATGCTTCTTTTATTGATACTTTACTCTCTTAGCTTCGATGATAAGTTAAGAATTATCATTTTAACTGGCCGATCAACTTGACATGTCAGTACTAAAGCGTCCGTAACTTTTGATTTAGAGCTCCGAATGACACGAATTCAATGCCCACGTTAAGCTAGCTCAATTTTTTATATTGTGATAAAAGTTCAGACAGAAAAAGATATGACAAATCGTCCAGGTATTCTAATCTATCCTGAACTACGTGATTCTATACATGATGCTTCATTTATAAGCCTTTACTCAATGAGCACTAATGATCAATTTAGAATGATCATTTCAACTAGCCGATCAACTTAACATTTTTGCACTAAATCCTCCATAACTTCTGATTTATAGCTCATAATGACATGAATCCAATGCCCTTGTTAAGCTGGCTCAATTTTTTATATTATGACAAATTTTGAGACTGAGAAAGATACGACAAAGTGTCCAAGTATGTATCCCGAACTGCGTGATGCCAAGCATTACCCTTCATTTATAAGCCTTTACTCAAGGAGCACCAATGATAAGTTAAGAATGATCATTTTAACTGGCTGATCAACCGGACATGTCCGGACTAAATCGCCTGTAACGTTTTATTTAGAGGTAATAATGTCACAAATCCAATGCCCACATTAGGCTATCTCAATTTTCTATATTGTGACAAAACTTAAGACCGAAATAGATACGACAAAGCGTCCAAGAAATCCAATATATCCCAAATTGCGTGATGCCATGCATTATGCTTCGTTTATAAGGCTTTACTCAATGGTCACCAATGATTAGTTAAGAATGATCATTTAAACTATCCGATCAACCTGACATATCGACACTAAATCGTCCATAACTTTTGATTTATAGGTCATAATGACAGGAATCCAATGCCCATGTTAAACTAGCTCAATTTTCAATATTTGACGAAATTTGTGATAGAAATAGAGAAAACAAAGTGTCCAAGTTATCCAATCTATCCAATATGCTCGATGCCATGCATTATGCTTCATTTAAAAGACTTTACTTAATGTGCACCAATGATCATTTTAGAATGATCACTTTAACGAGGCGATAAACTTGACATGTGATCAGTTTTGATTTAGAGCTCTGAATGAAACAAATCCAATGCCCACGTAAACATAGTTCAATTTTCTATATTGTGACAAAATTATAAACAGAAATAGATACGACAAAGCGTCAAAGTAATCCAATCTATCCCAAAATTTGTGATGTCATGCTTCTTTTATAAGCCTTTAATCTGTGGGCACCAATTATCAGTTAAGAATGATCATTTTAACTGTCCGATCAACTTGACATCTAAATCGTCCGTAACTTTTGATTAAAAGCTCAAAATGACACGAATCCAATGCCCCCATTAAGCTAGCTAAATTTTCTATATTATGACAAAATTTGAGACAAAAATAGGTATGACAAAGAGTCCATGTAATCCAATCTATCCTGAACTGCGTGATTCTATGCATTATGCTTTATTTATACGTCTTTACTCAATGAGCACCAATGATCAGTTTAGAATGATCATTTTAACTTGCGGATAAACTTGACATTTCTACACTAAATTGTCCATAAATTTTGGTTTATAGCTCATAATGACACAAATCCAATGTCCACGTTAACCTAGCTCAATTTTCTATATCGTGAAAAAATATGATAAAGAAAAATTTAAGACAAAGTGTCCAAGTAATCCAATGTATCCCGGATTGCATGATACCACGCATTACGCTTCATTTATAAGCCTTTACTCAATGAGCACCAACGATCCTTTAAGAATGATCATTTTAAATGGCCGATCAACTTGACATATCCGCACTAAATCGTCCGTAACTTTTGATTAAAAGCTCAGAATGACACGAATCCAATGCCCACATTAAGCTAGCTCAATTTTCTATATTATGAAAATTTTTGAGACAAAAGTAAGTACAATAAAGAGTGCATGTAATCCAATCTATCCTGAACTGCGTGATTCTATGCATTATGCTTTATTTATAAGTCTTTACTCAATGAGAACCAATGCTCAGTTTAGAATGATAATTTTTACTGGCGGATGAACTTGACATTTCTACACTAAATCGTCCATAACTTTTGGTTTATAGCCATAATGACACGAATCCATTGTCCACGTTAAGCTAGCTCAATTTTCTATAGCGTGACAAAATTTGATACCAAAACATTTACGACAAAGCGTCCAAGTAATCCAATGTATCTGAACTGCGTGATATCATGCATTACGCGTCATTTATAAGCCTTCACACAATGAGCACCAACGATCCGTTAAGAATGATCATTTTAACTGGCCGATCAACTCGACATATCCGCACTAAATCTTCCATAACTTTTGATTTAGAGGTCATAATGACAAGAATCCAATGCCCACGTTAAGCTAACTCAATTTTGTATATTTTGACAAAATTTGAGATAGAAATAGAGACAACAAAGCATCCATGTCATCCAATCTATCCCAAACTTTGTGATGCCATACATTATGCTTCTTTTATGAGCCTTTACTTTTTGAGCACCAATGATAACTGAAGAATGATCATTTTAACTGGTCGATCAACTTGACATGTCCGCACTAAATTATTCGTAACTTTTGATTTAGAGCTCAGAATGAGACCAATCCAATGCCAACAATTAGCTCGCTCAATGTTCTATATTGTGATAAAATTTGAGACATAAATAGGTATGACAAAGAGACTAAGTAATCCAATCTATCCTAAACTGCGTGATTCTATGCATTACGGTTCACTTGTAAGCTTTTACTCAATGAGCACTGCACCAATGATCAGTTTACAATGATCATTTTAACTGGCCGATCAACTTGACATGTCTGCACTAAATTGTCCATAACTTTTTATTTATAGTTCATAATGACACGAATTCAATGCCAACGTTAAGCTAGCTCAATTTTCTATATTGTGATAAAAGTAGAGATAGTAAAACATACGACAAATCGTCCAAGTATGTATCCGGAGCTGTGTGATGCCATGCATTACGATTCATTTATATGCCTTTACTCAATGAGCTCCAATGATCAGTTAAGAATAATCAATTTAACTGACCGATCAACCTGACATGTACGCACTAAATCGTCCATCACTTTTGATTTAGAGGTCATAATGACATGAATCCAATGCGCACGTTAAGCTAGCTCAATTTTCGATATTTTTTTGACAAAATTTGAGGCAAAAATAGAGACAACAATGCGTTTAAGTAATCCAACGTATCGAAACTGCTTGATGCCATACATTATGCTTCATTTACTTAATGAGAAACAATTATCAATTTAGAATGATAACTTTAACTGGCCACTCAACTTCACATGGCCGCACCAAATACCTCGTAAGTTTTTATTTAGAGCTCTAAATGACAAGAACCCAATGCCCACGTAAAGCTAATTCAATTTTCTATATTGTGACAAAACATTAGACATAAATAGATACGAAAAAGCATCGAAGTAATCCAATATATCCCAAACTGCGTGATGCCATACAATGTACTTCATTTATAAGCCTTTACTTAATGAGCAGCAATGATCAATATCACTTTTACTGGCCGATCAACTTGACATGTCCGCACTTAATCGTCCATAAATTTTGATTTAGAGCTCAGAATTGACAAGAATCCAATGCCCACGTTAAGCTAGCTTAATTTTCTATATTGTGATAAAATCTAAGACAGAGATAAATACGAAAAATCGTCCAAGTAATCCAATCTATCCCAAACTGTGTGATGCCATGCATTATGCTTCATTTATAAGCTTTACTCAATCAGCACTAGTGATTAGTATCACTTTTACTGGTGGATAACCTTGACATGTATGCATTAAATCGTCCACAAATTTTTATTTATAGCTTATAACGAAACAAATCCAATGCCACGTAAAGCTGTGTGATGCCATGCATTATGCTTCATTTATAAGCTTTTACTCAATCAGCACTAGTGATTACTATCACTTTTACTGGTAGATAACCTTGACATGTATGCATTAAATCGTCCATAAATTTTTATTTATAGCTTATAACGAAACAAATCCAATGCCACGTAAAGCTAGCTCAATTTTCTATATGGTGACAAAGTTTTAGACAGAAAAAGATACGACAAAGCGTCCAAGAAACCCAATATATTCTGAACTGCGTGATGCCATGCATTATGATTCATTTATAAGGCTTTACTCAATGATCACCAATGATCTGTTAAGAATGATCATTTTAGCTAGCCGATCAACCCCACATATCGACACTAAATCGTCGATAACTTTTGATTTAAAGGTCATAATGACACGAATCCAATGCCCACGTTAAACTAGCTCAAGTTTCTATATTTTGATGAAATTTGTGACCGGAATAAAGAAAACAAAGCGTCCAAGTAATCCAATCTATCCAATATGCTTGATGCCATGCATTATGCTTCATTTATAAGCTTTTACTTAATGAGCACCAATGATCAGTATAGAATGATCAGTTTAACGAGGCGAACAACTTGACATGTGATCAGTTTTGATTTAGAGCTTAGAATGAAACAAATCCAATGCCCACATAAACCTAGTTCAATTTTCTATATTGTGACAAAATTATAGAAAGAAATAGATACGACAAAGCATCCAAGTAATCTATCCTAAACTGTGTGATGTCATACATTATGCTTCATTTATAAGTATTTAATCAATGAGCACCAATGATCAGTTAAGAATAATCATTTTCACTAGCCGATCAACTTGACATGTCTGCATTAAATCAGCTGTAACTTTTGATTTAGAGCTGAGAATGATACCAATCAAATGCCCACGGTAAGCTAGCTCAATTTTCTATATTTTGACAAAATTTAAGATAGAAATAGAGACAACAAAGCGTCCAAGTAATCCAATCTATCCCAAAATTTGTGATGTCATGCTTTGTGCTTCTTTTATAAGCCTTGACTCTATGGGCACCAGTGATCAGTTAAGAATGATTATTTTAACTGGCCGATCAACTTGACATATCCACACTAAATCGTCTTTAACTTTTGATTGAAATCTCAGAATGACACGAATTCAATGCCCACATTAAGCTAGCTCAATTTTCTATATTATGACAAAATTTGAGACAAAAATAGGTACGAGAAAGAGTTCATGTAATCCAATCTATCCTGAACTGCCTGATTTAATGCATTATGCTTTATTTATAAGTCTTTACTCAATGAGCACCAATGATCAGCTTAGAATGATCATTTTAACTGGCGGATGAACTTCACATTTCTACACTAAATCGTCCATAACTTTTGGTTTATAGCTCATAATGACACGAATCCAATGTCCACGTTAAGCTAGCTCAATTTTCTATATCGTGACAAAATTTGATACAGAAAAATTTACAACAAAGGGTCCAAGTAATCCAATGTATCCCGAACTGCGTGATGTCATGCATTACACTTTATATATAAGCCTTTACTCAATGAGCACCAATGATCCGTTAAGAATGATCATTGTAACTGGCCGATCAACCTGATATATCCGCACTAATTCTTCCATAACTTTTGATTTAGAGGGCATAATGACACGAATCCAATGCCCACGTTAAGCTAGCTCAATTTTGTATATTTAGATAAAATTTGAGATAGAAATTTAGATAACAAATCGTCTAAGTAATCCAATCTATCCCAATCTTCGTGATGCCATGCTTTATGTTTCTTTTATAAGCCTTTACTTTTTGAGTACCAATGATAAGTTAAGAATGATCATTTTAACTGGTCGATCAACTTGACATGTCCGCACTAAATCATCCATAACTTTTGATATAGAGCTCAGAATGACACAAATCCAATGCCAACATTAAACTCGCTCAATTTTCTATATTGTGACAAAATTTCAGATATAAATAGGTATGACAAATAATCCAAGTAATCCAATCTATCCTAAACTGCGTGATTCTACGCATTATGCTTCATTTGTAAGCTTTTACTCAACGAGCACTGCACCAATGATCAGTTTAAAATGATAATTTTAACTAGTCGATCAACTTGACATGTCGGCACTAAATTGTCCATAACTTTTTATTCATAGTTAATAATGACACGAATTCAATGCCCACGTTAAGCTAGATCAATTTTCTATATTGTGATAAAAGTACATATAGTAAAAGATACGACAAAGTGTCCAAGTATGTATCCCGAACTACGTGATGCCATCCATTACGCTTCATTTATAAGCCATTACTCAATGAGCTCCAATGATCTGTTAAGAATAATGATTTTAACTGATCATTCAACCTGACATGTACGCACTAAATCGTCCATAACTTTTGATTTATAGGTCATAATGACACGAATCCAACGCCCACGTTAAGCTAGCTCAATTTTCTATATTGTTACAAACTTTTAGACAGAAATAGATACGATAAAGCGTCCAATTAACCGAATATATCCTTAACTGTGTGATGCCATGCATTATGCTTCATTTATAAGCCTTTACTCAATGAGCACCAATGATCAGTTTATAATCATCACTTTAACCGGCCGATCAACCTAACATGTCCGCACAAAATCATCCGTAACTTTTGATTAAAAGCTCAGAATGACACGAATCCAATGCCCATGTTAAGCTAGCTCAGATTTTTTTATAGTGACAAAATTTGAGACATAACTAGATACGACAAAGCGTCCTAAACTTCGCGATGCCATGCTTTATGCTTCTTTTATAAGCCTTTACTCTATGGGCACCAATGATCAGTTAAGAATGATCATTTTAACTAGCCGATCAACTTGACATGTCCACACAAAATCGTCCGTCACTTTTGATTTAGGGCTCAGAATGACACGAATCGAATGACCAAATCAAGCTAGCTCAATTTTTCTATATTATGACAAAATTTGAGGCAAAAATAGGTATGACAGAGAGTCTAAGTAATCCAATCTATCATACACTGCGTGATTCTATGCATTATGCTTCATTTAAGTCTTTACTCAACGTGCACTAATGATCAATTTAGAATGATCATATTAACTAGCCGATCAACTTGACATGTCTGCACCAAATCGTCCATAAGTTTTGATTTATAGCTCATAATGACACGAATCCAATGCCACGTTAAGCTAGCTCAATTTTTTGTATTGTGACAAAATTTGAGACAGAAAAAGATATGAGAAAGCGTCCAAGTAATCCAATGTATCCCGACCTGCATGATGTCATGCATTGCGCTTCATTTATAGGCCTTTACTCAATGAGCACCAATGATAAGTTAAGAATGATAATTTTAACTAGCCGATGACCCTGATATTTCAGCAGTAAATCCTCCGTAACGTTGATTTAGAGGTCATAATGACACGAATCCAATGCCCACGTTAAACTACCTCAATTTTCTATATTTTGACTAACTTTGAGACTGAAATAAATACGACAAAGCGTCCAAAATTCCAAAGGATCCCGAACTGCGTGATGCCAAGTATTATGCTTTGTTTATATTCCTTTACCTAGTGAGCACCATTGATCAGAGTAGAATGATCATATTAACAGGCCGATCAACTTGACATATCCACAATAAATCGTCCGTAACTTTTGATTTAGAGCTCTGAATGACACAAACCCAATGCCCACATTAACCTAGCTCAATTTTTTATATTGTGATAAAATTTGAGACAAATATAGGCACGACAAAGCGTCCAAGTAATCCAATCTATCCTGAATAGCGTGATTCTATGCATTATCTTCTTTTATAAGCCTTTACTCAATGAGCACTAATGATCAGTTTAGAATGATCATTTTAATTGGTTGCTCAACTTGACATATCTGCATTAAATTGTACAAACTTTTGATTTATAGCTTATGTTTTGATTTAGAGATCATTTTAAGTGGCCGCTCAACTTGACATGACCAAACTAAATCGTCCTTATTTTTGATTTAGAGCTGAGAATGACACGAATCGAATGCCCACATTGAGGGAGCTCACTTTTCTATATTATTACAAAATTGGAGACAAAAATAGGTATGAAAAAGAGTCTAAGTAATCCAATCTATCATAAACTGCGTGATTCTATGCATTATGCTTCATTTAAGACTTTACTCAACGAGCACTAATAATCAGTTTAGAATGATCATTTTAATTAGCCGATCAACTTGACATGTTTGCACAAAATCGTCCATAAGTTTTGATTTATAGCTCATAATGACACGAATCCAATGCCACGTTAAGCTAGCTCAATTTTCTGTATTGTGACAAAATTTGAGACAGAAAAAGATATGAGAAAGCGTCCAAGTAATCCAATGTTTCCCGACCTGCGTGATGCCATGCATTGTGCTTCAGTTATAAGCCTTTACTCAATGAGCACCAATGATAAGTTAAGAATGATAATTTTAACTAGCAGATGACCCTGACATTTCTGTAGTTAATCCTCCGTAACGTTGATTTAGAGGTTATAATGACACGAATCCAATGCCCACGTTAAGCTAGCTCAATGTTTTATATTGTGACAAAATTTGAGACTGATATAGATACGACAAAGCATCCAAAAAATCCAACAGATCCCAAATTGTGTGATACCAAGTATTATGCTTCGTTTGTATTCCTTTACCTAATGAACACCAATGATCAGTTTAGAATGATCATATTAACTGGTCGATCAACTTGACATGTCAACACTAAATTGTCCGTAACTTTTGATTTAGAGCTCAGAATGACACGAATCCAATGCCCGCATTAACCTAGCTCAATTTTCTATATTGTGGTAAAATTTGAGACAAAAATAGGTACAACAAGGCGTCCAAGTAATCCAATCTATCCTCTATAGCGTGATTCTATGTATTATGCTTCATTTATAAGCCTTTACTCAATGAGCACTAATGATCAGTTTAGAATGATCATTTTAACTGGTTGCACAACTTGACATGTCTGCATTAAATTGTGAAAACTTTTGATTTATAGCTTATCTTTTGATTTAGATATCATTTTAAGTGGCCGATCAATTTGACATCTCCGAACTAAATCGTCCGTAACTTTTGATTTAGAGCTCAGAATGACACGAATCCAACGCCCACATTCAGCTAGCTTAATTTTCTATATTGTGACAAAATTATAGACAGAAATAGATACGACAAAGCATCCAAGTAATCCAATCTATCCCGAACTGCGTGATGCCATGTATTTTGCTTCATTTATAAGCCTTTACTTAATGAGCACCAATGATCAGTTTCACTTTTACTGGCCGATCAACGTGATATGTCCGCACTAAATCGTCTGTAACTTTTGATTTAGAGCTCAGAATGTTACGACTCCAACGCCCACGTTAATCTAGCTCAATTTTCTATATTGTGACAAAATTTGAGATAGAAATAGATACGACAAAGCGTCCAAGAAACCCAATCTATCTCGAACTGCGTGATGCCATGCATTATGCTTCATTTATAAGCCTTTACTCAATGAGAACCAATGATCAGTTTAGAATATTCACTTTAACTGGGCGATCAACTTAACATTTCCGTACGAAATCGTCCATAACTTTTGATTAAAAGCCCAGAAAGACACGAATCCAATGGCCATGTTAAGCTAGCTCAAGTTTTTGTATAGTGACAAAATATGAGACAGAACAAGATACGACAAAGCGTCCAAGTAATCCAATATATCCTAAACTTCGCGATGCCATGCTTTTATGCTTCTTTTATAAGCCCTTACTCTATGGGCACCAATGATCAGTTAAGAATGATCATTTTAACTGGCCGATCAACTAGACATGTCCGCACAAAATTGTCCGTAACGTTTGATTTAGGGCTCAGAATGACACGAATCGAATGCCCACATTAAGCTAGCTCAATTTTCTGTATTTTTACAAAATTTGAGACAAAAATAGGTATGCCAAAGAGTTTAAGTAATCCAATCTATCATAAACTGTGTGATTCTATGCATTATTCTTCATTTAACCCTTTACTCAACGAGCACTAATGATAAGTTTACAACAAGAATGATAATTTTAACTAGCCGGTGACCCTGACATGTCAGCACTAAATCCTCTGTAATGTTGATTAAGAGGTTATAATGAAACGAATCCAATGCCTACGTTAAGCTTGCTAATTTTTGTATATTGTGACTGAATTTGAGGCTGAAATAGATACTACAACGCGTCCAAAAAATCCAATGGATCCCGAACTGCGACACGCCATGCATTATGCTTCATTTATATTCCTTTACCTAATGATGAGCAATGATCAGTTTAGAATGATCATATTAACTGGCCGATGAACTTGACATGTCCACACTGAATCATCCGTAACTTTTGTTTTAGAGCTCAGAATTACACGAATCCAATGCCCACATTAACCTAGCTCAATTTTCTATATTGTGATAAAATTAGAGTCAAAAATAAGTACGAAAAAGAGTCCAAGTAATCCAATCTATCCTGAATAGCATGATTCTATGCATTATGCTTCATTTATAAGCCTTTACTCTTTAAGTACTAATGATAAGTTTAGAATGATCATTTTAACTAGTGGCTGAACTTGACATGTCTGAATTAAATCGTGCATAACTTTGGATTTATAGCTGAAGTTTTGATTTAGAGATCATTTTAAGAGGCCGATCAACTTTTGATTTAGAGCTCAAAATGACACAAATCCAACGCCCACATTAATCTAGCTCAATTTTCTATATTGTGACAAAATTATAGACATAAATAGATAGGGCAAAGCGTCCAAGTAATTCAATCTATCCCGAACTCCAAGATGCCATGCATTGTGCTTCATTTATAAGCCTTTACTTAATGAGCACCAATGATCAGTATCACTTCTACTGTCCAATCAACTAGACATATCCACACTAAATCGTCCGTAACTTTTGGTTTAGAGCTCAGAATGACAAGAACCCAACACCTATGTTAAGCTAGCTCAATTTTCTATATTGTGACAAAATTTGAGAAATAAATATATACGAAAAAGCATCCAAGTAATCCAATCTGTCCTGAACTGCGGGATGTCATGCATTATGCTTCATTTATATGCCTTTACTCAATGAGTACCAATGATAAGTTTAGAATGATCAATTTAACTGGCCGATCAACTTAACATGTCCACACTAAATCGTCCATAACTTTTGATTAAAATCTCAGAATGACATGAATCCAATGCCCGTGTTAAGCTAGGTCAATTTTCTATATTTTGACAAAATATGAGACATAAATAGATACGAAAAGGCGTCCAAAACATCCAATATATCCCGAATTGCGTGATACCATGCATTGTGCTTCGTTTATATGCCTTTACCTGATGACCACCAATGATCAATTTAGAGTGATCATTCTAACTGGCCGATCAACTTGACATGTCCACAGTAAATCGTTCGTAACTTTTGATTTAGAGCTCAGAATGACACAAATCTAATGCCCAGATTAAGCTAGCTCAATTTCTATATTGTGACAGAAATAGGTACGACAAAGAGTCCAAGTAATTCAATATATCCTGAATAGCGTGTGTCTATGAATTATGCTTCATTTATAAGACTTTACTCAATGAGCACTAATGATCTGTTTAGAATGATCGTTTTAACTTCCAGATTAACTTGACATATCTGCAATAAATCGTTCATAACTTTGTAGCTTATAATGAAACGAATCCAATGCCCATGTTAAGCTTGCTCAATTTTCTATATGGTGACAAAATTTGAGACAGAAAGAGATATGTCAAAGCATTCAAGTAATCCAATGTATCCGGAGCTGCGTGATGCCATGCATTACGCTTCATTGATAAGCCTTTACTCAATGAGCACCAATGATCAGTTAAGAATGATCATTTTAAGTGGCCGATCAACCTGACATGTCCGCCCTAAATCATCCGTAACGTTTGTTTTAGAGGTCATAATGACACGAATCCAATGCCCACGTTAAGCTAGCTCAATTTTCTATATTTTGTCAAAATTTGAGACAAAAATAGATACGACAATTCATCCAAGTAATCCAATCTATTCCAACTGCGTGAAGCATGCATTATGATTCATTTATAAGCCTTAACTAAATGAGCACCAATAATGAGTTTATAATGATCATTTTAACTGGACAATCAACTTGACATGTATGCACTAAACCGTCCACAACTTTTGAATTATATCTCATAATGACATGAATCCAATGTCCACGTCAGGCTAGCTCAATTTTCTACATTGTGAAAAAATTTTAGACAGAAATAGATACGACAAAGCGTCCAAGTAATCAAGTCTATCCCAATCCGCGTGATGCCATGCATTATGCTTCTATAAGCCTTGACTTATTGAGCAATTTTAGAATGATCACTTTAACTAGCCGATCAATTTCACATATCTGCACAAAAATCATCTATAACTTTTGATTTAAAGCTTAGAATGACACGAATCAAATGCCCACGTTAAACTACCTCAATTTTCTATATTGTGACAAAATTTGAGACAGAAATAGATACGACAAAGCATTCAAGTAATCCAATCTATCCCAAACTATGTGATACCATGATTTATTCTTCAGTTATAAGCCTTTATTTAATGAGCACCAATGATCAGTTTAGAATGATCATTTAAATCGCCGAACAATGTCTTCACTAAATCGTATGTAACTTTTGATTTATAGCTCGAATGACACGAATCCAATGCCCACGTTAAGCTAGCTCAATTTTGTGTATTGTTACCAAATTTGAGACAAAAATAGATACGGCAAAGCGTCCAAGTAAGACAATCTATCCCAATCTGCGTGATGCCATGCATTATGCTTCATTTATAAGCCTTTACTTAATGAGTACCAATGGTCAGTTTAGAATTATCACTTTAAATGGCCGATGAACTTGACATATCTGCACTAAATCATTCGTAACTTTTGATTTAGAGCTCAAAATGACACGAATTCAATGCCACGTTAAGGTAGCTCAATTTTCTATATCTGGACAAAATTATAGATAGAAATAGAGATTAAAATCGTCCAAGTAATCCAATCTATCCGAACTACGTGATGTCATGCATTATGCTTCATTTGTAAGCTATTAATCAATGAGAACCAATGATTAGTTAAGAATGATCATTTTAACTGGCCGATGATCTCGACATGTACGCACTAAATCATCGTAACTTTTGATTTAAAGCTCCGAATGACACGAATCCAAAGCTCACGTTAAGCTTGGTTAATTTTCTAAATTTTGGAAAAATTTGAGATAAAAATAGATAGGACAAAGCGTCCAAGTAATCTAATCTAAGCACAACTGCGCGATGCTATGCATTATGCTTGATTTATAAGCCTTTACTCCATAAGCACCAATGATCAGTTAACAATGATTATTTTAACTGGCCGATCAACTTAACATCTCAGCACTAAATCATCCATAACTTTTTATTTATAACTCAAAATGACACGAATCCATTGTCCATGTTAAACTAGCTAAGTTTGCTATATTGTGACAAGATTTAGGACAAAAATATATACGACAAAGCGTGCAAGTAATCCAATCTATCCCAAATTTCATGATGCCACTCATTATGCTTCATTTGCAAGCCTTTACTCAATGAGCACCAATGATCAGAAGAATGATCATTTTAACTGGCCGATCAATTTGACATGTCCAAACTAAATCGTCCGTAACTTTTGATTTAGAGCTCAGAATGACACGAATCAATTGCCAACTTAAAGCTAGTTCAAATTTTTATATAGAGACAAGATTAGAAACAGAAATAGATATGAAAAAGCGTCTATGTAATCCAATGTATCAAGAACTGCGTGATGCTCTGGATTTTGAATCATTTATTAGCCTTTACTCAATAGCACCAATGATCAGTTTAGAATGATCATTTTAACTGGCCGATCAACTTAACATGCCCGCACTAATTCGTCTGTAACCCTTGATTTAGAGTTCCGAATGACACAAATCCAATATCCACGTTAAGCTAGCTCAATTTTATATATTGTGACAAATTTTGAGACCAAAATAGATACGAGAAAGCATCCAATTAATCCAATCTATCACGAACCGCGTGATGCAATGCATTATTCTTCATTAATAAGCATTTACCTAATGAGCATCAATGATGAGTTTAAAATGATCACTTTAACTGGCTGATCAACTTGACATTACCGCATTAAATCGTACGTAACTTTTAATTTAGAGCTCCGAATAACACGAATCCAAAGCCCACGTTAAGCTAGGTCAACTTTCTATATTTTGACAAAGTTAAAGAGAGGATTAGAGACGATAAAGCGTTTAAGTAATCCAATCTATCCAAACTGCTTGATGCCATGCATTATAGTTCATTTATATGCCTTTACTTAATGAGCACCAATGATTAGTTTAGAATGATCACTTTAACTGGACGATAACCTTGATATGTCCGCAGTAAATCGTCCATAACTTTTGATTTAGAGCTCAGAATGACATGAATCCAATGTCCATGTTAAGATATCTCAATTTTCTGTATTTTGACAAACTAATAGACACAAATAGAGAAAACAAAGAGTCCAAGTAATCCAATCTATCCCTAACTGCGTTTTGTCATGCATTTTGCCTCATTTATAAGCTTTTTATCAATGAGCACCAATGATCAGTTAAGAATGATCATTCTAACAGGCCGATGAACTTAACATGTCCGCACTAAATCCCCTGTTACTTTTTATTTAGAGCTCCGAATGACACAAAACCAAGGCCCACGTTAAACTAGCTCAAGTTTCTATATTGCGACAAAATTTGAGACAAAAATGATACCACAAATTGTCCAAGTAATCCAATCTATCTCAAACTGCGTGATACTATGCATTATGCTTCATTTATAAGCCTTCACTCAATAAGCACCAATGATCTGTTTAGAATGATCATTTTAACTGGTCGTTCAACCTGATATGTCCACACTAAATCGACCATAACTTTTGATTTATAGCTGATAATGACATGAATCCAATACCCTTGTTAAGCTTGCTCAATTTGCTATATTGTGACAAAATTTGGGACAAAAATAGATATGTCAAAGCGTCCAAGAAATCTAATCTATCCCAAACTTTGTGATGTTATGCATTATGCTTCATTTATAAGCCTTTACTCAATGAGCACCAATGATCAGAAGAATGATCATTATAACTGACCAATCAACTTGACATGTCCACAATATATCGTCCGTAACTTTTGATTTAGAGATTAGAATGACGAATCCAATGCCAACTTAAAGTTAGTTCAATTTTTTTATATAGAGCTAAAATTAGAGATAAAAATAGATACGAAAAAGCGTCTAAGTAATCCAATCTATCGAGAACAGCGTGATGCTCTGCATTTTGCATCATTTATAAGCATCTACATAATGAGCACCAATGATTACATTATAATGATCACTTTAACTGCCGATCAATTTGACATGTCCGCACTTAATCGTCCGTTACTTTTGATTTAGAGCTCTGAATGACGTGAATCCAATGCCCATGTTAAGCTAGCTCAATTTCAAATATTGTGACTAAATTTGAGATAGAAATAGATATGGCAAAGCGTCCAAGTAATCCAATATATCCTGAACTCTGTAATGCCATGCATTATGCTTCATTTATAAGCCTTTACTTAATGAGCACCAATGATCAGTTTAGAATTATTACTTTAACTGGCCGATCAACTTGACATGTCCACAATAAATTGTCCGTATCTTTTGATTTAGAGATCAGAATGATAGGAATCCAATGCCCACGTTAAAGTACTCGATTTTCTATATTTTGAAAAATTTATAGATACAAATAGAAAAAACAAAGTGTCCAAGTAATCCAATCTATCCCAAACTGTGTGATACTATTCATTATGCTTCATTAATAAGCCTTTAATCAATAAGCACCAATGATCATTTTAGAATAATCATTTTAACTCATCGATCAACTTGATATGTCTGCACTAAATCGTCCATAAGTTTTGATTTATAGCTTATAATGACACAAATCTAATGCCCACGATAAGCTATCTAATTTTGCTATATTGTGACAATATTTGGGAAAAAAATAGATACGACAAAACGTCCAAGTAATCCAATCTATCCCAAACTGCATGATACCATGCATTATGCTTCATTAATAACCCTTCACTCAATGAGCACCAATGATCGAAAGAATGATCATTTTAACTGACCGCTCAACTTGACATGTCTGCACTAAATCGTCCATAACTTTTGATTTAGAGATCAGAATGACACGAATCCAATGCCAGCTTAAAGCTACTTCAATTTTTATTTAGAGACAAAATTAAAGATAGAAATAGATACGATAAAGCGTCTAAGTAATCCAATCTATCCAAAACTGCTTGATTTTCTGCATTTTGCATCATTTATAAGCATTTACTTAATAGGACATATGATAAGTTTAGAATGATCATTTTAACTGGCCGATCAACTTAACATGTATGCACTAAATCTTCTGTAACTCTTGATTTAGAGTTCAGAATGACACGAATCGAATGTCCACGTTATGCTAGCTCAATTTTGTATATTGTCACAAAATTTGAGACAGAAATAGATACGACAAAGCGTCCAAGTAATCCAATCTATCCCAAACTCCGTGAGGCCATGCATTATGCTTCATTTATAAGCATTTGCTTAATGAGCACGAATGATCAGTTTAGAATGATCATTTTAACTGGCCAATCAACTTGACATCCCTGCAATAAACCGGCTGTAACTTTTGATTTAGAGCTCAGAATGAGACGAATCCAAAGCACACATTAAACTAGGTCAATTTTCTATATTTTGACAAAGTTATTGACAGAAATAGAGATGACAATGCCTCCAAATAATCCAATCTATCCCAAACTTTGTGGTGTCACGCATTATGCTTCATTTGTAAGCTTTTAATTAATGAGCACGAATGATCAGTTTTGAATGATCATTATAACGGGCCGATCAACTCGACATGACTGCACTAAATCATCCGTAACTTTTGATTTGGAATTCCCAATCACACGAATCTAATGCCCACGTGAAGCTAACTCAATTTTCTATATTGTGAAAAAAATTGAGACAGAAATAGATATGACTAAGAGTCCAAGTAATCAAATCTATCATTAAACTGCATGATGTCATGCATTAAGCTTTATTTATAAGCCTTTACTCAATGAGCACCAATGATCAGTTAAGAATGATCATTTTAACAAGCCGATCAACTGGACATGTCCGCACTAAAATGTTACAAAGTTTTGATTTAAAGCTCAGAATGACACGAATCTAAAGCCCACATTAAGCTAGCTAAATTTTATTTATTTTGACAAAATTATTGACAGAAATAGAGATGACAAAGCGTACAAGTAATCCAATCTATCCCAAAATGTGTGATGCCATGCATTATGCGTCATTTATAAGTTTTTTATCAATGAGCACCAATGATCAGTTTAGAATGATTACTTTAACTGGCCGATCAACTTGACATGTCCGTAACTTTTGATTTAGAACTCTGAATGACACGAATCCAATGCCCACGTTAAGCTAGCTCAATTTTATATATTGTGACAAAATTTAAGATAGAAATAGACATGAAAAAGCGTCTAAATAATCTATTCTATCCAAAACTACGTGATGTCATGCATTATATTTCATATATAAGCCTTTACTCAATGAGCACCAATGATCGGAAGAATGATCATTTTAACTGGCCGATCAACTTGACATGACCGCACTAAATCGTCCATAACCTTTTATTTATAGTTCATATTGACACGAATCCAATTCCCACATTAAGCTAGCTCAAATTTCTATATTTTGACAAAATTTGAAACAAAAATATATACGAAAAAGCGTCCAAGTAACCCAATCTATACTGAACTGTGTGATGCTCTGCATTATGCTTAATTTATAAGCCTTTACTCAAAAAGCACCAATGATCAGTTTAGATTGATCATTTTAACTGGCCGATCAACTTGACATGTTTGCACTAAATCATCCATAACTTTTGATTTATAGCTCATAATGACACGAATCCAATGCCCACGTTAAACTAGCTCAATTTTCTATATTGTGACAAAATTTAAGACAAAAATAGATACGAAAAAGCATCCAAGTAATCCAATCTATCCCAAACTGCGCATTGCTTTACATTATGCTTCATTTATAAACCTTTACTGAATGAGCACGAATGATAAATTTATAATGATCATTTTAATTGGATGATCAACCTCACATGTCTGCACTAAATCATCTATAACTTTTGATGTAAAGCTCATAATTACATGAATCTAATGTCCACATTAAGCTAGCTCAATTTTCTATATTGTGACAAAATTTTAGACAAAAATAGATACGACCAAGCGTCCAAATAATACAACCTATCTTGAACTGTGTGATGCCATGCATTATGCTTCGTTTATAAGCTTTCAATCAATGAGCACCATTAAGAATGATCATTTTCACTAGATGATCAACCTGATATGTCCACACTAAATCGTCCGTAACTTTTGATTCAGAGCTCCGAATGACACGAATCCAATGCCCACGTTAAGCTAGCTCAACTTTCAATATTTTGACAAAATTACAGACGGAAATCGAGACAACCAAGCATCCAAGTAATTCAATCTATGCCAAACTGCGTGATGGCATGCATTATGCTTCATTTAAAAGCTTTTACTCAATGAGCACCAATGATCAGCTTAGAATGGTCATTTTAACTGGACGATCAACTTGACATGTATGCACTAAATCGTCCATAACTTTTTTTTTATAGCTCATATTGACACGAATCCAATTCACACGTTAAGCTAGCTCAATTTTCTATATTCTGACAAAATTTGAAACAAAAATAGATACGACAAAGCGTCCAATTAATCCAATCTATATTGAATTGTGTGATGCTCTGCATTATGCTTCATTTGTAAGTCTTCACTCAATAAGCACCAATGATCAGTTTATAATGAACATTTTAACTGGCCGATCAACTTGACATGTTTGCACTAAATCGTCCATAACTTTTGATTTATAGCTCATAATGACACGAATCCAATGCCCACTTTAGGCTAGCTCAATTTTCTTTGTTGCGACAAAATTTGAGACAAAAATAGATACGACAAAGCATCCAAGTAATCCAATCTATGCCAAACTGCGTGTCGCTCTACATTTTGATTCTTTTATAAGCCTTTACTCAATGAGCACGAATGATCAGTTTAGAATGATCATTTTAACTGCCTGATCAACCTCACATGTATGCACTAAATCATCTATAACTTTTGATGTATAGCTCATAATGACACGAATCAAATGCCCACGTTAAACTTACTCAACTTTAAAACAAAAATAGATACGACCAAGCGTCCAAGTAAATCAATCTATCTCGAACTATGTGATGACATGCATTATGCTTCATTTATAAGCTTTCAATCAATTAGCACCAATGATCAAAGAATGATCATTTTCAGTAGACGATCAACTTGATATGTCTACACTAAGTCGTCCATAACTTTTGATTCAGAGCTCCGAATGACATGAATCCAATGCCCACGTTAAGCTAGCTCAATTTTCTATATTTTGACAAAATTATAGACGGAAATAGAGACCACCAAGCATCCAAGTAATCCAATCTATCCCAAACTACGTGATGTCATGCATTATGCTTCATTTAAAAGCTTTTACTCAATAAGCACCAGTGATCAGATTAGAATGATCATTTTATCTCGACGATCAACTTGACATGTCTTCACTAAAACGTCCTTAACTTTTGGTTTTGAGCTCCGAATGACACGAATCCAATGCCCACGTTAAACTAGCTCAATTTCTATATTGTTCAATATTTGAGACAAAAAAATATGAAAAAGCGTCCAAGTAATCCAATCTATCCTGAGCTGCGTGATGCTCTGCATTATGCTTAATATATAAGCCTTTACTCAATAAGCACCAATTATCAGTTAAGAATGATCATTTTAACGAGCCGATCAACTTGACATGTGCACACTAAATTGTTCGTAACTTTTGATTTAGAAAAATGAATGACACGAATCCAATGCCCACACCAATGATTAGATTAGAATCATCATTTTAACTGGACGATCAACTTGACATGTCTGCACTAAATCGTCCTTAAGTTTTGAGTTTGAGCTCCGAATGACACGAATCCAATGCCCACGTTAAACTAGCTCAATTTCTATATTGTTCAATATTTGAGACAAAAAATACGAAAAAGCGTCCAAGTAATCCAATCTATCCCGAGCTGCGTGATGCTCTGCATTATGCTTAATTTATAAGCCTTTATTTAATAAGCACCAATTACCAGTTAAGAATGATCATTTTAACGGGCCGATCAACTTGACATGTGCACACTAAATTGTTCGTAACTTTTGATTTAGAAAAACGAATGACACGAATCCAATGCCCACATAAAGCTAGTTCAATTTTCTATATTGAGAGAAAATTTGATATAGAAACAAATATAACAAAGCATCCAAGTAATCCATTCTATACTGAACTGCCTGATGTTATGCATTATGTTTCATTTATAAGCCTTTACTCAATGAGCACCAATCATTAGTTAGGAATGATCATTTTAACTGGCCGATCAACTTGATATGTCCACACTAAATTGTCCGTAACTTTTGTTTTAGAGCTTCGAATGACACAAATCGAATGCCCACTTTAACTGTTTGATACCATGCATTATGTTTCATTTATAAGCTTTTAATCAATGAGCACTAATGATCAGTTAAGAATGATTATTTTAACTGACCGATCAAGTTGACATGTCCGCAATAAATCGTCCGTAACTTATGATTTGGAGCTTAGAATGACACAAATCTAATACCCACGTTAACCTAGCTCAATATTTCTATATTTTGACAAAATTATAGACAAAGATAGAGACGACAAAGCGTCCAAGTAATTCAATCTATCCAAAACTGCGAGATGCCATGCATTATGTTTCATTTATAAGCTTTTAATCAATGAGCACTAATGATCAGTTAAGAATAATCATTCGAACTGGCCGATCAACTTGATATGTCCACATTAAATCGTCCATAACTTTTGTTTTAGAGCTTCCAATGACATGAATCCAATGCCCACTTTAGCCTATCTCAATTTTCTATATTGTGACAAAATTTGAGACATAAATATATATCTGACAAAGCGTCCAAGTAATCTAATCTATCGTGAACTGCGTGATGCCATGCATGATGCTTCATTTATAAACCTTTATTTAATGAGCATCAATGATCAGTTTAAAATGATGAATTTAACTAGCCGATCAACTTGACATGTACGCACTAAGTCGTTCGTAACTTTTGATTTAGAGCTCAGAATGACACAAATCCAGTACGCACGTTAAGCTAGTTGAATTTTTTATATTGTGACAATTTTGAGAATGAAATAGATACAACAAAGCGTCCAAGTAATCCAATATGTCCAAAAATGTGTGATGCCATGCTTTATACATCATTTATAATCGTTTGCTTAATGAGCACCAATGATTATTTTAACTGTCCGTTCAAGTTGTCATGTCCGCACTAAATCGTCCATAACTTATGATTTAGAGCTTAGAATGACACGAATCCAATTCCCACGTTAAGCGGGCTCAATTTTCAATATTGTGACAAAACTTGAGACACAAATAGATAAGAAAAAGCGTCCAAGTAATCCAATCTAGCCAAAATTGTGTGATGGCATGCATTATCCTTCATTTATAATCCTTTACTCAATGAGCACCAATGATCGAAGAAGAATGATCACATTAACTGGCCGACCAACTCGACATGTCCGCACTAAATCGTCCGTAACTTTTGATTTAGAGCTCTAAATGACAAGAATCCAATACCCACGTTAAGCTAGCTCAATTCTCTATATTGTGAAAAAATTTGAGACACAACTAGATACGACAAAGCATCCAAGTAATCCAATCTATCAAAAACTGCATGATGCCATGCATTATGTTTCATTTATAAGCCTTTACTCAATAAGCACCAATGATAAGTTTAGAATGATCATTTTAACTGGTCGATAAACTTGACATGTCTGCCCTAAAACGTTTTTAGGTTTTTGATTCATAGCTCAAAATGACACGAACCCAATGCCCACGCTAAGCTGGCCCAATTATCTATATTGTGAGAAAATTTGAGATAGAATTAGATACGAAAAACTGTTCAAGTGATCCAATCTATTCCAAACTGCGTGATGGCATGCATTATGTTTCATTTATAAGCCTTTACTCAATGGGCCAATTATTAGTTTAGAATGATCATTTTAACTGGCTGATCAACTTGACATGTCTGCACTAAATCGTCCGAAACTTTTTATTTATAGCTCAGAATGACACAAATCCGATTCCCACGTTAAGCTAGCTCAATTTTCTATATCGTGATAAAATTTAAGACTAAAATTGCTTTGACTAATCCTCCAAGTAATAAAATCTATCTAATACTACGTAATATCATGCATAATGCTTCATTTATAAGTCATTACTCAATCGGCACAATTGATCAGTTTAGAATGATCATTTTAACTGGCCGATCAACTTGACATATCTGCACTAGTCATCCGTAAATTTGTATTTATACCTTATAATATCACAAATCCAATGCCCACGTTAAGCTAGCTCAATTGTCTATATTATTACAAAATTTGAGCTAGAAATAGAGACGACGAAGCGTTCAAGTAATCCAATCTATCCCAAACTTTGTGATGCCATGTATTATGCTTCATTTATAAGCCTTTACTCAATGAGCACCAATGATCAGTTTAGAATGTTCATTTTAACTGGCCGATCAACTTGACATGTCTGCACTAAAACGTCTCTAACTTTTAATTTATAGCTCAAAATGACATGAATTCAATGTCCACTTTAAGCTAGCTCAATTATCTATACTGTGACAAAATATTATACAGAATTAGATCAGACAAAGTGTTCAATTAATAAAATCTATCTCAACTGTGTGATGCCATGCATTATGATTCATTTATAAGCCTTTACTCAATGAGCACCAATGATCAATGTAGAATGATCAGCATAACTGGCCGAACAACTTTACATGTCCGCACTAAATTGTCTGTAACTTTTTATTTAGAGCTCAAAATGGTAGGAATCCAATGCCCACGTTAAGCTAGCTCAATTTTCTATTGTCAAAAAAAATTGAGGAACAGCTAGATACGACAAAGCGTCCAAGTAATCTAATCTATCCCAAACTGTGTGATGCCATGCTTTATGCTTCATTTATAAGCCTTTACTCAATGAGCACCAATGATAAGTTTAGAATGATCATTTTAACTGGCTTATAACCTTGACACGTCTGTAGTAAAACATCTGTAACTTTTTTATTTATAGCTGAGAATGACACGAATCCAATGCACACGTTAAGCTAACCAAATTATCTATATGGTGACAAAATTTGAGAGAAAATAAGATACGACAAAGTGTCCAAGTAAACCAATCTATCCCAATGTGTGTGATGTCAAGCATTATATTTCATTTATAAGCCTTTACTCAAAGAGCACCAATGATCGGTTTAGAATAATCATTTTAACTGCCCGATCAACTTGACATGTCTCCACTAAATCGTCCGAAACTTTTGATTTATAGCTCAGATTGACACAAATCCAATGCCCACGTTAAGCTAGCTCCATTTTCTATATTGTCATAAATTTGAGACTGAAATAGATACGACAATGCGTCCAAGTAATCCATTCTATCCCAAACTGATTGATGACATGCATTATGCTTCATTTATAAGCTTTTACTCAATGATCACCAATGATCAGTTTAGAATAATCATTTTAACTAGCCTATCAACTTGACATGTCTGCACTAAATCGTCCATAATTTTGAGATAGAAATAGATACGACAAAGGGTCCAAATAATCTAATCTATCCCAAACTGCGTGATGCCATGCATTGTGCTTCATTGATAAGCCTTTACTTAATGAGCAATAAAGATCAGTTAAGAATTATCATTCTAACTGACCGATCAACTTGACATGTCCACACTAAAATATTTGTAACTTTTTATTTATAGCTCAGGATTACACGAATCCAATACCCACGTTAAGCTAGTTCAGTTGTCTATGTGAAAAAATTTGAGATAGTAATAGATAATACAAAGCGTCCAAGTAATCCAATCTATCCCAAACTGCGTGTTGCCATGCATTATGCTTCATTTATAAGCCTTTACACAATGAGCAACAATGATCAGTTTAGAATGATCATTTTAACTGGCCGATCAATTTGACATATCTGCCCTAAAACGTCTGTAATGTTTTTATTTATAGCTCTGATGAAACGAATCCAATGGTCATGTTGAGGTAGCTCATCTATATATATTGTGTCGAAATTTGAGACAAAATAAGATACGACAAAACGTCCAAGTAATCCAATCTATTCCAAATGGCATGATGCCATGCATTATGCTTCATTTATAAGCCTTTACTCAATGAGTACTAATGATCAGTTTAGAATGATCATTTTAACTGGGCGATCAACTTGACATGTTTGCACTAAATCGTCTGTATGTTTTCATTTAGAGCTCAGAATGACATGAATGCAATACCCACGTTAAGCTAGCTAAATTTTCTATATTGCGATAAAACTAGAGAGAGAATTTGATACGACAAAGCGTCCAAGTAATCCAATCTATCACAAACTCGTGATGCCATGAATTATGCTTCACTTATAAGTCATTACTCAATAAGCACCAATGATCAGTTTAGAATGATCATATTAACTGGCCGATCAATATGATATGTCTACACTAAATCATCCGTAACTTTTGATTTATAGCTCACAATGACACAAATCCAATGCCCATGTTAAGCTAGCCCAATTTTCTATGTTGTTACAAAATTGAGACAAAAATAGGTACGGAAAAGTGTCCAAGTAATCCAATCTATCCAAAACTGTGTGACGCCATGCATTATGCTCCATTTATAAGCCATTACTCATTGAGAACCAATGATTTGTTTAGAATGATAGTATTAATTGGCCGATAAACTTGACATATGTGCACTAAATCGTGAATAACTTTTGATTTATAGCTCATAATGACACGAATCCAATACGCACGTTAAGCTACCTCAATTGTATATATTGTGACAAAATTTGACACAAAAATAGATACAAAAAATCGTCCAAATAATCCAATCGATCCAAAACTACATGATACCATGCATTATGCTTCATTTATAAGCCTTTACTCAATGAGCACCAATGATTAGTTTAGAATGATCACTTTAGCTGGCCGATCAACTTGACATGTCCACACTAAATCTTCCATATATTTTGATTTAGAGCTTAGAAACACACCAAATCCAATGCCCATGTTAAGCTAGCTCAATTTTCTATATTGTAACAAAATTTGAGATGGAAATAGATACGACAAAGCGTCCAAGTAATCCAATCTATCCAAAAATGTGTCATGCCATGCATTATGCTTCATTTATAAGCCTTTACTCAATGAGCACTAATGATCAGTTTAGAATGAAGACTTTAACTGGTCGATCAATTTGACATGTCTGCACTAAAGCGTCTGTAAGTTTTGATTTAGAGCTTGGAATGACAGGAATCCAATGCCCACGTTAAGCTAGCTCAATTTTCTATATTTTGAAAAATTTTCAGATAGATATTAAGACGACAAAGCGTTCATGCAATCCAATCTATCCCAAATGGTGTCATGCAACGCTTTATGCTTCATTTATGATCCTTTACTTAATGACCACCAATGATCCGTTTAGAATGATTACCTTAACTGGCCAATCAACTTGAATGTCCGCAAAATATCATCGTTAACTTTTGATTTAGAGCTCGGAATGACACGAATCTCGTGCCCACGTTAAGCTAGCTAAATTTTCTATATTGTGACAAAGTTTGAGACAAAAATAGATACGACAAAGCATCCAAGTAATCCAATCCATCCCAAAATGTTTGATGCCATTCTTTAGGCTTCATTTATAAGCCTTTACTTAATGAGCACCAATGATCAATTAAGAATGATCACTTTCACTGGCCGATCAACTTGACATGTACGCACTAAATCGTCTGTAACTTTTGATTTACAACTAAATAACACACAAAGAAAATGCTTACGTTAAGCTAGCTCAATTTTTCTATATTGTAACAAAATTTGAGACAGAAATAGATACGACAAAACGTCCATGTAATCCAATCTACCAAAAACAGTGTGATACCATGCATTATGCTTCATTTATAATCCTTCACTTAATGAGCACCAATGATTAGTTTAGAATGATCACTTTAATTGGCCGATCAAATTGACATGTCCGCACTAAATCGTTTTGATATAGAGCTCAGAATGACACAAATCCAATAATCACATTAAGCTAGCTCAATTTTCTATCTTGTGACAAAATTTGACACATAACTAGATATTACAAAGTGTCCAAGTAATCCAATCTATCCAAAACTGTTTGATGCCATGCATTATGCTTCATTTATAAGCCTTCACTCAATCAGTACCAATGATCTGTTTAGAATCATCATATTAACCCGCTGATCAATTTGACATGTCCGAACTAAAAAGTTTGTAACTTTAGATTTTGAGTTAAGAATGACACGAATCCAATTCCCACGTGAATCTAGCTCAATTTTCTATATTGTAACAAAATTTGAGATAGAAATAGAGAAGACAAGGCATCCAAGTAATCCAATCTATCCAAACTTCTTGATGCCATGCATTATGCTTCATTTATAAGCCTTTACTTAATTGGCAACACTAATTAGTTTAGAATGATCACTTTAACTGGCCGAACAAGTTGACCTGTCTACAGTAAATTGTCTGTTACTTTTGATTTAGAGCTTAGAAACACACAAATCCAGTGCCCACGGTAAGTTTGCTCAATTTTCTATATTGTAACAAAATTTGAGACAGAAATAGATACGACAAAGCGTCCAAGTAATCCATTCTATCCAAAACTGTGTGATGTCATGCATTATGCTTCATTTGTAAACCTTTACTCAATGAGCACTAATAATAAGTTTAGAATGATCACTTTAACTAGCCGATCAACTTTACACGTCCACACTAAATTATCCATTACTTCTGATTTAGAGCTCAGAATAACACGAATCCAATGCCCACAATAAGCTAACTCAATTTTCTATATTCTAACAAAATTTGAGACAGGAATAGATTCGACAAAGTGTCCAAGTAATCCAATCTATCATAATCTCTGTGATGCCATGCATTATGCTTCATTTATAAGCCTTTATTTAATGAGCACCAATGATCAGTGTAGAATGATCACTTTAACTACCGATCAACTTGATATGTCTGCACTAAATCATTTGTAACTTTTGATTTAGAGATCAGAAACACACGAATCAAATGCACATGTTAATCTAGCTCAATTTCTATATTGTAACAAAAATTGAAATAAAAATAGAGACGAAAAAGCAACCAAGTAATCCAATCTATCCCAAAATGTGTGACGCCATGTTTTATGCTTCATTTATAAGCTTTTACTTAATGAGCAACATTGATTAGTTTAAAATAATAACTTTAACTGGCCGATGAACTTGACATCTCCGCACTAAATCGTCCGTAACTTTTGATTTAGAGATCAGAATGACACGAATCCAATGCCCATGTTAAGGTAGATATATTTTATATATTTTGACAAAATTTGAGAGAGAAGTAGAGACGACAAAGTATCCAAGTAATCCAATCTATCCCAAACTGCGTGATGCCACTCTTTAGGCTTCATTTATAAGCCTTTTCTTAATGAGCGCCAATGATTAGTTTTGAATGATCAGTTTAACTGGCTGATCAACTTGACATGTCCGCACAAAATCATATGTAATTTTTGATTTAAAGCTCAGAGTGTCACGAATCCAATGCCCACGTTAAGCTAGCTCATTCGCTATCTTTTGAAAAAATTTGAGATAGAAATATAGAGACGACAAAGCGTGCAAGTAATCCAGTCTATCCATCACTGTGTGATGCCATGTTTTATTTATTAGCCTTTACTCAGTGAGCATAAATGATTAGTTTAGAATGATTAGTTTAACTAACCGATGAACTTAACATGTTCGCATTAAATCATCCATAACTTTTGATTTAGAGTTTAGAATGACAGTAATCCAATGCGCACATTAAGCTAGTTCAATTTTCACGTTAAAGAAGTTCAATTTTCTGTATTGTAACAAAATTTGAGACAGAAATCGATGCGAAAAAGCGTCCAAGTAATCCAATCTATCATAAACTGTGTGATGCCATGCATTATGATTCATATATAATCATTTTCTTAATGAGCATCAATGATCAGTTTGGAATGATCACTTTAACTACCGATCAAGTTAAGATGTCCGCAATAAATCGTCTGTAACTTTTGATTTAGAGCTCAGAATGACACGAATCCAATGCCCACGTTAAGCTAGCTCAATTTTCTATTTTATGACAAAATTTGAGAAAGAAGTAGATATGAAAAAGCATAAAAGTAATCCAATATGTCCTAAACTGTTTGAGGCCATGCATTATGCTTCATTTATAAGCCTTTACTCAATGAGCACCAATGATAAGTTTAGAATAATCACTTTAACTACCGATAAACTTGACATGTCCGCACTAAATCATTTGTAACTTTTGATTTAGAGCTCCAAAACACGTGAATCAAATGTGCACGTTAAGCTAGCTCAATTTCTATATTGTAACAATAATTGAAATAAAAATTGAGATGAAAAAAGCGTCCAACTAATCCATTCTATCCCAAAATATGTGACGCCATGTTTTATGCTTCATTTATAAGCCTTTGCTTAATGAGCAACATTGATTAGTTTAGAATAATCAGTTTAACTGGCCGATCAACTTGACATCTATCCACTAAATCGTCCGTAACTTTTGATTTAGAGCTAAGAATGACACGAATCCAATGCCCACGTTAAACTAGATCAATTTTCTATATTCTCACAAAATTTGAGACAGAAATAGATACGACAAAGCGTCAAAATCATCCAATATATCCAAAACTGTGTGATGCCATACAATATGCTTCATTTATAAGCCATTACTCAATGAGCACCAATGATCATTTTAGAATAATCATATTAACTGGCCGATCAACTTGAAATTTCCGGAGAAATCGTCCGTAACTCTTGATTTTGAGCTCAAAATGACACGAATCCAATGCCCATGTTAAGCTAGATAAATTTTCTATATTTTGACAAAATTTGAGAGAGAAGTAGAGACGACAAAGCGTCCAAGAAATCCAATCTATCCCAAACTGAGTGATGCCACTCTTTATGCTTCATTTATAAGACTTTTCTTAATGAGCGCCAATGGTCAGTTTTGAATGATCATTGTAACTGGCTGATCAACTTGGCATGTCTGCACAAAATCATCTGTAATTTTTGATTTAGAGCTCATAATGTCACGAATCCAATGCCCACGTTAAGCTAGCTCAATTCGCTATTTTCTGAAAGTATTTGAGATAGAAATATAGAGACGACAAAGCGTGCAAGTAATCCAGTCTATCCATCACTGTGTGATGCCATGTTTTATTTATTAGCCTTTACTCAGTGAGCATAAATGATTAGTTTAGAATGATCAGTTTAACTAACCGATGAACTTAACATGTTCGCATTAAATCATCCATAACTTTTGATTTAGAGTTTAGAATGACAGTAATCCAATGCGCACATTAAGCTAGTTCAATTTTCACGTTAAAGAAGTTCAATTTTCTGTATTGTAACAAAATTTGAGACAGAAATCGATGCGAAAAAGCGTCCAAGTAATCCAATCTATCATAAACTGTGTGATGCCATGCATTATGATTCATATATAATCATTTTCTTAATGAGCATCAATGATCAGTTTGGAATGATCACTTTAACTACCGATCAAGTTAAGATGTCCGCAATAAATCGTCTGTAACTTTTGATTTAGAGCTCAGAATGACACGAATCCAATGCCCACGTTAAGCTAGCTCAATTTTCTATTTTATGACAAAATTTGAGAAAGAAGTAGATATGAAAAAGCATAAAAGTAATCCAATATGTCCTAAACTGTTTGAGGCCATGCATTATGCTTCATTTATAAGCCTTTACTCAATGAGCACCAATGATAAGTTTAGAATAATCACTTTAACTACCGATAAACTTGACATGTCCGCACTAAATCATTTGTAACTTTTGATTTAGAGCTCCAAAACACGTGAATCAAATGTGCACGTTAAGCTAGCTCAATTTCTATATTGTAACAATAATTGAAATAAAAATTGAGATGAAAAAAGCGTCCAACTAATCCATTCTATCCCAAAATATGTGACGCCATGTTTTATGCTTCATTTATAAGCCTTTGCTTAATGAGCAACATTGATTAGTTTAGAATAATCAGTTTAACTGGCCGATCAACTTGACATCTATCCACTAAATCGTCCGTAACTTTTGATTTAGAGCTAAGAATGACACGAATCCAATGCCCACGTTAAACTAGATCAATTTTCTATATTCTCACAAAATTTGAGACAGAAATAGATACGACAAAGCGTCAAAATCATCCAATATATCCAAAACTGTGTGATGCCATACAATATGCTTCATTTATAAGCCATTACTCAATGAGCACCAATGATCATTTTAGAATAATCATATTAACTGGCCGATCAACTTGAAATTTCCGGAGAAATCGTCCGTAACTCTTGATTTTGAGCTCAAAATGACACGAATCCAATGCCCATGTTAAGCTAGATAAATTTTCTATATTTTGACAAAATTTGAGAGAGAAGTAGAGACGACAAAGCGTCCAAGAAATCCAATCTATCCCAAACTGAGTGATGCCACTCTTTATGCTTCATTTATAAGACTTTTCTTAATGAGCGCCAATGGTCAGTTTTGAATGATCATTGTAACTGGCTGATCAACTTGGCATGTCTGCACAAAATCATCTGTAATTTTTGATTTAGAGCTCATAATGTCACGAATCCAATGCCCACGTTAAGCTAGCTCAATTCGCTATTTTCTGAAAGTATTTGAGATAGAAATATAGAGACGACAAAGCGTGCAAGTAATCCAGTCTATCCATCACTGTGTGATGCCATGCTTATGTTTCACTTATAAGCCTTTACTCAGTGAGCACAAATGATTAGTTTAGAATGATCAGTTTAACTGGCCGATCAACTTGACATGTTCGCATTAAATCGTCCATATCTTTTGATTTAGAGTTTAGAATGACAGGAATCCAATGCCCACATTAAGCTAGTTCAATTTTCATGTTAAGGTAGTTCAAATTTCTATATTGTAACAAAATTTGAGAAAGAAATCGATGCGAAAAAGCATCCAAGTAATCCAAGGTATCATAAACTGTGTGATGCCATGCATTATACTTCATATATAATCATTTTCTTAATGAGCATCAATGATCAATTTAGAATGATCACTTTAACTACCGATCAAGTTGAGATGTCCCTAATAAATCATCTGTAACTTTTGATTTAGAGCTCAGAATGACAGGAATCCAATGCCCACGTTTAGCTAGCTCAATTTTCTATATTAGGACAAAATTTGAGAAAGAAGTAGAAATGACAAGGTGTAAAAGTAATCCAATCTGTCCAAAACTGTTTGATGCCATGCATTATGCTTCATTTATAAGCTTTTACTCAATGAGTACCAATGATCAATTTAAAATAATCGTATTAACTAGCCGATCAACTTGACATGTCCACACGAAATCGTCAATAACTTTTGATTTAGAGATCAGAATGACACGAATCCAATGTATACGTTAAACTAGGTCAATTTTCTATATTTTGACAAAATTTTAGACAAAAATAGAGACAACAAAGCATCCCAGTAATCCAATCTATCCAAACTCCTTGATGCCATGAATTATGTTTCATTTGTAAGTTTTTACTTAATGAGCACCAATGATCAGTGATCAATTTAACTGACCCATCAACTTGACATGTCCGCACTAAATCGTCTTTAACTTTTGATTTGGAGCTCAGAATGACACGAATCTAGTGCCCACGTTAGCTCAATGTTCTGAATTGTGAGAAAATTTGATACAGAAATAGATACGACAAATCATCCAAGTAGTTCAATCCATTCCAAACTGCATGATGCAATGCATTATTTTTATCATTAAGCTTTTACTCAATGAACACCAATCATCAGTTCAGAATGATCATTTTAACTGGCCGATCAACTTGTCATTTCTGCACTAAATCGTCCAGAACTTTTGATTTATAGCTTAGAATGACACGAATCCAATGCCCACAATAAGCTAGTTCAATTTTCTATATTATGACAAAGTTTGAGACAGAAATAGATACGACAAAGCGTCCAAGTAATCCAATCTATCCAAAACTATGTGATGCCATACATTATGCTTCATTTACAACCCTTTACTCAATGAGCACCAATGATCAGTTTAGAATGATCACTTTAACAGGACGATCAACCTGACATGTCCACACTAAATCGTCCGTAACTTTAGATTTAGAGCTCAGAATGAAACGAATACAAAGCCGAGGTTAAGCTAACTCAATTTTCTATATTTTGACAAAGTTTGAGACAAAAATAGATACGATGAAGCATCCAAATAATCCAATCAATCCCAAACTGCATGATGCCATGCATTATTTTTCATTTATACGCTTTTACTCAATGAGCACCAATGATCAGTTTATAATGATCATTTTAACTGGCCGATCAACTTGTTATTTCTGCATTAAATCGTCAATAACTTTTGATTTATAGCTCAGAATAACACGAATCCAATGCCCACATTAAGCTAGTTCAATTTTAGATATTGTGACAAAATTTGGACAAAACGTCCGCACTAAATCGTATGTAAATTTTGATTTAGAATTTAGAATGGTACAAATCCAATGCCCATGTTAAGCTAGCTCAATTTTCTATACTGTAACAAAATTTGAGACAAAACTAGAAACGAAAAAGCATCTAAGTATTCCAATCTATCCAAAACTGTGTGATGCCATGTATTATGCTTCATTTATAAGCCTTTACTCAATGAGCCCCAATGATCAGTTTAGAATAATCCTATTAACTGGCCTATCAACTTGACATATCAACATTTAATCGTCCATAACTTTTGATTTTGAGCTCAGAAAGACACGAATCTAATGCCCGCATTAAGGTAGCTCAATTCTATACTTTGACGAAATTTGAGACAGATATAAAGACAATAAAGCGTCCAAATAATCCAATCTATCCAAACTCATTGATGACATGCATTATGTTTCATTTAAACACCAATGATCAGTTTAGAATGATCACTTTAACTGGCCGATCAACTTGCCATGTCCTCACTAAAGTGTCCATAACTTTTGATTTAGAGATTAGAATGACACGAATCCAATACCCATGTTAACCTAGCTCAAATTTCTATATTCTGAAAATATTTGAGAAAAAAATAGAGACGACAAAGTGTCGAAGTAATCTAATCTACGCAAACTACTTGATGCCATGCTTTATGCATCATTTATAAGCTTTTACTCAATGAGCACCAATGCAGTTTTAAATGATCATTTTAACTGGCCGATGAACTTGACATATACGCACTAAATCGTCTGTAACTTTGATTTAGAGCTCAGAATGACACGAATCCAATGCCCATGTTAAGCTAGGTCCATTTTTTATATTGTAACAAAATTTGAGACAGAAATAGATACGACAAATCATCCAAGTAATCTAATCTATCCAAAACTATGTCATGTCATGCATTATGCTTTATTTATAAGTCTTTACTCAATCAGCACCAATGATCTATTTAGAATGATCAAATTGACATGTCTGCGCTAAATCGTTCGTAACTTTTAATTCAGAGCTCAAAATGTCATGAATCTAGTGCCCACGTTAAGCTAGCTCAATTTTCTATATTGTGACAAAATTTGAGACATAAATAGATACGACATAGCATCTAAGTAATCCAATCCATCACAAACTGCGTGATGGCATGCATTATTTTTTATTTATAAGCTTTTAATAAATGAGCACCAATGATCAGTTTAGAATGATCATTTTAACTGGCCGATCAACTTGTCATGTTTTCACTAAATCGTCAACAACTTTTGATTTATAGCTTAGAATGAAACGAAACCAGTGCCCACATTATGCTAGTTCAATTATCTATATTGTGACAAAATTTGAGACAGAACTAGATAAGGCAAAGCATCCAAGTAATCCAATTTTTGCCAAACTGCGTGATGCCATGCCTTATGCTTCATTTAGAAGATTTTACTCAATGAGCACCAATGATCAGTTTAGAATGATCATTCTAGCTGGATGATCAACTTGCCATGCTTGCAATAAATCGTACAAAGCTTTGATTTATAGCTTAGAATGAAATGAATCCAATGACCAGGTTAAGATTGTTCAATTTTCTAAATTGTGACAAAATTTGAGATAGAGCAAGATACGACAAAGCATCCAAGTAATCCAGTGTATCAAAAATTGTGTGATATAATCCATTATGCTTCATTTATAAGCTTTTACTCATTGAGCACCAATGATCAGTTTAGAATGATCACTTTAACTGGCCGATCAACTAGACATGTCCACATTAAATCGTCCGAAACGTTTGATTTAAAGCTCAAAATGGCACAAATCAAATGCCCACGTCACGCTAGCTAAATTTTCTATATTTTGACAAATTTGAGACAGGAATAGAGACGACAAACCATCCAAGTAATCAAATCCATCCCAAACTAAGTGATGCCATGTATTATTTTTCATTTATAAGCTTTTACTCAATGAGCACCAAATATCAGTTTAGAATGTTCATTTTAACTGGCCGATGACTTTGTCATGTTTGCACTAAATCGTCCATAACTTTTGATTTATAGCTCAGAATGACACGACTCCAATCCCCACGTTAAGCTAGCTCAATTTTCTATATTGTGACAAAAATTGAGACTGAAATGGATACGACGAACCATCCAAGTAATCCAATCCATCCCAAACTGTGTTATGCCATGCATTAATTTTCATTTATAAACTTTTACTAAATGAGCACCAATGATCCGTTTAGAATGATCGTTTTAACTAGCCGATCAACTTGTCATGTCTGCACTAAATCGTCCATAATTTTTGATTTAGAGCTCAAAATGACCCGAATCCAATGTGCACATGAAACTAGCACAATTTTCTATATTGTGATAAAATTTGAGACAGAACGAGATACGTCAAAGCGTACAAGTAATTCAATCTTTCCCAAAATGCGTGATTACATGCCTTATGCTTCACTTATAAGTCGTTACTCGATGAGGACAAATGATCAGTTTAGAATGATCATTTTAACTGGCCGATCAACTTGAAATTTCCACACTAAATCGTCCGTAACTTTAGATTTAGAACTCAGAATGACACGAATATAGTGACCACGTTAAGCTAGATAAATTTTCTATATTTTGACAAAATTTGAGACATATATAGAGACAAAAAAGCATCCATGTAATCCAATCTATCCAAACTCCTTGATGCCATGCATTATGCTTCATTTATTAGCCTTTACTTAATGAGCTCCAATGATCAGTTTAGAATGATCACTTTAACTGGCCAATCAACTTGACATGTCTGCACTAAATCATCCGTAACTTTTGATTTACTGCTCAAAATGACACGAATCCAATGACCACATTAAGCTAGCTCAATTTTCTATATTACGAAAAAATTTGAGACAGCAATAGATTCGACAAGGCATTCAAGTAATCATATCCATCCCAAACTGTGTGATGCAATGCGTTATTTTTCATTTCGAAGCTTTTACTAAATGAGCACTAATAATCAGTTTAGAATGCTCATTTTAACTGGTCCATCAACTTCTCATTGTGCACTAAATCGTCCATATATTGTCCACATTAACCTATTTCAATTTTCTATATTGTGACAAAATTTCAAACAAAACTAGATAAGACAAAGCGTCCAAGTAATCCAATCTATCCCAAACTGCAAGATGACTTGCCTTATACTTCATTTATAATCCTTTACTCAATGAGCACCAATGATCAGTTTAGAATGATTGCTTTCACTGGCCGATCATTTTGACATGTACGCACTAAGTCGTCCGTAACTTTTGATTTAGAGCTCATAATGAAACGAATGCAATGCCCATGTTAAGCTAGCTCAATTTTCTATATTGCGACAAAATTTGAGACAGAAATAGATACGATAAAGAGTTCAAGTAATCCAATCTATCCCAAACTGCGTGATCCAATGCATTATTTTTCATTTCTAAGCTTTTACTAAATGAGCACCAATGATCAGTTTAGAATGCTCAATTTAACTGGCCCATCAAGTTCTCATTTATGCACTAAATCGTCCATAACTTTTGATTTATAGCTTAGAAAGACACAAAACAATATCCACATTAAGCTAGTTCAATTTTCTATATTATGACAAAATTTCAGACAAAACTAGATACGACAAAGCGTCCAGGTAATCAAATCTATCCCAAACTGCAAGATGTCATGCCTTATACTTCATTTATAAGCCTTTACTCAATTAGCACAAATGATCAGTCTAGAATGATCATTTTAACTGGCCGATCAACTTGAAATTTCCTCACTAAATCGTCCGTAACTTTAGATTTAAACTCAGAATGACACGAATACAGTGACCACGTTAAGCTAGATAAATTTTCTATATTTTGACAAAATTTGAGACATATATAGAGACAACAACGCATCCAAGTAATCCAATCTATCCAAACTCCTTGATGCCATGCATTATGCTTCATTTATAAGCCTTTACTTAATGAGCTCCAATGATCAGTTTAGAATGATTACTTTAACTGGCCAATCAACTTGACAGGTCCGCACTAAATCGTCTGTAACTTTTGATTTAGAGCTTGGAATGACACGAATCCAATGCCCATGTTAAGCTAACTCACTTTTCTATATTTTGAAAAACTTTGACACCGAAATAGAGATGACAACGCGTCCAAGTAATCAAATCTATCCAAACTGGTTGATGCCATGCAATATGCTTCATTTATAATCCTTAGCTTAATTAGCTCCAACGTTCAGTTTAGAATGATCACTCTAACTAGCCACTCAACTTGACATGTCCACACTAAATCGTCCGTAAGTTTTGATTTAGAGCTCCGTATGACACGAATCCAATGCACACATTAAGCTAGCTCAATTTTCGATATTGTAACAAAATTTGATACAGAAATAGACACGACAAAGCATACAAGTAATCCAATCTATCCAAGACTGTGTGATGTCATGCATCATGTTTCGTTTATAAGCCTTTACTCAACAAGCACCAATGATAAGTTTGAATAATCATATTAACTGGTCGATCAACTTGACATTTCCGCACTAAATTTGAGACAGAAATAGATACGACAAAGCATATAAGTAATCCAATCCATCCTAAACTGCATGATGCAATGCATTACTTTTCATTTCTATGCTTCTACTAAATGAGCACCAATGATCAGTTTAGAATGCTCATTTTAACTGGCCATCAACTTCTCGTTTCTGCACTAAATCGTCCACAACTTTTGATTTATAGCTTAGAAAGACACAAATACAATGTCCACATTAAGCTAGTTCAATTTTCTATATTGTGAAAAAATGTGAAACAAAACTAGATATGACAAAGCGTCCAAATAATCCAATCTATCCCAAACTGCAAGATGACATGCCTTATACTTCATTTATAATCCTTTACTCAATGAGCACCAATGATCGGTTTAGAATGATTGCTTTCACAGGCCGATCATTTTGACATGTACGCACTAATTCGTCCGTAACTTTTGATTTAAAGCTCAGAATGAAACAAATCTAGTGTCCACGTTAAGCTAGCACAATTTTCTATATTGCGATGAAATTTAAGACAGAAATAGATATGACAAAGCGTTCAAGTAATCCAATCCATCCCAAACTGCATGATGCAATGCATTATTTTTCATTTCTAAGCTTTTACTAAATGAGCACAAATGATCAGTTTAGAATGCTCATTTTAATTGGCCCATCAACTTCTCATTTCGGCACTAAATTGTCCATAACTTTTGATTTATAGCTTAGAAAGACACAAATACAATGTCCACATTAACCTAGTTCAATTTTCTATATTGTGACAAAATTTCAGACAAACCTAAATACGACAAAGCGTCCAAGTAATCCAATCTATCCCAAACTGCAAGATGATATGCCTTATACTTCATTTATAATCTTTTACTCAATGAGCACCAATGCTCGGTTTAGAATGATCGCTTCAACCAGCCGATCAACTTGACATGTACGCACTAAGTCGTTCATAACTTTTGATTTAGAGCTCATAATGATACCAATTCAATGCCCACATTAAGCTAGCTCAATTTTATATATTTCGACAAAATTTGAGAAAGAAATAGAGACGACAAAGCGTCCAAGTAATCCAATCTATCCAAACTCATCGATACCATGCATAATGCTTCATTTATAAGCCTTTTCTTAATGAGGACTAATGATCAGTTTTGAATGATCACTTTAACTAGCCAATCAAATTGACATGTCCGCACTAAATCGTCCGTAACTTTTGATTTAGAGCTCAGAATGCCACGAATACTATGCCCACGTTAAGCTAGCTCAATTTTCTATATTGTGACAAAATTTGCGATAGAAATAGATACGACAAAGCGTCTAAGTAATCCAATCCATCCCAAACTGCAGGATGCCATGCATTATTTTTAATCTATAAGCTATTACTAAATGAGCACCAATGATCAGCTTATAATAATAAATTTCACTGGCCCATCAACTTTTTATGTCTGCACTAAATCGTCTATAACTTTTGATTTATAGCTTAAATGACATGAATCCAATGCAACCATTAAGCTAGTTCAATTTTCTATATTGTGACAAAATTTGAGACAGAACTTGATACGAAAAATCATTAAAGTAATCCAGTCTATCCAAAACTATGTGATGCCATGCATTATACTTCATTTCTAAGCCTTTACTCAATGAGCATCAATGATCAATTTAGAATTATCACTTTAACTGGCCGATCAATTTGACATCTTCGCCCTAAATGGTCCGTAACATTTGATTTAAACCTTGGAAAGACACGTATCCAATGCCCATGTTAAGCTACCTGAATTTTCTATATTGTGACAAAAATTGAATCAGAAATAGAGATGACAAAGTCTCCAAGTAATCCAATCTATCCAAACTGGTTGATGAAATGCAATATGCTTCATTTATAAGGTTTAGCTTAATCCACACCAATGATCAGTTTAAATTATCACTTTAACTGGCCACTCAATTTGACATGTTTGCACTAAATTGTCTGTAACTTTTGATTTAGAGCTCAGGATGACACGAACCTAATGCCCACATTAAGCTAGCTCAATTTTCGATATTGTAACAAAATTTAAGACAAAAATACACACAACAAAGCGTTCAAGTAATCCAATAGATCTAAAACTAATTGAATCCATGCATTATGCTTCATTTATAAGACTTTACTCAATGAGCACGAATGATCAGTTTAGAATAATCTTATTCACTGGCCTATCAACTTGGGATAACCGCACTAAATCATCCATAACTTCTGATTTTGAGCTCAGAATGACACGAATAAAGTGCCCACGTTAAGCTAGATAAATTTTCTATATTTTGACAAAATTTGAGACGGAAATAGAGACGACAAAGCGTCCAAGTAATGAATCCCAAACAGCGTGATGCCATGCATTGTGCTTCATTTATAAGATTTTACCCAATGAGCACCAATGATCAGTTTAGAATAATCATATTAACTGGATGATCAACTTGACACATTTCCGCACTAAATCGTCTGTAACTTTTGATTTAGAGCTCAGAATGACACGCATCCAATGCATACGTTAAGCTAGCTCAATTTTCTATATTTTGACAAAATTTGACACCAAAATAGAGAGGACAAAGCGTCCATGTTATCCAATTTATCCAAGCCTTTTCTTAATGAGCATCAATGATCCGTTTAGAATGAACACTTTAATTGGCCAATCATATTGACATGTCTGCACCAAATCGTATGTAACTTCTTATTTAGAGCTCGGAAGGACACAAATCCAATGCCCACGTTAAGCTAGCACAATTTTCTATATTGTCACAAAATTTGAGAAAAAAATGCATACGACAAAGAGTTCAAGTAATCCAATCCATCCAAAACTGCGTTATGCAATGCATTATTTTTGATTTATAAGCTTTTGCTAAATGAGCACCAATGATCAGTTTCGAATGATCATTTTAACTGGCCCATCCAATTGTCATGTCTGCACTAAATTTTCCATAGCTTTTGATTTATACTTTAGAATGACACGAATCCAAGGCACACATTAAGCTAGTTCAATTTTCTATATTGTGACAAAATTTGAGACAAAACTAGATACGACAAAGCATCCAAGTAATCCAATCTATCCCAAACTGCATGATGCCATGCCTTATGCTTCATTTATAAGCCTTTACTCAATGAGCACCAATGATCAGTTTAGAATTATCACTTTAACTGGCAGATCAACTTGACATGTCCGCACTAAATCATTTGTAACTTTTGATTTAGACCTCAGAATGACACGAATCCAATGCCCACGTTAAGCTAGCTCAAGTTTCTATATTTTGACAAAATTTGAGACTAAAATAGACATGAAAAAGCGTCCATGTAATCCAATCCATCCAAACTCCTTGATGCCATGCATTATGCTTCATTCATAAGCCTTTACCAAATGAGCGCCAATGATCAGTTTAGAATGATCACTTTAACTAGCCAATAAACTTGACATGTCCGCACTAAATTATCAGTTACTTTTGGTTTAAAACTTAGAAACACACTAATCCAATGCCCATGTTAAGCTAGCTCAATTTTCTATATTATAACAAAATTTGAGGCAGAAACAGATACGACTAAGCCTCCAAGTAATCCAATCCATCCCAAACTGCGTGATGCCATGCATTATTTTTTATTATTAAGTTTTTGCTCAATGAGCACCAATGATGAGTTTAGAATGATCATTTTAATTGGCCGATCAACTTGTCATGTATCCACTAAATTGTGCATAACGTTTGATGTATAGGTCAGAATGACATGAATCCAGTGCCCCATTAAGCTAGTTCAAGTTTCTATATTCTTACAAAATTTGAGACATAACTGGAAATGACAAAGCGTCCAAGTAATTCAATCTATTCAAACTGTGTGATGCCATGCACTTTGCTTCATTTATAAGCCTTAACTAAATGAGCATCAATGATCAGTTTAGAATAATCATATTAACAAGCCGATCAACTTGACATGTCAGCATTAAATCATCTGTAACTTTTGATTTTGAGCTCAAAATGACACGAATCCAATGCCCACATTAAGCTAGCTCAATTTTAAATATTTTGACAAAATTTGAGAGAGAAATAGAGATGACAAAGCATCCAAGAAATCCAATCTATCCAAACTGTTTGATGCCATGTATTATGCTTCATTTATAAGCCTTTACATAATGAGCACCAATGATCTGTTTAAAATGATCACTTTAAATGGCCGATCAACTTGCCTTGTCCGTAGTAAATCATCCGTAATGTTTGATTTATAGCTCAGAATGACACGAAACCAATACCCACATTAAGCTATTTCCATTTTCTATATTGTGACAAAATTTGAGACGTAACAAGATACGATAAAGCATCCAACTAATCCAATATATCCCAAAATGTGTAATGCCTTGCCTTATGCTTCATTAATAAGTTTTTACTCAATAAGCAGCAAAGATCAGTTTAGAATGATTTCTTTAACTGGCTGATCAACATTACATCTCCGCACTAAATCATCAGTAACTTCTGATTTAGAGCTCAAAACACACGAATCCAATACCCATGTTAATCTAGCTCAATTTTCTATATTTTGACAAAATTTGAGACAGATACAGAGACAAAAAGTGTCCAACTAATCCAGCCTATCCCAAACTGCGTGATGCCATGCATTATGCTTCATTTATAAGCCTTTACTCAATTAGCTTTAATAATCAGCTTAGAATGATTGCTTTAACTGGCCGGTCAACCTGACATGTCCGCATTAAATCGTCCGTAACTTATGATTTTGAGCTCAAACTGACACGAATCCAATGCCCACGTTAAACTAGCTCAATTTTCTATATTGTGACAAAATTTGATGCAGAAATAGATATGAATAAGCGTTCAAGTATCTGAATCGATCCCAAACTACATGATGTCATGCATTATGCTTCATTTATATACCTTTACTCAATGAGCACGAATGATCAGTTTAGAATGATCACTTTAATTGTCCGATCATTTTGACATGTTTGCAATAAATCGTCCGTAACTTATGATTGAGAGCACAAAATGACATGAATCCAATGCCCACTTTAAGCTAGCTCAATATCTATATTGTGACAACTTTGAGAAAGAAATAGATACGACAAACCGTCCATGTAATCGAATCTATGCATGGCATCATGCAGTTCGGGTTAGATTGGATAACTTGGACGCTTTGTCTTATCTAGTTCTGTCAAAATTCTGTCACAGTATAAATTATTGAGCTAGCCTAACATGGACGGTTTTTCGTATCTATTTCTTTCTCAAAGTTGTCACAATATAGATATTGAGCTAGCTTAAAGTGGGCATTGGATTCGTGTCATTTTGTGCTCTCAATCATAAGTTACGGACGATTTATTGCAAACATGTCAAAATGATCGGCCAGTTAAAGTGATCATTCTAAACTGATCATTCATATTCATTAAGTGAAAGGCTTACAAATGAAGCATAAAGCATGGCATCACAGAGTTTGGGATAGATTGGATTATTTGGACGCTTTTTATCTCTATTTCAGTCTCAAATTTTGTTAAAAAAAATACAGAATTGAGCTAGCTTAACGTAGGTATTGGATTCCTATCATTCTGAGCTCTAAATCAAAAGTTACGGATGATTTAGTGCGGACATGTCAAGTTGATTGTCCAGTTAAAGTGATCATTAAAACCTGATCATTGCTGCTCATTAAGTAAAGGCTTATAAATGAAGCCTAAACAATGGCATCATGCAGTCACAATATAGAAATTGAGCTAGGTTAACGTGGACACTAGATTCATGTCATTCCAAACTCTAAATTAAAAGTTATGACGATTTAGTGCGGACATGTCAAGTTCATTGGCCAGTTAAAATGGTCATTCAAAACTAATCATCGGTGCTCATTAAGTATAGACTTTTTAAATGAAGCCTAAACAATGGCATCACGCAGTTTAGGATGGATTGGATTACTTGGACGCTTTGTCGTATCAATCTCGGTTTAAAACTTTTTCATAATATAGAGAATTGAGCTAGGTTAACGTGGGCACTGGATTCGTGTCATTCCGAGCTCTAAATCAAAATTTACGGACAATTTAGTGCGTACATGTCAAGTTGATCGGCCAATTAAAGTGATCATTCTAAACTGATCATGGGTGCTCATTGAGTAAAGGCTTATAAATGAAGCATAATGCATGGTATCACACAGTTTTAGATAAATTGGATTACATGGACGGTTTGTCATATCTGTTTTGTCTCAAATTTTGTTACAATATAGAAAATAGACCTAGCTTAACATGAGCATTTGATTTGTGTGTTTCGGAGCTCTAAATCAAAAGTTACAAACGTTTTAGTGTATACATGTCAAGTTGATCGGCCAGTTAAACTGATCATTCTAAACTAATCATTGCTGCTCATTAAATAATGGCTTATAAATGAAGCATAATGCATGGCATAAGGCAGTTCGGATTGATTGGATTAATTGTACGATTTCTCGTCTCTATTTTGGTCTCAAATTAAGTTAAAATATAGAAAATTGAGCTAGCTTAACGTGGGCATTGGATTCGTGTCATTATGAGCTCTAAATAAAACGTTATGGATGATTTAGTGTTGACATGACAAGTTTCTTGGCCAATTAAAGTGATCATTGTAAACTAATCATTAGTTCTAATTGAGTAAAAGCTTATAAATGAAGCATAATGCGTGACATCACACAGTTTTGGATAGATTGTATTACTTGGACGCTTTGTCATATCTATTTTTGTCTCAAATTTTGTTACAATATAGAAAATTTAGTTAGCTTAACGTGGGCATTGGATTCATGTGTTTCTAAGCTCTAAATGAAATGCTACAGACGATTTAGTGTGTACATGTGAAGTTGATCGGCCAGTTAAAGTGATAATTCTAAGCTGATCATTGGTGCCTATTGAATAAATGCATATAAATGAAGCATAATGCATGGCATAAAGCAATTTGGATAGATAGGATTACTTGGGCACTTTTTCGTATCTATTTTTGTCTCAAATTTTGTTACAATATTGAAAATTAAGCTAGTTTAACGTGGGCATTTCATTTGTGTGTATCTGAGCTCTAAATCAAAAGTTACAGACGATTTAATGCGTACATGTCAAGTTGATCGGCCAGTTAAAGTGATCATTCTAAACTGATCATTGGGTTCATTATTTAAAGGCTTATAAATGAAGCATAAAGCATGGCATCACGCTGTTTGGAATAGCTTGGATTACTTAGACGCTTTATGGTCTCTATTTATGTCTCAAATTTCCTCAAAATATAGAAAATTGAACAAGTTTAACGTGGGCATTGGTGTCATTTTGAGCTCTAAATGAAAAGTTGCGGACGATTTAGTGTGGAGATGTCAAGTTCATCGGCAGTTAAAATGATCATTCTAAACTGATCATTGGTGCTCATTAAGTAAAGGCTTATCAATGAAGTATAATGCATGGCATCAAGCAGTTTGGATAGATTGGATTACTTGGATGCTTTGTTGTATCTAGTTCTGTCTCAATTTTTGTCATGATATTGAAAATTGAACTAGCTTAGTGTGGGCATTGGATTCGTATCATTTTGAGTTATAAATCAAAAGTTATGGACGATTTAGTGCAGACATGACAAGTTGATCGTCCAGTTAAAATGATAATTCTAAACTGGTCATTGGTGCTGATTAAGTAAAAGCTTATAAATGAGAAATAATGCATGACATCACCCAGTTTGAGATGGATTGAATTACTTGGAGGCTTTGTCATATCTATTTCTGTCTCAAATTTTGTCACAATATAGAAATTGAACTAGCTTAACCTAGGCATTGAATTCGTGTCATTCAGAGCTCTAAATTAAAAGTTATGGACGATTTAGTGAGGAAATGTCAAGTTGATTGGCAAGTAAAAGTGATTATTCTAAATTGATCTTTGGTACTCATTATAAAAAGCCTTATAAATGAAGCATAAAGCATGGCATCACGCAGTTTGGGATATATTGGTTTACTTCGATGCTTTGTCATATCTAGTTTTGTCTCAAATTTTATCACAATATTGAAAATTTAAATAGCCTAAAATGGGCATTGGATTCGTGTCATTCGGAGCTATAAATCAAAAGGTATGTACAATTTAGTGCGAACATGACAAGTAGATCGACAGTTAAAGTGATCATTGGTGCTCATTAACTAAAGGTTTATAAATGAAGCCTAAAGAATGGCATCACGCAGTTTGGGATTGATTGGATTACTTGGACGCTTTGTCGTCTCTACTTCTGTATCGATTTTGTCAAAATTTAGAAAATTTATCTAGCTTAATGTGGACATTCGATTCATGTCATTATGAGCTCAAATCAAGAGGTACGGACGATTTAATGCGGACATGTCCAGTATATCGGTCACTTAATATGATCATTGGTGCTCATTGAGTAAAAGCTTATAAATGAAGCATAATTCATGGCATCAAAAAGTTTTCGATAGATTGGATTACGTGGACGCTTTGTGGTCTCTACTTCTATTTCAAATTTTGCCAAAATATAGAAAATTGAGCTAGCTTAACGTGGGCATTGGATTCGTGTCATTCTGAGCTCTAAATTAAAAGTTGTGGACGATTAAGTGCTGACATGTCAAGTTGATCCGGCAGCTACACTGATCATCCTCAACTAATCATTGTTGCCCATTGAGTAAAGGCTTATCAATGAAGCATAATCCATGGCATCACACAGTTTTGGATGGATTGGATTACCTGGACTCTTTGTCATATCTCGTTCTTTATCAAATTTGATCACAATATAGAAAATTGAGCTAGGTTAACGTGGGCATTGGATTCGTGCCATTCAGAGTTCTAAATAAAAAGTTTGGGACGATTTAATACAGACATATCAAGTTGATCATCCAGTTAAAGTGATCTTTCTAAACTTATCGTTGGTGCTCATTAAGTAAAGGCTTATAAATGAAGCATAATACATGGCATCAAGCAGTTTGGATAGATTGGATTACTTGGATGCTTTGTCGTCTCTATTTCTTTCTCAAATTTTGTCAAAGTAAAGAGAATTGAGCTAGCTTAACGTGGGCATTTGATTCGTGTCATTCTGAGCTCTAAATCAAAAGTTACGGACAATTTAGTGGGGAAATGTCAAGTTGATCAGCCAGTTAAAGTCATCATTCTAAACTGATCATTGGTGCTCATTGAATAAAGGGTTATAAATGAAGGATAAGGCATGGCATCACATATTTTTTGATAGATTGGATTACTTGGACGCTTTGTCAAATCATTTTTGTCTCAAATTTTGTTACAATATAGAAAATTGGGCTAGCTTAACGTGGGCATTGGATTCATGTCATTCTGAGCTTTAAATAAAAAGTTACGGACAATTTAGTGAGGAAATGTCAAGCTGATCAGCTAGTTAAAGTGATTATTCTAAATTGATCATTATAAATTGATCATTGGTACTCGTTATAAAAACCTATAAATGAAGCATAAAGCATGGCATCACGCAGTGTGGGATAGATTATATTACTTGGATGCTTTGTTGTATCTAGTTCTGTCTCAAATTTTGTCACAATATTGAAAATTGAAATTACCTAATATGGGCATTGGATTGGTGTGATTCTGAGCTCTGGATCCAATGTTACAGACGATTTAGTGCGGACATGTCAAGTTGATCGGCCAGTTAAAGTCATCATTCTAAACTGTTCATTGGTGGTCATTGAGTAAATGCTTATAAATGAAGCATAATGCATGGCATCACACAGTTTTGGATAGATTGGATTACATGGATGCTTTGTCATATCTATTTTTGTCTTAAATTTTGTTACAATATAGAAAATTGAGCAAGCTTAACATGAGCATTTGATTAGTGTCTTTTTGAGCCCTAGATCAAAAGTTACGGACGATTTAGTGTGTACATGTCAAGTTGATCATCCATTTAAAGTGATCATTCTAAACTGATCCTTGGTGCTAATTAAGTAAAGGCTATAAATGAAGCATAAAGCATGGCATCACGCGGTTTGGGAATGATTGGATTACTTGGACGCTTTGACGTCTCTATTTCGGTCTCAAATTTTGTTAAAATATAGAAAATTGAGCTAGCTTAACCTGGACACTGATTTTGTGTCATTCTGATCTCTAAATCAAAAGTTACGGACAATTAAGTGAGGATTTTTCAAGTTGATGGGCTAGTTAAAGTGATCATTCTAAACTGATCACTTGTGCTCATTAACGAAAGGCTTATAAATGAAGTCTAAATAATGGTATCACACTGTTTGGGATAGATTGGATTACTTGGACGCTTTGTCGTCTTTACTTCTGTCTCAAATTTTGTCAAAATATATAATATTTATCTAGTTTAACGTGGGCCTTCGATTGGGATCATTATGAGCTCAAATCAAGTGGTACGGACGATTTACTACGGACATGTGAAGTTGATTGGTCAATTAATATGATTATTCTAAACTGATAATTGGTGCTCATTGAGTAAAAGCTTATAAATGAAGAATAATGCATGGCATTAAACAGTTTCGATAGATTGGATAACATGGACGCCTTGTGGTCTCTATTTCTATCACAATTTTTGTCAATATATAGAAAAGTGAGCTTGCTTAACCTGGGTATTGGATCCGTGTCATTCTGAGCTCTAAATCAAAAGTTACGAAAGATTTAGTGCGAACATGTCAAATTGAGTGGCCAGTTAAAGTGATCATTCTATACAGATCATTGGTACTCATGAAGTAAAGGCTTATAAATGAAGCATAAGCATGGCATCAAGCAGTTTAGATAGATTAGAATACATATATGATTTGTCACTATTCTGTCTCAAATTTTGTCAAAATATAGAAAACTTAGCTAGCTTAACGTGACATTGGATTCGTGTCATTTTGAGATCTAAATCAAAAGTTAAGGACAATCAGTGCAGACAGATCAAGTTGATCGGCTAGATAATATGATTATTCTAAACTGATCATTGGTGTTCATTGAGTAAAGGCTTATAAATGAAGCATAAGCATGGCATCAAGCAGTTTAGATAGATAAGATTACATATACGATTTGTCGCTATTCTGTCTCAAATTTTGTCAAAATATAGAAAACTTATCTAGCTTAACATGACATTGGATTCGTGTCATTTTGAGATCTAAATCAAAAGTTAAGGACAATCAGTGCAGACAGATCAAGTTGATCGGCTAGATAATATGATTATTCTAAACTGATCATTGGTGTTCACTGAGTAAAGGCTTATAAATGAAGCATAATGCATGGCATCATGCGGTTTGAGATAGATTGGATTACTTGGATGCTTTGTCGCATCTAGTTCTGTCACTAATTTTGTCACAATATATAAAATTGAGCTAGATTAACGTGTGTATTGAATTTGTGTCATTCAGAGCTCTAAATCAAAAGTAACGAACGATTTAGTGCGGACATGTAAAGTTGATCGGCCAGTTAAAGTGATAATTCTAAACTGATCATTGGTGCTCATTAAGTAAAGGGTTATAAATGAAGCATAATGCATGACATCAAGCAGTTTGGATGGATTGGATTACTTGGACTCTTTGTCGTCTCTATTTTTGTGTCAAATTTTGTCAAAATATAGAAAATTGAGCTAGCTTAATGTGGGCACTGGATCCATGTCATTATAAGCTCTAAATCAAAATTTATGAACGATTTAGTGCAGACATGTAAAGTTGATCGCCCAGTTAAAGTGATCATTCTAAACTGATCATTAGTGCTCATTGAGTAAAGGCTTATAAAAGAAGCATTAGGCATGGCATCACACAGTTTTGGATAGATTGGATTACTTGGACGCTTTGTCATATATATTTCTGTCTCAAATTTTGTTACAACAGAGAAAATTGAGCTAGCTTAACGTGGGCATTGGATTCGTGTGTTTCTGAGCTCTAAATCAAAAGTCTCTGACGATTTAGTGCGGAGATGTCAATTTCATCGACCTGTTAAAATGATAATTCTAAATAGATCATTGGCACTCATTAAGTAAAGGCTTATAAATGAAGCATAAGGCATGGCATCGTGCAGTTTTGGATAGATTGGGTTACTTGAACGATTTGTCGTATCTAATTTTGTCTCAAATTTTATTACAATATAGAAAATTGAACTAGCTTAATGTGGCCATTGGATTCGTGTCATACTGAGCCCTAAATCAAACTTTATGAACGATTTAGTGCGTACATGTCAAGTTGATCGGCCCGTTAATATGATCATTCTAAACTAACATTGGTGCTCACTGAGTAAAAGCTTATAAATGAAGCATAATGCATGACATTACATAGTTTTGGATAGATTGGATTACTTGAACGGTTTCTCATATCTATTTTTTTCGCAAATTTTGTTACAATATAGAAAATTAAGTTAGTTTAACGTGGGCATTGAATTTGTGTGTTTCGGAGCTCTAAATCGAAAGTTACACACGATTTAGTGCGGAGATGTCAAGCTGATCGGCAATTTAAAGTGGTCATTCTAAACCTATCATTGGTGCTCATTCTAAACTTATCATCGGATTCATGTCATTCTGAGCTTTAAATCAAAACTTAAGGATGATTTAGTGCGGACATGTCAAGTTGATCCGCTAGATAAAGTGATCATTCTAAACTGATCAATGGTGCCCATTGAGTAAAGGCTTATCAATGAAGCATAATGCATGGCATCACACATGTGTGGATAGATTGGATTACTTGGACTCTTTTTCATATCTAGTTCTGTCTAAAATTTTATCACAATATAGAAGCTTGAGCTAGCTTAACTTGGGCATTGGATTCGTGTCATTCAAAGCTCTAAGTAAAAAGTTTGGGACGATTTAATACGGACATGTCAAGTTGATCGGCCTGTTAAAGTGATCATTCTAAACTTATCGTTGGTGCTCATTAAGTAAAGGCTTATAAATGAAGCATAATGCATGGCATCAAGAAATTTGGAGAGATTGGATTACTTGGATGCACTGACGTCTCTATTTGTGTCTCAAATTTTGTCAAAATATAGAGAATTGAGCTAACTAAACGTGGGCATTGGATTCGTGTCATTCTGTGTTTTAAATCAAAAGTTACAGGCGATTTAGTGCGGACATGTCAAGTTGATCGGCCAGTTAAAGTCATTATTCTAAACTGATCATTGGTGCTCATTGAGTAAATGCTTATAAATGAAGCGTAATGCATGGCATCACATAATTTTGGATAGATTGGATTATTTGGACGCTTTGTCATATCTATTTCTGTCTTAATTTTTGTTACAATATTGAAAATTGAGCAAGCTTAACATGAGCATTTGATTCGTTTTTTTAGCCCTAAATAAAAAGTTACTGACGATTTAGTGCGTACATGTCAAGTTGATAAGCCATTTAAAGTGATCATTCTAAACTGATCATTGGTTCTCATTAAGTAAATGCTATAAATGAAGCATAAAGCATGGCATCACGCGGTTTGGGATTGATTGGATTACTTGGAAGCTTTGTCGTCTCTATTTTGGTGTCAAATTTTGTCAAAATATTAAGAATTGAGCTAGCTTAACGTGGACACTGATTTTGTGTCATTCTGAGGTCTAAATCAAAAGTTACGGAAAATTTAGTGAGGATTTGTCAAGTTGATGGGCCAGTTAAAGTGATAAATCTAAACTGATCACTGGTGCTCGTTGAGTAAAATTTGGGATAGATTGGATTACTTTTACGCTTTGTCGTCTCTACTTCTGTCTCAAATTTTTCCAAAATATATAAAATTTATCTAGCTTAACATGGGCATTCGATTTGTGTCAGTATGAGCTCAGATCAAGTGGTCTAGACGATTTACTACGGACATGTCAAGTTGATCGGTTAGTTACTATGATTATTCTAAACTGATAATTCGTGATCACTGAGTAAAAGCTTATAAATGAAGCATACTGCATGGCATCAAACAGTTTCAATAGATTGGATAACGTGGACGCCTTGTGGTCTCTATTTATGTCTCAAATTTTATCATAATATAGCAAATTGAGCTTGTTTAATGTGGGCATTTGGATCCGTGTCATTCTGAGCTCTAAATCAAAAGTTATGAAAGATTTAGTGCGAACATGTCAAATTGAGAGGCCAGTTAAAGTGACCATTCTATACAGATCACTGGTGCTCATGAGGTAAACCCTTATAAATGAAGCATAAGCATGGCATCAAGCAATTTAGATAGATTGGATTACTTATACGATTTTTCGTCTCTATTCAGTCTCAAATTTTGTCAAAATATAGAAAACTGAGCTATCTAAACGTGACATTGGATTCGTGTCATTTTGAGCTCTAAATCAAAAGTTATGGACAATTAGTGCGGACAGATCAAGTTGATCAGCTAGATAATATGATTATTCTAAACTAATAATTGGTGTTCATTGAGTAAAGGCTTATAAATGAAGTATAATGACTGGCATCACGCGGTTTGAGATAGATTGGATTACTTGAACGCTTTGTCGCATCTAGTTCTGTCACTAATTTTGTCACAATATATAAAATTAAGCTAGATTAATGTGTGTATTGAATTCATGTAGATTAGAGATCTAAATCAAAAGTTATGGACGATTTAGTGCGGACATGTAAAGTTGATCGGCCAGTTAAAGTGATAATTCAAAACTGATCATTCGTGCTCATTAAGTAAAGGCTTATAAATAAAGCATAATGCATGACATCAAGCAGTTTGGATGGATTGGATTACTTGGACGCTTTGTCGTCTCTATTTTTGTGTCAAATTTTGTCAAAATATAGAAAATTGATCTACCTTAATGTGGCCATTGGATTCGTGTCACTATAAGCTCTAAATCAAAATTTACGTACGATTTAGTGCAGACATGTCAAGTTGATCGCCCCGTTAAAGTGATCATTCTAAACTGATCATTGGTGCTCATTGAGTAAAGGCTTATAAAAGAAGCATAATGCATGGCATCACACAGCTTTGGATAGATTGGATTACTTGGACGCTTTATCATATCTATTTCTGTCTCAAATTTTGTTACAAGAGAGAAAATTGACCTAGCTTAACATGAACATTGGATTTGAACGACCTGTTAAAGTGATCATTTTAAACGGATCATTAGTACTCATTAATTAAAGGCTTCTAAATGAAGCGTAAGGCATGGCATCGTGCAGTTTTGGATAGATTGGATTACTTGGACACCTTGTTGTATCTAATTCTGTCTCAGATTTTATTACAATATAGAAAATTGAACTAGCTTAATGTGGCCATTGGATTCGTATCATTGGTGCTCATTCTAAACTTATCATTGGTTTCATGTCATTCTGAGCTGTAAATCAAAACTTAAGGATGATTTAGTGCGGACATGTCAAGTTGATCGGCCAATTAAAGTGATCATACTAAACTGATCATTGGTGTTTATTAAGTAAAGGCTTATGAATGAAGCATAATGCATGGCATCACACAGTTTTTGATAGATTGGAATACTTGGATGCTTTGTCATATCTATTTCTACCTCAAATATTGTTAAAATATAGAAAATTGAGCTAGCTTAATGTGGGCATTGGATTGAAGTGTTTATGAGCTTTAAATCAAAAGTTACACACGATTTAGTGCGGATATTTCAAGTTGATCGGCCAGTTAAAGTGATCATTCTAAACTGATCATTGGTGCTCATTAAGTAAAGGCATATTAATGAAGCATAAAGCATGACATCACGCAGTTTGGGATAGAATGGATTACTAGGACGCTTTGTCGTCTCTATTTCTGTTTCGAATTTTGTCAAAATATAGAAAATTTCTCTAGTTTAACGTGGGCATTGGATTCGTGTCATTATGACCTCAAAATCAAGAGTTACAGACGATTTACTGCGGACATGTCAAGTTGATCGGCCAGTTAATATGATTATACTACACTGATCATTGGTGCTCATTGAGCAAAGACTTATACATGAAGTATAATTCATGGCATCACAGAGTTTTTAATAGATTGGATTACTTGCACGCTTTGTCATATCTATTTCTATCTCAAATTTTGTTACAATATAAAAAATTGAACTAGCTTAACTTGGGCATTGTATTTATGTGTTTCTGAGCTTTAAATCGAAAGCTACACACAATTTAGAGCGGATCAGGAAGTTGAAGTGATCATTCTAAACTGATCATTGCTGCTCGTTAAGTAAAGTCTTATAAATCAAGCATAAAGTATGGCATCACACAGTTTTTGATAGACTGGATTATTTGTACGCTTTGTCGTATCTATTCCTATCTCAAATTTTGTTACAATATAGAAAATTGACCTAGCTTAACGTGGGCATTGGATTCGTGTAATTCTGAGCTCTAAATCAAAAGTTAAGGACGATTTTTTACGTACATGTCCAGTTGATCGGCCAGTTAAATTGTCATTCTAAACTGATCGTTGGTGCTCATTAAGTAAAAGCTTATAAATGAAGTATAATGCATGGCATCAAGGAGTTTGGGATAGATTGGATTACTTGAACCCTTTGTCGTCTCTATTTCTGTCTCAAATTTTGTTACAACAGAGAAAATGATCATTCTAAACTGATCATTGGTGCTCATTGAGTAAAAGCTTATAAATTAAAAATAATGCATGGCATCACGTAGTTTGGGATGGAGGATTACTTGAACACTTTGTCGTATCTATTTTGTCTCGAACTTTGTTAAAATACAGAAAATTGAGCATGCTTAATGTCACCTGTGGATTCGTGTCATTATGAGCTCTAAATCAAAAGTTACACACGATTTAGTGCGAACATGTCAAGTTGATTGGCTAGTTAAAGTGATTATTCTAAACTGATCACTGGTGCTCACTGAGTAAAGGCTAATAAATGAAGCATAAGGCCTGGCATTGCGCAATTTGGGAAAGATTGGATTATTTGGATGCTTTGTCGTATCTAGTTCTATCTCAAATTTTGTCACAATATAGAAAATTGAACTAGCTTAATGTGTACATTGGATTCGTATCATTCTAAGCTATAAATATAAAGTTATGGACGATTTTATTGCTGACATGACAAGTTGATCAGTCAGTTAAAATGATCATTCAAAACTGATCATTAGTGCTCATTTAGTAAAAGCTTAAAAATAAAAAATATTGCATGGCATCAGAAAGTTTTGGATGGATTGGACTACTTGGACGCTTTGTCGTATCAATTTCTGTCTCAAATTTTGTCAGAAAATAGAAAATTAAGCTACCTTAACTTGGGCACTGGATTCGTGTACTTTGAGCTCTAAATCAAAAGTTACAGACGATTTCGTGTGGACATGTCAAGTTGATCGGCCAGTTAAAATGATTATTCTAAACTGATCATTGGTGCTCATTGAGTAAAAGCTTATAAATGAAGAATAATGCATGGCATCACGCAGTTTTGGCTGGATTGGATTATTTGAACGCCTTTCTGTATCTCTTTCTGTCTCAAATTTTCTCACAATATAGAAAATTAAGCTACCTTAACAAGGGCATTGGATTCATGTCATTCTGAGCTCTGAATTCATAGCTATGGATGATTTAGTGTGGATATGTCATGTTGATCGGCAAGTTAAAGTGATCATTCTAAACTAATAATTAGTGCTCATTGAGTAAAGGCTTATAAATAAAGCATAGTACATGACATCATGCACTACTGGATAGATTGGATTACTTGAACGCTTTGTCATATCTATTTTAGTCTCGAATTTTCTCACAATATAGAAATTGAGCTAGCTTAACGTGGACATAGGATTCGTGTCATTCTGAGCTCTAAATCAAAACTTACGGACGATTTAGTGCGGACATGTCAAGTTGATCGGCCAGTTAAAGCGATCATTCTAAACTGATCATTGGTGCTCATTGAGTAAACGATTATAAATAAAGCATAATGCATGGCATCATGCAGTTCGGGATATATTGGATTACTTCAACGCTTTCTCGTATCTATTTATGTCTCAAATTTTATCACAATATAGAAAATTGAGCTAGATTAACGTGGGCATTGAATTAATGTCATTCTGAGCTCTAAATCAAAAGTTAGGGACGATTTAGTGCAGACATGTCAAGTTGATCAGCCTTTTAAAGTGATCATTCTAAACTGATCATTGGTGCTCATTGAGTAAAGGCTTATAAATGAAGCATAATGCATGGCATCACGCAGTTTTGGCTGGATTGGATTATTTGAACGCCATTTTATATCTCTTTCTGTCTCAAGTTTTCGCACAATATAGAAAATTAAGCTAGCTTAACAAGGGCATTGGATTCGTGTCATTCTGAGCTCTAAATTCAAAGCTATGGATGATTTAGTGTGGATATGTCAAGTTGATTGCCCAGTTAAAGTGATCATTCTAAACTAATCATTAGTGCTCATTGAGTAAAAGCTTATAAATAAAGCATAGAACATGACATCATGCAGTTTGGGATAGATTGGATTACTTGAACGCTTTGTCATATCTATTTTAGTCTCAGATTTTGTCACAATATAGAAATTGAGCTAGCTTAACGTGGGCATAGGATTCGTGTCATTTTGTGCTCTAAATCAAAAGTTACGGATGATTTAAGCGGACATGTCAGGTTGATCGGCCAGTTAAAGTGATCATTCTAAACTGATCATTGGTGCACATTGAGTAAAGGATTATAAATAAAGCATAATGCATGGCATCATGCAGTTCGGGATTGATTGGATTACTTGAACGCTTTGTCGTATCTACTTATGTCTCAAATTTTATCGCAATATAGAAAATTGAGCTAGCTTAACGTGGGCATTGAATTCATGTCATTCTGAGCTCTAAATCAAAAGTTAGGGATGATTTAGTGCGTACATGTCAAGTTGATCCGCCTGTTAAAGTGATCATTTTAAACTGGTCATTGGTGCTCATTGAGTAAAGGCTTATAAATGAAGCGTAATGCATGGCATCACGCAGTTTTGGATGGATTGGATTATTTGAACGCCTTTTTGTATCTCTTTCTGTCTCAAATTTTCTCAAAATATAGAAAATTAAGCTAGCTTAACAGGGGCATTGGATTTGTGTCACTCTGAGCTCTAAATTCAAAGCTATGGATGATTTAGTGTGGATATGTCAAGTTGATAGGCCAGTTAAAGTGATCATTCTAAACTAATCATTAGTGCTCATTGAGTAAAGGCTTATAAATGAAGCATAATGCATGACATCACGGAGTTTAGAATAGATTGGATTACTTGGACGCTTTGTCGTATCTATTTTTGTCTCAAATTTTTTCACAATATAGAAAATTGAGCTAGCTTAACATGGGCATTGGATTCGAGTCTGTTTTAGCTCTAAATCATAAGTTACAGACGATTTAATGTGGAAATGTCAAGTGTATCGTGCAGTTAAAGTGATCATTCTAAACTAATCATTGGTGCTCATTGAGTGAAGGCTTATAAATGAAGCATAATGCATTGCATCACGCAGTTTGGGATAGAGTGGATTGCTTGGACGCTTTGTCGTATCTAGTCATGGCATCAAATATTTTTACAATATAAAAAATTGAGCTAGTTTAACATGGGCATTGGATTCGTGTCATTTCGAGCTCTGAATCAAAAGTTATGTACGTTTTATTGTAGACATGTAAAATTGATCGGCCAATTAATGTGATCATTCTAAACTGATCATTGGTGCTCATAGAGTAAAGGTTTATAAATAAAGCATAGTACATGACATCATGCATTTCGGGATAGATTGGATTACTTGAACGCCTTGTCATATCTATTTTAGTCTCAAATTTTGTCACAATATATAAATTGAGCTAGCTTAACATGGGCATAGGATTCGTGTCATTCTGACTCTAAATCAAAAGTTACAGACGATTTAGTGCAGACATGTAGAGTTGATCGGCCAGTTAAAGTGATCATTCTAAACTGATCATTGGTGCTCATTGAGTAAATGATTATAAATAAAGCATAATGCATGGCATCATGCAGTTCGGGATATATTGGATTACTTGAACGCTTTGTCGTATCTATTTATGTCTCAAATGTTATTACAATATAGAAAATTGAGCTAGATTAACGTGGGCATTGAATTAATTTCATTCGGAGCTCTAAATCAAAAGTTAGGAACGATTTAGTGTGGACAATTCAAGTTGATCATCCTGTTAAAGTGATCATTCTAAACTGATCATTGGTGCTCATTGAGTAAAGGCTTATAAATGAAGCGTAATGCATGGCATCACGCAGTTTTGGCTGGATTGGATGATTTGAACGCCTTTTTGTATCTCTTTCTGTCTCAAATTTTCTCACAATATAGAAAATTAAGCTAGCCTAACAAGGGCATTGGATTTGTGTCATTCTAAGCCCTAAATTCAAAGCTATGGAGGATTTAGTGTGGATATGTCAAGTTGATCGGCCAGTTAAAGTGATCATTCTAAACTGATCATTGGTGCTAATTGAGTAAAGGCTTATAAATAAAGCATAGTACATGGCATCACGCAGTTCGGGATAGATTGGATTACTTGGATGCTTTGTCGTATCAACTTCTGTTTCAAATTTTGTCTCAATATAGGAAATTGATCTAGGTTAACGTGGGCATTGGATTTGTATCAGTTTTAGCTCTAAATCATAAGTTAAGAACAATTAATGCGGAAATGTCAAGTTGATCGGGTAGTTAAAGTGATCATTCTAAACTGATCGTTGGTGCTTATTAAGTAAAGGCTTATAAATGAAGCATAATGCATGGCATCACGCAGTTTTAGCTAGATTGGATTACTTGAACGCTTTTTCATATCATTTATGTCTTAAATTCGCCACAATATAGAAAATTGATCTACCTTAATGTGGGCATTGGATTCGTGTTATTCTGAGCTCTAAATCAAAAGTTATGGACGACTTAGTGCGGACATGTCAAGTTGATCGCCTAGTTAAAGTGATCATTCTAAACTGATCATTGGTACTCGTTAAGTAAACGCCTATAAATGAAGCATAAAGCATGGCATCACACAGTTTGGGATAGAGTGGATTACTTGGAAGCTTTGTCGTATCTATTTATGTCACAAATTTTGTCTCAATATAGAAAATTGAGCTAGCTTAACGTGGGCATTGGATTCGTGTCAGTTTAAGCAGTAAATCATAAGTTAAGGACGATTTAATGCAGAAATGTCAAGTAGATCGGGCAGTTAAAGTGAGCATTCTAAACTGATCATTGGTGCTTATTGAGTAAAGGCTTATAAATGAATCAGAATGCATGACAGCACCCAGGTTTAGCTAGATTGGATTACTTGAACACTCTTTCATAACTATTTATGTCTCAAATTTTGTCACAATATAGAAAATTGAGCTATCTTAACGTGGGCATTGCATTCGTGTTATTCTGAGCTCTAAATCAAAAGATACCAAAGATTTAGTGCGCATGTCAAGTTGATCGCCTAGTTAAAGTGATCATTCTGAACTTATCATTGCTACTAGTTAAAGTGATCATTCTGAACACATATAAATGAAGCATAATGCTTGGCATCACGCAGTTTGGGATAGTGTGGATTACTTTGACGCTTTGTCGTATCTAGTTTTGTCTCAAATTTTTTCACAATATAAAAAAATTGAGCTAGCTTAACGTGGACATTGCATTTGTGTCATTCTGAGCTCTAAATCAAAAGTTACGAATGATTAATGCGGGCATATCAAGTTGATCAGGCAGGTAAAATGATCATTCTAGACTGATCATTGGTGCTCATTGAATAAAAGCTTATAAATGAAGCATAATGCATGACATCACGCAGTTCGGGATAGATTAGATTACTTGGAGGCTTTGTCGTATCTACTTCTGTCTCAAATTTTGTCAAAATATAGAAAATTGATCGAGCTTAACGTGGGTTTTGGATTCGTGTCATTCCGAGGTAAAAATCAAAAATTACGGACAATTTAGTGCGAACATGTCAAGTTGATCGGCCAACTAATATGATTATTCTAAACTGATCATTGGTACTCATTGAGTAAAGTCTTATAAATGAAGCATAATACATGGCATCACATAGTTTTGGATAGATTGGATTAGTTGGACGGTTTGTCATATCTAGTTCTGTCTCAAATTTTGTCACAGTATAGAAATTGATCTAGCTTAACATGAGGTTTGGATTCGTGTCATTCCGAGCTCTAAATGAAAAGTTACAGACGCTTTAGTGCGGACATGTCAACTTGATCGGTAAGTTAAAGTGATCATTCTAAACTGATCACTGGTGCTCATTGAGTAAAGGCTTATAAATGAAAAATAAGGCATGGCATCACGCAGTTTTGGATAGATTGGATTACTTCGACCCTTTCTCGTATTTTGTTCTGTCTCAAAATTTTTCACAATATAAAAATTGAACTAGCTTAATGTAGGCATTGCATTTGTGGGATGATTTAGTGCTGACATGACAAATTGATTCGCCCGTGAATATGATCATTCTAAACTGATCATTGTGACAAATTGATTCGCCAGTGAATATGATCATTCTGAACTGATCATTGGTGCTCATTAAGTAAAAGCTTATAAATGAAATATAATGCATGGCATCACGCAGTTTGGGATGGATTGGAATACTTGGAGGCTTTGTCATCTCTTTTTTGTCTAAATTTTTTTCAAAATATAGAAAATTGAGCCAGTTTAACATGGGCATTGGATTCCTGTCAGTCTAAGCTCTAAATCAAAAATTACACACGATTTAGTGTGGACATGTCAAGGTGATCGACCAGTTAAGGTGCTCATTCTAAACTAATCATTGGTGCTCATTGAGTAAAGCCTTATAAATGAAGCATAAGGATGGCATCACACAATTTTGGATAGATTGGATTACTTAGATGCTTTTCGTATCTAGTTATGTCTCAAATTTTGTCACAATATAGAAAATTGAACTAGCTTAATGTGGGAAATTGATTCGTGTCATTCTGAGCTATACATCAAAAGTTATGTAAGATTTGATGTAGACATGACAAAGTAATCGGCCAGATAAAAAATGATGATTATAAACTAATCATTGGTGTCATTGAGTAAAAGCTTATAAATTAAAAATAATGCAAGGCATCACACAGTTTGGGATGGATTGGATTACTTTGACGCTTTGTCGTATCTAATTCAGTTCAAACTTTGTCACAATATAGAAGATTGAGCTAGCTTATTATGGCACTAGATTCGTGTCATTCTGAGCTCTAACACAAAACTTACTGACGATTTAGTTCGGACATGCCCAGTTGATCGGCTAGTTAAAGTGATCATTCTAAACTGATCATTGGTGCTCATTGAGTAAAGGCTTATAAAAGAAGCATAAGGCATGGAATCTCACAGTTTGGGATAGATTAGATAACTTGGATGCTTTGTCGTATCTAGTTCAGTCTCAAATTTTTCACAATATAGAAAATTGAAATAGCTTAATGTGCGCATTGGATTCGTGTCATTCCGAGCCATAAATCAAAAGTTATGGACGATTTAGTGAACACATGACAAGTTGTTCGGCCAGTTAAAGTGATCATTCTAAAATGATCATTGGTGCTCATTTAGTAAAAGCTTATTAATGTAAAATAATGCATGGTATCTCGAAGTTTGAGATGGATTGGATTAGTTGGACGTTTTGTCGTATCTATTTTTACCTCAAATTTTGTTACAATATAGAAAACTAGGCAAGCTTAACATGGGGATTGGATTCGTGTCATTCTGAGTTCAAAATCAAAATTAAGTAACCGAAGATTTAGTGCGGACATATCAAGTTGATTGGCCAGTTAAAGTGATCAGTCTAAACTGATCATTGGTCATTGAGTAAAGGCTTATAAATGAACCATAAGGCATGGCATCACGCAGTTTGGGATAGATTAGATTACTTGGACGCTTTGTTTTATCTATTTCTGTCTCAAAATGTTTGATACAATATAGAGAATTGAGCTAGCTTAACGTTGGCATTGGATTTGTGTCATTCTGAGCTTTAAATCAAAAGTTACAAACGATTTAATGCGGAAATGTCAAGTTGACTGGCCAGTTAAAGTGATCATTCTATACAGATAATTGGTGTCCATTAATTAAAGGCTTTAAATGAAGCATATTGCATGGCATCAAGCTGTTTGGAGAGATTGGATTGCTTGAATGGTTTGTCGTCTCTATTTATGTCTCAAATTTTGTCAAAATATAGAAAATTGATCTAGATTAACGTGGGGTTTGGATTCTTGTCGTTCCGATCTCAAAATCAAAATTTACAGACGATTTAGTGTGGACATGTGAAGTGGATCGGCGAGTTAATATGATTATTCAAAAATGATCACTGGTACTCATTGAGTAAAGACTTATAAATGAAGCATAATGCATGGCATCACGCGGTTTTGGATAGATTGGATTACTTGGACGCTTGGTCGTATCTACTTCTGTCTCAAGTTTTGTCAAAATATAGAAATTTGAGCTCGCTTAACGTGGGCATTAGATTCGTGTCATTCTGAGCTCTAAATCAAAATTTACGAACGATTTAGTGCAGAAATGTCAAGTGGATTGGCCAGTTAATATGATTATTCTAAACTGATCGCGGGTACTCATTGAGTAAAGGCTTATAAATGAACCATAATGCATGGCATCAAGCGGTTTGGGATAGATTTGATTACTTGAACACTTTGTCATATCTAGTTCTGTCTCATATTTTGTTACAATATAGAAATAATAACTAACTTAATGTGGGCATTGGATTCGTGTCATTCTGAGGTATAAATCAAAAGTTACAGAGGATTTAGTGCAGCTATGTCAAGTTGATCAGTCAGTTAAAATGATAATTCCAAACTGATCATTGGTGTTCATTGAGTAAAAGCTTATAAATGAAGAATAATACAAGGCATCATGCAGTTTGGGATATATTGGTTTACTTCGACGCTTTGTCGTATCTATTTTTGTCTCAAATTTTGTCACAATATAGACTACTGAGCTAGCTTAACGTGGGCATTGGATTAGTGTCATTATGAGCTCTAAATCAAAAGTTATAGATGATTTAGTGCAAACATGTCATGTTGAACGGCCAGTAAATATGGTCATTCTAAACTGATGCTCATTGAGTAAATTCTTATAAATGAAGCATAATGATGACATCACGCATTTTTGGATAGCTTGGTTAACTTGGATGCTTTGTCGTATCTATATATGTCTCAAATTTTGGCTCGATATAGATAATTGAACTAGCTTAATATAGGCATTGGATTCAGGTCATTTTGAGCTATAATTCAAAAGTTACGGACAATTTAGTGCAGAAATGTCAAATTGGTGGGCGTGTTCAAATGATCATACATAACTGATCATTGGTGCTCATTGAGTAAAGGCTTATAAATGAAACATAACGCGTGGCATCACACAGTTTGGGATATATTGGATTACTTGGATGTTTTGTCATATCTATTTCTATCTCAATTTTGTCTCAATATAGAAAATTGAGCTAGCTTAACGTGGGCATTGGATTCGTTTCATTTTGAGCAAGAAATCAGAATGCATGGCATCACACAATTTTGGATAGATTGGATTACTTGGATGCTTTGTTGCATCAATTTCTGTCTCAAATTTTGTTACAATATAGAGAATTTAGCTAGCTTAAAATGGGAATTGGATTCGTGTCATTTTCAGCTCTAAATAAAAATTTACGGAGGATTTAGTGCGGACATGTCAAGTGGATCGACAAGTTAATATGATTATTCAAACTGATCATTAGTACTCATTTAGTAAAGTCTAATAAATAAAGCATAGTCTATGGCATCACGCTGTTTGGGAT